>JAMPIV010000371.1:247500-969214 GCA_024509875.1 Oreohelix idahoensis
CACTTTGCTCGGTCGGCGGCCATCCTTCATACAGTGCCCCAACTCTGGTTCATTCTTTGCATCTCAGCCTCCACAGTCCTCCGCCAGGTTGTTTTTGGTCGGCCTCTCTTTCGTTTTCCTTCAGGGGTCCTAAGCATAGCTGTTCTTGTGATGGCATCGGGGTCTCTTCTGAGGACATGGCCAACCCAGCTCCAGCGTCTGCCAGCTATGATGGTGTGCATGTCCTCTTGCTTGCTCCGAGTAAGCAGATCTTGGTTGGTGATGGTATTTGGCCAAAAGATTCGGTGATTTTTTTTTTAGGCTTGTGTGAAAAGAGGACAATTTCGACATTTCCTTCTCTGTAACTCTCCAGCATTCCGCACCATAAAGAAGCACAGAAAGCACACAGCTCTGATATAATCTTAATTTTGTGCTTGTGCTGTATTGAGAGGACTTCCAGATGTTGTTTAGGCTAAAAAAGGCTGTTCTTGCTTTATTCATTCTGATGTTGATGTCTTTGCCTGCCCCGCCGTCTGGTGTTACTATGCATCCTAGGTATGTGAAGGTGTCTGTCTGTACCAGTTGCTGATTCCTTACTGATATGGGCTCAGGGTTGCTCACATTGAGCGTCATGACTTCTGACTTCTTTAAATTGATGTTCAAGCCCACCTGCTGGCTAAACTTATTAAGTCTATCCGTTTTTTCCTGGATGTGTTGATGTGAATGTGTTAGTAGTGCAATGTCATCTGCATATTCCAGATCTTCCAATGTAGAAAATGTAGTCCATCTTATTCCTCTTGGATTGCCCTCTGTTGTCTGGCGCATCACCCAATCTATGACTGTTAAAAATAGAGTGGTTGATAAGGGGCATCCCTGTCTTACGCCTGTCTTCACCTCAAAGGTTAGGTTGCTCTGCACAACACTTCACGTAAAGTTTGCATAGAGGCTTTTTATGATTGACACTATGCAGCTTGGTTATGAAACTATTCATGTTA
This sequence comes from Oreohelix idahoensis, assembly GCA_024509875.1. Classification (NCBI taxonomy): domain Eukaryota; kingdom Metazoa; phylum Mollusca; class Gastropoda; order Stylommatophora; family Oreohelicidae; genus Oreohelix; species Oreohelix idahoensis. Next base: position 248,475 of record JAMPIV010000371.1, read on the forward strand.
AATGTAAAGATAGTTTTTCCCCCTCTTAATTCTCGGCAAGGGTAAAAAGTCTAAGATAGACGGGATGGTGGAATGAAAAGAAGGGGACACATAAGTATGTGTCGGGAAACTCAATATTCAGAGGGTATTCTTTTAACTTCTTTTGCCATACTAGTTGGTGGTACCAGTCGAGGATACTATTTCTGGAACAGGTGAGGGTATAAGTGGCCTGAAGTCGAAGCTAGACACCATCATCAGACGTGTCTTAGAGACACGGGACCAGCTTTGCAGTCACTCCCCGATTCTACTTGTAACGTGCTGCAACTCTTAAGTCTTGACCAGGGACGCGAGTACTCTAGTCATCTATCTGCAAAGACCCAAACATCAGCGGGAGCAGAAACAACTATTGGCAGCTAAGTAAAACTTAAAAGCTGCCAAGTGAACTGTCCATTTTCGAAAACCATAACATCACACTGTGAGGAATACTTTTTTCTAAACAGTTATTACTTTTTATAACTGTTAAGACATAACTGATTATTAAATGTGTTACCTGTATAAAGACAAATCTAAAGTTGATTAAATCATTTTGAATGTGCTTCAACCGTATGTCTCAGACAATTTCTTAAATACACATAAACAGAGCTAAATAATAATAAAAGGAAATTCGCTGAATTAACTCAGCTGGGGGCTTGAACGAGCTAACGAATTATAAGTTAACCCTATTGTTCACAAAAGTTGATGGCAGATGCTAGAGTTAACGTGGTTAGCCAACGCAGCTTTGTTCTCGCTTTTCTGAATATCTTGTGAAGACTCCCTGGAGGTAGAAACATCATTATCCTTCTACCTACAACTCTGCCAAGAGTAATCTTGTGCGAAGGTAGACACCTTTGAAGACCCACATCAGTTACTCTTGAGTTTTGGCCACTGTTGGACCACTACTGCAGAGCTAAGGGGAGGCAACCCGCGACAATTACATACATATAAACGGTAAAGGTAGTCCCAATATCAGATACTGTTGTAGGACATTTTTGTTGTTGTTGTTGTTGTTGTTGTTGTTGTTGAGTTGTCAATATCAAGTTGAAGACACCTAGGTATTATCTACACCAGGGGTTCTCAACCATTTGTTGCTCATGACCCCCTTCTGAGCTTCATTTACCTCTATTTCCCCCCCCCTCCTTTTCACTGTTAAGTGGAAAAAAGGTACTTCACCATCTTATTGTTGCCCTCTAGAAATATGGCATGCCCCCCCCTCCCCCCGGGGGGCCATATGACCTATGTTGAGAACCACTGGTACACACTGTAGATCTAGGCTTTTCATGCGTCTTTTCTGCCATTCCGAACCGTGTTGAGTTGATGTCATGAGCTCCGGTTTCTCCAGTTTGGCTTGCATTTAAAGTATCATCCCATCTGATCCCAAGCTAGGAGTAACTAGCGAGTGGTATACTGTGCATTCCCCGCCATCCAAGGGAGTTCTTCAACTGTACAGAGCTAAAATACTGTGCTCTGGTTCAGGGCTCTCCCAAGGGATTGTCACGTCCTGCACAGAGCCACTTCTTAGCTCCCCCTGTCTTTCACTGGGTCCATAGTGAGATCCTTCTGCATGCAAGCTAACCAGGTCAACGCCAGAGTTACATCTGGTGCTGAAGTGTAGTTACCCTCACAGACAGAGGTTCACTTTCACATATCAGCCAAAACATAATATCCAGACCTAAAGTCTTTTATATTTGAACATGCTCCCTAATATAACCGACTACGTTGAACGGGACGCGCTTCGCCAAAACGAGGCAAAATTATATATATATATATATATATATATATATATATATATATATATATATATATATATATATATATATATATATATATATATATATATATATATATATATATATATATATATATATATATATATACACCTGTATACAGAAGCATTTTGCTTAGCTGGTGTTCATATAAGGATAACTCCAGATATGTCTCCACGCATATTGTAGGGGAGTGAAGTGCTAGAGACTTCACCATATTAGGTCCAGCTGTATGAGATGGGGTGATCAGTTCCTTCATCGCGGCCATTGCTTCCACCAAAGTAACAGCAAGAGTCTAGTACCTATTTACAGCTGGGTTGACTGGAGCCGGGCGCTACCATGTTTTGATCCTGGAACACCGGTAACTTCGCATCGAGAGAAAAAAAAACTCAAACCGCTTAGCCAATAGGACGCCCACATACATTCATACGTAATATATACAAACATACAACCATGTGTATATATATATATATATATATATATATATATATATATATATATATATATATATATATATATATATATATATATATATATATATATATATATATATATATATATATACGTACACAAAAATTGCGTATAAAAATACATACATATATACACACGCACATTTATACTTGTATATACGTATGCATACACACGCTGAAATTTTGTTCAGAATAAAACATTTTAGAATTTTAAAAAAAGGTGACGAGATTTCAGGTCAACGAAAAGCACGCAGAAATTTGATATAATAGAACATCGTTAACTTTTGTAACCAGGTAACTTTTAAAATCGTCCGTCTTAACGTCCTTCTGTCATCAATGTGACATAATTTGTCACTATTTGAAAAATTGTAACAGGCGATCACTTTTGCAATATGTGTGAGGATCGAATGAAAGACTTCGTCTCTGGAGCAACAAGCCATACAACTATCTCGTTCGTTTGTGTGTACGCGTGTGTGTTTCTCTGTGTGTCTCTGTCTCTTTTTTTCTCTCTATGCGTTTGTGTACGTATGTATGTGAGTGTCCGCGTGTGTTCATTTACTGAATGCAAAGTTAGTAGTAGTAATAATATTAATAGTAGTAGTAAACGTAGTAGTAGTAATAGTAGTAGTGGTAAAAGTAGTAGTAGTAATAGTAGTGTTTGCAGTGGTAATAGTAGTAGTAATAGTAGTATTAGTAGTAATAATAGTTGTAATAGTAGTATTAGTAGTTGTAGTAGTAGTAATAGTAGTATCAGCAGTGGTAGTAGTAGTAGTAATAGTAGTATTAGTAGAAACAGTAGTTGTAATAGTAGTAGAAGTAACATGTGGCATTAGTAGTGGTAGCAGTAGTAATAGTAGTATTAGTAGTGGTAGTAGTAGCAGTAAAGTGGTAGTAGTAATAGTAGTATTAGTAGTGGTGGTAGAAGTAGTAATAGTAGTATTAATAGTGGTAGTAGTAGCAGTAAAGTGGTAGTAGTAATAGTAGTATTAGTAGTGGTGGTAGAAGTAGTAATAGTAGTATTAATAGTTGTAGTAGTAGTAATTGTAGTAGTAATAGTAGTAGTAGTAATAATAATAGCAGTAGTAGTAGTAATAGAAGTAGTGGTAGTAGTAGTATTGGTAGTAGTAGTAGTAGTAATAGTAGTAGCTGTAGTAGTAGTAAAAGAAGTATTAGTTGTGGTAATAGTAGAAGTAATAGTAGTATTAGGAGTGGTAGCAGTAGTAATAGTAGCTGTAGTGGTAGTAGAAGTAGTTGTAATTATAATAATAATAGTAGAAGTAGTATAAAAAGTAGAAGTAATAATAATAATAGTAATAGTAGTAGTAATAGTAGTAGTAGTAGTAATAGTTGTAGTAATACTAGTAGTCGTAATAATAATAGTAGTAGTAGTAGTAGTAATAGTAGTAGTAGTAATAGTAGTAGTAATAGTAGTAGTAGTAATAATTATAGTAAATCAATATCAATACCCTTTAGCTCCCCAAGAAGCTTAGGCCTTCAACAAACACATGCCAAGTCTTCCTGTCCTGTGCCATCCGCTTAAGTTCTTTCCATGTTTTCCTCATCATTTTCACCTCTGTTTCCAGTTCTCTTCTCCATGTGTTTTTTGGTCTACCTCTGCCTCTCTTTCCCTGTGGATTCCAGAACAAGGACTGCCGTGTAATGCTATCAACAGATTTCCTCAACGTGTGTCCTATCCATCGCCAGCGTCTTCTTCTCATCTCTTGTTCCACTGGAACTTGTCTGGTTCTTGTCATCAATTCCACATTTGCGACTTTGTCATACCATTTCAGCCGTTCCATCCCACGCAAGCACCCGTTTACAAAAGTCTGTAGCTTTTTGGGTGTTGTTTTTGTTGCTCTCCATGTCTCAGAGCCATACAATAGGACTGACTTCACATTTGAGTTGAAGATTCTTATTTTTGTGTTGGACTTGATTTCCCTTGTTCTTCACATGTTTCCCAATGCAATGAAAGCTCCTCTTGCTTTTTGTATTCTTATTTTGATATCATTGTCTGTCCCTCCAACTTTGTCTATATTACTTCCAAGAAATGTGTACGATTCTACATCCTTTAGTTGTGTTTCTTCAAGTTCAACCTTGTTATCATTTCTTCCATTTATTCTAATAATCTTTTTCTTTTCCCTGTGTATTTTCAGGCCCACTTGTGATCTCTCATCGAGAATTTTCATTTTCTCTTGCATCTGATTATGGTTATAGGACAGAAGAGCCAAGTCATCTGCAAAATCCAGATCATCAAGCTGTTTAGTCAGATTCCACTGGATTCCATTTCTGTTGTGTGATGTCGATGTTTTAATAACCCAATCTATTGCTAGTAAGAAAAGAAATGGAGACAAGAGGCATCTCTGTCTCACTCTCGTTCTAATCCTAAACGGTTCTGTAAGTTGTCCTTCATGAAGAACTCTGCATGTCATGTCTTCATAGGTCTTCTTTATTAAGTTAATGATCTTCATGGGAACTCCATAATGCCTCATCAATTTCCAAAGCCATTCTCTGTCTATACTGTCAAATGCCTTTTCATAGTCCACGAATCCGATGTATAGCGGTGAATTCCATTCCAGACTTTGTTCAACTATTATTCTCAATGTGGCTATCTTGTCTGTACAGGATCTGTTTTGTCAAAAACCAGCTTATTCATCTCTCAGCTGCTTGTCTATGGACTCTTTTAATCTCTCAAAGATGATTCTGTTTAATGCTTTTCCTGGCACTGATAGTAACATTATTCCTCTATAATGTGTGCACTCTTGTAAATTTCCCTTCTTAGGCAACTTGACCAGATAACCTTCCTTCCATTCTGCTGGTATTTCCTCTCTCTCCCAGACTTTGCCCAGTAGTTTTTATAATATCTCTGTAGAAGTATCAATATCTGTTTTGATGGCCTCTGCTGGAATGCAATCTGGACCAGCTGATTTTCCATCTTTCAGAAGCTTTATAGCTTTCTTTATTTCTTCTCTACTTGGTCGTTCACAGCTGATTAGTAGCTCCTCTTCTGCTTAGCTGTATGTCTGGGGGATAAGTTGGAGATGGTCTATTGAGAAGTTCCTCAAAATGTTCTGTCCATCTCTTCATTCGTTCTTGTATATTACTAAGCAATTTTCCATTCTTATCTTTTATGAGGCCATTTGCTTGCTTATATTTCCCTGTTAGCTTCTTTGTGTTGTTGTACAGGTCCCTCATATTTCTTTTGGCTGCAGCTTCCTCTGCTTCCCTTGCCAACTCATCAATACATTTCATCTTGTCACTTTTGATGTTTCTTCTTACTTCCTTGTTTGCTTCTATGAACACTTTATGAGCCTTGGCTTTGGAGATTCTGATTTTGCTCCTGTTTAAATCTGCTTTCTTGTTTTTCCTGTCTTCTATCTTACTAATGGTTTCTGTTGTTATCCATGCGTTGTGCTGATGTTCTATTTTTAATAGTACTTCTTCACATGTCTCGTTCCATATATTTTTTACTTGTTGCCAGTGGTCTTCCGTATCTGTTTCATCTTCCAGCTGTTGAAGTACTTGGTATATGTAGGATACTGTGATTGATAATTTTTCTCTTATTTCCTGATTTCTTAGATATCCCACATTATACTGTTGTCTATAGCTATATACTGTTGTAAATTTCTTGAGTTTTAATTTTGTTTTAGCCAACAGAAGATGGTGGTCTGATACAACATCTACTCCTCTACACACTTTCACATCATGCAGTGATGACCTAACTTCTTACTTATGTATATGTGATCAATCTGATTCTCAGTTTTGTGGTCTGGTGATATCCTTGTTGCTTTATGTATTCTTTTATGTGGAAATATGCTTCCTCCTATAGCTAGTTGATTTGAAGCACAGAAGTTTGCTAATAGTTCCCCATTCTCGTTCATCATACCTACTCCCTGCTTTCCCATTTCTTCAAAGCCAGTGTTGTCTGTTCCTATTTTCGCATTTAGGTCCCCCATCAAAATTGTGATGTCCTTTCTTTTCTTATTGTCCAAGACATTTTGTAGTCTGGTGTAAAAGTCTTCTTTCATAGATTCTTCTTTATCGTTTGCTGGTGCATAACACTGGATGATGTTTAAATTTACTTTCTTTTTAGCTGATTTAAACCTTGCTGTTATAATTCGGGGTCCCATCGCTTCCCATTCTATAAGTGCCTACTGTGCTTCCTTAGACAGCATTAAAGCCACCCCTCCACTGTGGTGGGCTCTTTCCTCCTCGTGTCCTGAGGACAACACCATTTCTCCTGTAATCAATCTCCTCTTCTCTATGCCTTTCCACCGTGTCTCGCAGAGACTCAGGATATCAATCCTGTAATTTTCTGCTGCTACATGTGCAGTTTTTCCTTGTTCACACAGAGTGCGAACATTCCAGGTGCCAATCCTGGAGATTTTCCTAGACGAAAAAAGGTTAGTCGGCAACCCAGACTCCTTTCGGCTTTCTCTATGTTGCTTCATGCGCCTCCTTTCCCGAGGACCTTCTTCTGTCTTGAGTTGATTTATATTCTTTATTTGACTTGTCCATGTTTGTTGAAGTTTTTGTGGTAAAAAGTTTTTTACGGGATAGGGTAACCAGCCCCATGCCCAACCCTCCTTAGTCGTTTTTACGACATGCATGGTAAGGTACAGTGTTACTATTCTTTGCTCCCCTTTCAGGCCCCGACAACACATGGGTGAATAATAATAGTAGTAGTAGTAGTAATAGTAGTAGTAGTAGTAATAATAATAATAGTAATAGTAGTAATAGTAGTAGTAGCAGTAGTAGTAGTAGTAATAGTAGTAGTAGTAAAATAATAATAGTAGTAGTAGTAGTAGTAATAGCAGTAGTAGTAATAGTAGTCGTTGTAGTAGTAGTAATAGTAGTAGTAGTAATAATAATAATAGTAGTAGTAGTAGTAGTAATAGCAGTAGTAGTAATAGTAGTCGTTGTAGTAGTAGTAACAGTAGTAGAAATAATAATAGTAGTAGTGGTAATAATAATAGTAGTAATTGTAGTAGTAGTAGTAATAATAATAGTAGTAGTACTAGTAATAGTAGTAGTAATAGTATTAGTATTAATAGTAGTAATAGTAGTAATAGTAGTAGTAGTAGTACTAGTAGTAATAATAATAATAGTAGTAGTAGTATTCGCAGTAGTAATTATAGTAATAGTAGTAGTAGTAGTAATAGTTTTAGTAGTAGTAGTAGGTGTTGTTGCTGAAGTGGTAGTAGTAATAGTAGTAGTAATAGCTGTAGTAGTATTAGTAGTAGTAGTTGTTGTTGTAGTGGTAGTAGTAGTAGTAGTTCTGGCAGTAGTAGTAGTAGCCGCCTTCAGTCATAACTGACCACGGCATTGCGCCCCTGGGGCGATAACCCTCAGTTGCTATTTTTTTTTTCTGCCTAGTGTTCCTTTCGACGTGTTTTTTTCTCTTTTGCTTGTTGCAAGAGTTTCTTTTCGCTCAATCTAAGGTGGCGCTGTAGGGATCATCGTTACTTGGTACGATCAGCAACTTCATCCTCCCAGGTTGCTGGATTTATGTAAACGGCCTTCATGTCTCTCTTGCACACATCTCTAAACCTCAGCTGCCGCCTCCCGGCTGTTATTATGTATGTTAATATTGATTCATTATTATTGAAATGAAGAATATTTTAATTTGAAAAAACTTTGGGAATTGTATTACTGCACAGTAGCAATGTAAACAAACAAGGCAATAATGCTTATTTCTTTGATTTGGTTTTAACGACTATCTTCATTGCACACGGACAACTCCATCAGTGATCCGATCGTCTCCCTTAGATCAATCAAGGAGGATTTCAGCGCAGAACACGAACACCGTAGCACCGGCGAGAATCCCATTGTGTGTATATAGGAATCACACATTCTATAAATATTGTTGTGGTGGGTAGGTTTCTAATGTTTAAATGTTGCCAGGGCAGCGGCCTTGTGGCCTATTGTTTACGATTTCCAACTGCCGAGGGATTTTTTACATGCGCAACTTGCACACGGGACCTCCTATTTTCTCGCCTTTATCCGAGAAGGCTGGGCATCCGATCTCACTACCCAGGAGACCGGGGGGGGGCGGGGGGGGGGGGGGGGGGGGGGGGGAGAGAATGACATCATTACATCATTAAGACCACTTGTTCTGAGAATAAAAAATGATTTCCATAAACGATTTTTCCTTCTACTTGGGATCTAACCTGGTATCTTTAGAATTCGAGGTGAGCACCACACCTCTGAACCACTCCGACCCCTAACCCAATTTCTTGACCCTCATGGAATAAAGATGTGTTCGCTATGTGTCCTAAAAAAATCAATTAAACAGAAAGTTTAGGATCTTCAAAGTAAAACGTCAAAGCCATGGTACCAGAAATTTACAGACTTTCATAAATGGGTGCTTGAGCTGACTAGAATAATTAAAACAGTATGAAAATGTGACAATGTGGAAATAATAAAAAGAATTGGACAAAATAGTGAGAGGGAAAAAAAAGGTATGATGAGAAGTCGTTGGCGTTGAATATTCATACATTTTTTGTTTTAAATAAAATTGTGCCTTCTTTTGGCGAGGCGAGTCTCGTTCAACCTACTCGGTTATATTAGGGCGCACGTCCAAATATAAGAAACCTTTTTGAAAACAACAAACAATATATTAATAGTCACACATTGAGAACCCCAGCTAATAGCTTCACAAGCTATCATTTTTATTTCTTCAATGTTTTGGTAAACAGAAAAAGAGGATGCAAAAAAAAAGAGGAGGGAATTTGATATCGACATGGAAGAAACGGAGGAGGCACGAAAAGACGCTGAACGGATAGCACTAGACAAGAAATATTAGCGTGAATTTCCGGCAACCTCTTTATGTAATACAAATCACCAGTGAAACGACTGATGCTAAAGAATGTGAAAGCTTACTGCTAACTTAGTGTAACGAGACAAACTGCTGTGAAACGACTGATGCTAAAGAATGTGAAAGCTTACTGCTAACTTAGTGTAACGAGACAAACTGCTGTGAAACGACTGATGCTAAAGAATGTGAAAGCTTACTGCTAACTTAGTGTAACGAGACAAGCTACTGTGAAACGACTGATGCTAAAGAATGTGAAAGTTTGCTGCTAACTTAGTGTAACGAGACAAGCTACTGTGAAACGACTGATGCTAAAGAATGTGAAAGCTTACTGCTAACTTAGTGTAACGAGACAAACTGCTGTGAAACGACTGATGCTAAAGAATGTGAAAGCTTACTGCTAACTTAGTGTAACGAGACAAGCTACTGTGAAACGACTGATGCTAAAGAATGTGAAAGCTTACTGCTAACTTAGTGTAACGAGACAAACTGCTGTGAAACGACTGATGCTAAAGAATGTGAAAGCTTACTGCTAACTTAGTGTAACGAGACAAGCTACTGTGAAACGACTGATGCTAAAGAATGTGAAAGCTTACTGCTAACTTAGTGTAACGAGACAAACTGCTGTGAAACGACTGATGCTAAAGAATGTGAAAGCTTACTGCTAACTTAGTGTAACGAGACAAACTGCTGTGAAACAACTGATGCTAAAGAATGTGAAAGCTTACTGCTAACTTAGTGTAACGAGACAAGCTACTGTGAAACGACTGATGCTAAAGAATGTGAAAGCTTACTGCTAACTTAGTGTAACGAGACAAGCTACTGTGAAACGACTGATGCTAAAGAATGTGAAAGCTTGCTGCTTAGTGTAACGAGACAAGCTACTGTGAAACGACTGATGCTAAAGAATGTGAAAGCTTGCTGCTTAGTGTAACGAGACAAGCTACTGTGAAACGACTGATGCTAAAGAATGTGAAAGCTTGCTGCTAACTTAGTGTAACGAGACAAGCTACTGTGAAACGACTGATGCTAAAGAATGTGAAAGCTTGCTGCTAACTTAGTGTAACGAGACAAACTGCTGTGAAACGACTGATGCTAAAGAATGTGAAAGTTTCCTGCTAACTTAGTGTAACGAGACAAACTGCTGTGAAACGACTGATCCTAAAGAATGTGAAAGTTTGCTGCTAACTTAGTGTAACGAGACAAACTGCTGTAAAACGACTGATGCTAAAGAATGTGAAAGTTTGCTGCTAACTTAGTGTAACGAGACAAACTGCTGTGAAACGACTGATGCTAAAGAATGTGAAAGTTTGCTGCTAACTTAGTGTAACGAGACAAACTGCTGTGAAACGACTGATGCTAAAGAATGTGAAAGTTTGCTGCTAACTTAGTGTAACGAGACAAGCTACTGTGAAACGACTGATGCTAAAGAATGTGAAAGCTTACTGCTAACTTAGTGTAACGAGACAAGCTGCTGTGAAACGACTGATGCTAAAGAATGTGAAAGTTTGCTGCTAACTTAGTGTAACGAGACAAACTGCTGTGAAACGACTGATGCTAAAGAATGTGAAAGCTTGCTGCTAACTTAGTGTAACGAGACAAGCTGCTGTGAAACGACTGATGCTAAAGAATGTGAAAGCTTACTGCTAACTTAGTGTAACGAGACAAACTGCTGTAGTCGTTCTATGATCCGTAAGGAGCGCAAAGGTAAATGATAATGATGATGACGACGATTATGATAATGATGATGACGACGATTATGATAATGATGATGACGATAATATAGATGACGATTATGATGATGGTGACGATTCTAAAGATGATGATGGTGAGAATAATGATGATGGTGACGATTGGGATGATGATGATGGTGATGATAATGATGATGGTGACAATTATGATGATGATGATGATGATGGTGATGATAATAATGATGGTGACGATTATGATGATGATGATGGTGATGATAATGATGATGGTGACGATTATGATGATGATGATGGGGATGATGATGATGATAATGATGACGATTATGATGATGATGATAATAATTATGATGGCGATGGTTATGATGATGATGGTGATGATAATAATGATGGTGACGATTATAATGATGATGGTGATGATAATGATGATGGTGACGATTATCATAATGATGGTGATGATAATGATGATAGTGAAGATTATGATGATGATAACTGTGATGATAATGATGATACTGACGATTATGATGATGAGTATGGTGATGATAATGATGATGGTGACGATTATGATGACGATGATGAAGATAATGATGATGGTGATGGTAGTGATGAAGGCGGCGATTATGATAATGATGATGGTGATGATAATGATGACGATTATGAGGATGATGATGATGGTAATAATTATGATGGCGATGGTTATGAGGATGATTATGGTGATGATAATGATGATTCCGACGAATATGATGATGATGGCGATGATAATAATGATGAAGACGTTTATGATGATGATGATGACGATGATAATAATGATGATGATTGTGATGATAATGATGATGGCGACGATTATGATGATGATGATAATGAATGGCGACGATTATGATGATGATGATGAAGGCGACGATTATGATGATGATGATGATAATAACTATAATAATTATGATGACGATTATGATGATGATGATGATGGTGACGACAATGATGATGATGATGACGATTATGATAGTGATGATTATGATGATTACGACGACGATGAAGATGATGACGACGATTTTGATTATGATGATGATGATTATGAAGACGATTATGATGATTATTATTATTATGATGATGATGGTGGTGGTGGTGGTGGTGGTGGTGGTGGTGGTGGTGGTGGGGGTGGCGGCGGCGGCGGCGGCGGCGGTGACGGTGACGGTGACGATGATGATGATGATGATGATGATGATGATGATGATGATGATGATGATGATGATGATGATGATGATGATGATGATGATGATGATGATGATGATGATGATGATATGCCCAGAGGAAGTTGAAAGTAAATGAATGAATTCCTGCCTTATCTTTCACATCTTCACACTGAAGACATCACAATATACATACATGTTCAGTTTTTGTATCCTAGAGGCAGCTGTACCTATTAACCTGCAATGGACTCATACAACGTCAAACATAACGAGCAAACATCCCCTTCGGGTAGAGTATATTCTTGAGGATGTTCCGAGTAGTGCTTTATTGCTACAAGGGTATGTCCTGTTCTAACCACGTAAATCTATTAAACAGCGTATTTACACGAAATGTTTTTCCTAACTGTCTATATACACGATAATTGTATAAGAAGCAAAACCTGCTGTTTAACGGATGCTCGTTTTTTTTTTTTTTTTTGTCCTCTTGAACGGAGAAATGTTGAACAAAGTGTCACAGTAACATTTCCGGTGCTATTTATTTCTAGTTCCTATTTTTTTTTAAAACATCTTGTCTATAAATCCGTTTGCTTTATTTCCTAATCATCATCATCATCATCATAATCATCACCCTTTCTGTGCTTTTCAGAGCATGGAACCACTAATGTAGCTGGTCCCATTACAGGAACCATGCACCTTGTAGAGGTGGTTTTTGTAGGAATTTGTTTTCTATTATGAGGTTGATAGCCCTACTCACAACCTCAAATTAGTCGCTATGTACGACACAACCTCAAATTAGTCGCTATGTACGACACAACCTCAAATTAGTCGCTATGTACGACACAACCTCAAATTAGTCGCTATGTACGACACAATCTCAAATTAGTCGCTATGTACGACAAAACCTCAAATTAGTCGCCATGTACGACATGCCTGAGTGTACAGTGGTTCAATCTTTCTTCGTCTGTTCAGACTCCCATTGGAGCTACACTGGGCTTTATCCCCCCTCCTACTACAATAAACATGGTTCTCATTCGTCTTTCTGCCTTTGATATTACATGACCACAATCACCATTGTCATCATCAAACTCATCAGCACCATCCTCCACTATTATCAACATTATCATCAAAAGCACCTTCATAATTAACATTACCATTGCCACTATCATGTTCATCCTCCTCACCCCTATCGTCCTCACGATCATTAACTATCAACATCTCCATCAACCTAACCACGTCTCATTACCGCCAGTGTCATCCTCAACATCCACATTTCGTATCCCCCAAACACTCCTTATCGTTATCATTTCATCACCATTTATCATCATTTTCATGATCGCCTTCATTATCAACATCAGTGCTGTCTTCATCATCACCATCATCCTCACCATCATTCTCTTACTCAACACTATGACCACCATCTCCGCAGTCATCATGGTTATTTTTACTGTTTTTATCAGCATCCTTCCCATCATCATCAAAACTGCGTAACTATCTTCATTATTGTTAATAACAATAATTATTGCCTCTTAATGCTCTGGGGCGCAATGGACGCAGACAAATCTCTTTATCCACTCCGATTCTAAGCCCCCAACTCTAGTTCATGCTTTGCATCTCATCCTCCACTGTTCTCCGCCAGGTTGTCTTTGGTCTGCCTCTCTTTCGCCGCCCTTCTGGGTTTCAAAGCATATCAGTTCTGGTAATGTTGACGTGATGTTCTATCTTGTGACATAATCTCTTCCATCTCGATGGAAATATAATATTATGTCATCACATACAACAGTAAATTTATTTTTACAGCGCGGGTTTTTATTTTAGTCATTCATTCTCTCCATGTATTCATTCAAAGCCCTTTAGCTCGCCAAGGAGCATTGGCGTTCAACAAACGTCTGCCAAGTTCTCATGTCGCGGGGTCGTCAGTTCAAGCTCTTTCCATGTCTTTCTCATAATTGTAATTTCTCTCTCCAGTTCTCTCCTCTATATTCATTCATTCATTTATTCATTCATTCATTCATAACCCTCCACTCCCAAAGGAGCATAGGCCTTCAACAAACACACGCCAAGCCCTCCTGTCACGTGCCATCATCTCAAGTTCTTTCCACGTTGTCGTCATCATTTTCACCTGTTTCCAGCTCTCTTCTCCATGTGGTTCTTGGTCTACCTCTGCCTCTCTTGCCTTGGGGGTTCCAGACTGTCTTGTAATGCTATCAACAGGTTTCCTCAGTGTGTGTCCAATCCATCGCCATCGTCTTCTTCTCATCTCTTGTTCCACTGGCACTTGTCTAGCTCTTGTCCTCAGTTCCACGTTGGTAACCTTGTCATACCATTTTAATCCCTCTATTCTACGCAAGCACCCATTTGTGAAAGTCTGTAGCTTTTTGGTTGTTGTCTTTGTTGTTCTCCGTGTCTCAGAGCCATACAATAGGACTGACTTCACATTTGAGTTGAAGATTCTTATTTTCGTGTTGGATCCGATTTTTCTTGATCTCCATATATTTCCCAATGCAATGAAAGCTCCTCTTGCTATTTGTATTCTTATTTTGATATCACTGTCTGTCCCTCCAACTTTGTCTATATTACTGCCAAGATATGTGTACGATTCTACATCTTGTATTAGTGCTTCTTCAAGTTCAACCCTGTTATCATTACCTGCATTTATTCTCATTGTTTTTGTCTTTTCCCTCTAAATTTTCAGATCCAATTGCTGTGACCTCTCATAAAGTGTTTTGTCATAATTTTAATTTCTGTCACCAGTTTTCTTCTCTGTATGTCTTTCAGTCTATCTTTCCTTCTTGTATTGTGGCGGTTCAAGAACAACGACTGCCTTGTAATGCTATCAATATGTTTCCTCAATGTGTTTCTCAAAGTATAACCTTTGGCACCGTACATAAATTACGTAACGCAAAGAAAAAGGGGGGAGGAGGGGGTTGTGGGGAGGGGGAATCTGAAACGTCGTAGTTTTTATTATGCACATGTTACAAGGTGGGGGTATGGGTGGAGAGGCGCTTAAAATGTCAAAAATTGCGTCATGTCATTTGTGTATATATTCTCTCTATTGGCATAGTTTTTTTTTTTTTTTTTTTTAAGGGCAGGAGTAACATTGAAAAGTTTATTGTCATATATAACTACAAGATTTCTGTATAAGTTCACTGGGTTAACCTACACGGGTAATAGCTATGGATTACAACGCACTTGACTTTAAAATGCTATTGGTTGCTATGGAGACTGCGGCCATATGAGATTTTAATTATATATTAAGGCTTTTGTTATTTGTTGAGTTATGATCTGAAAGTCATTATTGTATTTTAAAACTTCTGTCGATTAAATTTCTGATAATTTTAGTAGATCCTGAGATACAGAATTTT
The DNA here is from genome assembly GCA_024509875.1 of Oreohelix idahoensis. Lineage (NCBI taxonomy): Eukaryota > Metazoa > Mollusca > Gastropoda > Stylommatophora > Oreohelicidae > Oreohelix > Oreohelix idahoensis. The sequence goes on from JAMPIV010000371.1 coordinate 263,792, forward strand.
AAATTTAGTGTCTAAGAATAGTGATAGCCTACTAAGCTATTAATGAGTACCTGAGCTCTTGAGAAATGGAAGGCAAAAGGCAGCAAGGAAGGAAACATATTTCCCCCCCCCCCCCCCACCTGATAAAGCTGGACCTAGTATAGTGAAACCTCTAATACTTCAGATCTGCCCCTACGGCAGTATCTGTTATAGGACTACCATTTTCCTAGCTATAGAAATATGCAATATGGTTGTGCCTGTCTACATTTTGTCTTCGGTGCAGATCATTAGCATTCTGAATGTAGCAAATTGTTTTCTAAATACACTTAATTTACGAACTATTATTTGGATAAGATCGGCAATGTTGGGACAACCTTATTACTGAGGTGCTAATTTGTTTGTTTTTATGCTAGGGATGCTTTTGGTCTTCCGCGTGCGTCTGGCATATTCTTGATCTCCGTGCTATGGTATTGATGGGCTATTATTAGAAGTGCTCCACGCAAAGGTAGACTTGACAAGGTGTTTATAAAGATTATTAAGAAAAATGTTTAGCACAATAAAAGGTACTTATAAAAATGAGTAGATGTTCGACATTATGAGATTGAATAAATTGAGATGGCTTGGACCTCTCCAACAACTGTAAGTAATGCTAAGAGACAGATGAAAACAAAATCTACATTGAGTACTTTCTAGATAAATGGGCAGTAGAAGTTGAAGACAAATTTTGATTGAGGGTTTACAAATAGAAAACAATATTTAAATTAAAATATACATTTTCGCTTATTTGTAAAACTGACCCCATGCCATTTCAGTTTTAAATTTATACATTACATTTGGAATAATCTGTACTCCTATCAGGCACGTCAACCGGGTTGAGAATGGTTGCAGAACCTTTAGCTGGGAATACTGAATAAACAGCGTGGACAAAATGAGATATTTCGAGCAGATAGTGCTCGTGATCCTTGGTTGGTAGCCTTTCTAGTAGAATGTAAAACTCTGATTTCAAACCACCGCTGCCTTACGGCAATATCCATTTGCGGGAAAGGCTTTGGGGGTAAACCTTGAGGATAAATCCGGTGTCTGACTCCCTAAGGCAGTCTAATGATGATTCGACATTGTTCTGGCAACTCCTTCGACTGATACCGAACTGTAGCGGCTACTGCTGTTTCTTTGGACCTACCAGCTGCGGGGAGAAAGAGAACATGCTGCATGGGCAACAGCTTGATCTCCATATAAATGTGCCTAAGCTCGCGCACTGAAAAGGACACTCCAGCTTCACCTTATTGTGTCGGCATACAAGCAGTTACCGGTTATAAGTAAATTGCTCAATTGGCGTAGGGCATAGCGCCTGGGGCTACTTCCGAATTCCCATAGTCAGTCATAACTGAAGGTGGTACTACTACTATATTACTTTCCTTAACAGTTTTACAGTCGCCCCCTTAGTTTTTTTTTTTTTTTTAATTCTGTAAATGGAAAACAACAACATCAGCCACTAGAAACAGAATCCTGAGATTTCTGACATAAGAACTGGACATATGATCTTGACTTTGCCAGCGACCTGATTATTATAAAACGTATTCAAAACTAGACGCAAGTGTCACGGATTGCCTCCCCTGCTTTGCAGTAGTGGTCCAACAGTGGCCAAAACTCAAGAGGGTCTTACGAAGTGTCTACCTTCGTACAAGATTACTCTTGGCAGAGATGTAGATAGAAGTATAATGACGCTTCTTTCCGAAGGGAGTCTTCACAAGATAATTCAGAAGTCAAGAACCATGCGGCACACCGCATAACAATGGTTAACTTATATCTGTCCGTCAACTTTTGTGAAGGATTTAAGCAATAGTTTTTAGCCCGTTCAAGCCCCCAGCTGAGTTAATTCAGCGAATTCCTCTTATAATGGTATAGCTCTATTTAGAGGTAAATAAATGTCTAGATATACATATATATATGGTCAAGCAAACATGTAAGAGATAAAGGTAGTCCCATAGCAGATACTTCCGTAGGGGAGTGGAGTGTTAGACACTTCCCCTCCTAGATTCAGCATAGAGCAAAATAATGAATGAAAGGGCAAAATATTACCAAATAATAATCGCTTGGAGAGAAAACTGAAGAAACGAAATGATACTGCCATAGTGGCTAAAGGTGTGAAAGCGCCACCAAAAGAACACGTACAGACGCTTTGTCACACCAAGACTAAGTAAGAATACCAGATGACAAGTCACAGGACCTAGGTTCTGAAAATCCACGGAAGTAAAGACGATAGTCAAGAGAATAAAAGTAAACATAACAGCCAGACTGCACTTGAAGAATCGCCTCTGGTGTGACAGGCGAACTCAGCTGACCCTGATTGACCCTGAAGTGTTGGATGATATAGTACGACCCTTTGTAACGACCCCTTCGTATAGCATCAGTGCCCCCGAATATATTGTAACTTTTCGTCAAACAGGAATTCTTTCACCTGGACTCATTAGCTATGCAAACTTTCCACGCAGATGGTCATCGCATTGATTTAAGGAGAGATTAAATCATGCCCACGGATATCTCTTGAGCAATCATATGCAGGTATTTTCATTAACTTGGCCAGTGGAGGGCGTTGCCAGCATCAAACGATAATAGTGACCACGATCAAAGACACTGGGGGGGGGGGAATCTCAGGAAGGACTGGCGGCATGCTATCAAAGGCAGTAGTGGTCCCTGACACGAGCGACGCAAGTTTCCTGCCGGTATTTCGCATCTTGGTGTTAAACACAGAGCCTGCGCAAGCAGCGAGCGAAGATACGAGAGACCAGGGGCGGCTTCTCTCCTTAGTCTGGCGGTCAGATCCCCAAATGTCTTCTGAGATCAAAAAAGGTGTCAAATTTCTCATGTTCCCCCAATCTTGCATTCCAGTTGTAGATATACAGACCATGAAGAAATGCATGTTATCACTCGTTGGCCAGACTTTGACAAAAGCACAAGCTATATTTGAAATCTTGTTATAGATTTTCCCCTGGATTTTCATACATATTTGCAGTGAATTCTATTCTGTGCAAAACGGTAAAATATAATTGTGTCTAGTGATCAGTGGTCTAGTTCATTCATTCTATTTCACTGGATATTGTGTTAATTTAAATTTATTAAATTAAACCATCTCAATAGTTCCCAGTTGTAAATGTAATGTTATACCTGTTTTATTATTTCCAAAAATAATAGAGGCTTAAATGCTAAAGTAACTTTTAAAGTCGCGAAGGAATTTATAATTAAAAAATTTAGTTAAGTCCTATATTTATAGGTGAGTGTTTTAAACCATTAGAACTCGCGCAGTGTTTTTTATTTAATACATAATTAAATACATAATTAAATATATATATAGTCTTAACGGGAAACTCATCGCGCTTTAGAATGTTATTTGATTTTTCGGTATATGACATGTCTTTTTCTATCATACAGAGTGATCGTAACCTTTGCGATCCCAGCAATAAAGAAATCATCTTAAAAAAAACTTCCAGACACATTGATGAGACATTTTTTAAATTTATTCTTGTGGCGGTCCTATGCGACCTAGCTATCATAATTACATGAAAGAAAGCCTACCCAAGACTATTTAAAGGAACTATCATCAATTATATTACAAATCTGTAAGATAAACTGGAAGTTGAACAGTGCCAGTAGCGACACTTTATTTACTGTGAGAGAGTACATATTTTCCTGAACTGTGACGGCTTAGTTTTTTCCTCACTGGATTAATAAAACTTACCGGTCAGTTACTATCATCACGCATTGAAGGAATTTTACCACTAGCGGAAGATTAAAGAGACCACTTCATTTTCACCCCTGTATTGAATTAGGTCAGTGCCATCCCATAGACTCATTTTTATATAATAAAACACGAGAACTCTTAGGCTTCAAGTCCGGCGATTAGTGGGAATATTCGCTATCAGCAAACCTCGCTACATCTGGGGCGGGACATCGAAGTACTAGACATTTTCACGTGTCAAGAGTAATTGTTGTTTATATAATTCTATGAATTTCAAAGGCAGTAGACTACAAACTGAGGAAAGAACAAGCAGGATTTAGAAAGAACAGAAGATGTGTAGACCATATATTCACTCTCAGGAACATTATAGAGCAGTGCTCAGAATGGCAAAGACAGCTTTACATAAATTTTGTTGATTTTGAAAAGGCTTTTGACAGCATACATAGGGACAGTTTATGGAAAATACTGAGGGCTTATGGAATTCCAAGCTGCATAGTGTCAATCATAAAAAGCCTCTATGCCAACTTTACGTGTAGTGTTGGGCAGAGCAACCTAACCTTCGAGGTGATGACAGGAGTACGACAGGGATGCCCCTTATCAACCACTCTATTTTTAACAGTCATAGACTGGGTGATGCGCCAGACAACAGAGGGCAGTACAAGAGGAATAAGATGGTGTAAAGATCTGAATGATAGTGGTAGCCACCACTGTAAAGTATAAGGTGTTCTGTAATTGCAACCTCTCTTGTAATGGATATGGTCAATGATGGCTGGTTGTACTGTTGCGTTCAAAGGGGTGCTTTCACCGTGAAGACAGACACAGGTCAACTCGACCTACACAGGGTAGTGTAAACATTGAAGTGAGAGTACATTGTACGCGAATGGTAGTATGGTTCTGTAGAGTTGACAACTTGGTAACAATATATTCATACTCTCACATGTAGCAGTCAAGGATTACTGGGACTACTGTGTTCTTTTTATAATGTTTAATGAGACGCACACTGGAACAGTACGTGTATGGTTACAGGAACACATGACGACATAAACAGCATAGGGTTGATCACTGGTGTATCATCTTAAGTTAGCATACATGCTGAATAATCTCATACTGGAACATTTGTAGACAAGCATTCAGAGTTCCATAGTTAATACACATATATATATATATATATATATATATATATATATATATATATATATATATATATATATATATATATATATATATATATATCTATATATATATATATATATATATATATATATATATATATATATATATCAGGTTGTACTGACAGATCACGTCAGTTTATACATAATGTTCATAGTGACTTCTAGACAGAACCTCTCTTAGCATGAGTGTAGCTTGTATTTCAGCGGAGATTCTTTTACATAACATTCAGCAAATATCTTCTGAGTAAATGCTAAATCATCCATAATAGATTTTTCTTTCATAGATGTGATCTCTAGGTCATTATCGGGTAGTAAGGGAACATCCCTGTTCTCTGATGAATGATTGACAATAATTCGGATTCCAAGATGGCTCCTTGGTCCTTAACATCGCTCACATAACGGTGAGACGACAAAACTTCTAGAAAGATTCAGTTCATAAAGATATCAAAGTTTCCACAAAATATCAGCATTATCTGTCCTCATAATTGCTGCGTAGAAACATTATCAGTGCTGCTAGACGATATGTCGTTCTGACATATGAACGTAAGTAGATTCATGTAAACATATGCCCATCGTAAGCCTAGGAACGAACGAAGTCAGTAAAAGTATGTTTACCTTGGCATAGAATAAACTAGCTAGCACAAACACACTCTCCTGGTGTTATAGAATGAATAATGGGGAACACAAAGACTAAACAGTCCTGGAAGACACTATCATCTTCCCCCATGATAACTTGAGATCACAAAATATAGGACAGCTCGAAGACATTACGTCTCCCGCCAGGCTCCATAACCGAAGGACACACTCACTTATCTTCATCCGCTGAGCGTGTAAGAAGAAATAATCCAGCCAAGACACACAAAGATAACATGATATAAGACCGAATCGTCTCAAACAGACAAACAGTAAACCTAGATTCGGACTTTCAATATTCCTGCAAAACCTTAAGCGAGAACAATCTGTTTCCAGCTATAATAGACATAAAATGATATAAATCTAGATTCCTCCGCTTGTTCAATACACGGAAACAAAATAGGAACCGATCACCCAAAGAATAAACACACATTTACTATTCTGAGTTATTCCCCTTTCTTAAAAGTTGTAAGTTCATAAATAAATATCCTTTTATCAAACAGATAGTTACATTTTCATTTGTAATCGTATCAACTGTAATCTGTGCGACATATAAAAAATATGTACGCAACAGACTACCGCAACCCCCGGGAAAAAAAATGAAATTTTTTTTTTCTCTCTGAGAGCCACATAAAATAGGCCCCCCAACGCACATATGATGCGCAGATGAGAAGTATCAAGAATTTATAAAGCCAGATTAAGGCAAAGTCGCATTATAGGTCGACTGGTGAGAATATATATCTCAACATCTCAGAGAAAGTATTTCTCTAAGTGTAAACATTTCCAGGGAGTTGCCACCAATGCTTACTACCATATTGGCAATGACACAATGCATACAATAATTTCAATAACCATTTCATATTAGGTATCATAAGTTCACGATTGGCAAAAGAAACATCATCAAAGAATTAGCAGTGAATCAAAATAAGTGAACCGCTAAGTATTTATACAATCACCAAATCATATATTACAAATGTATACACATTTTGATATAGAAGAAAAAGAATAACTGATTTAAAGTTATACATGTTAAGAAAGTCCAATATTTAACAGTTAAGTGGCATCATGTGGGCATCGCGACAGAATGTCCGCCATCACATTTTCTGAACCACGGATACCTCGTACCGAGAAATGAAAAGGTTGAAGAGCGATCACGTATCGAGTTGATCTCGAGCTCTTCAAGTTCTTACTTTGGATAGCAGTAAGAGCTTTCTGGTCAGTTTCCACTATGAAATGTGCACCAAGAAGGAATCTTTGAAGTTTGAGAATTGACCAAACCATAGCCAATAATTCCCGGTCTAAAACCGAGTAATTCCTTTCTGCAGCATTAAGTTTTCTGGATATGTACATTACAGGATGCAGAGTTCCAGAGTACTCTTGCATTAGTGCCGCTCCAATCCCAGTGGATGAAGCGTCACTACGAAGAACAAATGTCTTATCTGCAGTAGGTAACACTAAAATAGGTGGTGTTGAAAACATAGTTTTGATCTTATCTAGTGATAATTGGCATTCCTGAGACCAGTGAACCATATTAGGCGACCCTTTCTTTAGTAGCGTCGAAAGAGGTGCCATGATAGAGGACAGATTCGGAATGAATCGTCCATAAAATTGTATGAGACCTAAAAGACTTCGCACTTGCTTTTTAGTCTTAGGGATAGAGATGTTAAGTATTTTAGTGACATTATGGTCCTCTGTCTTCAGGAAACCATGACCTACTCGATGGCCTAGGAAAGCAATTTCGCTAAAACCAATGCAAGCTTTAGATGGTTTTGCTGTCAGGTTATGCTCGCGTAGAGTTGATAACAATTCAACTAACCCTGAATAGTGATCTTCCCAAGTATCGCTGAAAAGACAGATGTCGTCTAGATAAGCAATGACATCTGACCGATACGATAGGATTCGACGCATCATGCGTACGAATGTAGCTGGTGCGTTCATAAGGCCGAAAGGCATAAAATTCCATTGGAAAAGGCCTCTAGGAGTAGAAAAAGCGGTAAGAGGTTTGGCGCGTTCGGATAATGGAACTTGCCAATATCCTTTAGACAAATCCAGTTTAGTGAAAAAATGAGATTTAGAAAGTCGAGTAAGTAGCTCTTCTATTAAAGGCATAGGTTCAGCATCAAACTTCGTCACTTGATTCAATTTGCGATAGTCAACGCAAAGACGTATGTTATTGTCTTTTTTCGAACAATAATCATCGGCGAAGAATAAGCAGAAGTGGATGGTTCGATTATTTGTAAATCTATCATTTCATCTAACTCCTTTTCAACCTGTGCTTGAAAATGTATAGGGATAGGGTAAGGTCTAACCCTAATAGGAGTATGTTCAGTTAGAATAATGTCATGCTCAATGACATGAGTTTGCCCAGGGATGTCAGTGAGGACATCCTGAAATGTTTGTAACATAGCCGAAACCTGTCGCTGTTCTCCTAGAGACAAATCAGGAGAAACAGTAACGTCTTTCCATGATTCACTAGAATGAAGTGGGATCATTGGAAGCGGAAGATTAACATCCGAAAAACTTGTTTCCTCATCCTGTATAACGGACAGTGATGAATAAACACCATGTTGAACTGGAGAATCGTCCGTTGCTTGAAAAATAGGCTGTAAATAGTCAGGACGTTCATGGAATTCCGTAAGCATATTGATGTGGAAGGTTTTATGCTTCCCGTTAATATCGACAATATAGTCAACATCTGAAATTTTCGATATTATATCGTACGGACCTTTCCAAGAAATAAGGAGTCTATTTTCCCTACAAGGTAGCAAAACAAATGCTTTGTCACCAGGACAAAGTTGTCGTAAAGTTCTTTTCTTATTAGCAAATTGCCTTGCCTTCTGTTTAGCAAATTCAGAAGAGGACGTTGCTAATTTGCATGCTTCGATAATTTTTTCTCTCAGCGTGATGACATATTCGTAAGAGGATTTTTGTCATCGTCAATATTGTCCGCTGTTATGAGATCATGAAGCAAAGACATAGGGCCGCGCGGTCGCGCGCCAAAGACAAGTTCAAAGGGAGAAAATCCTGTATGTTCGTTGGGGACCTCCCTGTAAGCGAAGAGGGCCGCAGGTAGAACCCTGTCCCAATCTTGAGGATGATCCTCAGTTATCTTTCCTAATAAGTTCTTAAGTGTTCTATTTAGCCGTTCTACCATCCCATTGGACATAGGATGATAGATGCTACTCAAAGATCTCTCTATCTGTAGAGTAGACATTACTTGAGACATGGTATCCGATATTAGTTGGGTGCCATGATCTGATAATATTTCTCCGGGGAATCCCAGGCGAGAAAATATAAGCCAAAGAGCATCTGCAATGTCAGCAGTAGTAATGCTCTTCAGAGGGATAGCCTCTGGCCAACGTGTGCACATGTCCACACACGTTAAGATAAATTGATGTCCTCTAGCAGATTTGATCTTAAATGGACCAATGATGTCTATCGCCATTTTCTGAAATGGTCGAATAGGAATGTCTGCAGCCTGAATAGGCGCAGCATGACGAGGACCTTTGGATTTGACTTCTTGACATACTTTACAAGATCGACAATAGATCCGTATGTCCTTATTCACGAAAGGCCAAAAGAAAGCCGCAAGAACTCTTGACTTTGTACGGGAAAAACCCATGTGTCCAGCACACTGAGAGTCGTGTGCATGTTGTAAAATTTTAACTCTCAACTTCTTGGGTACAAGAATCTGAGAATGACTTGAATTAGTGGAGTCTTGCACCATACGTACAAGTACACCATTCTTCATTGTAATCCAAGATTTACGCTTGGTATCTCTATTCGGATCACCTTTCGTTACAAGAGTGAAGAATTTCTTAAGAGTCGGATCCTCTTCTTGTTGTTTTATAAACGAGTCACGAGAAATTACCAAGGGATCATCTTGGTTATGCACTTCAATATCTTCAGTAGATGAAGTTTCAGGCATATTGAGAACTTGAGCTCTTGTGACTACAGGATTAGCAGTTTGCATATTTTGCTTTTCCCAAACGGAAATTTGTTGCGGAGTGCATTCTTTGACTCCGTGAATGCGACCGATGATAAGATCAGCGATCGGATTCGGCAAAAGACATGCGTGTACATCTCCTGTGAAGAAAGGAGTAGCAATCCTAATGATAGCGGTAGAGTATTTCTCTATGGTGCCGCCAAATGTTACGCATTTGACTACTTTGCCTGTAGCATGAGAAGGATCTATGAGTGACTGCCTAACACCAATTGTTGTGCATCCAGAATCAAAAAGTACTGAGACTGGATTGTCATTTACTAAACCTTTGTGTAAGATCAGAGAACCTCTTCCATCATGCGCGATTGACGCAGGAAGAGCGGGAAGAGGATGGCCACAGCTTAAAGTAGACACTGTGGTTGGCTCAAATAATGTTTTGCATTGGGGGCACTTAGATGCTCTCCCAAAATCAAAAGCGGCACATGCCATATTATTAGAGTCATCATTATCTTTATTTTGTTTATAGGCTTCGTGGGACTCTTGCTGAGCAGAGTTCGCCTGGTAATGAGATTTATGTTTTTTGTATTGTGATTTACCTCTGTTATTATTGCCTCTGTAATTATCCTTGTTTCCACTGTTATAACCCCTACTTGGGTTTGAGTCATAGTTCCTTTGGTTACTATTATCATATTCATTATAATGAGTATCTCTGTAATTATGATCTTGTTGTCTCCATGATGGAAACTTGGATAATTTCTATAATGACTTCCTTTGCGAAAGTTCCTATAATTATGACCACCTCTAAATCGAGGGCTGTCGGCTCGTCTCCAGGTATTCGAAGAAGAACCCTGAAATGATTGGTTACCTTGGTTCTGATAACCGTTATGGTTACCTTTTTTATTAAACCTATTTTGAGGTTCTTGGAATCTGCGTGAGTGATTAGGGTTGTATGGTGTTGCTGAAGCAACTGGCATACCTTCCCTAACCTTAGTATTGCTAATAGCTACGTCTGGATATGCAGTGACGTATTGGGTACAATACTGTTCCATTTCTTTTAGTGTCTTGGGTTTACGCTCATGTAAGAATTCAAGGAATGGTTTATTTATACTTGACATAATCTTGTCTCTGAGTATCAAGTCCATAAGGGCTTCATATGTCTTTTCTGTTTTGGACAGCTCAATCCAACGATCAAATGTAAGACGTGTCCTTGCAATGAATTCTGAGAATTCTACACCTGCCTCAGGAACCATTGTCTTAAACAAATTCCGATAACCTTCTTCAGATAACTGGTACTTCTTTAATAAGGCTGCCCTAATAACATCATAATTATCCTTGTCAGCGTCTTCAACTAAACTTAAACTAGTCAGGGAATCACCTTTCAAATTTTCTGACAACTGGTTAGCATATTGTGATTTGTCTACATTATGAGCTCGACAAGAGCGTTCAAATCTATTTAACCAGAATGTTATGTCATCACAGGAAGGATTGAACGCTGGTACCTTGACATTGTAAGTAAAGGGTTTACCATTACCACCAGATGCTTGATTAACATTAATTATGTTTGTTAATTTTAACTTTTCTAACTCAAATGCTAAAATTTCTTTTTGGTGTTCATGTTCTCTCATTGCTTTTCTCTCTTCAGCAGCAGCTTCATCTTTTCTTTTTTCTTTTTCCATTTCCATCTGGAATCTTTTTTCCTCAGTCTGTATCTGCAATTTCTTTTGTTCAGCTTCTCTTTCTAATCTTTTCTCTTCAACCAGAGCTTTTCTCTCTTCAGCAGCAGCTTTTCTCTCTTCAGCAGCTAATGCTTTGTCATACTGAGCAACTGCCCATTGTTCTAAGTCTATACCAGTCTTATCAAGGGATCTCCCTTGTGCAATAAAGTATTCTAATGTGGACATGATGTCTGACAATGATACTACTCACTTGAAACAATAATAATAAAATATATATTTCAAGGTAATATAGCAAAAAGTTCTTAATCACTGGATTAATCAGCACACTATCACAATGTCTGTGTGAGACAAGCCTTATCAAGGTCTTGTATATTTCTTTGAAAAATAACAATTATAAATTGCTGCAATACTCTATAACATAAGTGCAATGCACAAGAAATAGTGTCTTATCCAATCAACTGTGTACCTTTAGTAACAGCCATTAATCATCAGTTGATTCTTTCACATAAATCCATATGATCAACTATATTTTAAATAGTGTATGTCGATCAAGAACATAACAAAACAATTATACAAGACAACATGAAAACATTTGCGGAAATCAAATAAATCAAATGGAAAAAACAATAAAAAATAAACCGCAAGAGGATAACAACACAAATAACGCCACAGTATATAAATATAAATGTTGAATAGAACTGAAAGATAGAAAAGGGTAGACCAACAAATTACAAACACATCAGAACAAAACTAAAGAATGTGAAGAAAATTCCGAAAACAACACTGACCATATCGTCACAACTAACCAAAAAAAATAGCAACAGCAGTCGCTTTGCAAATTCCAGTATCGGAAATTTGCACACCCTATAGAAAACGCTCACAATAGACGACCTCTATCACGTGGTATGATCTAAGGAGACTCCGCCCAACCGAAACAACAACCCGCTGAATACAAACAAATATCACATATAAACATGTAAACATAAATGTACATATAGCATAAATATTCATAATATAATGTAATGTAATGTGTTGCAGATAGGATGTGTTGCGAAGAAGGCTCAGTTATACGCAATAATGCTACAGTACTATGGTACTTTATTAAATAATCAAATCTGGCCTAAATCATAAAAGTTCAACACAAACTATGGCAGTGCAGGAGAATCCACTGTTTACAGTTCCTCAGAATCACAAGTAAGACTTCTCACTTCAGTTGCACTGTACATTTTGCAAACACTGTCAAATATATGTTCCAACACTGATATGTAATGCTGTCTTTTCCAAACAAACTTGCTGTGTAACGCTGTCTGTTCTATGGCAAATGTCCATCAACAAAAAATGTCAACAACCGCTGACCTAGTTACTGTATACCTCGATAGGACAGGTCGCACTGACATCGACTGTAAAGTTGTACTGCCGGTGTTTACGTGTGTCGTAACAGGCCCCAAGGAATGGTTTGGTCTCAGTAGCTGACTTCTCAAAAATGTCCACTGTGCAGGTTGACCCAGGAAGCTGGCACACCACTGTAAAGATCTGAATGATAGTGGTAGCCACCACTGTAAAGTATAAGGTGTTCTGTAATTGCAACCTCTCTTGTAATGGATATGGTCAATGATGGCTGGTAGTACTGTTGCGTTCAAAGGGGTGCTTTCACCGTGAAGACAGACACAGGTCAACTCGACCTACACAGGGTAGTGTAAACATTGAAGTGAGAGTACATTGTACGCGAATGGTAGTATGGTTCTGTAGAGTTGACAACTTGGTAACAATATATTCATACTCTCACATGTAGCAGTCAAGGATTACTGGGACTACTGTGTTCTTTTTATAATGTTTAATGAGACGCACACTGGAACAGTACGTGTATGGTTACAGGAACACATGACGACATAAACAGCATAGGGTTGATCACTGGTGTATCATCTTAAGTTAGCATACATTCTGAATAATCTCATACTGGAACATTTGTAGACAAGCATTCAGAGTTCCATAGTTAATACACACACACATATATATATATATATATATATATATATATATATATATATATATATATATATATATATATATATATATATATATATATATATATATATATATATATATATATATATATCAGGTTGTACTGACAGATCACGTCAGTTTATACATAATGTTCATAGTGACTTCTAGACAGAACCTCTCTTAGCATGAGTGTAGCTTGTACTTCAGCGGAGATTCTTTTACATAACATTCAGCAAATATCTTCTGAGTAAATGCTAAATCATCCATAATAAATTTTTCTTTCATAGATGTGATCTCTAGGTCATTATCGGGTAGTAAGGGAACATCCCTGTTCTCTGATGAATGATTGACAATAATTCGGATTCCAAGATGGCTCCTTGGTCCTTAACATCGCTCACATAACGGTGAGACGACAAAACTTCTAGAAAGATTCAGTTCATAAAGATATCAAAGTTTCCACAAAATATCAGCATTATCTGTCCTCATAATTGCTGCGTAGAAACATTATCAGTGCTGCTAGATGATATGTCGTTCGGACATATGAACGTAAGTAGATTCATGTAAACATATGCCCATCGTAAGCCTAGGAACGAACGAAGTCAGTAAAAGTATGTTTACCTTGGCATAGAATAAACTAGCTAGCACAAACACACTCTCCTGGTGTTATAGAATGAATAATGGGGAACACAAAGACTAAACAGTCCTGGAAGACACTATCATCTTCCCCCATGATAACTTGAGATCACAAAATATAGGACAGCTCGAAGACATTACGTCTCCCGCCAGGCTCCATAACCGAAGGACACACTCACTTATCTTCATCCGCTGAGCGTGTAAGAAGAAATAATCCAGCCAAGACACACAAAGATAACATGATATAAGACCGAATCGTCTCAAACAGACAAACAGTAAACCTAGATTCGGACTTTCAATATTCCTGCAAAACCTTAAGCGAGAACAATCTGTTTCCAGCTATAATAGACATAAAATGATATAAATCTAGATTCTTCCGCTTGTTCAATACACGGAAACAAAATAGGAACCGATCACCCAAAGAATAAACACACATTTACTATTCTGAGTTATTCCCCTTTCTTAAAAGTTGTAAGTTCATAAATAAATATCCGTTTATCAAACAGATAGTTACATTTTCATTTGTAATCGTATCAACTGTAATCTGTGCGACATATAAAAAATATGTACGCAACAGATGGACTACATTTTCAACATTGGAAGATCTGGAATATGCAGATGACATTGCACTGCTGGCACATTCACATCAACACATCCAGGAAAAACGGATAGACTTAATAAATTTAGCCAGCAGGTGGGCTTGAACATCAATTTAAAGAAGTCTGATGTCATGACGCTCAATGTGAGCAACCCTAAGCCCATATCAGTAAGGAATCAGCAACTGGTACAGACAGATACCTTCACATACCTAGGAAGCATAGTAACACCAGACGGTGGGGCAGGCAAAGACATCAACATCAGAATGAATAAGGCAAGAACAGCCTTCTTTAGCCTAAATAACATCTGGAAGTCCTCCCAATACAGCACAAGCACAAAATTAAGATTATACCAGAGTTGCGTGCTTTCTGTGCTTCTCTATGGTGCGGAATGCTGGAGAGTCACAGAGAAGGAAATGTCAAAATTGTCCTCTTTCACACAACATGCCTAAGAAAAATTCACCGAATCTTTTGGCCGAATACCATCACCAACCAAGATCTGCTTACTCGTAGCAAGCAAGAGGACATGCATACCATCATAGCTGGCAGACGCTGGAGCTGGGTTGGTCATGTCCTCAGAAGAGACCCCGATGCCATCACAAGAACAGCTATGCTTTGGACCCCTGAAGGAAAGCGAAAGAGAGGCCGACCAAAGACAACTTGGCGGAGGACTGTGGAGGCTGAGATGCAAAGAATGAACCAGAGTTGGGGCACTGTACGAAGGATGGCCACCGACCGTGCAAAGTGGAATCAATTTGTTGTTGCCCTACAAGACGCCACTAGGCGTGATGGCCACTGACTGCTTTGATGGTCGGTGGTTAAGGATCGAAGAAGAAGAATATAATTCTATGGATTGTCTGATGCTGCAATCGGTAAGTGTGTGTGTGTATATGAGTGTGGATCCTCACGCACGTGCATGAATGACAGGAAATCTAATTGTTTTTTGCAAACCATTTGTTAACTTGCCTACCGGGCAATACATTTTTCTGTATACCCCGTATTGTTCCTTTAAGTGGGATATTTTGTTAACTCTGTTTAACCCCCTCCCTTTCAATTGCTTAGTAAAGGGAAGAACAATTTGGGATAATGTAGAGAACTTGTTTTACTCAGGGATGTTGAAGATTACCAAACTGTAACCGTGAAGAGTTACCACTGTTAATAATAGAAGTTACTGATGACTGGTCTTGGAGATTGAATAAATGGTGATGGGTGTTACCTTAATGGTTACACTGTTCATACGCCCACACAGAGCAGAACAGTAATTCTTATATCACGCGAATGTCAAAATATCAAATTCTGTACTACTAACATACCACTGCTACACCCGAGATACTATTAGTGAATTCAATCTGTTTGTTGACCTAGATTTCCGCCACCCAGGCTATTTATGGTCATGCGTTACTACCGTCACGCCTACTGTTCTCCTACCGTGTTAAATGTTGTAGTGAGTGTGCGTGGGTACATTCACACGCCACAGATACACACATCAGAGGCATAGAATGGTGTAACGGCTGATGATAGTTAATAACGTTTAATACACCACAACACGTTACGTTAATACAGGATACACAGTTATAGTCATAAACAAAATACAAGTCATAGTAATACAACAATACAGTACTCCAGTCACATCTCCACTTCTCAGAATCATTAGCGCTATATAATATTACTACTGGATCCTCTCAGCAACGGTCGGCATCCCCGTGCTAATATAATAATATTAATACTGGATCCTCTCAGCAACGGTCGGCATCCCCGTGCTAATATAATGAATTCCTCAAATATGCCTCATCAAAGACGCTCTCAACCTTGGCGCTTTAATGTAGATATGGATCCTCTCAATAATAACGATGGTCTCTCAAATATCATATAGATCCGGTTAGCAAACGGACATCATCCTCGCCGGGCTAACTACATCAATGGTGAATACTTTCGGCAATTTCTCGCAAGACTGCACTCCCTGGAAATCTGCAGTAATCTCGCCTTCACTCATCTTGACATTTATATATTCAAACATAAGTCCTGGATCCTTACCTCTTCAAAAATACTCACAAACATAATTCTCCAATAAACTCAGGAATTATAGGCCTACACAAATAATGGCCTCTATAACTTTTGCACTGCGCAGGCATACTCAAAACACACACTGTAGGACCGACCTCTCCCGTCGGTACCCAAAAACAGAATCCCCTTAGTTCACACACTAGACCCCCCAAAAAAGACACGAGACTCGGTTGTTTAAAAAACACAACTCAGTCTCGATAATTGCATGGGCTAGTCACACGAGCTTACTCACAGCTCAAGACAGTTCAGAGAAAAAACATCTCCGCGATTTGAACTGACCAGTGTTCGCCACTTGGAAACTTCTCGATCACACGAGGGAATTCCCCTAATACTATTTTAACTTAACATCAGCTTAACCAAGCAACGTAACCCGCAATCGAATCTATTCGCTTAACATTTTCAAGATCACCTCCCTTTGATAATATTTACTCTGTATCAGATAATAGGATTTTTTCTACCACCCATACCTAGTATTGTAACCTCTCTTTCAGAGTAATTAACTTCACTGTTAGGTTATATTACCTATGTTCCTGATAACTATCTATCTTTGGACTGGGTTTACCTTTGTCTAATACAAGCGGGAAGGGCTTAGTTGATACCAATCTTCTTTACACCCCCCCCCCCCCTACCTTGTATTTGTATTTTCTGTACTTATGATACTTTTCTGTAACACTTGATAGTTGTTGTAATTGTTTTTTTAAAGGATTATAAACATCATAAACTTATATTTGACTGTGTTGGAATACCCAAAGCCCAAATTTCTCCTATCTGTTTAATATAGTTTGTATCTACATGCGTCTGTGCGTTTGAAGCACCAAATCGGTGTGAGCGCATATGTGTGTCTGGAAACTGGCAAATAATTGTTTGACCAGGAGAGTCTGAAGAGAAGATTGAGAGAAACGATTTGCCGTAAATAAGTCTGTCTTTACTCTCCTCCAGCACTCCGTGAAGCAACTATTTTACTCTCTACAATTTCTATCACTGAGCTTTTCACCATCATTCTTCACTCTAAACGGGACCACTATTTCTAAGACTCTTTCTCTCAAAATAAATTTACGACATCTGGAAGAATATATATATATATATATATATATATATATATATATATATATATATATATATATATATATATATCTATAGATATATATATATATATATGTATACATATATTTCTTTTTTTCCACAGGCGATTCTTCAAGTGCAGTCTGGCTGTCATGTGTGTATATATATATACGCAGCTTAAACTGTATCATATGTAAACTATATGGGTGCATACTTAAACATAAAAATGAAGAATAGTACTAAATAAAATAAAGTAGTTATTTCATTCAAAAAATCTTTCGCGCATCTTCAATTATATTTTTTGGTTTAGGAAGAAAACAGAAGTGGAAGAAAACATAAGGAATTTTAAAGGAAGATATTGATAGGAAAATTAGGAAGAGATATGTATGAAAAGGAGGGTTGGAAAATACTGCCAAAACAGGAAAACCTGTTTCTTTTTTTCTTTTCTTTAACTTGTATTTGCATTCCTTTTGCTAGTTACAAAATCATGTACATGTTACAAAATGAAATACATGGGAAGTACATTTTAAATTACATATCACCTTTCACTCTTCTAACTACAAAACCATTTCCAGAATAAAATATAAAACATGCGCGCAATCCCCGTGGCACGTTTAAAAATTAAAAACTGTTCATGAATCCGGTTTAGAAAAGTTCCAAACAGACAGCAACGCATTTGTAAATTTCAGTTACAGCTCTACATAGCTGAGTGTTATTCAAACTGTGCTTGTCAGTAGTCCTGGTTTAGAAAACTTGCATCACAGAAAGCAACGCACTTTTTGTAAATGTAACGTAAATGGATGAAATTTATGAGTTATACAGTTTGTAAGGTAAGGGCATTAACCTAAGAAACGGAATAGTTTTTATGTCTGTCACGGATTGCCTCTCCTGCTTTGCAGTAGTGGTCTACCTTTCGCCAAAACGCAAGCGTGTCTAAAGTAAGTCGTCCAAGGTATCTATCTTCGCGCAAGATTATCCTTGGCAGAGATGTACATAGAGGGTAAATGGCGCTTCTACCTTAGGGGAGCTTAACAAGATATTCCCAGAAGCCAATAACAAAAACTATATATATAATTATTAAAATGTCTTGCTCATACGTTTGCTTTCATACTTCTAATGACTGAATAAACAATTATTTGTTTAGTTTAAAATAACATACAACAAATTTAATTGTCAATTCGTTCAACAAGTTAAAATAAGGATTAAATGGGGGTGAAAGGTAAATTAATTTTTTCCTCACAGAGGTTGGATCGGGGCGCTATCAATGTCCGTGTTTTGCTGTTGCCTGGGACAAAAAAACTGAACTCCAGATGAGTCCTGCAGCTGTGGTTCATCAATTATGCGATGCCGGAAGCCTTCTCCCTACTCTCTTCCATTGTAGGCGGTTAAGGTGGATGCTTTTCCCTCACAATAGCGGAGTGAATACCACAAACCGTCTGATGGCTTGTAACCACGAACTTTAGACAAATAGAAAGAAACAAATGCCTGCTAAGTACATTTTTTCACCGCAAACTAACAGGCCCTTTGTCATGCGCTCCACCCGCCAATGTTAACCTCTCAGAAGAATTAAATTCCCGAGAAAACAGTGTAACTCAGGGAATATGATGAAATTTCACCAATATCCTTCTGGGTGTTAACTAGGAATTTGCGTCTGGAGTGCGTGAATAATGATTTGCGTGGATTACAATTAAAAAGGTACATAAATCTCACAAGATAATATGTTACACCTTAGGCCTGGGAAAACTTTTGTTTAATTCCTCTGTGACTTATGATAAAATTCCTAGGATTCCAGTCTTGTTAATTAAAGTCCTGACCCCTTTAAGTTTCCAGTCTTGTATTAAAAATGCGGGTTTACTTGTAAATTTCTAATTTGCCCAATACTCGATCTGTTATTTATAGTTGTGGAATTTCTGTCCAATGTCTCCTTTTTATTTCTGGCTTTTAGCAATCGCTGATATGACTTGTGCGCTGCAGTCACTCTGTTTGTTCTGTGTCTGTGTTTTCATCACACAATATTCTCAGTTCTTAGTGCAAATCACAGATTGCAATTACGACTAGTTTGCCAATAAAATACATTGTATATTTCAGCTCCTCAAAATGAACCAATCCAATCGAATCTCGTTCAGTCATACGTGGGAAGGAGCGTTTTCAAATTCGGAAAAATACCCTCACGTAAAAAAAAAAAAAAAAATTAAATTTAATAACCACGCGTGACCTCTTCATATCGTTACGTCAGTCTTCTATCCGGCATCTTGTGCACAACTCATAAATACCATCTGTGAACTCATTTGATGTCCATATGCTACTGTGGTAAAGTGGGATGTTATAAATATTTATAGGGGACTTAGTGTACTGACTGAGGTCAGCTGTGAAGGTATCTGTATCTAATAGGTGTAGTGTTTTACAGATAACCTTACTTGCTACCACATTATACCTCAGTCAGAATTATTCTGGAATATTGTGATGACTACGTTAAATGTCTAGGGTTATGTAAATGATGAAGTGTAAGTCACAACAACAACAGACAGATAAACAATTTAATTTATTCCACCACACTTGACAACACTGTGACACTCACACACATTTAACACTCTATAAGACTATCTTAAATAAGTCACTGGAAAAGTTTCAAATATATATGTATTAATTACTGTCACTATTATATATCCTGATTCAACTACAAAGTGAACCAGGAATCACAATCAATTGTAATCACAATTTATATATACATAATTTATAAATATGAACCTTGTAGTGACATATTTTATTAATATTATCCTATGTGTGTCAGTTGTGTAGTAGTACTATGAGGTAATACTGGTTTTGTTTTTCAAGCTATGTTGTTATTTGTCATCATGACTTCAAGTGTTTGTTTATCTGGGAAATAGTATGGGGGAAAAGTTCACAGTTCCTGTCAATTTAAACAAGGTATTGTCCCTCTTTTTTACTAAAATGTCAATTTTTGAGGGGACCCATAATGTTGAGCTCCACTGGCCACAGAGGCTTAACTTTCGTGATGGTGGCAGGAAAAGACTCCTCTGCTCGATTGCTTCCCTGTGTTCTGGAGACACCTCACTAGTCGCTATCTGGACCCAGGAGTATGCTGTCAGCCTCCAGATTCAGCAAAGCTCAGACCAGGTGCTGCTCAATAACTTTAGGACCACAGTCCCTGAAACAAGAAGGTTGTACCTCCTACTTCATAACTAATTTATAATCTATGTCCAGACTGAACACAATACATAACAAACACTGATTTCAGAGCGGTAGGCCAACTGCTATCTTCATCTGAAACAATTTTCACCAGTATACTCCTCCCTAATGGTTACTACGCCTCTGCAATTCCAGCATAAGTTCTTTCTAGTCAATAAGATAGGTGTCAGTGTACTGTTAGGCAATTCCATGCAGTTTTACTTTTCTCCGACACCTTCTGTTCAGGTTGGAGCAATATATATGCTTTGCCTCATGTTCGCTACTGAACCACACACATATACAGACATAAATTATCAATTTACATTCAATTTTCATTATAAAGATATCAAATATTTCAAGCTTACCACAATTCATGGAAATAAAACAGAATTACGTTGACTGGCAATGAATAGGCACAAAATCCGACCTACCACTGTCTCAGGCTTTTATTTAGAAAAATAGAAGCTGACTCTCAACGCACTGTTGCTTTAGAAAGTTTATTTGAAAATGTGGTGCTGACCTGACGCCTCTGATTGACTATATTGGCGGGTCTAACCAATCGTGCCATGTTTACACAGCTTTTAAAAAAAAAGTACCCTTCCTTCCGTCTCCCCTAACAACAAAAGATAGTATTTATAGCCCGACTAATCGTGTTTAGCCTTACATTTACTTTCCGCCAATCAAATAGGAGGTAACATGGGGACCTATTTCCCGTACAATGGTGGTGTCAAAATCTGCCACTGAGCGATTCTGATTTGGGTGTTGTCTGACAGCACCACCCTTTTATTTTGGCTATAATTTGTTAATTCCTAGACTATTTGCGTAACGTTTAACATATTATTTGTCAGCAAGTCCTAAGGAATCCAATTATATAAATTTAAGGGAGCTAGGTGGCTGCGTTCAAAATGTGCATTTTCTTCTACCTCCTGTTCACTTCGATCGATGGGGTGTCTGGGTACTGTCATGTTTTCAGACATAAAACAGTATAATGTCATATTTCCCAATAAGCATTTTGTAAGTTTTAAAACCTAACTCTCGTATGGGTAGTGTTTTTTATCACTGTCGATTTGAAAAAAGTTAGTGCTAGTGGCCTTACACGCGTGATGGTAGTAATTGTATTGCGAGACGCGTGTTTAGTGTTGTATGCGTTCTTGCTTTCAGCCCTCCCTTCTTTCTATCCTAAGTTCATCTGTCTGTTCGTCTTTGGTAACGTAGTGTATAAAATGACATGAATGGAATATTAAATATAGGTCAGCTTGCGTATCTCAAGGTTTTTCTTAGAAAGGGAGTACACGTTTTATTGTGTTGTGGAAACGCGTGTATGTTGCAGAAGGCTTTTACTATCAACGTGAAACGTTATAATTTGCAGACGACTTAGAAAACAAGGGGGATTTCGAGTACAGTCATTGTGACAGCACTGTTCTTTACCATTCTTCTTTCCTTTTATTGAAGTTATTTGTTAGGCTTTACATTTACTTTTTAATTTATATATGTGGATTAGAATTTCTCACGACAGCTACCTATCGTCAATATTGTCTCTCCAGACAGATTATCGTGATAATCACACACCGGGATGGTCCAGTGAAACGATAAACGCATCTACCGCTTGTGTAATCTGCCCATCTCAGACGGCTATCTCAGACAGACAATATTGGCTTCTATAGATGTTGATCGGGCGAGACCGTCTTTTCATGATAAGAATCTCGCTCGCTGACCGGGGATAATGACTGGGTATTGTTACGATAAAACTCCAGTTCACCTGGCGGAACGTAAATAAGTCTGATGAGTGGGAAACAAGATAACGACAGTACTATAGCAAATACTTCCGTAGGGAAGTGGAGTGTTAGAGACTTCACCTTACTGATACAGCATAGAGAGTGAAATAATAGTGCATAAAATATGCCACATAATAATGACAGGGGGAGAGAGAAAAATAGGAAAATATCACGCTCACGGGAATGTAATGCAATCCAGCTGGGATGGACGAGATCGCACAACCGTATCGTCACAATGTCCCTTGTCCCATGAGATAAGAATGAATGGAGTGAAGAACAATTCACTGCTTAGCCTCCTGATGTAGCACCATTATGTTATGATCTATAGCTTAACACCTTCTCAGACATGTCCGATAGGCTGGAGAAAACCACATCAACATTGGTTCAGGCGTTCTCGAGTTATGAGCTAATAGACAGACAGGGTGCAAGTCGGGTTTGGTGCGATCCGTTTTAGGAATATTTAAATTGTTTTGTGGTTGTAATTGTGCTATTGCATTGAAGCGTGCTTCTAACGCAAAAAAAATTTAAGTAAGGGCTTCTTGGTAGACGACATTGGAAGTACAGTCACTTGGTGACATCACGTATAACTCTTCCGGTGTGCTAACTCGGGAAAGTGCCACATACAGTTGACCACGTGAGAAGCACTCATCGCTCAAGTCGACGCCGGCCACGAGAAGAGTTTGACCTTGCGCTTTATTAATGGTCATTGAAAAACAGACTTTTATAAGGAATTGGAGTTTCTTAAAATTGAAGGGCAGATCGGAGGGAATCATCGGGATTCTTGGTATGCAGACTCTCACCCGCTACCACAACCTGTCATAATGGTGGCCTCTACAATGTAGTTCTTCAAAGATGTTATTTTGAGTCTCGTGTCATTACACAGCTTGGGTGGGCTAAGATTGCGCGAAATCATAGAACTCGCTAGCTAGACATAGTATAATTACAACAAAACTTACACTACACGGGCTCTAGCTTCGTAGAAGTCGGCAATGGATGGCAACTACTGACTAACAATACAATTAAATCCCAGAAGAAAGCTTACTCTTACTTGCTAACTCTTTTAGCTAAAATTCTTACACCACTTACTAAGTTTACGAACATACTCAGACTTTCAGAATATCCACGAACCTGACAGACTGAACTGACGCTATTCACGGCAATAAAATTCTTGGACTTGGGAGCACTAACTAATAATTTGGCCCTGCATATATAGGGCCTATTTTCTGATGCGGTGAGTCATAGCTTCTAGCATCGTCTCCCAAAATCCTCTTCAAACCCCATTTCTGACGTAATCTAATGACTGCTTCATAAATTAAAGATCAAAAGCAATCGTACGAGCTTCCTGTTAAATATCATAACATTATCTTACCTCGACTAATCCACTAGCGACAAAGAGTTAATCCCGCTGCTGGAAAAAAAAAGGGGGGGGGGGGGTCAAAGAAAATAGACTCGATGAAAAATGTACGTAACATTACCTAACTATACTGACCGCCTATTGTAACCGCGTATACCGTGAGTCTTCAGATGCAGACTATTTTAACATATAAAATAAATTTTTATAGAAACAAGATTTAAAAATCTTGATGCAGATGTTTAATTAGGCCAGTTTAGCTTCGAAACGCCACGCATCTATTAAGGCTAAGCTTCGCTTCGAAACGCCAAGCATTAATTAGGGTAGCGTCGCTTACGCCAAGCATTGGTCACGTGATTTCCCACCAATGGTTAGGCTCAGTCTTTCTTTCCCCGGAATGAACGAGAGACGAAGCCATTTTTTTAGTCAGTCATGAATTTAGAGCGGTCGAGAGAAGACATAATTCTTCTTGCTCAGTGATATTCTATTAGAGGAGATTGACTTCATACAATTAATGCAACTGTGTAATTTCGAAATGTAGAATGTTAATATTTTGTGAATTCACGAGAAACGTAAGTAGTACCAAAAATTGCATACAATAACTGTTAGAGCCCACAGTCATAACTGAAACAGAGCTACGCTCGAAAACTGGGTAAAGAATTGTAAACCCAGGCATATATCAGAACCTTTTACCAAGGATGAAGGTCCTTAAGCTGAGAGAACGTCAAACTAAGGAATACTAATGAATAAGAGAAAGTTTGGCTCTTCATTGAAATGAAGAGATAAGAAAAACGTCGTGAAATCTAGACTACATTAACAAATAAACGAAGGAACGCTAGAAGGATAGAGGAGCCACGCCATGTTTTTGCAAGTTGGAAAGATCACATCACGAGATGCAATAAGGAATATTGCATCATTAAAATAATGCATTGACTTTTTTATGCTTGTTTATTAAATGTCAACATGCTATTATGCAATTTGGTGTGGTTACCATTTGACTTAACCCAGTTCTTGTTGAAAATTGAATAAACATTTGTTTCATTGAACACAAATGCTGTTGACGAATCATGTGTTTGCAGTCGGCTATCATACAAATTATTAAGGGATCATACCAAAGCTAATCGCTGCAGGTGCAACACAAATAATAACCATCTGCTCTAAAAAATAAAACATCATAGAGGATTATCCCCGAACCTGGTTAAGTCCTGTAAGACTGTAGAGAGAAATCATCACCTCTAGCAGGCTAGCTAGTCATCAAAATCTAATACTCTCGATTTGAACAGCAACCCCCACTACCCTACCCGGCCACACATCTCAATTTGGTGCCGTATGACCAGTCCTCTAGAAAAGAGCAGAAGCATTAACGAAAGATGGACCAATTAATGGAAAATTTCCAGCAACTAGGGGTAGAACAGGAAAACAGATCTGCACAAGCACAACCGCTGCAGCCCTTAGTCAATCCAAATATGGAAGAACCCACATTGATAGCGCTACAGCGCTTTACTGAGAACTTACAAAAGAATAGCACTTATGCAAAATTATCCCAAGTCAGGTCCATTGTACAACCATTCGATGGAGACAAGAAGAAATTCAGGAGATGGTTAGCCGACATGGAGAAATTTGCGGCAATAGCAGAGGCAACAACTGATGAAGAGAAAAAGAAAATCGCTCTGCTAAGCTCTGATTCGTTCGTGACTGATTTTTTAAGAAGGAGGTCCCAGCAGTACCCCACAGAGACATACGAGTCCCTTAAAAAAGAGCTCACCCAGAGATATGGAGAAATCATAGACAGAATGCATGCTTGGTCAGTACTTAGACAAATGAAACAGGAAAGGGATGAATCAGTACAACTTTATGGCGATAGATTCCTCAATATGGCAGAAGAGGCGTTTTGTGCAGAAATACCTACCACGCCTGATGTAGAAATACAGCTAGTAGGGATATTTGTCGATGGCCTTAGAGCAGAGAACATCAGAAGGCATCTCATTAGAAAAGACACAAAGACTATTGCTGAAACAATCCAAGCAGCAATTCAGGAAGAAAATCTTCACCGACGGTTCCAACAAAGAGTAAGTAGGGAACACCGACCAGATCAGAGGGACTATACTGAGCATGAGCCTATGGAAGTTGACCATGCCAGGAGGCAATGGACTCGCCCACGACAACAAGATGATCGACCTCGCAATTACAGACCCCCCACACAGAGGACAAATGACATTAATAACATCAATCCAAATGGATGCTTTACATGCGGTAGGTTCGGACATAGTTACAGGTCATGCAGAGCAAATTACAATAATGCACCATTCAGAAGAGAAGGAAGTTACCAACCACAACAACTCGCACCACCCCCACGTAATTACACAAGAAATCAGTATACCAGAGGCACACCTCAACCCCTCATGCGTCAGGGAAACGGACGTGCCACTCACTAAACAGGACCGTTAGTGAGGGTGACTATCATAGAGAATGGTCCAAAGCAAAAGAAATAACACAGAACAGAAATAGTCAAGTGAACCCATCCAGAAAAATACATTATGAACAAATGCTGAATGATGGAACCAAAATACATCCGGACCCCAGTTCTTGCATCATGTCTATACAGGGCCAGCAGTATAGAGCACTGGTAGATACAGGAGCATCCATTAGTCTTATTAGGTTCCAGCTGTTCAAGAAGATCCAACATTTAGTACGATTTCAACAGTCCAAAACACACCTAGCTTCAGTCACGGGACAAAGACTAAATTCAGTTGGGACAGCATGGGTAAAATTCTCTTTAGGTGAAACAAATTTCGAACACCCATTTGTCATTACTAAAGGAATGTCTAGAAATCTTATCCTAGGGAGGGATTTTTTTAACAAACACAAAGTTCGAATATACTATGACCTCCAGAAAATCAAAGTCAACAATACATACATAGATCTCCAGGACGATATCCACATAGCGTCTTTGGTAAGGCTTACAGCTCCCATAACGGTGGCCCCAAACTCCCTGGTCATAGCAAAAGGCAGAGTAAAAAATTCTGAGTACATAACACCAGGGCAATCAATTCAAATACAGCCCCTAGCAAAAGAAAGCATTATTGATGACCCATTGTTGCAAATTACAGAGGGAATCGCTGAAGTCTCGAAGTCCAGAGATTTCCCCATCATGATATTGAATATGTCAGGAAAAACTACCACCATAAATAGAGGCACAATTGTAGCACAAGTGGATACGTCAACAATAAGACAGACTAAAACCAATAGAGACCATTCACAAATTGTCTCAACCACTCCCACTGGACATAGTGCACGAAATCGCAGTACAAATAACCATGGTACACGAAAGGTAAACAGTTATAAGTCATATGCAGAAAATGGCAGAGATACCAGTCACAGTTATGTTACACCACAGCATACCCCACCCAGACTGCAGAAACAAACCAGTCCATGTATAAGAAGGAGAGAAATAAGGCAGCCACGGTATGAGAATGACTATAATTACTCATTCTTGCGCCCCAGCACACAACGAGAAAAGATGAAGTGCTGTATATCACAGAGTGACAGAGAAACAGAGATTGTCTTGCCAGGAAGATATCCGAAGCGACAAGACAGAGATACATGTCCCATGGAGTATCAATATAACTCAAAAACAGGTGGATATGATAAAGTCCCAAAACAAATTGAATGTTCCGAAGAAAAGGAAGAATTCTTATATGACTCCACCACAGGAGGATATTATAGCAGCAAAGTTGGAAACAGAAAGAATGGAAAATTTTCGCCCAGGGAAAGAAGACAGCCCTATAGCACAAATGGAAGAAATACAGTAACGTACGCGGATAAGCGCAGTTATGGCAAAAATAATCAGAAACAATGGCACAATAACTACTACCCCAGAAATAATACTAGAAACGTATATACAGTAAATGCAGTGACAAATGGAAATGCACACAGCACATGGCAGAGGAAACAATACCAAGCACAGCCCAATGAATGGCAAAGAAATACCCAAAAGAAAGCCACATACCAGGAACAGAGATTTTCACAAGATGCAAGAAAAATGCCCCAAGATTATGGGAATGAAACGGAGGCATCAAGACAGACCAGAGATATCATAGCAGATCATAAATACAGAGAGAGAATAGCTCAGTTGCTTGCAACCCTGAATGCCACAGAAGATAATAAGCCACGTTTGAAAACGTTTGTAGAAAAGCACCAGGATGTATTCGCACTCAATGACATGGAATTAGGCAGAACTAACACTGTCACAATGGACATTCAAACAACCACAGAGGAGCCAATACATATGAAACCCTATCATACGCCCTTGAAAAACAGAGAACTCGTGGAAAGGTCTATAAATGAAATGCTACAGGCAGGAATCATCGAAAGATCCAGATCCCAATGGTCCTCCCCCATCGTTATCGTAACAAAGAAAGATGGGTCCAGTCGCTTTTGCTGCGATTACCGAGCCCTGAACAAAATCACAAAAGTCATTTCCTACCCCCTCCCCAGGATAGACGATCTACTTGCGACGTTAGGAAAGTCTACATACTTTACCACACTTGATACAAGGTCAGGCTTTTGGTGCATCCCCATGACACCTGAGGCAAAACAGAAATCCACATTCTGTTCACATATAGGAAGTTTTTTTGGGAATGTTATGCCATTTGGTCTAAAAGGATCGCCAGCAACTTATATGTCACTCATGGATGAAGTGTTAAAGGGTCTACATCCATTTGCCCTGGCATACATAGACGATATCCTGATACATACCGCAGGCACGATGGAAGACCACCTCCGCAAAGTTGAAACAGTTTTTGATAGACTCAGACATCACCAAATAAAGTTAAAACTGTCCAAGTGTGAATTTCTAAAGACAGAAACCAACTATTTAGGCTTTGTTATCAATAGAGATGGCATCAGACCTGATGAAGATAAAGTCAAAGCCATAAGAGAAATGCCTAGCCCCAAGACGGTCAGACAAACACGCTCCTTTATCGGTTCCGTAGGATACTATAGACGCCATATCATACATTTCTCACAAGCAGCTGAGCCATTAATAGCCCTTACCCGCAAGTATGCACGATTTAGATGGACAGAAGAGTGCCAGAAATCGTTTGAATATCTCAAAAATGCCCTAACCGCCATTCCGCTTCTGGGACATCCAGACATTTCTCAGCCCATGATACTATGCACCGATGCCTCGAATAACGCAATTGGTGCATGTTTGGTACAACCAGTACTAGAAGATGAAACACCCATACTACCAGACATCCCCAATGTGAAACCCATTGCATTCTTATCCCACGCATTGTCAAAGTCACAGAAACGGTGGACCACCATTGAGAAAGAAGCATACGCCATTCACTATGCAGTACAGAAATTAGACTTTTATGTGAGAGGGACGAAACTCACTATTAGAACTGATCACCAGCCATTGGTTAACTGGCTCACCAAAACACAGGAACAGCCTAAGAAGTTACAGACATGGGCAATGAATTTACAGTCCTATGACACCACTATCGAACATATCCCTGGCAGATTGAACATCTGTGCAGATCTCCTATCCAGAATCAAATATGATGATGAAACCGAAGTGAAAACAATTAGAGTCAAAAATGATGGCACATCCTCAGAGATTGACGATAATGCTAAAGAAATTAACGAAATTACTTCACCAGGTCGAAGAAGTACCTCAGATTCTGCCACACAAGTAGAAGAAGAAAGTCGAGATATGCTTGACATGAGGTTAGAAGAAGCGAAAGATGCAGAAATTGTTAAGCTGCTCACATACGTGAAGGAAAACCCAACAAAAAGTAAAGATTTTACAGTACACCCAACGGATGGAGCTCTATACTATATTGATAGTAAACAAGAAGGGACACTAAGAAAAGTCATTCCAGCACATCTAGTCCCAGAAGTATTGCTACAGTTTCATGATAACAACGGACACATGGGAAGAGACAAAACAATTGATGTCATAAAGAAAAGGTATTATTGGCAAACTTTCTACAAAGACATTACAGAATATGTAGCCACCTGTAGAACATGTAAATTGAGAAACATGAAGCCACATTTAATTCCCCTTCAAGAAATGCAACCTTCCAATTATCCCATGCAAACAGTAAGCATTGACTTATCAGGTCCTTACCCACTCACCCAATCAGGCAACAAATACCTCCTGCACATAGTTGACCAATACTCTGTTTGGCCAGAAAGTTACCCACTCAGTGATGCTACATCGCAGTCTATCACGCAAATTTTTTTACAAGAATTCATTCCCAGGCATGGCTGTCCAAAACGAATCATTTCGGACAACGGTAAACAGTTTATCGGTAACCCATTTAAAGCCACCTTACACCAGCTGAATATTGAGCATACTACTACAACTTACCAACGGGCTGATCACCCGTTTGCCAGTCACTTCGATTACGGAAACAACAGCAAATGGATTGATTTGCCGTTGCCCTAAAGACGCCAATAGGCGTGATGGGAAACAATGGCAAAGAAAACCTATCTGCTGTTGCCCTAAGACGCCACTAGGCGTAATGGCCACTGACTGCTTTGGCGGTCGGTGGCTAAGGACGGAAGAAGAAGAAGAAGACTACAACTTATTATTGCCCAAATGCAAATGGCAGAAATGAGTGCATGCATGCCACCCTACATGATATTATTAGCAAATATATCAAGGGGAACCACCAATACTGGGATCTATACATTAACCAAGCTCTTGAAGCCATCTGAGTAAACGTGAACGATACCACAGGAATGTCACCATTTCTCATGCTATACGGAAGAGAACCAAATTTTCCGTTAGACAACCTACTTCGCCCACAACGAAAATACATGGGAGAAGACCCCATCGAAATAATCCTTCAAGAAAAGTACAAAGCTCACCAGATTGCACAACGAAATACGCAGAAGGCATTTCACAAGAAACAGAAGCAACATGATAAATCAGCCAAGCTACCAACGTACAAAATAGGAGACAGAGTATACTACAAGAAACATGTACGCAGTTCAAAATTCGATGACCGATGGTTAGATGGCTACAAAATCATGAAACAAACTACGCCTGTAAACTTCATTATCTGGAATGAAGAGAAACAACACCAAACAAAAGCTCACGTAAAACAAATCAAAATTGATAATCACCGGCCCATTCCGCCTCTGACGACAAATACAAGACCAGTCAGAAAGGCCACCCTAAATTATAATCCATCCAGTACAGATCCGTCTGACATATCAGAGTCAGAGACGACAGACTCTGAATTTTACCAAGACGACCGCATACCCAGACCACCCACCGATGCACTACATCGAGCAAGACAACAACGAGACTCGTCCGAAAGCGAAGAAGATATCCCACCACTTGAATTGCGTAATAGACTCCAAGACAGAGACTTGCGCATTAGAAATGAAGAAATAATGCCTCAGACGTCACATGATGACAACAACCAAACAACTTATATTCACACTCAAACTTACTCCCGCGGTGAAAAATCGTCAGCTGATACCTATCACACCCCCAGTTCAGGCAGTTCCAGTTGGAATACCAGCGACGGACAAACACTGCTATACCACAAGAACAAGATTGCTCGTTCAGAACAATCAGATCCTGAGGAAACTATACCCAAGCAGATTGTTGAACCATATACCAGCAATCTTTATGGAGACGAAACGCAACAAGAAATGAGAAACTACAGTGTCAACCCCGGCACAGCTTTGTCAGACCCCAACGAACAGAATGACAGAGAAATGGTAGAATTATACGAACAAGAAACAGACATTGATACAGCCAGTTCTATTGAAACCAGTGATGCGGATAGTACATTATTTCTACCAGTCAGCTCCAGCGTCAAACGCGCCTACAAAACAGAATCTGATGACTCAATCCCTAGCAACAAAATTCCGCGTATACAGCACAACTATATCAGACGAAAGATTCTGAAGAAACGCTATCATGTGCCCAAACCAAGCCGAGAAGTATTAGGCTCAGCTCTACTAGTTAAAAACAACAGTGTGCAAATTACTGCGCCCACTGTAAAAGACGTTAACGTACCACAGGCCCAAGTCAGAAGAAAAATCAAGGCGAAACATATACCTGCCTCAAAACTAACAGATGTTCCAGCCATACAAACCCCTACCACAGTGAAACCATCACCGCAATCAAAAGATGTTAAGCCATCACCGCATTCGTCAATGTCCTCAGTGCCCCAACAATCAGCAAATGCAGTGTCGTCGCCTACCACACCAGTCACCACTGCTACTCAGTATGATCCTCGCCTAAGCAGTCGGGACATTGCAAGGTTAGAGATGGCAGAGAAAATGTCAGAGAAACTGAAGGAACTACTAAAGCTTTGCTGAGACACGCCCCTCGAGTCTTCAATGTACATGCCATCCCATGTACGGTCAACGCATATGTGAAAAAACCTTTTTAACAATGTACTAACTTTCACATGTATTTTCGTTTCAGACTATGTTCAGATTGACAAGTATAGATGACTTTATGCCAGAAAGTTTTTTTTCCCAGCCATACCACTACTGATGCCCAGAAGAAAATCAAGACCAGCCCACGGAGAATTTTCTTTGGATATTATAGTTGTGTGAAATAAAAAATGACAAAACAATAGATAACACATGGTGTTACGAGTTTACAGACATTATTTAGTTACAGACATTTTCTTAATATTTAGAATGTTACACAACCTTACCTATAACACATGTGTCACACTATTCTGTTGTAACATTGATCTCTACTTTTGTAACTGATCATATTCCACGCTCCATTCACCAGACTTCTTGTCCTTGCAGATCCAGAGTTCCGAAATTTCGCATCTTAGTGCATTTTCATGCAGACACTTCACACCAGTACTTTTTCTTACCCCATACTAATATTTCTTTGATCTAAATTATGCTAAACTCCTTTATATCTATCACCTTGATCAATCATACTGTTCCTACTATGACATCTCTTAACAGCACATAATTCATACCCAAAACTAGTATTGCATGTTATGCTATTTTTCTTCACAGGATTATTTATTTTTAAAAATGTACATTATTATTTTAGACCCAGATGTATATTAGTACTGTCAAGAATTTTAAACATTCTCCTAAAGAGATTCCATATCCCAACCTTGACTCTCTATAATAAGATTTCCTTCACCCCACTGTTACAACATCTTTAACTTACTATTTT
The DNA here is from genome assembly GCA_024509875.1 of Oreohelix idahoensis. Classification (NCBI taxonomy): domain Eukaryota; kingdom Metazoa; phylum Mollusca; class Gastropoda; order Stylommatophora; family Oreohelicidae; genus Oreohelix; species Oreohelix idahoensis. Next base: position 296,792 of record JAMPIV010000371.1, read on the forward strand.
TTCCATTCCACTATATTGAGACGACATTCTAGACTTGTGATCTTTTCAATCCCAATCATATTCATTCCTCGGAATTACAATCATGTTGTAATCAGGAGATCCTTGATGTACCCTTTCCTCGCCACTTATTGACAACAGATACTGCTACAACATTCATTCTATTCTAACCTAAACTATTACTTGCAGCCCTATTGGTTAGGAATTACTATTAGAAATGTTGATAGTATATCTAGTGTTTAGTGAATTGATTTTTATCATTCTTTAGTACTTGTGATACAAACAAAAAAAGAAATGAAAAAGAAAAAATGGAAGAGACAAACGACATAAAAGAAAAAATAAAAAGAAGAGAAAACATTCTATAGGATTGCTATATGTTTATATGCCACCCTCACACATTTTGATGATGATAAGCCAATATTGTAAAACATTGACTGCCCTGAGGTTAGCAGCCGACATAAAAGAAAAGAAAAAGAGAAAATAAATCACCCTATGCCAGTCATACACCCCACCAGCATGATCTCTGATACTCCAACAATATTTTGTTGATACTGCCTATCACAAGTACCCCAATGACATTTGCGCATGCTGAATTTCTGCACATGAAGAATCCCTTGAGAGCATTGGTATATGCTAACCCCAGATTGAACAAATGGCACCTATTTGTTGATGATACCTTTGCCCATGTTAAAGAAATAGCATTTGCACATGCTGACCTAGCAAATGAAATACCCCTCTACAGCATTTGTATATGCTGAATCCACCTTGAACACCCCATTACCAGATGATAACCACTAATGACACATGAGATGAAGAAGCAACTGTTTGTGTATGATGAAGATGCAATTTGCTATTAAGGTGAAACTTTATGTCATGTTGTCACAGCTGACGTTTGGTTGTAATGTCGATACACAAATGCCCCACAGTACTGTCCACTAATAAATACAATTGTAGTCTTTCGTAGTTACGAAATAGATGAGAAAAAATACTTGGAAATTTTTATGGATTTCCACGGACATAGATCAAAGCAAGGGACAAATGATTGCCATTAAAGGAACCATAAGAGTATGGATTACCAATGAATACGAGATACATATGGAATATGAACATTCTATGAGAACCACAAATATACGGAAAAAAGGGCATATGAATAAAATAGTTGCATAATTACCGCATCCAGCAGAAAATAAATGATAAGATTACCTCCGTATAGGAGAAGACATTTCCTTGATGTTTACATATGCTGTGTATTATAACCATTGTCATAATAAGGTGGATAGCAAATGATAATTGCTTGCTGATATTTATATAGAAACGGTTGTTATAATTTGACTGAATAATCATAGAGCCAAATATGACTGATACATTTTGACGGCGATTGGATCACTCATAATGATACATGGATGGAATTCAATGTTGCCCATAGGATACATGGATTGAAAATAATGATGTTACCCCACGGACAAATGGGTAATGGATCAACACAGTGGATATATATAAAAGAAAAAGAATATCTGGATTTGAAATACATGAAGACGAGTCATGGATATATAAAAAAAAAATATATATGTTTATATATTCCCTCATGCCCCACACTTAAGATATAACTGACGGACGGGATTTTTGTATTATAAGTACCATAAGTCACCCATCTGGCTGTAGTCAGCGGATGTTACAGGCACCACATAACTCTGACTAACCTTCGACCTACGAAGGCAGAGTTGGTGTTGAAATCCTGAAAATATGTACAAAAGTATATTACCTCATATTGCGATAAAATTATGAAAGTTTTGTTGATGTTTACAAATGATTAGTCGATGTGTTGTTGATAAATATATTGTTAGATGTCATACATTGAAAGTCAATACTGATGAATTCCCAGTATAAACAAGAGGACTAGGAAAGATCCACACCTATAAAATATTGGAGCACCACATATATATGGAGAATATGAGATTTATGAAAAAAAAAAAAAAGAGGAAATACAAAATGGTATACAGGGATAAACAAGTGATAACAGATACATATTGTCAAGGATACCAGGTTATTTCAAAAATAAATGAACAAGTACAAGTAATGAGATTTTTAATCATTTTATTTGGTACATTGTAATTGCTTATCAGAATAATTGTTACATTGAGGTTTGAAAATGATTATGTACAGGTCTGAAATTGTTTCCCATATGCAATAATAAATAACAAAAGAAAGCATGATGGATCACCACGGATAAATTAACTGACTTATACAATTGGATCGTCATTTGCAAAGATGATGTGGATATTTTGAAGAAAAAAAAACGGGAATACTTTCTACTGCAATATACATGGAGTGCTTACTCAATAAATAAGTTAGGACCAAAACTTATTAGAACACCAGGAGTGAAAATAACATAAAATTTTGAACCACTCGGAGGACACAGAGATAGAATTAGGTTTTCCCCCACAATGTCCAATACAGTGTGTCAACTATATTGTTAGAATAACATGCATGTGGATTATGATAATGAAATAGGATATTATTGTTCATGTTCCCAATGTTGCCACTCCCCATATTTTTGAGTGATGACTTAATTAAAATTTTTGTTGGTCAGGGTTGCCAATTTTAAAATGTTGAAAAATGCTGGATAGTTAAAAAAAATTTTTTGAAGTTGATGTCCATCCCTAAGTTTTTATAGAGAAGTTGATCTCACATAGATATAGGAACCCAGTTTAGGAATTAGTTTAAATTTTTCCGAATTATTTTTAGACTTAGAAAATTTTTTTGAACTTTAAATTTTTCTGAAAATTTTTTTGAACTTAAGAAATTTTTGGGATAATTTTTTTAAGATTTGATAGCACTCAAATGTCTCCCTACGGGATACATTTGCAGGGCCCCGGGATCTGTATGTAACCGCGTATACCGTGAGTCTTCAGATGCAGACTATTTTAACATATAAAATAAATTTTTATAGAAACAAGATTAAAAAATCTTGATGCAGATGTTTAATTAGGCCAGTTTGCTTCGAAACGCCACGCATCTATTAAGGCTAAGCTTCGCTTCGAAACGCCAAGCATTAATTAGGGTAGCTTCGCTTACGCCAAGCATTGGTCACGTGATTTCCCACCAATGGTTAGGCTCAGTCTTTCTTTCCCCGGAATGAACGAGAGACGAAGCCATTTTTTTAGTCAGTCATGAATTTAGAGCGGTCGAGAGAAGACATAATTCTTCTTGCTCAGTGATATTCTATTAGAGGAGATTGACTTCATACAATTAATGCAACTGTGTAATTTCGAAATGTAGAATGTTAATATTTTGTGAATTCACGAGAAACGTAAGTAGTACCAAAAATTGCATACAATAACTGTTAGAGCCCACAGTCATAACTGAAACAGAGCTACGCTCGAAAACTGGGTAAAGAATTGTAAACCCAGGCATATATCAGAACCTTTTACCAAGGATGAAGGTCCTTAAGCTGAGAGAACGTCAAACTAAGGAATACTAATGAATAAGAGAAAGTTTGGCTCTTCATTGAAATGAAGAGATAAGAAAAACGTCGTGAAATCTAGACTACATTAACAAATAAACGAAGGAACGCTAGAAGGATAGAGGAGCCACGCCATGTTTTTGCAAGTTGGAAAGATCACGAGATGCAATAAGGAATATTGCATCATTAAAATAATGCATTGACTTTTTATGCTTGTTTATTAAATGTCAACATGCTATTATGCAATTTGGTGTGGTTACCATTTGACTTAACCCAGTTCTTGTTGAAAATTGAATAAACATTTGTTTCATTGAACACAAATGCTGTTGACGAATCATGTGTTTGCAGTCGGCTATCATACAAATTATTAAGGGATCATACCAAAGCTAATCGCTGCAGGTGCAACACAAATAATAACCATCTGCTCTAAAAATAAAACATCATAGAGGATTATCCCCGAACCTGGTTAAGTCCTGTAAGACTGTAGAGAGAAATCATCACCTCTAGCAGGTTAGCTAGTCATCAAAATCTAATACTCTCGATTTGAACAGCAACCCCCACTACCCTACCCGGCCACACTATCAACAAGAATGACTCACTAGCCCACGTTACAACCCGTGTAGGGGTTTTCTCCCATCTCCAACCGAGAATGGTTGGTGTTGGTGGTATGATTCATCCTACCGCCATACAGAATAACCCAGAATAAAACAAATACGAACTAGGACGATTAGAAAAAAAGAACCATAATTAATAAATGGGACAATAAATGGGGCGAGTTTAAAATAAAATTTACAGTAACTCATCACAGTATCTGATCCACTATCTCTGTGGCTTTCACACAGAGACAGCATATCAGAAGACATTTTAAAGTGTATGAACAGTGTAAAGAAAACTTGCCATACAGCGATGAAATATACAATTCTGCTTTAATTGAACTACATAAAATTATACAGTCCTCAGAAAAAACCGTTCCAGAGTGTGGACTTCCGCAAATAAGTGATCTGGATTATTCTGCTTTTGACCGACTACATTTGCAAGAAACCACAATGACCAACAGGCGTTGTTACAAACTGTGACTAGAGATGAGACCCGATTGAACACTGATCAACTTACAGTTCACAACACCGTTCTCACATCTGTTGAAAATGCTTTAGGACAGGTGTTTTTCTTAGATGCGCCCGGCGGTACGGGAAAGACTTTCCTTATAAATTTGCTTTTGGCCAAAATAAGATCTGCTGGTGATGTTGCTCTGGTCGTAGCTTCTTCCGGAATAGCGGCGACGTTGTAACAAGGTGGCGAAACGGCTCACTCAATGTTTAAGTTGCCACTCACTAAGCGACGAAAGTGAAGTGGACAAAGCAGCCTCCTGCAGTGTATTGTTCCAATGAGCATTATCTTCTATTAAACCCAATGCTGTACATGCTGCCTGAAATGTAGGATATCGCACACATTGAGCTGTTTTAAGTCTCCAAAAGAAGTAGGGCCTTTAGCAACTTGGAGTAACAACCGCAAATAATAACATTAAGTGTTACCTCTACACCTCACGGTAGAAGGGGAACGACTAAGTAAGTAAGTAAGTAAGTTATGGGGTGGACGGTATAGACACGGCCCAAAGTGTCACTTTTTTACGCCTAGGTGCCCTTCAACTGGTACTCCTTGCTTTCGCCTCTGAAATTTATTTCTATTCCATGTGTAGAATGAAGGAACCTCATCATAAGTTAATGTGCGTGCAAAAGAATCCTCTGAGCACAATTTGAAAAGCCGTTAAAGTAGTATCTCTCGGATTATTAACAACATCCGCGGCATTGTCGGGGTTGAAATACACACGTTGGCCATTTTCAAGATGGACAGCTAAATGCATAACTGTTGGTGACCTTTCATGTATGCTAAAGGAAAGAATTCTCCAAACCGCCTCTGAAGTACTTATATAGCGTCCAGATTGGAATTGTTGTATATTATCGTGGCTATTGATACTAAATGTGGCTTGATCACTAGCCTTGTTAATATATTTGCAAACATATTTTATAGATTTTACTGAACTGCAGTACTCTACGTTAATATGCGCGTCAAACGCTCTCAGTAAAATGGGTTATATGATATCACCCAACGATTGTCAATTTCCTGTGTACCTGTTCTTAGCGTCACGGTCGCTACTTGGCCTCTAAAACCAGGTTCTCTTCTTCGATAATTTGGGTATTCATCATCGCCTGTAATGGTATCTTGGTGAAAATTTTTCAGATATTTCTTGATGCATTTATGGGAGTCCATGCATGGAGAATTTGGATTTAAATGTCCGCAATGTCCATGTATCATATTCTTAGTGACAATGTCATACAATTTTGAGTCAACATTCTTGTCTGGAAGTTCAGCACAAATTACTGAATCTATTTCTTCTGGTCGAATTTTGTTCTCAAGCCAAAGCAGTAAATGTATATGAGGAAGTCCACGCTTTTGCCACTCCACTGAATACATGAAACATTGAACTGTACCGAAAATGTTACCTTTCGTTGTCAGATTCATAAGATTCTGTATTTTCAGGTGCAACACTCAGTTAATTATGTCGTATGTATCTAGGGAAACGGTATTTTTGCGTACGTTCGTATAAATATCTTGGACTTCCAGTAAGTGTTTTTAAAAGAGGCACACACCTCTTGTCTTCGATATAATTAAAGACAGAAACGTAAGAAAGAAATGAAAGGAAAAGTGAAAATAATTAAGTAGTAAACTTATTAAGAAGTACATAAAGTTAATAATGAACTCTGAAAATTATTATGCAGGTAGGCAACTAATATTCCCCAGCAGAATAGTAACTCAATAAAATAAAATAAAAAAAGCGAATCTTAATCGCTAACCAATTATTATGTCAGAACATACACCAATGTTCTAGAACATACTGACATCTTCTAGCACAAATAATTTAAATGAAGGCTAACCAGTTATTATGTCAGAACATAGACTAATGTTCTAGAACATACAGAAATCTTCTAGCACAAATAATTTACATGAAGGCATTGTGCATAGGAAATTGGTAACAACGTTGTTGTTGTTGTTGTTTTCTTCTACTATGTTGCTGTGATACCCTGTTCAACCTGAAATTTGGTTATAATTGGGGTATATAGGGTGTTACGTCTCTACACAGCTAAGATTTAATTAAACCTCCCTTGTCAAGAATCTTGATTTACAAAATTTGCATAACAGTTGCAACGCAGTGTAAATTTAAGTAACAGCTTTACATAGCTGAGAATTGTTCAAATTGTCCTTGTCAGAAATCGTTGCTTAGAAAACGTACATAACAGAAAGCAACGTACTTCTTAATTTAACGAAAAAAAAAATACAAATTATGAATTATAATGTTTGTAAGCAAAGGGTGTTAACCGAAGAAACGGTAAACTTTTTATGTCCCTTGTCCCGTAAGATAAGAATGAATGTAGTGAAGAAAAATTCACTGCTCAGCCTCCTGACGTCGTACATGACGATATATAGCTTAAAACATTTCCATAGAAATGTCCAATACGCTGGAGAAAACCGCAACAAAATTCGTTCAGCCGGTCTTGAGTTATGAGGTAATACATTTATTTTCGATTTTATATATAGACAGATATAGGTAGTTCTCTATTTACACTAGTTTCCTTTTAGCGAATTCGAACGTACGCGCATCAGTTTTTATGGAATTGTGTTTACTTTACGTGTCAAACTCGAAGTTACGTCACCCGATATTTAGACATTTTTTAAACAGTATTTTATCTGCACGATAACGAGAGTAAGATGATGACATCATCCATGTGACGTTGACACTCGCGTTTTCAGTCTTGCTATACAGACCTCGAACTAAGTGCTCTTTGTTTCGTCATTGTGCTAGTGGACGTGTATTTCATACAGATTAAACTAATAATAGCCCCTTCAGTAATAACGGACTAAGGGAATGAGATCCTGAGGTGAGTGCCCTCAGATGCTTATTGTTCTGTGTTTCTTTCGACGTTTTCTCTTCTGCTTGCCGTGAGAGCTTCTTTTCGCCCAATCTGAGGAGGCACCGTAGACAGCATCGCCACTTAGTGTGATCGGCAGGCTTCATCCTCCCAGGTTGCTGGATTTATGTCCAGCGCTCTCATGTCTCTCTTACATGCATCTTTGAACCTCAGCTGTGGTCGCCCAACTGTTCGTTTGTCATCTGCATGTTGTCTGTGAAAGATATCTTTCGGGATGCGACCATCTTCCATGCGGCGGGCATGGCTAAGCCAGCGTAGTCTGCAATTTCTAAATAGTGTTTACGTGCTTTGAAGGCCAGCACGTAATAACACCTCGACATTTGTCACCTTGTCCTTCCACGAAATACCGAGGATGTGGCATAGACACCGTATGGAAGGTATTGAACCTTCTTTCTTGCTTAGCTTAGGCTGTCTATGTCGCGCTGTCACAAAGAAGTGTGATGGTAACGCAAGGGGTATACACCGCTACTCTGATTTTCGTTGTGAGTTTGAGTTTCCCCAAACACGCGTTGTGAGGCGAGCAATGTTAGCTGCAGCTTTGCCAATGCGGCAGTCAATTTCTGTGTCCAGAGAGAGTTTGTCGTGTACTTAATTTGTGTAGTTTTATTTCTCACTTAAATTTTATTAGTGAAACTATGGCCTATAAGAGTCCAGTAAGTGATAAGGCAACTAACAGTACTGGGAACACGCGCTAGAAGGGCCATAACACTGGATCAAAACATGACGCGATAAAGCGCTAAGAAAGTGGTCAGTCAACTGCCATGATAAGGAGTGCATTGCATTTAAGTGAAAGCACTTTACGCACCATTAGAGACAACAAGGAAATAATTAAGCATAGTATTAAATCAGGCACATTGTTATGTACTGCTAGCTCCACCTACATTCGTAATAGCATAATGGACAGGATGGAAAAGTCGATGTTGAATTATTTGTCATTGTTAATTTCTGTACCTGTATTTAATGTAAGAACAATCCCAACTAAGATGGTTTGGCTAAGTCTGCAGAATGGGAGAAGATGGGCTACCACGACAAGCGTTGGAAATTAAGCGCCAGGGATCCAGTCCTCCAGGACGACCCAGAGTCCGCTGGGAGGACAACATCAGACAATCTTTGAAGGACCAAGGACTAGAATGGAACCAGGGCAGCAGAAAGACAGCCGATAGGATAGTATGCCGCTCTCTCTTCCAAACCTCCACACCTCACGGTAGAAGAGGAACGACTAAGTAAGTAAGTAAGTATTTAATGTAAATTGTATGTATTAATTAAACTGTTTATTGTTACACGCATTTATTTTTCTTATTCTGAACGACACTGGTGGAATGAATACCCCTTATTTCCATTATTCGAATGAGAAAATCCTATTCAATTTACGCGTTTTCTGTTTATGCGAGGGTCTCGGGAACGCATATATCGTGTAGACAAAGAACTACCTGTATATATCCCTTATGAAGATTAGTCGTTCCAGTATACACGGAACATAGTTTGTGAGCAATTTTAATAATATCAAAGGGAGCCGCGCTGGTGTAATGGGTACCACATTGCGCTGACGATCAGGTCTTCAAGGTTCAAGCCCGGTCGTGGGTATTTGAAAGAGTGTCATCGACCGGGATTTTGACTGAATGGCCTGAACGGTTCCTGAGATAAAACCCTCTGTGGCTGGAAAGGAACGAAGCTCCTGACCAGGTTGGAAGGAAAGTTCACAGGCTCCCCAGCCTCAAAATGACATGTCATTGGGCCAAAGGGCTGAAAGCCCAGGTGCCGCTGGTTAAAAAAAAAAATAATAATAATAAAAATATCAAAATAAGAATTCAAAAGGCTGGAGCAGCTTTCATAGCATTGGGAAATATATGGAGATCAAAAGTCCAAGAGAAAAATCAGAACCTTCAATTCACATTTCAAGTCAGTCTTATGGTATGGCTTTGAAACAAAATAATCCCGTTACACGCTAATTGAGGCATATTGGGAATATGGCGTTAGGCTTATTTTTTCTTCACCATCAGCACACTAGTGGTGATGTGGTCTGCATCAAGCCGGCCTCCTTAACCTTCCCAGAGTTGCCCTGGTACCCAATTCATGAGGCTGGTTTGAACCCAGAGCTGTTTGCGGTCTAAAAAATCCGACCTCAACAGGGGATTGAACCATGGACCACTGAGCTTGGAAGCCAGAGCACTAACCACTGCGCTACCTCGGCTCCTAGAGATAAAAAAATAGGCACAGACATTCATAAATGGTTGATTGAGTAGAACAGAAGGATTGAAGTGGTATGACGAGATCACTCATGTGCAACTGATGACAAGAACCAGACAAGTGTTAGTGGAACAAGAGATGACAAGAACCAGACAAGTGTTAGTGGAACAAGAGATGACAAGAACCAGACAAGTGTTAGTGGAACAAGAGATGACAAGAACCAGACAAGTGTTAGTGGAACAAGAGATGACAAGAACCAGACAAGTGTTATTGGAACAAGAGATGACAAGAACCAGACAAGTGTTAGTGGAACAAGAGATGACAAGAACCAGACAAGTGTTAGTGGAACAAGAGATGACAAGAACCAGACAAGTGTTAGTGGAACAATAGATGACAAGAACCAGACAAGTGTCAGTGGAACAAGAGATGACAAGAACAAGACAAGTGTTAGTGGAACAAGAGATGACAAGAACCAGACAAGTGCCAGTGGAACAAAAGATGACAAGAACCAGACAAGTATAAGTGGAACAAGAGATGACAAGAACCAGACAAGTGCCAGTGGAACAAGAGATGACAAGAACCAGACAAGTGTTAGTGGAACAAGAGATGACAAGAACAAGACAAGTTTTAGTGGAACAAGAGATGACAAGAACCAGACAAGTTTTAGTTGAACAAGAGATGACAAGAACCAGACAAGTGCCAGTGGAACAAGAGATGACAAGAACCAGACAAGTGTTAGTGGAACAAGAGATGACAAGAACCAGACAAGTGTTAGTGGAACAAGAGATGACAAGACCCAGACAAGTGTTAGTGGAACAAGAGATGACCAGAACCAGACATGTGTTAGTGGAACAAGAGATGACAAGAACCAGACAAGTGTTAGTGGAACAAGAGATGACAAGAACCAGACAAGTGTTAGTGGAACAAGATGTGACAAGAAAAGGACAAGTGTTAGTGGAACAAGAGATGACAAGAACCAGACAAGTGTTAGAGGAACAAGAGATGATAAGAACCAGAGAAGTGTTAGTGGAACAAGAGATGACAAGAACCAGACAAGTCATAGTGGAACATGAGATGACAAGAACCAGACAAGTGTTAGTGGAACAAGAGATGACAAGAACCAGACAAGTGCTAGTGTGGCAGTGTAGGAGTATTTGTAGGAAGCTCGTGATCGTGATAGTGGTAGTAGTGGTAGGAAAACTTTGATGGCTGTTAGTTAATTTAAGGTTTCATCAAAATACAACTGTCTTACTTTAGTTTTCTTTCGCTTCCAGAATTTATCTCAATTCAGTCAAAATCATATAAAAGAATGTTTATTTCAATTGTAGATTTGTTGAAAAGCAATACATATTGGAGCATACAATATGCTCTCTGGGTTCAATATAAAATCTACTTCTGTTTTCGACTTCTTGGGATCTCAACTTGGGCGGATGTTATTCTTTTTTTCCTTGACCGGAAACTAACTAATGATTGGTCTTTTTGGTCAACAGTCAGTTAATTAAATCTCTAAACCAACTAACTATAAAATCTCTCTACCAAATTTATTATTACCAAGGGACGTTGACCAATCATAGTTCCAGTTTATGGACTTTCCGGTATATCTTGTATGAAAATCCACACAAGATTTAATGACATCATGGACTCATGAGTACCATGACAAATGATGTCATTGGTTTGTGACTAGATGTGAGTACTAACTAGTCTATACATGTACCTAGTGTATCTGACTTGCTAAAGTACTTTCTATCCTAAGGGTGGCGTAGTAGGCCACACGGCTACATACGCCCAGGGGCCACCAAAGGGTATCCCGTAGGGAGACACTTTAGTCCCTAAAAAAAATGACTAATCCCTAAAATATGGGGGTTCAGGTATCCCACCAGAAATCATGTCTGAAGGAATACAACAAACAGTGGATGGGAATAATGGATGAAACTATCATGAACATTTCACTAAGTAATTATGAAGGGGTAGGGACTGATGGACATAGTCAAAGGGCACATGGAAGGACAGGGGAGAATATGATATGAACAACTAGCACTAATAATGAGCAAAAAATATAACAGTACTGGAACAATTTTCAACCAACTAGCCAACCGCTTTTATGGGTTGATAGTCATCAATATTTTCAAAACATATGCGAATTATAAAACATGATAGAACATGAGAAGCGAGTTAACGTCGCAAATTGAAAACTGGGAAAGAACAAAAAAATGGCGGGTGCCCATAAAATATGGCGGACGCCAAAAATGGCGGATGTACAACATGACCGTCATAATGAAAATAAACCACAAAACTCGGTGGTAATACAGAAGGCAAAACATTAAGTAAATCATGAAAATATCGTAAACATAATAGCAATAAATGGGCATGAACATAAAATAAAGTCAATGGGGATGGTCATCAATGGGCATGGATAAGTAACTATGTAATGGAGATGGGTAACCGATTTAAACATATCTAATAATTCAGGTTAAATAACCGAAAACTCGAACTAAAGGAACAATCATAAAGGCATGCAATATGTGACTACAATTTTTGCCTGTAAAAAAAAAACCAACACTAGTGGTTGATGAAATGGAAAGTAGTAAAACATGGAAACAAAAATGGAATCATCAAGACATGGATGATATCCACACGAGGGGCATGGGAAATGAAAAAAAAAGTAATAAAATTTTTACTCATTACAAAAATGCTGAGTAGGTGTATCGCTATCATCAGCGGCCTGAGGAATGTCATAAGAGTCACGGTCCAGGTACTAGGAGAATCAATAAATTCGGTGGACAGTTCAAGCAAGGAACGTTCACACGAGAGGTGTAGGGATCGGTCAGTTCAACATGCGGAGTGTAGAATAAAATATGCTTTAGTAGAGGAAGGAAGAATCATGTCTCCGTATGTATTAGAGATAACCGCTGCAAGGAGCTTGCAACATCTGATATAACATCTGGAAGGAGGCAACAGTTCAAGTTGTCAATGTCTGGAGTAAACGGTTGAAGGAATCAATGAGTGCTATGGTCGTGGGTGATGACGTATTGGCATCACGCAACAATCGAGGCGGAGGTAATATGTCTTTCTGTTTGCGTCGGGGAAGACAAATGTCATTGACCGCAGGAGGGGATAGAACATAATGAAAAACGGGGGACGGACATGAGCAGTGGGCTGATAGTGCAGACCCATGGTGTGGGTGGGTACCGGATGAACGGGGGGGGGGAAACACTAGAAGCAGGAGACAATCTAGCTGCACGAAAACGAACACGTGCATCCAGTTCCGGTAGGGGTATATCACTTTCAGGGGTGGAACTAGAACGGTATCGTCTACATCTATTCTTCATCATGGGACTATCAACGACCTTACGGACTGTACGGGACCTTAGGTTGTGAACATCTTCACCAGGGAGGGAATCAAGATCAGAAGAGGAGGATGATGCATCAGGAAAAAGACCTAATGGAGAAGGAACATGAAAAGGAGAGAATGAAGTAACTGCTGGGGGAGGTTGAGGTGGATCACCGGACAAGGAAGAGGAAGAAGGAGAAGAAGAAGGGAGAAGAGAAGAAGTAGAGGAAAAATTGTAGTGAAGGGTAGCCTTACGAAGGGGACGGCTGGACTGTGGGAGTGTGATAGCGCAGGGATGTTGTTCGTCTTTCCTAAGTTGGGTTGCATGGGCTTTAGTATGGTGTTGAGTCTCTTCATTCCAGACATCAAATTGAACTGGAGAATTTTGAGACACAATCTTATAGCCTGGTATCCAATGATGGTCCAGTTTGCCACTGCGAGCATTCTTTTTAAACCAAACAAGGTCTCCAGGGGCGAAGGATGGCATACGAGACCTTTTATCTGTAACTCGCTGGCGCTTTTTAAAAGCCTTTGTGATGTTGTAGTGGACCATCTGGTGGGCTAGACACTTATTGCGGAGGATAATTTCTATGGGATCATCACCCATATATCTCCTTTGAAGAGTGAGAAGGTTATCCATTGGTAACCGCGGTTCTCGACCATACAACAAGTAAAAGGGCGAGAAACCAGTGGTGTCGTTCACGTTAACACGCAAAGCTTCGAGAGCTTGGGGAAGGTAGTAATCCTAGTACTGTGTGTTATCAGCAGTGAACTTTGAAAGGATGTCATGTAAAGTTTTATGCATTCTTTCGTTACGGCCGTTTGACTGGGGCCTATAGAAACTAGTCATCTTATGAGTGATGTTCAATCTAGCAAGGATAGAAGAGAAAGGCTTGCCAGTGAACTGTTTACCATTATCGGAAAGGACAGACTTGGGATATCCATGTCGAGGAACGAACTCTGTAAGGAAGATGTTAGTAACGTCCTCAGAGGAAGAACCACGGAGAGGAAAACATTCTGGCCAGACAGAATACATGTCAACAAAGTGAAGAACATGTGTATTGCCAGACTGAGAAGTAGGATAAGGCCCGGAAATATCAACATTGACGTATTCCATGGGGTAATGTGTCAGAGACATTTGTTGCGTAGGAACATGCAGAGGACGCATGTTGCGTTGCTTGCATGTTCTACAAGAATCAACATACAGAGCAACGTCCTTATAAAGAGTGGGCCAGAAGTAGCGACGGCGAATGATATCGCGAGTTTTGTCTTGGCCCATGTGACCATTGTCATCATGAAATGCACGGAGCACACGGGGAACCAGTTGAGAAGGAAGACATACACGTAAATCATCTGGTTTCTTAGGATCAATCCAGTGGAGGACATCTGTTGAAGGGAGTAAGATATAATTGGGATGTAACTTAGGATCACTTTGAAGCTGAGTTCGTATTTTCAAAAGCTCAGCATCCTTAAGTTGTTCCTGTAAGGTGAAGGAAGAATTAAGAAACTCATCAGAAGAGCTAGAAGAAGAAACACCAGGAGAAGAAAGAACAGGAGGTGGACGGTTAGTATTTATAACCAAAATCTCTTTAGCATTGTCATCCAAATCTGATGATGCTTTGGGGTCTGCCGGAAAAGAATAAGAGACATCCGTACATGCTTCATACGGTTTCCTAGAGAGGAGATCAGCCACAGTATTATGTTCACCTGGGATATGTTCAATAGTGACATCGTAACTCTGTAAATTCAGAGCCCAGGTCTGCAGTTTGCGAGGCTGTTCAGAAGTCTTAGACAGCCATGTAAGGAGAGGTTTATGGTCAGTCCTAATCAACACTTTAGTACCTCGAAGGTAAAAATCAAGCTTTTGAAGCGCATAGTGAATGGCGAATGCTTCCTTTTCAGTTACTGTCCATCGCTGTTGGGACCGACTCAGTGAGTGAGAAAGAAAAGCAATAGGAATCTCATTAGGGTCATTGTGAAAAACAGGAGGAGCATTAGAAACGTTGGATTGAACTAAACAAGCACCAACTGCTCGATAAGAGGCATCAGTGTATAAGATCATTGGACGTGTGGTATCAGGGTATGCCAACCGAGGAATGTCAGAAAGAGCTGATTTAAGGTAGTTGAAAGCTTGTTGGCATGCCTCAGTCCAATGAAAACGAGCATATTTCTTGGTAAGAGAGATAAGAGGTTCAGCAGCTCGAGAGAAATTGGGGATGTGTTTTCGATAGTAGGAACAAGAACCAAGAAAACCACGAACATGGCGGACAGAGGTAGGAGGAGACATATCTTGGATAGCTTGAATCTTAGCATCATCCGAACATGGAGCAAATGATCCTCAAGGGTTCCCGGAGTGTGGATCAGAATGTCATCAATATAAGCCAGGGCGTAAGACTGCATGCCCTTCAATACCTCGTCCATAAGGGACATATATGTAGCAGGGCTGTTCTTTAGGCCGAAAGGCATAACGTTCCACGCGTAACTCCCAATATGTGTAGAAAATGAGGACTTGATCTTAGCTTCTGGAGACATTGGTATGCACCAAAATCCTGAACGGGCATCAAGGGTGGTAAACCACTTGGATTTTCCAATCGTGGACAAGATATCATCAACCCTTGGAAGAGGGTATGAGATGGTCTTGGTGATGGCATTCAGTGCACGGTAATCACAACAGAAGCGATGTGAACCGTCCTTCTTGGTGACTATCACGATTGGAGAGGACCATGAGGATCTTGACCGCTCGATAATGCCTGCTGCCAACATTTCTGTAATGGATTTTTCCACTATCTCCCGATTCTTTAGTGGAGTGTGGTATGGTTTTAAAGACACAGGCACTTCGGTAGTAGTATCAATGGTCATCTCAACGGTATGAGTTTTCTTCAACTCCATATCAGAGAGTGCAAAAAATATCACTATGCTTTCGCACAAACTGACTAATGCGATTAGCATAAGGAGAGTCAATCGGTATTTGCTCTAACAACTGAGCTATTCTCACAGACGATGCAGAGGAGGTGGAGGCAGGAGTAAGGTGTGGAAGGAGAGGTGGAGGAGAAGATGTCGTTTCTTTCATCCAATGTAAAGGAGGGGGTGGCGTAGAAAATGTAGGAGAGGAAGATAAGTAGTGCTGAGGAGGGTAGTTACCATGTGGTAAACGCGCATGTGTAACAGCACTAATGGTATTCAAACTCCAAGGAGAAGACTTCTTGAAGGAGGAAGATCGTCTATCATTTCCCAGGGGAGGACAGGTATGCAGAAGGGAGGGAGCATTGAGAAAACATGTATGGGGGGTTGGGAGTTTAGAAGACAGTTGGGAGTGGTTGGTGACACGGGCAACAATAGTACCTCTGGGTATTGTAAGAGGTTTTCCTGAAGAATTTAGGAGCATAAGGGGAAAGTCACGTGACGTGGACACAGTGACAATGCCATCGATGACATGGATACACGGATCATCAATGATGTCGGAGTCAGGCAGAGGTTCCACGTAAACAGAATGACCTGAGGGTATATAGTCGGACCGTTTGACCCGACCAGTAACGATAGTAAGACAATGAGGTTTTAAGGTAACAGGGGCAATAACTCTAACAAGAGACGCAATGTGAATATCATCCTGAAGAGGGATGTATTCATTATTTACACGGATCTGTTTCAAGTCAAAGTAAATGCGCACTTTGTGATTAAGAAAGAAGTCACGACCAAGAATGAAATTCCTAGTCATCCCACTAGCAACAATAAAAGGATGCGCAAGAGATTGAGATCCAATCTGGAGGCGAATGATAGCCGTTCCAATAGAACGCAAAGGTTGTCCAGTGACAGAAGTTAAAGAAGTGGAAGAAGGAAAGAATTGTACGTGTTTGCGGATCTGGCGAAATAACTGTTCTCTTATTAAACTAACAGTAGCACCAGTATCCACAAGAGCGCGATAATTCTTTTTATTAATGGCAATTAGACAAGAAGAAGGGTCAGGAGTGACCGAAGGAGGAGAGATATAAGAGATGGAAGTCGGAGAGACCGTAGAAGAGGAAGAAAAAATTTTCGGACTTTCACAGGACTTGTGAAAGTGACGAAATGTGTTTGTTTTGCTAGAGGATCTAGTGCCCAAAAGAGGTGGGTTAAAGCCACACGACGCGATCCTATCTACCGAGTGGCGGAATGGTTTCCCTGGCCCATAAGAGGCTGGGGGTGGAACTGTCCACGGTTGAATGAACGTGGAGGGACACGAGGTGGTTGCATGGGGTTGGGTGGTAACCATGAGAGCTGGTGCGGCTGACGTTGATCATTCACCGGGTGTTGAGGTTGTGATCTAGCGTGGTTCAAGGTCCTGTTAAGATTATGTTGATTCTGCAAACAACTTTTTGATGTGTGTCCGGCCAAACCACAAAAGTAGCAAATGACTGGAGCTACTTGTTGAACTTGTAGAGTAGATGGGTGACGTCGGTGTTGAATGCGCTGAACAAACTGTTGGCGATAAGATCCCGGCAATGGAGTATCGCACGGCTGTAACATGGATGGTTGCTGCCAAGACTGACGGTAATGACTGATGTCCATTGGCTCTTCATCTGTGTGATCGTGTGCACGAGGTTCACGCCCAAGTCTATTTGCAAACCGTTTCTTCACATTGTCTTCATTTATTGCTAGTTGAATGGCATCAAGGATTGTCTGTGGGTCTTTCCTTATTAAATGAAGTTTCAGCGCATCTGACTGGAGACCATCTATAAAAATGCCAACAAGTTGGTTTTCCGTATCAGTAGACGCAGAGGAAGGTTCCACTAAAGCATCTTCAGCTAGGTTTAACAACCTATCGGCAAAAAACTGAACCGACTCGTGACGGTCCTGATGGAGTCCGCGAAGCAAAGTCCAAGCATGTTGATGATCCTTAAAGGAAGAGTAACGGCGGATGAGCTCCTTTTGTAGAGAGGCGAAGGTCTCGTCTGGAAATAACTGTGCACGGCGACGTAGATAGTCAGTGACAAGTGACTGAGATGATAAGAAGGCAACACGTTTGCGATCGGCATCAGTGGCTGATGGAATCAATGAAGAAAATTTCTCAATGTCACGTAACCACTGCCGAAAAGTGGACGGATCGCCACAAAAAGGCTTAACAATGTTATTGATGTTGTGCAGATTTGCACTCTGTGTAACCAAGCTAAGGGTGGTAGCAATAGCTTGTAGAGAACTATTAGGAACTTCAGCGTTATCTGGCAATGGCTGACTTAACGCATGCTGTTGTTGCATGTCATGTATCTGCTGTTGTAATAACAGATTTTGTTGTTGGAGCAATTGTATTTGATTTTCAAACTGCTGTTGCATATTTGGATCCATCATGCATAAGCTGTACCACACCAAAAATGACAATCTCTGGTGTGTGAATGGTCACGGGCACCAAAACGTTTTATATTATGTGGCAGTGTAGGAGTATTTGTAGGAAGCTCGTGATCGTGATAGTGGTAGTAGTGGTAGGAAAACTTTGATGGCTGTTAGTTAATTTAAGGTTTCATCAAAATACAACTGTCTTACTTTAGTTTTCTTTCGCTTCCAGAATAGATCTCAATTCAGTCAAAATCATATAAAAGAATGTTTATTTCAATTGTAGATTTGTTGAAAAGCAATACATATTGGAGCATACAATATGCTCTCTGGGTTCAATATAAAATCTACTTCTGTTTTCGACTTCTTGGGATCTCAACTTGGGCGGATGTTATTCTTTTTTTCCTTGACCGGAAACTAACTAATGATTGGTCTTTTTGGTCAACAGTCAGTTAATTAAATCTCTAAACCAACTAACTATAAAATCTCTCTACCAAATTTATTATTACCAAGGGACGTTGACCAATCATAGTTCCAGTTTATGGACTTTCCGGTATATCTTGTATGAAAATCCACACAAGATTTAATGACATCATGGACTCATGAGTACCATGACAAATGATGTCATTGGTTTGTGACTAGATGTGAGTACTAACTAGTCTATACATGTACCTAGTGTATCTGACTTGCTAAAGTACTTTCTATCCTAAGGGTGGTGTAGTAGGCCACACGGCTACATAAGTGGAACAAGAGATGACAAGAACCAGACAAGTGTTAGTGGAACAAGAGATGACAAGAACCAGACAAGTGTTAGTGGAACAAGATGTGACAAAAACCAGACAAGTGTTAGTGGAACAAGAGATGACAAGAACCAGACAAGTGTTAGTGGAACAAGAGATGACAAGAACTAGACAAGTGTCAGTGGAACAAGAGGTGACAAGAACCAGACAAGTGTCAGTGGAACCAGAAATGACAAAAACCAGACAAGTGTTAGTGGAACAAGAGATGACAAGAACCAGACAAGTGTTAGTGAACAAGAGATGACAATAACCAGACAAGTGTCAGTGGAACAAGAGATGACAAGAACCAGACAAGTGTCAGTGGAACAAGAGATGACAAGAACCAGACAAGTGTTAGTGGAACAAGAGATGACAAGAACCAGACAAGTGTTAGTGGAACAAGAGACGACAAGAACCAGACAAGTGTCAGTGGAACAGGAGATGACAAGAACCAGACAAGTTTTAGTGGAAAAAGAGATGACAAGAACCAGACAAGTGTTAGTGGAATAAGAGATGACAAGAACCAGACAAGTGTTAGTGAAACAAGAGATGACAAGAACCAGACAAGTGTTAGTGGAACAAGAGATGACAAGAACCAGACAAGTGTTAGTGGAACAAGAGATGACAAGAACCAGACAAGTGTTAGTGGAACAAGAGATGACAAGAACCAGACAAGTGTTAGTGGAACAAGAGATGACAAGAACCAGACAAGTGTCAGTGGAACGACAGATGACAAGAACCAGACAAGTGTCAGTGGAACAAGAGATGACAAGAACCAGACAAGTGTTAGTGGAACAAGAGATGACAAGAACCAGACAAGTATTAGTGTAACAAGAGATGACAAGAACCAGACAAGTGTTAGTGTAACAAGAGATATGAAGAACACCTGGTGACGGATTTGACGCGGATGAAGGAAGCATGTTGATAGCATTACAAAGCAGTCCTTGTTCTGCAATCCTCAGAGTAAGAGAGGTAGAGAGAGACAAAGGTACACACGGAGAAGAGAACTGGAGACAGGTATGCAGGGGATGAAGAATACATGGAAAGACCTTAAGCTGTTTCTAAGGGACAAGACGACTTGACCTACATTTGTTGAAGTGTAAGGGTTATTATCTAATAACATTATTTTATCTAAAGTATGGTTTTTGGTTTTGGTTTTAAGAACACACTTAGATCACACATGGAGGATCTCAGCACAGTGCATGAACTCCGTAGCACAGGCGAGGATCCTAATGTATGTATACAGGAATCACACATTCTATACATATTTTTGTGGAGGGTAGGTTTTTCTAATTTTGCAAATGTTGCCAGGGTAGCGGCCGTGTGGCCTATTCCTTATGATTTCCAACTGCTCTTAAGATTTTGTTCTGTGTTACGGATTACCATTCCGTTTTGAGGTCATGCTTCATTAAGCTAGCAGTCACAATGCTTCTTGGCCATCCCCCACCCTTAATGAACTTGAAAGTTAAATTCCTACCTCCCACGGAATTTTGTGCACAGTGTAAGATCGAATTGTTTAAGCGTATAACGGACGTATGGTATAAAATAAAAACACTGTTATATCGAAAAAGCGCTAATCGAACAGCGTAAGACCGGGGGTTATGATGTATTGAGAACGCAAAAAAAAACCTTTAATTCTGGGGACACCTCTTTTTCAAATGTCGAAGAGAGTCCGAAATTTCCCTAGCATAATTTTTTTCCCTCAGTAAGCTAAAGAGCTATTAAATCATCTACTGTGATCTAGCGGTAGACCCCGAGCGACTGGTTACATAACACCTGCTGTAAAGTAATTCTGAGACAGGCCTCATGGGTACCTCAAACTAATTTACCAACAACGTTCTGAACATCTTACAGGCAGTATTCTAGAATTCTCACAGCCGTGTCATTCGATAGAATTCTCATAGCCGTGTCATTCGATTTGCCATCTTAAACAAAAGATGTCAGGCCTTTGATGTTGACAAATATGAAAGGGAAATAATGTGACAGTAAAATGGCAATGTTCAATATCGGATAATTGGATTATTGGCTTCAGCGAATGTGATTCTTTTGAAAACCTCGTACAGTTAATATCACTGCATTCTCTGGTCCTTTGACGACTCATTTTAAATAGTAATCAATATAAAAACCCATGATTTCAGATTGTAATTAAATAGATGACTTAAACGATGTGATCGTTGATGATTCATCGTTATAATAATATTTGTTGGCTCCTTATGTAGCACAGGTGCACCAGTTTAGATGGCCCCGAGGAGGCCTGCGTCGCAGCATATGTCGCTGCAGCAGTAGCTTTTGTAGCAATATGTTGTTCATGATGAGGTTGCCTCATATTAGTCGCCGCTTGTGAAATTCCCAAGAATGAAGTATACTGTTCAAAAAAAGAAACGCATAGCTACCGAAGGCATACACATAGCCATAATTTTGACATTCAATAACTTTTTTAAATTTAATGAGTTAATTGTTCAAATTGCACACAAGAATACCTTAGGGTTCAACCAATCAATTGAGAGTTGTTTTGCATCTGGATCACGAGAGTTTTTTGGCGTACGGGCTTTCCCGTTGGTATGGTGTGTGGCCTCCTCTTGCATCGATCAGCGACTGGCATCTCTTGGGCAAAGATGCGATCAGACGTCTGATGTGGGCCTGTGGGATGGCTGCCCACTCTTCCTGGTGTAGCAAAGTTGCTATTGCTGGGGAGGTTATGATGGTATCCTAAAAAAGAATGAAAATGTGTCTGCTATAACCGTGTGAGGTCAAGCACATGTAGGTCTCTGACTCTATAGATGATGATGATGAATTATGTGCAGAGAACCTAACGCTACCTCCCTAGGTCTCACGCGGTCAATCTTCTGGCTCTAGTGTATGGTGTATGGTGTACCTAATGTCTAGGGGAGAAATGAATGATGGTACACAACAATCAAACACTTTAAGTTTCTATTAAAGAAGTTAATAACTAGCAGTTAAGTTTTTCTTTGAACAGATATTTACAATTTATTTTGCCTATCCATTCATAGCTTGTGGACAGGTCTTTGAAAATAAGGACAGGATAGTTTACAGAATAGAACAATTAAAAATGTTGGGACAATCTGTTCAATAACTAAAAGTTATTATGTAGTTATAAATGTCCTTCCTGTATGAAATATTAAATTAGTTCACTTTAGTTATCTAATTTATAAATGTCCTTCCGGAATGAAATATTACAGAGTTCACTTTAGTTATCTACCGAGAGAGTCACTGTATATGAGGGCTGTAGTTCATCCTACCCCCATACTATTCCTGTGTAATATTTTGAAACACAAGAAAATGTCAGAGATGTCCCAGATGTTTTACTCTTCACCTGGGAGTCCTTGTTGTAAGATAATTCAATGGGTAGTTGCAGAAATTTCAAGTTCAACACTCGCCAAAGCTCCTACTGGATATTCAACAGCATTTAAGTCTGGTTGGAGACTGGTTGGCGTTTATAAGCACTCAGCAGGTTTCCTGTTACCAGCCGGCAACAGGAACATAGACCCTCTGCAACAAAAGGACACCCTGGCCTTGTATCTCTGATCATTTATGCTAACACTTAATTTCCTATGTAGGTATGGGGTCAGCCTCGCGTGCCTTACAAATGCACTCGCCCCGAACCGTACAGGACTCCCACCTTGTTGTGACCACACCTCAAGTCCATATAGTAGATACGCCACTGTACGTTCA
Organism: Oreohelix idahoensis; assembly: GCA_024509875.1. Taxonomy (NCBI): domain Eukaryota; kingdom Metazoa; phylum Mollusca; class Gastropoda; order Stylommatophora; family Oreohelicidae; genus Oreohelix; species Oreohelix idahoensis. The sequence continues at coordinate 319,532 of JAMPIV010000371.1, forward strand.
CATACTTTTCCTCCATACAATAATGTGGAGTAACCACATTCCCTGTGATATGATCTTCTCTTCTTTTCTTTACACTTATATTTGCTTCAGGCATGTTAAACAGTGTTCCTGTCCAATATGTCGGACATTGTTTTTTGACGTTGGTGATTCTCTACATGTTTTTTTAGAATCCAGTCAGTCAGTGAGACCACACTGCTGCCTTGCAGGTAGACTGGGACAGTCAAAGGCTAAGGTAGGCAACCATAAATAAATGCCCGTTGAAATCGGATGTACTGTGCCACAGGCCTAACGAAACAGTACAACGTACGCCGCTCCATGATGACGTCATCATCAGAATCAGTTACAGAAACAAATGGAATGTAGAACATCCAGGGCACACACAGAATGATGCTTACTATCAGCTCCACAGAAGAGTACAAGTGGTAATCTTCAGACTCCGCACTGGCCACAACAGATTGAGATACCATCTATTCAACAAGCTAAAGATAGGAACTACCGATCAGTGTAACTGTGGCACTGATAAAATGACTGCTGAACATCTGCTTCAAAGTTGCCCCTTATATGTGGTACAGAGAAAGTGCATATGGCCGACGCCAGCTCCTTTCGTGGAAAAGCTTTACGGGGATTCAAATAGCCTCAAACTGACTACTGCTTTCTTTGAGAACATTCAAGTGGACGTCTGAGAGTGTACGAAGAAGAAGAAGAAGAAGAAGAAGAAGAAGAAGAAGAAGAAGAAGAAGAAGAAACAGTGTTCATTGAACACAGAGGCTTGCTAAACTATTTTAATACAATAATATGTCAACATAATTATAACAACATACATCAGTCAGATACCGTTTAATGTGTGGACTCAACAATGTCTGCTTCCGACATGTCCTTCACTTTTTCCCCAATAGCAGTATCTAACTTTGTAGTTGGACCAAACATATTAAATTTCATAAAATATCCTTACCACATTCAAGAAATATATAAACAAATGACGCTGATTTTGTGAAGAAATGGCCTCAGCTTCCTCCGTACAGCACAGACTGTGAATTTATTCTTTATTTAAGTTTAAAATTAACACAGCTGTTTTTCAGCGTATCTGTATACAAATTATAGTTCAACTGGCAATGAATAGTCAAAGCCTTTTGCTAATATCTACCAGCCTAGCCAATCGTAACGTTCTACTACTTGAATTCAAATGCAGTTTGAATGAAAAACCCAAAATAATTTTGAATAACTGGTGGTCGATTGGCTAGTCTGCTCTAGTCATGCCCAATACAAAAAGATATTACGTTTAGGATTACATTTCTCCTACCGCTCCCCTTTCCCATTCATACTCTGTTCACCCCAAGCGAATTTGAATGTACCTCCCTGCCTCTTTTCCCAGCTCGCGTCCCCCTAACGTTACCAAAAAAAAAAACATTAGCAGGAACGCCAGTGTGTCTGGTCGTGTGTTCTTAGATAGTAGTATTTCTTCAATAACTTCTCTAATACTGGGGCTATCATATTATTTAAAGTACATTCTTACTCAGCTAACTCTACGTCATACTATCATATAATTCTCATGGGGAAACTACATAATGGTTTAAAATTTCCAATTTATGTCATCGTCCATCGTCAACTAAAATTTTGCACAAGTCCGCCATCTTTCCTCTCCTTCGTCTTGCGAGCATGTATTTTTTTTAAATAACTACTTGATTTAGTTACGTCAGAAATGCTACCACTAGGAGGAAATAAAATTGTCTGCGTGGTGATGCCTTGGCTGGCTTTTTCGCAGTGTGTATATATGCGTTGCAGACTGTGTCAGCGAAGCGGGGTGTAGACGGGGCGGGTTAATAATTTGCGTTACTAGTTAGCATTGTATCGTGTAATACTACCAAAAAATGTAAGGATTACTACTGATTTTGCTACAAAGTTGACAAAAAGTGTTACTTCAGATAGTTATATTGCGGTATGCTTCCGCCAATAGTTAATTGTAAGGCTAGACTACAAAGTGTATACAGCAGATTGGGCAAAAGTTAAATATTAGTAGTGTTTGTCGAAAACGAAACTAAAGCGTGTCAGACTTTCCGTGAAATCGTTCTATAGGCTTAGCACTGTGCAAAAAGCAGCGCTGCTGGCTTCGAAGATGCCAACCGTCAGACACATGCGGGCTAATGTATTTATTATCGGTTTATGCCTAAATTGTACTGAATTGAGCGTTTATTCTCGCATATTTTGCTACACCTGGAGTGCTTGGAACAGATCACGACGATTGGCTTTAGCAACGTCTCGGCGACAAACACGTCTATGCAGCTCATCCCACATGTTCTCAATCGGACTCATGTCTGGAGACAGGGATGGCCAAGGAAGGGTGAGAATGTTGTTGGCAGTCAGGAACTGCGTTGTCAACCGTGCACAATGGGGTCTGGCGTTGTCCTGTTGAAACACAGACCTTTGGGCAGCCAAAAGTGGAAGGACATGGGGTCGAAGAATTTCATTGACGTAACGTTGCGCATTCAAGACTCATTCAATGTGCACCAATTGACTCCTTCCGTTGTAACTGATCATTCCCTACACCATTGCACCTCCACCACCGTGTGTCGGAGCTTCATCAACGCAATTTTGGGCAAAACGTTCATTTCGCCTACAGTAGACCCTACGCCGTCTATCATGACGCTGCAACAAAAAGAAAGATTCGTCACTAAACCAGACACGTCTCCATTGATTGTCAGTTGCCCAGGAACGATGCTGGTTGGCCCAAAGAAGTCGATTTTGGCGATGGCGGCGCGTAAGGACAGGTCCTTGGTGAGGTCGTTGTGCCCAAAGTCCAGCGTCATGCAGTCTATTCCGGACAGTTTGATCAGACACATGACGTCCTGCAGGCAATGACTGGGCAGTTGAGGAAGCTGTTGTAAACCTGTCTCTGAGGTGACGAAGCCGAATAAAGCGATCCTCCGCTGCTGTTGTCACTCTGGGTCGTCCACTGCGATGCCGGTCTTCAACTGAGCCAGTGGCTTGGAACCGGTGCCACAGTCGACTGATGGTACTCTGATGCACGTTTAGATGCCTGGCAACCTGACTTTGACTTTCGCCTGCATGCAGTCGGCCAATAGCAATGTTCCTTAAATTTATCGATAGAGACGCCATAAATGTCTGCTTGAAAATGAACTGAATTTTTTTTTTGTGTAGCGTTATCCTTTTATAGGGTTTCAGTTGCGTAGTCAGTGAATAGTGTTCGCCCCAAATGTTGTTGCTTTCACGTGCGCGCAACATGAGCTGTGGTCAAAAATTGCATCATAAACACTATTGACCACTGCGTTGTAACGATTACAAAAACGAACGCAAATCAGGTCCAACACGTGCATTTGACACTGTAAAGAACATTTGAGGCTGGTTTTTATATACCCTAGCACCAAATTTTACTTACAAACTCATAAAAACGCGCCCTCGGATAGCTATGCGTTTCTTTTTTTGAACAGTATAGTATTATTCTTTTCGTTATGTCCCCAGAGACGACATTTAAGTTTATCTTAATTAACTAACTTTCTTCATCCATTTTCGTGAAGGTAAAATTTCAAATTCTTGAAAACGGTACATAACTCTTATTGGTTATCATCATCAGTTAGTTTCTCTTCCCTTAATATATTGAAACGTAATTGTCGTTCGCAACTAACCTCTTTGCTGGGACCTTACGTTTAGTTATCATGGGAATAATGTTGCTTTCAGTGACAAGGAACATATTAAACGGAACACCCTGGAGAGATTAAAAATAATTCAGAGACAAATGAGAGATGAGCTAACAAGTTTTCAACGGACGTTACACTTACCATATCTGATCGTAATAGACAGAGAGGACCCTACATTGATTACATCAGATCTCATAAAACAGAGGATGTGACACTGATTATATCTGACCGTACTAGACGTAGGACGTGACACTTGTTATATCTGAACGTACTAGACAGATAGGATGTGATACTGATTCCATCCGACTGTATGAGACAGAAGGCATGAAACTAATTACGTCTGACCGTTCTAGACAGAGGACGTGATACATATTACATCTGACCGTTTGAGATATATCATGTGACACTGATTACTTGTGACCGTATGATACAGAGAACGTGACACTGATTATATCTGACCATACGAGACACAGGGCGCGACACTGATTATAACTGACCGTACTAGACAGAGGACGTAACACTGATTATATCTGACCGTACTAGACATAGGACATGACACTGATTACATCTGACCGTTCGAGACATGGGACGTGACACTAATTACATCAGACCGGTTGAGACATAGGACGTGGCATTGGTTACATCTGACCGCTTGAGACATGGGACGTGCCAATGATTACATCTGACCTTATGAGACATAGGACGTGACATTGATTACATCTGAACGTATAAGACAGAAGTCGTGACATTGATTACATCTGATCGTATGAGACAGCAGACGTGAAACTGATTACATCTGACCGTGTGAGACAGAGAACGTGACACTGAATACATCTGACCGTATGATACAGAGAACGTGACACTGATTATATCTGACCGCCCTTGACAGATCGTGACGCTGATTACATCTGACCGTATGAGTCACATGAGGTAACATTGATTACATCTGACCGTTTGAGATAGTAAGACGTGATGCTGATTACATCTGACCGAATGAAACAGAAGACGTGACACTGATTACGTCTGACCGTACTGGACAGAGAACGTTACATTGATCACAGTTGACCACACGAGACAGAAGACGTGACACTGATTATATCTGACCATACGAGACAGAAGACATGACTGTTACGTTGGGATAAATTAGAGGATCATGCATGGATACACAAATGATAGCAGGTGTTCATTCAGGACAAATATTGTCAGTACACATAACAAAGCCGGTAGGTGAACAGGTCCACGGGAAAAACATGGTTGACATTTAATAAACAAAGTCACTTCACAATGGTCTATCAAACATCAAAAGTACATGGCAATGGATAAGCGTAGTAGATTATCTCTGGTCCGTCAATAAGGTTCAAACGTTAGGCATCTTTAAGTGGCAATAATATAATAATAATACAATCCTCTCATCTCCATTCAATTCTGGCCGTTATACTAAAGGTTCGGTAATCCACGAAAACCAAAGTAATGCGGCAGAAGCAATCAGTGCAAACCAAATATTAGTTGCCTCATATCTCAAAGTTACTCGTAGTAAATTATGGTATGAACTTCTAGATACGTTTATGAACCATCTTGCACATAACGTGGCAGCCTCCGAGAATCAACAATGCCACAAGATATATTTATAAATCACGCTCCATTATCCCTGAGCCTCGAAAAATTACATCTCTCTCGGACGCAAACACAAAGACGGAAGCCCCATTAATTAACACACTGGACCCCACGACATGTGACAGAAAACGTCACTAGTTGACCGTCGCTCAACACGGGTGAACGCTTCGTGCAAACCGTAGTTTGTCTACAGGCGAACACATTTCCTCACATGTAAATGGAAATGTGCTAGCGTGTAGTAACATGCCACATTATTTTATCTGCATCCCAAATCTATTCTTAACATATCACCCCCTTCGCGGTGTAAAAAAAAACAAATTTATTTGTTTTTTTTTTCCAATTCAAATATTTCCTATGCGGAAATAGCGGCCAAAATTGATTATATCACAAATATTGGGCCACATCGAAAATAATCTAGTCGCAGTCAGTCTGCATAATGTAACTTATCATTAAATAACATGCGAGATGAATTTTTCATCAGTCATAAATAGTCATATGTCCATAAGTAACAAATCGTATACAGTCGATATTCCAATGATGTAACAAAAAAAATACCTAAATGTATGATCACTGTGAGTTTCCAATAAACCTATGAAAGAAATAGCATGCATATATGAAAATGGTATGAGATATATAAAATAAAAGAAAAAAAAAAAAAAATCCAAATCAAGAATTAAAAATGCATGAATAATAAAATATATTGATAAGGGTGGATTTGTGCTGAAGTGGTAACTTGCCACCCTTATCGACACCTGGTGTTAAAGTGTAAGATGTAGGTGTCTTCTCTGATTTAGGATGTTGCTGTGTATGTGGTAGTGGAACAGTTCACAGGGTTATCACACAGGCAACATGACGTGTAGAGTCATAGAAAGGGTAACTTCGTTGTATAAGTTTCTTTCATTTATTGCACGCCACAAAACAGTCATGATACTTATGACATCAACATGGTTAACGAGTTCAGCAAGATGATATGGCACATTGAAAACAATTTCTGTAGTCAGCAATGATAGCTGTTGTATATATGCGTCATAAGACATCACAGTTCAATAGATTCAGAAATTCATCAATCATCGAGTGCTAGTTCGTGAAGCTGTATAAATAATAATAATTTCTATAACTTCTGCAACAGTGTCAGCTACAGATCTTCAATGTTCATAAACAATAATAAATGCTCCCATTCTGATGCTAGCAGATCAGTTGTATACAATAAGTCCGTTCACTGTCTGCACGTGAATAGCATACATGGGCTACAGGTCAGCTCGACCTTTATAATGTTCCTAAGTCTAACCATCTGACTTGGACGTGATCTCTGATATAACGAATCCTGGAACACAGACAACAGTCTTGTTGGTCTAGAGCGACCCATATATATTTAACTAGTTCAGGTATACAGATACCGGTGACTTAATCCTAGTCAAAGTACCTCTCCATTTTTCATCACACAGGCGAGCAAATAGGCGACAAAATGACGAACCTCTAGATGATAGCATAAAGTTCGATACAAGAGGAATTACCTTATTTCGGAAAATCAACCATGAACATATGCCTCCAGGCAGGCTGCATAATACTGGGAAATAGTCTAGTTAGCTAACTAACTCACTAAGACACTGTATTTCCCTCAGAGAATCACAAGACGCAGTTGCGTCTGCTCGCTTCTTAAACCATTTCTAAACTCCCCAACTGGGCGGAACACACAGAACGAACTCCCGGTTTTTGACATGCGCAGAACGACAATCTCTGAGTTGCCGTTCACAATAAGACGATTCGAAGAACATTCGAGATAAAAGTCTTACACAGTCGCGCCTTTTATGGTCATGAAAAGAAGCGTTAAGAAAGGTTTCAGACATCTACCATAGTTGACTGGTACTACCAAATAAGGAGATGTGGTCACGCTTCGTTCAAGAAATTATAGACCGAACGTGTCTCTATACAAGAGAAGGCAACTCCTAAAAAATTGTAGTTTCGATAACTCGGATTATGTCCCTTTGACCATAGAAAACATAATACACACTTCAGTCAAAAAATGATCATACATATCAAAAAATGTTTATACAAACGAAAAATAATAATGATCCGTGCGTAACATTACCGCACCCTCCCTGGAAAAAAAAAAAAAAAATGAAACATTTTTTTTTTTTTAAATCCTGGAGCCGGAAAAAATCTAGGCTCCTAACGCACGTATGATGCGTGGATATATACCTAACAAATTAGCTCAACGCATGGAGCGACACTGAGATCATATCTCAGATCCTTAGAGAAAAAATTTATCTAAGTATACGCTGATATATTCCAGGAAGGTGCCACCAACACACGCCACAATGATGGCAACAACATAATGACAATCAAATTATACTCATACCAATATATGAAATTAAATATATTATGTGTTATCATACAATGTGTTGCAAATAGCGGTGTAATTTACTAATATACCGCACTATATTATTACATTATATAAAGTAACAGTAATTAATAAGTAATACATGTGTTGCTCTTCGGTGACACAAAACATTCAATAGAAGAAGATGTGGACATCATCCGCTCCCAATGTAGGACAGGACTTGATATCCTCAAAGTTCCACAATGGACATAAACTCGCAGACTTCAATGATGTGCTGCGAAAATATCAATAACACAAATCTTAAAGACAACTGGTAAATTTCTTAATACAATCCTGAAAATAATTTATTTAAATGTGGCCGAGTGATCTTTTGGCCCGTATATCACTAACTAAGCCTTCTTAGATAATTACATGGTACAATGTTATAAATTTCCCTCAAAAAAAAAAAAAGTGAGACAAAATCTACTAACATGTCATTATAACATTGGACTGTATATCAGGAAATATATATATATGACAGAAGAATCATGTGGAATCGTGTGGACATCTGGACAGAATGTCTGCCATTACATTATCCGAACCACGGATAGCTCGAACCGAGAAATGAAATGGTTGAAGAGCTATGGCATAACGAGTGGACCTCGAGCTCTTCAAGTTTTTGCTCTGAATAGCAGTAAGCGCTTTCTGGTCGGTTTCCACAATGAAATGTGCGCCTAGAAGAAATCTTTGTAACTTCAGAATAGACCATACCATAGCCAATAACTCACGGTCTAAAACCGAGTAATTCTTTTCTGCAGCGTTTAATTTCCTAGAGATATACATCACCGGATGCAAAGTATCAGAATACTCCTGCATTAGTGCTGCCCCAATCCCTGTTGACGAGGCGTCACTTCGAAGAACAAAAGTCTTCTCAATAGTAGGTAACTTAAGAATAGGTGGAGATGAAAATAGGGCTTTAACCTGGTCCAATGAGGATTGACATTCTTTAGACCAGCGGATCAGATTAGGCGACCCTTTCTTCAATAAAGTAGAAAGCGGTGCCATAATGGAGGACAGATTCGGAATGAATCGTCCGTAGAATTGAATCAAACCTAATAGACTCCTTACTTGTTTCTTCGTCTTAGGGACCGAAATGTTAAGTATTTTTGAAACATTGTGGTCCTCTGTCTTTAAAAGACCATGACCAACCCGATGACCTAGGAAAGAAATCTCGCTAAATCCTATAAAGGCTTTAGAGGGTTTTGCAGTCAAGTTATACTCGCGAAGAGTAGACAGTAATTCGTATAAACCCAAATAATGATCTTCCCAAGAATCACTGAATAGACAGATATCATCTAGGTATGCTATGACATCTGTACGATATGCGAGAATTCGCCGCATCATGCGTACGAATGTAGCAGGGGCGTTCATAAGACCAAAAGGCATGAAATTCCATTGGAATAAACCCCTAGGTGTAGAAAAAGCTGTAAAAGGTTTGGCACGTTCAGTTAGCGGGACTTGCCAATAACCTTTAGACAAATCTAGTTTGGTAAAGAATCTAGAATTAGAAAGTTTATTGAGTAGCTCTTCTAATGAAGGCATAGGTTCAGCATCGAACTTCGTAACTTGGTTCAATTTGCGATAATCTACGCAAATGCGAATGTTATTATCCTTCTTTCGAACAATAACCATAGACGAAGAGTATGCTGAAGTGGATGGTTCAATGATTTCCAAACGTATCATTTCATCCAACTCTTTTTCGACTTGAGACTGGAAATGAATAGGTATTGGATATGGTCTGACTCTGATAGGATTGTGATCAGTTAGCACAATGTCATGTTCTATGACATGTGTGTGTCCCGGGATGTCTGTAAGAACATCCTGAAATGTTTGCAACATCGAAGAAACTTGTCGATGTTCCTCAGCGGAAAGATTTGGAGAAACGGTCACGTTTTTCCAAGATTCCGTAGAATAAAGTGGGACCATAGAAAGAGGAAGATTGACATCAGAAAAAGTAGTTTCCTCATCCTGTATAACTGACAGAGATGAGTACTGACCACGAGTTGCTTGTGAATTGTCCGTAGCCTGGAAAATAGGCTGCAAATAGTCAGGTCTTTCATAAAATTCTGTGAGCATATTTATGTGGAAAGTTTTATGCTTTCCATCAATATCGACAACATAGTCGACATCAGAAATTTTGGAGACTATTGCATATGGACCTTTCCATGCAATTAGAAGTCTGTTCTCCCTTGAAGGAAGTAGAACGAGAGCTTTGTCACCTGGACAAAGTTGTCGTAGACATCTATTCTTATTTGCAAACTGCCTTGCCTTTTCTTTAGCAAATTCTGAAGACGAAGTTGCTAGTTTGCATGCCTCGATGATCTTTTGCCTAAGAGCAATGACGTACTCATAAGAAGATTGAGTCTCATCGCTAATATTATCGGCAGTGATTAGATCGTGAAGTAAAGACATAGGGCCGCGCGGTTGCGCGCCAAAGACAAGTTCAAAAGGGGAAAACCCCGTATGTTCATTGGGGACCTCTCTATACGCAAAGAGAGCCGCGGGTAAGACCCTGTCCCAATCCTGAGGATGATCCTCAGTTATTTTACCAAGTAAAGTTTTCAGAGTCCTATTTAAACGTTCGACCAACCCATTAGACATTGGGTGATAGATACTGCTGAGAGACCTTTTAATGTGTAGCATAGACATTACCTGTGACATAGTGTCTGATATAAGTTGAGTGCCATGGTCTGACAATATTTCTCCGGGAAAACCCAAGCGAGAAAATATCAGCCAAAGAGCGTCTGCGATATCAGCAGTTGAGATGCTCTTGAGAGGTATTGCCTCTGGCCAACGTGTGCACATATCGACACATGTAAGGATAAATTGATGTCCTCTAGCCGACTTAATTCTAAAAGGACCGATAATATCTATTGCCATTTTTTGAAAAGGGCGAATAGGAATGTCAGCAGCCTGGATAGGCGCAGCATGTCGTGGTCCTTTAGATTTGACCTCCTGACATACTTTGCAAGAGCGACAGTACATTCGTATGTCCTTGCTCACAAATGGCCAAAAGAAAGCCGCAAGAACCCTCGACTTTGTACGGGAAAAACCCATATGTCCAGCACATTGCGAGTCATGAGCATGTTGCAATATTTGCAATCTCATGCTCTTAGGCACAAGAATTTGTGAATGAGTGGACGTAGTCGAGTCTTGTACCATACGTACAAGTACGCCGTTCTTCATAGAAATCCAAGATTTCCTATTAGTGTTCTGATTAGGATCACCTTTTTTTGCTAGAATGAAGAATTTTTGTAAAGAAGGATCTTCTTCTTGCAATTTGATAAATGAGTCACGTGTAATAGTCAAGTGACTATCTTGGTCATTTACTTCATCATTATTAGTTAATGAAGTTTGAGGTGGATCCAGAGCATGTGCTCTTGTGACCACCGCATTGGTAGCTTCAATGTTTTGCTCTTCCCAAACAGCAATCTGCTGTGGGGTACATTCCCTAACTCCGTGAATACGACCAATAATAAGGTCCGCAATAGGGTTTGGAAGTAGACACGCGTGGACCTCTCCCGTGAAGAAAGGAGTAGCAATGTGTATTATAGCAGTAGGATACTTTTCTAACGTGCCACCAAATGTGACACATTTGATGACTTTTCCTGTAGCACAGGATGGATCTACAAGAGATTGCCTAACGCCGACAGTAGTACATCCAGAATCAAACAACACTGAGACTGGATTACTATTTACTAGCCCCTTATGTAATATAAGAGAACCTCTCCCATCATGAGCAACATTAGCAGGAAGAGCGGGCAAAGGATGACCACAGCTTAAAGTACTAACGGTTTTCGGATCAAATAAAGTACTGCATTGGATACATTTATTTGCCCTACCAAAATCAAAAGATGAGCATCCGATAGCATTATGGTCTTTATCATTATTAACCTGTTTATCTGCTCCCTGAGATTCTTGTTGAACAGAGTTTGTCTGTTGATATCTTTTTCTCTTATGTTGCGATCTACCGCGACCATTTATTGCCTCTGCAATTATCATTAAAGTCCCTACTGTAATTTTTATCCTGGTTTGAGTTCCAGTTTCCATAACTGTCATTACTATCTCTATGTTGTTGAGAACCTCTATTATCTTGGTATTGAGGTCTCTGCATAAAATATTTTCCTCTATACCGATTACCTTTGTGAAAATTTCTAAAGTTAACCGGAGTAGAATAACGTGTAGTATTAGGTTGTCTCCAGTTCTGGGAAGAAGAATCACCCTGGAATTGATCACTATGGTTCTGGGCATAATTACGATTACTCTTTTTATTGAAATTTTTCTGGCTACCCTGAAATTTACGCATAAAATTTGGGCCATAAGGTGCTGCCGAAGCAACTGGCAGACCTTCTTTCACCTTAGAGTTACTAATGGTTATGTGCGGATGCGCAGTAACATACTGGCTACAGTATTCTTCCATTTCTTTTATGTTTTTAGGCTTACGCTCATGAAGAAAAGATAGAAAAGCTTCATTAACAGAAGACATAACCTTATCTCTAAGTAGTAAATCCATAAGAGCTTCAAATGTATTTTCTGTCTTAGACAACTCAACCCATCGTAAAAAAGTAAGACGGATGCCTGAGATGAATTCAGAGAATTCAACTCCAGTTTCTGGTAACATGGTTTTAAATTTAAGACGATATCCGTCCTCGTTAAGTTGGTACTTCTTTAACAATGCCGCCCTGACAACCTCATAGTTGTTTTTGTCAGGCACATCTACCATACTCAACAAAGTCAAAGCATCACCTCTAAGTATCTTGGACAGATGATACACATATAATGTTTTATCTATATTATGCACATTACATGCACTTTCAAATCTATCTAGATAAAATGTTATATCATCGATTGAGGGATTAAATGCTGGTAGATTAAGCTTGAAATCCTTAGCATTAGTCTTATTTGACACCTTATTTGCCTCATTAGCATTACCAGTGTTCAATAACTTTAACTTCTCTAACTCTAAAGCTAAGACTTTTTTCATCATGTTCCATTTTTGCTTTTCTCTCATCAGCCTCTCTTTGTAACCTTCTTTCTTCAGCCTCAGCCTGTAACTTTCTTTCTTCAGCCTGGGCCTGTAACTTTTTTCCTTCAGCCTCTATTTCAAGTCTCTTATTTTCAGCTTCTTTTTCAAGTCTCTTATTTTCAGCTTCAGCCTGGGCCTGTAACTTTTTTTCTTCAGCTTCTTTTTCAAGTCTCTTATTTTCAGCTTCAGCCTGAAGCCTCTTCTCCTGAGATTCTGCTTCTCTTTTTTGTTTTTCCATTTCCATTTGAAATCTTTTTTCCTCCACCTGCATCTGCAGTTTCTTTTGTTCTATTTCAGCCTCTATTCTCTTTTGTTCAGTTTGTTCTTTCATTTTCTTTTCTTCCGACTTCAATGCCTTGGCATATTGAACAGTCGCAAATTCTTCTAATTTATCACCTGTCTTCCCAAGGGCTTTACCCTGCTCAATAAAGTACTCAAATGTAGACATGATGTCCAAAATGTGAGTACAGAACCTGAAATAATTAATTATCTTATTTCAATGTTAAATAGCAACAAGACTTAATAAAGTGCTTGTATAATCTCTATGTTGAACCCAATCTCTGTGGGAAACAGGAGTTGACACCAACTTGTATTATCAAATGTATAATAATATCACAAGTCACCTCTTAATTAACAGTGCACTACCCAAATCAGTGCATAATCATCAGTTATTTATCATAACTGCACTACAATAGTGCATAAGCAAAAAAACACCAGTTTGTTATGATAAGTGCACTATAGACCAATAGTGCATGAGCATATATCAACAATAGTGAAAGCTAACTATGCAAGAACTATGTAAACAATAACAAGACAATGTAAACAATAACAAAGGTCACCAACAATGTAAACAATAACAAAGATCAAAGTCAATGTAAACAACAACAAAGATCAGAGTCAATGTAAACAATAACAAAGATCAGAGTCAATGTAAACAATAACAAAGATCAGAGTCAATGTAAACAATCAACAAAGATCAAACAATACGAAAACATTCGCATAAGTCAAATACACAAACAGCAAAACTAAAAAGAAATATGCGAAGATATGACTAACAAATGACGCTACAGTGTATACACAAAAATATACGTAAAGAACTGAATAATAGCAAAGGGGAGACCTACAAATACAAACAATCGAAATCGAAACTAAAAACACAAAGAAAGAGAGAGAAAAAAAAAAAAAAAAATATATATATACAAGAAACAAAAATAAAGCACAACTCGTCACAACTAAACAGATATAGCAACGATTGTCGCTAGCAAATTTCACTGTAGGAAATTCGCACAGTCCCTAACGAAAACGCTAACAGTAGAACCTCTGTGACGTGGTATCTTCTACTGCAAGACTCCGCCCAACCGAGAAAACCCGCTGAAATATAAACATATAAATATACAAATAACAAATAACATATAACATATAAACATGTATCATGAAAACAATAGGAGAAAGTGTGAAAGTACAGAAGGCTCAGTTAGAACATAAGGGCACAGTTCACAAACAAAACAGGCCACTTAACTTCTATAAATCCAGCGTCAGCACGGTGCAGAACAGGATGTAATCAGCATTCTGAGGATAATGATCCAACGTTGATTAACTTCTGCTCCCATAAACAGCCATGACGAAGGAAAAGAGCTTCTAATACTGCAACAGTTGTTACGGCACTTGACCTTCTGAATCTTCTAAATTGATTTAACCGGCACTTGACCTTCTGAACCCGCAGCAGTACCCCTGAGACCGGAACAGTTGTTACGGCACTTGTCCTTCTTTTCACCAGATCAGGAAATCCATTCGCTCGGTACTTGTCCTTCTAATTTTACATAAACTTCAATATTGCCGAGCAGCGCCGGGTAGTTTCAAAATCAGCAACTGTCAGAAAATCCGGATACTTTCAATAAAATTTCTTGTAAGGTGGTAGTTGATGCTGTAGTTGTATCTAGTATGATGATGATGTCTGGGTTTGCTGACCCCCTTGATAGCTGGAATCAGAGTGAACCAACCTATGGCCACCAACAATGATATGGTGCGCCAAAATATCAGATGATAGAACCAGCTCTGGCCACCAAAAATGATAAGGGTGGATTTGTGCTGAAGTGGTAACTTGCCACCCTTATCGACACCTGGTGTTAAAGTGTAAGATGTAGGTGTCTTCTCTGATTTAGGATGTTGCTGTGTATGTGGTAGTGGAACAGTTCACAGGGTTATCACACAGGCAACATGACGTGTAGAGTCATAGAAAGGGTAACTTCGTTGTATAAGTTTCTTTCATTTATTGCACGCCACAAAACAGTCATGATACTTATGACATCAACATGGTTAACGAGTTCAGCAAGATGATATGGCACATTGAAAACAATTTCTGTAGTCAGCAATGATAGCTGTTGTATATATGCGTCATAAGACATCACAGTTCAATAGATTCAGAAATTCATCAATCATCGAGTGCTAGTTCGTGAAGCTGTATAAATAATAATAATTTCTATAACTTCTGCAACAGTGTCAGCTACAGATCTTCAATGTTCATAAACAATAATAAATGCTCCCATTCTGATGCTAGCAGATCAGTTGTATACAATAAGTCCGTTCACTGTCTGCACGTGAATAGCATACATGGGCTACAGGTCAGCTCGACCTTTATAATGTTCCTAAGTCTAACCATCTGACTTGGACGTGATCTCTGATATAACGAATCCTGGAACACAGACAACAGTCTTGTTGGTCTAGAGCGACCCATATATATTTAACTAGTTCAGGTATACAGATACCGGTGACTTAATCCTAGTCAAAGTACCTCTCCATTTTTCATCACACAGGCGAGCAAATAGGCGACAAAATGACGAACCTCTAGATGATAGCATAAAGTTCGATACAAGAGGAATTACCTTATTTCGGAAAATCAACCATGAACATATGCCTCCAGGCAGGCTGCATAATACTGGGAAATAGTCTAGTTAGCTAACTAACTCACTAAGACACTGTATTTCCCTCAGAGAATCACAAGACGCAGTTGCGTCTGCTCGCTTCTTAAACCATTTCTAAACTCCCCAACTGGGCGGAACACACAGAACGAACTCCCGGTTTTTGACATGCGCAGAACGACAATCTCTGAGTTGCCGTTCACAATAAGACGATTCGAAGAACATTCGAGATAAAAGTCTTACACAGTCGCGCCTTTTATGGTCATGAAAAGAAGCGTTAAGAAAGGTTTCAGACATCTACCATAGTTGACTGGTACTACCAAATAAGGAGATGTGGTCACGCTTCGTTCAAGAAATTATAGACCGAACGTGTCTCTATACAAGAGAAGGCAACTCCTAAAAAATTGTAGTTTCGATAACTCGGATTATGTCCCTTTGACCATAGAAAACATAATACACACTTCAGTCAAAAAATGATCATACATATCAAAAAATGTTTATACAAACGAAAAATAATAATGATCCGTGCGTAACAATAATATAGTAATCTTAATTAATGTGAATGTGCATTCCAGAATAATAAAATGATATTGTAGTTGCAAATTGTTCGTGTCTGTAAGTAGAATAACACTATTCAATGTACCGCTTGCTAAAGTGAATAATGATTATCTCCAAGTCGTATAAATCACAAATGTTAATATCGATGGTTTGAAAATCCTCTTAATGTTCATGTATTCATCGTCCTTTGTCATAATGACTAGTAGTGGATAAACACCATGGCGTCACACATGTATAATATAAAGTCAATTAACTAAATCAATATGAATCTTCAAGTTCGAGCTGTGGGCATCTCGATAAAGCATCTGCGACCACATTTGCAGAACCTGGTATTGCCTCGATTTCATACTGAAAAGGTTGAAGCAGGATGGCGAAACGGGCTAGCTTTGGGTTCTTGTGATTCGCCTTCTTCAATGAGGAAAGGGATTTCTGGTCTGATTGTATGATGAAAGGGGCGCCCAACAAATACCGCTCCAGCTTGACTACCGCCCAGATAACAGCTAGCAACTCTCTTTCTATCACTGGGTACTTTCTTTCTGCATCATTGAGCTTTCTGGATATGTAGAGGGTTGGATGTAATCTTCCCTCGAACTCTTGCATCAGTGATGCGCCGATACCTTTTGAACTAGCATCTGTGCGGAGATAATAAGTCAGATTTGTATCTGGTAACCTCAAAATTGGTGGCACAGAAAAATATTTTGAACATAATTTAACGCAGCCTGGCACTCTGGTGTCCAGTGCACGTGGTTCGGTAAGCCTTTTTTAAGCAAGGCAGAGAGGTCTGCAGTGATTGAAGACAAGTTTGGTATAAATTTACTATAATACTGAATCAAGCCGAGAAGACTACGAACTTGCTTCTTAGTAGTGGGCACAGACAATTTTAGGATTTTGGAAACATTCTGTGGCACGGTCTGAAAACAACCGTGACCCACCTTATGTCCCAAGAATGAAATTTCCTCAAAAGCAATAAAGATCTTTGAGGGCTTGGCTGTTAGGTGGTGGAGACGTAAAGTGTCCAGAAGAGAATGTAAACCTAAGAAGTGCTCCTCCCAAGTGGAACTGAATAGACAGATGTCGTCCATATATGTGATTATATCGGACCGATGAGAGAGAATTTTTCTCATCATACGGACAAACGTTGCCGGGGCGTTCATAAGTCCGAAAGGCGTTACGTTCCATTGATAAAGACCCTGTTGTGTAGCAAAGGCAGTGAGTGGTTTAGCTCTGTCAGTCAAGGGGACTTGCCAGTATCCCTTGGTAAGGTCAATTTTAGTAAAGAAAAGAGACTTGGCGAGATGAGACAAAAGATTTTCAAGTAGGGGTAAGGGTTCAGCATCGAAGACTGTGATGTTATTCAGCTTCCGGTAATCTACACACAATCTGATATTTTTGTCTTTCTTACGAACGATGACCATAGGTGATGAGTAAGGGGCATTGGAAGGTTCTATAATTCCTAAATTAAGCATTTGTTTTAATTCTTCTTCCACCTGGTGCTGGTAGTGAATAGGGATAGGATAGGGGCGTAGACGAATTGGTCGATCATCTGTAAGGGTGATGTCATGCGAAATGATTGATGTACGCCCTGGGATGTCTGTGAGGACGTCTGAAAAGGATTCTAGAAGATTAGAGACTTGGGAATGTTGTTCAGAAGACAAAGCTGGACAAATAGCAATATCCTTCCATGACTCAGTCGATTGGAGAGGAAAGACAGGTAAGTTCATGGGAACATCAGGAAAAGCCGATTCTTCCTCCTGAATTACTGATAACGCAGAGTAGTGAATACCAGGTCTAGGGTAGTCATCAACTGCTTGAAAGATGGCTTGAAGATGTTCCGGTCTGGTGTGGAATTCTTTAAGCATGTTTATGTGAAAGGTCTTCCTTTTCCCTTTTATCTCTAAAATGTAGTCAACATCAGAAATGCGTGACAACACTTTATATGGACCATTCCAAGCAATTAAAAGTCTATTTTCTTTCCTTGGAAGCAATACAAAAGCTTCATCGCCAGGCAATAGTTGACGTAATCGTCTGTTGTGATTTTGGAACTGGCGTGATCTTGCTTTAGCAGCCTCGGAAGAAGCTGTAGCCAGTTGGCATGCATCTATAATGTTACGCCGGAGGTTAACGACGTATTCATACGATGACTGGATGTCCTCAGTCATCTCTGAGTCTATGAGCAGGTCCTTAATAAGTGACATGGGACCTCGAGGTTGAGCTCCAAACACAAGCTCAAAAGGCGAGAAACCGGTCTGTTCATTCGCTACCTCACGGTATGCGAACAGCACGGCGGGTAAAACCCTGTCCCAATCTTGAGGATATTTCACTGTAACTTTGCCCAATAACTGCTTTAACGTCCGGTTAAGACGTTCCACCATGCCATTGCTCATCGCATGGTAAACACTACTGAGAGACCTGTCGATATTGAGGCGTTTCATAACAGCAGTCATAGTGTCAGATACAAATTGGGTACCTCGATCTGAAAGAAGTTTTCGAAGAAAACCAAGTCTAGAAAAAATCAAGAAAAGGGCATCAGCAACGTCATTAGTGGTGATGTTCTTAAGAGGGATGGCCTCGGGCCATCGAGTGCACATGTGAGCACATACCTGTGTCCTCTAGCGGACATAACAGGTAAAGGACCGATAATATCTACGGCCATTTTCTCAAAGGGGCGTACAGGTATATCACACGCCTGAATCGGGGCCGTATGATAGGCTCCTCTTGATTTTACCTCTTGACAAATAACGCAAGAGCGACAATATATGGAGGTGTCTCTGGAAATTCCCGGCCAAAAGAAAGAGGACAAAACTCTGGATCGCGTCCTAGAGTAGCCCATATGGCCAGCACAGTGCGAATCGTGTGCATGTTGTAGAATGTACAGACGAAGTTTTTGGGGAACCATCACCTGATGTCTGATTAAAGATGAATCTTTAAAATTCCTAACAAATACATCATTTTTAAGTGTGTACCACTGTTTTGGTGACAAACTATCATCAACGTAATCATTATCTTTGACTAATCTAATTAATTTCTTCAAAGAGTTGTCTTCTCTTTGAAGTTTGATAAAGGATTGTTTGTCTATCTCAGAGTGAACGTGAAAATCGTCCTGAGTTCCAGGACCGGTATCATCATTTTCCTTTTGTGGCTTGGCCTGGGCACGCGTAGTAACTGCAGCAGCAGTTGATAAATTTTGACGTTCCCATTGAACAATTTCTTCGGGTGAGCAATCATTGCTGCCGTGTATCCGGCCAAGTGTGACATCCGCTATTGGATTCCTTAACAAACACACTTTAACCTTGCCTGTAAAAAATGGTGAGTGAATATCCACCACGGCTGTGGGATAAAATTCCACTGTACCGCCGAAAGTTACACATTTAACAAAGTCACCCGTTGCATGAGACGGATGTACTAATGACTGTCTCATTCCGACAGTCGTGCAACCAGAATCACGGAGTACTGTAACTTGAGTGCCATTCAATAAACCTTTATGAAGCTGTAGTACTCCTGTGCCATCATGTGCTGATGAAGCAGTAACTGCTGGGAGCGGATGACCACATTTTAACAAGGAAGTCACATTAGACTGGAATAGAGTTTGGCAATCTGGACACTGTGAAGCAGTATCAAAGTCAAACGAACAACATGAAGCTCAATGATTAACAACATTGTTGTCTTGCGCGTTCTCAGGTGTAGCAGCAGTATTTGCTGAGTTCGCATGGTAGTTCGAATTTGCATTATTTCTAGAGCGTGATCTATGTCTCTGATTGTAAAAAGAGTTATTTTGACTCCCGTCGTGATTTCTTTGGTTCCTATTGTTGTTTCCTTGATTTCTATAGTCTTGTGACCTATTACGATGTGAATAATTTTGGTTATTGGGTCCCCAGTTATTCCAATTCTTATTATAGTTACCAAAATTATCATTCCTTCTTTCTCCTGAGTTTTGTTGGAAATTACCTCTGTTTTGGGGTGAATAGTTTCTATATGGTTGTCTACCTCTATATGGTTGTGAGTTATTGAATTTGTTTGGTTTGAAATTCCCATCACAACTGTAGGATCTTTGTCTATAATTGTTGTGGTTCCAAGTTGTAGCTGCGGCAACAGGTAAAGCTTCTTTAATATTGTTGTTACTGACACAAACTCCCGGATGTGCATTACAATATTGCCTACATAATTCGTCCATTGAACTCAAACTTGACGGCTTTCTTTCCTGTAGATATTCTCTCAGTGGTCTGCTCACGGAAGACAAGACTTTGTCTCGCAATAACAAGTCCTTAAGGCCCTCATAATTCTCTTCAATGCCGGAAAGTTGTATCCATCTATTAAATGTTAGACGAGTTGCAGCTACAAACTGTGTAAAATCTTTACCCGTTTCAGGAATCATATGTTTGAACTTCATACGATAACCTTCAGCGTCTAACTGATGAAGTTTTAATAATAACGTTTTAGCAGCATCATAATTGCGTCTATTCGGCCCGTCCAATTGGCACAGAGCAGTTAAGGATTCACCAGTCATGAAATCCATCAATCTTGTACACAAATGTGATCTATCAAGCTTATTTTCTTCACAAACATTTTCATAGCGTTGTAGGAAGGACGAGAACCGCTATCGTGGTTGCTAGAGGAACCTCTACGTACAGAGTCGTCATTTTGTCTAATCTGATGTTGGACTTTTTGTTCTTCAATACGTAAAGTCGCCATTTTTTCTTCACGTGCAAGCTTTTTCTCTTCTAATTCTTTTTCATGAGCAAGTTTCGTTGCTTCTGCAGCTTGTTGAATCTTTTTCTCCTCAAATTGTCTTTCCAACTTTTTTTCTTCTAATTCTTTTTCATGAGCAAGTTTCTTTCTTCTGCAGCTTGTTGAATCTTTTTCTCCTCAAATTGTTTTTCCAATTTGTTTTCTTCTAATTGCTGTTCTGCAATCCTTTTGTTCTCTTCTGCAAGTAGCTCTGCTTTTCTGAGCTCTCGCTCTTCATACCGTGCATCTCTTTGTCTCTTATTCTCTAGGGCTTCTTGATTTTCTTTGGCATTGAATTCCGCTTTGGCAAAGTCCATTAATTCCTTCGCCTTGTAACCATATTCTTGGCCCATAGTAATAAATTCCTGATACTCCATTATTTACTTCTTCAGTATCTTACTATCAATATTATAAATTATGTAATAAATGTATCTCGATTAGTCCGTCTATACCAATTCACTAGCTTTGTGCTTTGCAATATTATCAATGCAAATAGATTCTTAATATTACTAATTAATAACAAAATAGTATAGTATGAAAGACCAACAGTAGTAAAGATACGAGGGAAAAGAGAAAGAGAGCAGAGAACAAAAAATTATTATAATGTACAAGAACAGAATTGATGGAACTAAACAAAAAGACAAGTACAAGTGACCAAGGCAATGTAATAACAGCAGCAAGTAAACGAAAAAGAATGCAAATGGGAAACTAAGGAAAAACAACAAATAGAACCAACTTACTGCTTTAAAAAAATACAGGACAGGACCTGTAACAATATATATAATTGTAACCAAGTGATAGAAGGTTAGACTAGCATCACGAACAGAATGGTTGTCAACTAAGGAGAAGAAAAACAAAACCAGCACACAACAAGAACTGACAATTAGCAGGACGAAGCAGCACAGCTAAACAATTTAGGTCACACTAAACAGGCAGTGAACCACATCGGTGAGATAAACTCGAGCCGGAAATTTCACTGCTTGAGAAATGTAAGCAAAAGCTATAGAAATATCTGCTGAGCGGTCATTTTCCAATGACATGTGTCGTTAACAACAGATGTGTACAAAGATATAGAAACGAAGAAAACAAATAACATAGATATCAAAAAGGCTTACTCCACGGCAAAGATACAAGAGTGTATTAACAGGCACTTATCTTATCGTAATCCGATCAGATGCAAGTCCGGAAAAAGGTGTCAACACTAGAAAACGCTGTCCCTCCATATAAGTGAAGCACGATAAAATGTAAACAGTACACGGTCTCCGTCAGATGGGCATCATGAACTGTGTAGATCTTGAAACGTTGTGTTGACTTGGTACAAAGTAACTTGATATCGCCGTGGCATAGACTTGAAACTTGAAAGAATCTCATAAACGTTGTGATGTAGACTGGAGCACGTAATAAACTTGCAGACTGGTTGGGTTGAAATTGTAATCTTGAACGTTACAGCGAACAATAGGACATTGAAACCGGAACATTGGATATGCGCATTGGCAAAGTTCGTTATCCAACTGGACCCGCTGGCAATGACTGAGTTCACGAGGTGGTGTGTTTACAATACCACGCTAAACAGAGGTGACGATCGAATATACAGATTAAATGGCAGCTGTAGATTTGCAAAGTACGAAGGTATACTTGCTTATGTGAATTTGAAAACCATGCCCTGATGAAAGTATCGATCCAAAACCACACTGGCCACCAAATTATATGGTGTTACGTTGGGATAAATTAGAGGATCATGCATGGATACACGAATGATAGCAGGTGTTCATTCAGGACAAATATTGTCAGTACACATAACAAAGCCGGTAGGTGAACAGGTCCACGGGAAAAACATGGTTGACATTTAATAAACAAAGTCACTTCACAATGGTCCATCAAACATCAAAAGTACATGGCAATGGATAAGCGTAGTAGATTATCTCTGGTCCGTCAATAAGGTTCAAACGTTAGGCATCTTTAAGTGGCAATAATATAATAATAATACAATCCTCTCATCTCCACTCAATTCTGGCCGTTGTACTAAAGGTTCGGTAATCCACGAAAACCAAAGTAATGCGGCAGAAGCAATCAGTGCAAACCAAATATTAGTTGCCTCATATCTCAAAGTTACTCGTAGTAAATTATGGTATGAACTTCTAGATACGTTTATGAACCATCTTGCACATAACGTGGCAGCCTCCGAGAATCAACAATGCCACAAGATATATTTATAAATCACGCTCCATTATCCCGGAGCCTCGAAAAATTACATCTCTCTCGGACGCAAACACAAAGACGAAAGCCCCATTAATTAACACACTGGACCCCACGACATGTGACAGAAAACGTCACTAGTTGACCGTCGCTCAACACGGGTTAACGCTTCGTGCAAACCGTAGTTTGTCTACAGGCGAACACATTTCCTCACATGTAAATGGAAATGTGCTAGCGTGTAGTAACATGCCACACTATTTTATCTGCATCCCAAATCTATCCTTAACAATGACACTGATTATATCTGACGATACGAGACAGAAGACGAGACATTGGTTATACCTGACCGTATGAGACAGAAGACGTGACACTTACATCTGACCTTTTGAGACAGAGAACGTGGCACTGATTAATCTGACCGTATGAGACTGATAACGTGAAACTGATTACATCTGATCGTATGAGACAGATGACGTGACACTTATTACATCTGACCGTATTCAAGATAGGACGTGACACTGATTACATCAGATCGTAAAGCGACAGGAGACGTGTCACTTATTACATCTGACCGTATGAGACAGAGGAAGCGACACTGACCATATGAGAGAGGGCGCGACACTGACCATATGAGAGAGGACGTGACATGACCTTTTCACTCTGCATTAATTTTCCTTCGGACGAGCGTACTATTATTCATCTCAAATGTTCATTAATGAATTCACTCATTCGTTTCTGATTTCGCCCCCAATAGAGCATATAGCTACCGCTACAACTGGTCACCTTGTAGGAACCCTGCCCCAAAGCATTCAAGTGGTCTAGCAGCGCTGGTTTTCTGTAGAAATGTGTTTTACGATATGAAACCGTATCTTCTGCTGATGAAGCTAAGTGAAGACGTGTGATTGGTCACCGCTCTTATTACATGTCCTAACCATTGTGATAGTTTTCATTGGTGGTCGCTATTTTTAATTCTTTAATATTCAATTTTTGATCTCAGTGTTGCAATTTCACATTTTTCCATCCATCCACTGCTACTGGCATGACGAATCACAGATAGCTTTGGTGATCAATTTATTGTCAAAACTCGGTTTGGGAGACCGCGTGCTGTCATGTGGTACCTCTTTATGGCTCCAAGTCTATTATCGTTGCGGTTAATGGTTGGTTTCTTCTTCTTCTTCCTCGTTCGCTTTCAGACTTACACATTTATGACTCTAATAAAGGTAGTAGTCAGCTCAAGGTTCCCGACATCTCCAAATAGTTTTTCGTTGACAGAAGTGGGTTGTTGCCATAAGCTACTACGTTCACTGCTGTAAATTTAGCAGGACTGGATCAGATGTTTGGCTGTCATGGGGCTGGTGCCAAAGAAGAAGAGATCTGTTGGACCCATCATGTACTTGTCATATAGATGTTATCTCAACCTATTGTTGGTTTGATGTTGTACTTGTCATATAGATGTTATCTCAACCTATTGTTGGTTTGATGTTGTACTTGTTTTCATAACGTGCTCCATTTAATTTATTATCATATTTTGTTCTTTTAACTGATGTACGTGTACAGGAAGATATTACGTTATTTTACATTTAATTTTTTTATTTCATCCATTTCTTTTAACGTTTTATGAAATGTAAGACGCGGATATTTTGTTTCCCAGTCGCATACGCTTTTTTCTTATTGGCAATAGTCGCATACAATAGCGCCCAATTGGTTAAGCGTTTCTCGGAAAATAATTACTGGGCTTCAATATCCAAACATGGTAGCGTCACACTAAAGTCTACCAAACTGTAAATGGATACCTGACTCTGCTCTTGAGTTAGGGAAGGCAGTGACAGCGAAAACCGGAAATGGTCACCCCACTTTGTACAGCTAAAATTTGTATAGTGCAGTCTCTAACCCATCATTTCCCTACGGTAGTGACTTCTATGGGATTACGGTTACCGTTTTATGAAAGCAAACATTTTCATTCTAGGTTTTTCCGCCCTCTGTTTACTATTACGAGGAGTCTCTTTTTTCCTTCCCTTTTATTAAGTTTTTTCTCTCTTTTTAAACTAGGTAAACTCCTACATGCAAACATTATTTATTGTTTTCTATATTTCTGTATGTAGCATAATTATTTACACCTTTTCTTTCTGTCCCCTATTGTGTTACTGATTGTTTTATATATTTATATTATATAAGTTCATGAGTATACGTTATAAATGCATGTTTCATCTGGCAGATGGCGAAAGAACGGTTTGGCGACCGCAGCTGAGATTTAAAGATGTGTGCAAGAGAGACATGAGGGCACTGGACATAAATCCAGCAACCTGGGAGGAGGAAGCTGTCGATCGCACCAAGTGGCGATGCTACCTGCGGCACCACTTCAGATTGGATGAAAAGAAGCTCTCACACAAGCAGAAGAGAGGAGACAACATCGAAAGAACACCAGGAAAATAAGGAGCTGAGGGCTGTCCCCTAGGGGCACATTCCCATAGTTAGATATGAAAGGGATTATTGCGTAGTTATATTTTTATTTATGTTGGGCATAATTTTAGCAGCCATCGACTCCGAATGATATGTCATTACAGTGTATACTAGTTGAGTTTTTCTTTTTCTTTTTTGTGTTTGTCTTGTTTTTGTTTAATGAGCGTGTTAAGATCATCATTTAGAAGTACATCTTTTTTTTTTTTTCAGGAGAAATTCCAGAACTCAAGGCTTAAAATGGACAGCTTGTGAAAGACAGTCAGTAATGTTCTGCATGACAAAACAGGATTAATGTGGCTCTGCAGGCTGTCAGGACATCACTACGCCAAATAAGTTGGACAGTTGAAGTTGTTCTGTCTAGGGTAAGCCTAGACAACGACTAAACATCCTGTACTTGCATACTGAAGTATACCTCCTTCACCCGTCACCTTAATCCAGAAGTACGAACAATAGTACCTTGTTATATCGTGTACATTTAGACACTGTTCTGTGTTTTGTTGTATGACTTTCACAAGGATTACGTCCGAATATTAGTTCTTCAAATTTTCAACATTTCTCAACCAGCGACAGTGAATTTTGTGACATTAAAAGATACGAGTTTATGCCAGTCATTTTAAGTATGTCAACGACCGAGATTATTGACGTGTCAGTCTGTGATCACGACATGTGGTCAGTATGTGTAAGACTGCACTAGAACCATTCCGCTAGACAGCATGTATACTGTGATCTGGCTGACCAGTATTTTCTTCCATTACGCTCTGGGTAAGTATATTATTTCCATTCCGAGTTATATTTCATGGATTTAAAACAAAGATAAATTTAGTCCCATAGTAAAAAAGAAATGACTGGGAATTGATACATTAGAGGTTTGACCATACGAGGTCCAATTATATGAGGTGGGGGACCACTACCCTTCATCGCTTCCTTTGCCTTGCCTACATCAAGATAAAAGACAGAGAGGAAGAAAACTGGTCAACCCAACTCATAAAGCTTTACCTATTATGGTAACGTCTCTAACACATCACTCCTCTGCGGCAGTTTCTGCTATGGAACTGCCTTTACCTGTTTACCTTTTATTTCACATGAATATGTTGTGATTAACCTATTACCTTGACGCCATATGAATATGTTGTGATTAACCTATTACCTTGACGTCATATGAATATGTTGTGATTAACCTATTACCCTGACGTCATATTGCTTTTACATATTGTTGTCTTGAACTTTGTTTGTATATATTTAACTCTGTACATTGTCATATGTACACGTGATTATGTTGTGACTCTCTTGAAAAAGGATACGTCTGTGTATGAGTATTGCACGAAAAAATGCACGTACGTGTAAACCAACATTGGGCAACTCACGCACAAGTGTTTGTAATAGTTCTAACTGTCTTGTGTGTTTATCTTTTACTCGCTCACTCACTCAACTGCGCGCACAGATGCATACACATACGCTAGGGGGTTTAAGTCTCAGTAGCGAGATTTCAAGTTAGTAGGTTAAGATTACGGAGTTATTTTTGGTGGAAGGTGTTACCTTCCTCATTGCTGTACCCTATTTACTTCGTGAGACTTCCGCATTGAGAATTCTCATCATTTACTCATTGTTAAACACAAGAAGCTCATTGAGAATTCTCATCATTTACTCATTGTTCAACTCAAGAAGCTCATTGAGAATTCTCATCATTTACTCATTGTTCAACTCAAGAAGCTCATTGAGAATCATAGGGAATCTGACCATCGTCATCCTTGCTAATCATGCATTCCCTCATTTTCCTTTTCATACCTTACGAAGCATAGAGCTACCAATGCAGCTGGTCCCATTGTAGGGATAGGACTTTATGTTCCCATGTGGCACACGGTGAAAGGATATAGTGTAACAAATCACATATCTTTTTTCATAGCAGAGATGGTTGCAATTCTGAAAACTCTAGAAATCTTCTCTAACAGCCCTCCTCATAAATTGACAAGATTAACAGACTCACTTTCAGCTATTCAAGCTATAAGAAATTTACGAGAATGCAGTAGGCCTGATATAGCAGAAGAGACATTTCTGGCAAATACTTACCTATACTCCAGAGGATATTCCGTTCCAATAGCTTCGATTTCTTCACATGTTGGCAGAATGAAAAGGCGGATAAAGAAGCTAAGAAAAGTTGACATAACAGAAACCAAATAAATGTGGGGATAAGTAAAACAGAGATCAAAAGCTTAAATAAAAGAATAATAACTAACAAATGGACAGTAGAGTGGGATTGAAGTCTAAAGGGCAGACATGCATATAAATTGTTCAAGACTCCAATAAGACCGTGTCAGGTATCTAGAGAACTAAAAATTCCTTGCAATATGAAACTTCTTAGACTGGAACTAGGAGTCGCTAGTTTAGAATAGAAGAGCCTTACTGTGCAGAGTTTCTATAAAAAAAATAATATAGAGCATTTCCTACTAAAATGTAGGAAGTATGAACAACAGAGAAAACCAATATTAGATTAATTACAGGCGTGCAATTCATCCATAACTGTGGAACAGGTGTTGAGAACAGATATACCTAGAGCATTGCACGATATGGTAAAACATCATATAACTTACTTACTTACTTACTTAGTCGTTTCCCTTCTACCGTGAGGTGTAGAGGTTTGGAAGAGAGAGCGCCAGACTTTCCTATCGGCTGTCTTCCTCCTGGCCTGGTTCCATTCTAGTCCTCGGTCCTTCAAAGATTGTCTAATGTTGTCCTCCCAGCGGACTCTGGGTCGTCCTGGGGGTCTGGATCCCTGGCTCTTTGTTTCCCATGCTTGTCGTGGTAGCCGATCTTCTACCATTCTGTAGACATGGCCAAACCATCTTAGTTGGGACTGTTCTACTTGGGTCTGCAGGGGGTTGGATTTTAGGCCTTAACGTATCGTATGGTTGCGGACCATGTCTCTTCTTGTTACTTTAACCACCTTTCCCAGATACCTCATTTCTGAGGTTTGGATCTGGCTTTTGTGGGCTGTAGTCATTGCCCATGACTCGCATCCATATGTCAAGACTGGGACATAGGTGGAGCGGTATACAGCCATCTTCGTTTTCTTACCAACCTCTCTCTTGCTGAGGAATCCTCGATTTATGGCCTGAAAAAGTCTTCCAGCTGCTGCTTTTCGAGTGACCAACTCTTCTTTAATGCTTCCCTTTCGGTCTATAATAGCTCCGAGGTATTTAAAGTGGTCGACCTGCTCCAGGACCTGTTCTGCCAGCTTAACGTGATGTCTTCTTTCTTCTCGTGATATCACCGTGGATTTTGTTTTAGAGCTGCTTAAGACCATCCCTCTCTTCTCCAGCTCTTCCTTCCAGACTTGCAGGTTGGATTGGAGATGTGCCTCTGATTTATTGGAAAAAAAAATCCACAGTAACTCCTCATAAATGAAGGCAAATAATTACAGAGAGAAGAAGACTGGGGCGAGTTGAAAATTACACTATATATATATATATATATATATATATATATATATATATATATATATATATATATATATATATATATATATATATATATATATATATATATATATATATATATATATATATATATATATATATATCCTAATTATAACCCATCAAGGGTTGAACGGAATACTTTGACTTTAACAAAAAAATGGTCCCTAGTTGGACGTATGCAACTGGCATTCACACGTTCTTGCAGCGATGGTTTTTGCAGCAATGTGCTTAACATGATAAAGTTGCCAGCCTCTAGCACAACCCCCATGTTAATCGCCTTGTACGACATGCATCGGAATCATATGGAGATCACAAGACATCAAGTCCAACACGAAAATAAGAATCTTCAACTCAAATGTCAAGTCAGTCCTATTGTATGGCTCTGAGACATGGATGTCGTGGAATATTCTAATCCACATATATAAATTATCAAGTAAATATAAAGCCTACTAAATACATATAATAAATAAAGGAAGAAGAATGGTAAAGAACAGTGCTGTCACAATGACAGTACTCGAAATCCCCTTGTTTTCTACTGCGTATGCAAATTGTAACGTTTCACGTTGATATTAAAGGCCTTCTGCAACATACACGCGTTTCCCAAACACACAATAAAATGTGCTGCCTTTCTAAGAAAAACCTTGAAATATGCAAGTTGACCTAAATTTTAAATTCCATTCATGTCTTTTTCTACACTATGTTACCAAAAACAAAAGACAGATGGACTAAAGGATAGCGAGAAGGGAGAGGCAGAAAGCCGAACACTAAACACGCGTCGCGCGATACACAAATGCTGCCATCACGCGTGTAAGACTACATGCACTAACTTTATTTCAATCGACAGTGATAAATTCACTACCCTTCCCAGAGTTAGGTTTTAAAACCTGAAAAAAAACGCTTATTGGGGAAACCTGACATTCTACTGTTTTATGTCCGAAATCCTGACATTAGTCTGACAGTACAGCAGGACAGGTGGCGGTTCTCACATAAAAAATAAAAAAACAACTACACGACTATCCTAGAAATTGCATATTTTGAACGCAGTCACTTAGCTCTTTTAAATTGGTATATTTGGGTTCCTTAGGGCTTGCTGACAAAGAATATGTACAACGTTATGCAAATAGTCTAGGAATTGACAAGTTATAGCCAAAATAAAATGATGGTGCTGTCAGACAACACCCAAAATCAGAATCGCTCAGTGGTAGATTTTTTTAAATCCACCATTGTACGGGAAATGGGCCACAAGTTACATTTGAACTGATTGGCTGGAATGATATGTAAGGCTACACACGATTAGTCGGACTATAAATACTATCTTTGGTTGTTAGGGGAGACGTAGGAAGTTAAAATTTTTTCAAATACTTGTCGAAACGTGGCTCCATTGGCTAGACTCGCTGATATACTCACTTAGGAGCGTTAGTTCGAGACCACTAGTCAAATAAGCTTGATAAAGCAACAGTGCGTTGAAGCCAGCTCATATTTTTGCTAAATAAAAGCCTGGAACATAAGCAGATAGGAATTTGTGCCAGTAGTTGTGCCAGAATTCATTGCTAATCAACGTATCTGTGTTTGTTTCCATGAATTGTGGGACCGTGGTCTTGATGGTATTGAGCAGCACCTGGTCAGAGCTTTGCTGAATCCAGAGTCGGACAGCATACTCCTTGGTCCATTTAGCTATCAGTGAGGTGTCTCCAGAGCCGAGGGGAGAATCGAGCAGAGGAGTCTGTTCCTGCCGCCATCACGCCAGATAAGCTGATGTGGCCAGCTGAGCTCAAAATTATGTACCCCCAGCTTAAAATGACCTTGTAAAAATAAAATTAAGAGGGGAATTAAATTGTGTTAATATCAGGAACTGAGAACATCTCCAATAATAGTTCCCATAAAGACAAACTATTGAAGTCATGATGACAAATACCAACAGAGCTTGAACAAAACAAAACCAGTATTACCTCATATTACTACTACAAAACTGACACACATAGGATACTTTTAATAATATATGTCATTACCATATTCATATTGATAAATTCTGTACATATAACTTGTAAGTAAAATTGATTGTGATTCCTGGTTCCCTTTGTTTTTGAATCAGGACACATATTCATTCATAACAGCAATGAATACATATTGTTATTTGAAAAGTTATCAGTGACTCCTTTAAGATATCCTTTAGAATGTTATATGTATGTGAGTGTCATAGTGTTGTCAAGTGTGGTGGAATAAATTAAATTGTTTATCTGTCTGTTGTTGTTATGACTTACACTTCATCATACACATACCCTAGACATATAACGTAGTCATCACACTATTCCAGAATAATTCTGACTGAGATATATATATATATGTGGCAGCAAGTAAGGTTATCTATAATACACTACTCTCATTAGATATAGATACCTTCACAGCTGATCTCAGTCAGTACACTAAGTCCCCTATAAATATTTATAACATCCCACTTCACCACATATATTGGGGTCTCGCTCTTGGGATTTTGAATCTTTCCCTATTAAAAATATTGGGGGTAATTTACTTCAGGGAATATAAGAATTAAAAGGTATCCTTGGGTGGAATTAAATAAGGTTGAGCTCACGGTGCCTGTGTTGTCCATTAGATATATAGTTAGAAATTGAATTGTTGGTTAGACATTGTATAAACTTACCTGATAGACAATGGCGGACCTGGCCAAGTTTCGATCTGCTGCTGTTCAGACTGCAAAAGAGTTAGGATTAGATGGGCAAGTTATGGTTGCCTATGTCACTACGGAATGTGACAAATTTATTGAACGCGAAGAAAGAAGGTTTGAAGCCGAAAGAAAGTTAGAGGCTGAAAGGGAAATTAAGAGGTTGCAGATTGAGGCTGAGGCTAAGAAATTGGAAGCAGAAGAAAGAAGATTGACTGCCGAAAGGGAAGACAAGAGATTAGCTGCAGAAAGGGAAGAGAAGAAATTAGCTGCAGAAAGGGAAGAGAAGAAATTAGCTGCAGAAAGGGAAGAGAAGAAATTAGCTGCAGAAAGGGAAGAGAAGAAATTAGCTGCAGAAAGGGAAGCAGAAGATAAGAGATTACAAAGGGAACATGAGTTACGACTCAGGGAATTTGAGTTTCAAGGCCATGCTCCTGAAAATGGTGCCAGTCCCTTTGCCTCTGATGCCACTGCTAGCCAAGGAGCCTCAACCTCAGCTATGAATTTTCATTTAGATCATTTTGTTGAGAAAGACGATGATATAGAGAGCTACCTAAATAGGTATGAACTATTAGCTACCACGTATGGGTTAGAGAGAGAAAGGTGGAGCTTAAAGTTATCTCAGGGACTTCGTGGGGCAGCTTATGAAGTTTTTGCAAAAATGAGTAGAGGTGATCAGGAAAATTATGACATGCTAAAGCAGGCTCTTTTGTTAAGATATGAAAAGAATGCAGAATTCTATAGGAAAAAATTTAGGAATGCTAAACTACTGTCAGGTGAAACCTATCATCAGTTCTCTGCACGAATAGAGACATACTTGGAGAAATGGACTTCTCTGGGGAAAACCCAAGATCTTAAGGAAATGGTCCTTATAGAGCAATTAAGAGAGTCCATGGCTCCAGACCTGAGAAAGTTTCTCATGGAACAAGGTGCAGAGAGGCTGGGTGAGTTGCTAAATGTTGCTGAAAGGTATCAAGCAGCTCAAGCAGAGGTAACAGGTAATAAAAAGAAACAGGTGGACAACTTTAGGGCACCACAGAACTTTAATAAATTTGATTCTAAGGATCAAAATAAAGGTAAGCACCAATTTGATAGGCCACGGTATGAAAATAAAAATAAATTCCCACAATTCGATGAAAGGAAATATGATGAAAGAAAATCTTTCAACCAAGGAAAAAGGTGGTGTAAAAATTGTAAGATGAACAATCATGACACTGACCATTGTAGAAGGAAACCTCCTCATTTTGCTGCTATGACATCGGGGAAAAAGGAAAAGAAGGGCAAACCTGAAGAATTACAGGAACCATACCACCCCCCAGTGTGTGAAGATGTCATCTGTAATGGTGTCACTATAAGATGTTTATATGATACCGGTTTAGATTACGATTCCGTTGTGAGTTCTCACCTGGTGCAGGCCGATCAATACACCACAGAAACAGTGGAGATTCAAACTGCAACCAAGGATGTAGCTACCATGACACTTCCCGTCGCCCGAATAAAAGTGAAAACGCGATATGTGGAAGGAATCATAAAAGCAGCAGTGATAAATGAGCCAATCTACCCTCTAATATTGGGGTGTAGATATGTCTTCTTGGGGAATCCCAAGAGACCTGTGATATTGGCAACAGTACAGACCAGATCACAGTCAAAAAAGGAGGAGGATAATCCCATAAATACTCACCCAGATGAGATGAGGAAGGCACAGGCTGAGGACAAAACACTCAAGCCATGTTTCAAGAAGTTGCCCAAATCTCATACACCTCCAGGCAAGGGAGAGTTTTATATGAAGAACAAACTAATATATAGGAAGGCTGGATCTGAATCCAATGGTCACGGACAGCTGGTCCTTCCCACTTCATATAGGACTAAAGTGTTGGAACTAGGGCATGCGATTCCCTTCAGTGGTCATATGGGAATCAGCGCAACAGGACAGCGAATAGCTTGTCACTATTTCTGGCCAGGAATAACTGAAGATATCAAACGATATGTAAAATCCTGTCCAGAGTGCCAACGAGTAGCACCTAAACATTGGACTGCACCAGCAACTCTGGGGGAAATGCCCATAGTGGGAACACCCTTTGAGAGAGTTGCCGTGGATCTTGTGGGACCTCTCACCCGAACCAAGAGAAGGAACAGCTACATTCTGACTCTGGTGGACACTTGTTCTATGTGGGGAGAGGCAGTAGCCCTGTCATCGATTGATTCTAAACATGTGGCAGAGGCATTGCTCACAATTTTCACAAGGTTAGGCTTTCCCAATCAAATCTTGACTGATAATGGCTCTCAGTTCAAGGGGAAACTAACTGAAGAAGTTTTCAGGATCTTCCAGGCCAAACACTTCCATTGTAGTGTGTATCATCCCCAAGGGAACGGCCAAGTGGAAAGATTTAACGGCACATTGATGTCGATCCTGAGAAAGTTGGCACACGAAAAACCAGATACATGGGACCAGTACCTGCACGCCGCCCTCTTTGCTTATCGGGAGGTACCCCATAGTTCAACCGGTATGGCCCCGGCAACATTATTGTTTGGAAGGCCAATAAAAGGTCCACTCGAAGCTTTGCTAAGAACGTGGACTGATGAAAAGGCAGAGGAAAACATTACATCTTCATACCAATATGTGAATGAGCTGACCACTCGTTTAAAAACTGGTTGGAAACTTGCCAATGAAAATTTGAAACAAGCCAGGAAGAAACATGCTGCCTATTATAACAGGAAAGCGAAAGACAGAAATTTGGCTGTGGGAGAGAAAGTACTGCTTCTTTTGCCCGGGAGTCAGAATAAGTTACAAATTGGATGGCAGGGTGTTGCGTGATAAATTCTCGCAACATCATTTTATTACAATATCTATTTTATAACGCAAGGGCAACAACTGCTTGAAATTTATAGTCACTTTTCTCGGTAAGCATTTGTCTTCTCGCGTTGGTATCGAATGCAGTTAAGTTTGAGCTGTGGTCATTTTGCGCTGGACTGCGCATGACTTGTCTTGCTTCTTGGTCGATCGGTTTCCGCCCACCACTAGTGGAGTGAGCGATTTGGAATGGCGAAAGAGATGCCTCGTTGAAGAGGGGATCTCCGCTATTTTTTGTTCTGTCAGGGATGTGTAGTCCTCTTATGGATATTTCGTTTATTCGGGATAATACCTCTAGTGTATTTGCACATGCCGGGAGGCGTGATATTTCTGTATTTCTTGAAAGCAAGGTAAATTGACATTTTCATTAACTCTATCGATTTTTGGTCGTGAACGATTTCTGGTTCATAGCCTGTCTTCGAAAGTCGTCGTCACGAGATGTTTTCCTAGCTCACATGTCGCTGTATTGTGCTGCATCGGTTGATGCAGATTCCAAGGACCATTACTTGCTACTTTGTTAAATGAACTAGGTTTGAAAAACCTTTATTATCTAGAGGATATTTTTGAGGACATTATTTATACTTCGGCAGACGTGTCTGTCTTGCTGAAGTCAGACTAAGGAGAGTGAACTGATCTCATATATCTGGTTATCTCCTGGCTGTTATAGAAAAGGATGGAGTTTTCCACCTGACTACATTTACAGCACTTTGAAATATAACATGCATCTGACTCATCATTGTAATGCTGTCTACCGTCTATTGCTGTATTGAATGTTGCTGTGATAATGACTGTTTGATGTGTCTACATATTCGCGTAACCATTTTGTCACTGTGGCGTCCACAATAAATAATGAAGAAAAACGTCAACGGCTGTTTCAAGAATCATTGACTTTATACGTCGTGAGTTTACTGACGTCCTATGTGGATTGCCCTGTTATTTTTGTATGAACATTGTTTTGACTGAACACATCTGCACACTACACAAAACCAGACATGCGGATACCATCCATCATCATATGGCATCACGCATCATTTGGTGGCCATAAGCTGGTTTGATTCTGGTCCCAGCAAACACCGGGTCCCTTACCCACTTCATTTTCAACAAGAATTCATCAGCATCCTTCAAGAAATTAACATTCTTCAATACAGTCAACATCTTCAAAATTTTCAAAGTACTCGGCGTTGCCCGGTAAAAGTCAAAATTTCAACTTTTTGACGGAAACAAGTATTTGACAGTACCCGGCGTTGTTACATGTTGCCGGATAACTCGGACTGCTGTTATCTTTTACGCAAGTCAAGCAAGTTGCTGCTGTCAAGGTTCCAGTGCTGTCGTTTTTGTGAAGGTCAAGTGCCGGTTGAAACGGGTTGTTTTCTGAAGAAGGCCAAGTACCGATTTCCATCAACTTACTTTTGGATTAGAAGGTCAAGTGCCGAAACAACTCAACACACAGTATTTCAGAAGCTCTTGTACCATCGTGTTAGCAGTGGAAGCAGTTCAGATGTGCCATCATCGTTGGAGCTTCGCTCTTTAGGACGTTGATTGACATCCGTTTTTTCTGCTGTTCTACGATTGGAAGCCTATAAGTTAAGTGGCCTGTTTGTATGTAAACTGTGCCCTTATACTTCTGCTGAGTCTTCTGTGTATCATCTCATTCTATATGTTATATGTCTATATGTTATTGGTATATTTATATGTTTATATTTCAGCGGGTTCTCGGTTGGGTGGTGTCTCCGTTAGATTATGCCACGTCATAGAGGTCGTCTATTGTGAGCGTTTTCTGTAAGGTTTGCAAATTTCCAATACTGGAATTTGCTAAGCGACTTCTGTTGCTATTTATGTTAGCTGTGATGACATGTTTTAATATTGTTTTCGTTATTATTTCGCATTCTTTAGTTTTGTTTTGATTTGTTTGTATTTGTTAGCCTACTCTTGTCTATAATTTAGTTTCATACAACATTTTTGTTTATACACTGTGGTGTCATGTATTTTGTTTAATTCTATCGCAGATATCGTCACATTTTTTGTGATATTTCATTAATTTCTGCTTTATTTTTAGTTGATTTCTGCGAACGTTTTTGTATTGTTGCTGATCTTTGTTATTGTTTACATTGTTATTGTTTACATTGTTTGCATTGTTTACATTTTCAATGTTTACATTCTGCATGTGTTTACATAGTCATTGTTTACAGTTATAGTAATTAGTTAATGGGCTATGCTAATGCACTGTTACTACTACACTGATGATAAATGAATGATGAATAGTGTCGTGCACTATTGAA
The DNA here is from genome assembly GCA_024509875.1 of Oreohelix idahoensis. Taxonomy (NCBI): domain Eukaryota; kingdom Metazoa; phylum Mollusca; class Gastropoda; order Stylommatophora; family Oreohelicidae; genus Oreohelix; species Oreohelix idahoensis. Next base: position 356,345 of record JAMPIV010000371.1, read on the forward strand.
TGAGAAGTGCACTTATGATCAAGAATTGATTGTTGATATTTCATATACAAGTTCTTTGATTGGAGACTTGTTTCCCACAGAGACTGGGATAATATAAGGTGATGTGAATATACAAGTGCTTAATTAAGACTTGTTACACTTAGGTTTGAAATAAATTAGTTAATTATTTCAGGTTTTGGACTCATATGTTAGACAACATGTCTACATTTGAGCACTTTATTGAGCAGGGTAAATTGCTTGGCAAGACTGGTGATAAGTTAGAAGAATTTGCAACTGCTCGATATGATAAAGCAATGGAAGCTGAACAAAAGAAACTGCAGATGGAAGCTGAACAAAAGAAACTGCAGATGCAGGTGGATGAAAAAAGATTCCAAATGGAAATGGAAAAACAAAAAAGGGAATCAGAAGCTGAGGAAAGAAAACTCCAGCTACAGCTAGAAGCTGAAAGACTTCAAAAAGAGGCTGAGAATAAAAGACTTGAAAAAGAAGCTGAAAATAAAAGACTTGAAAAAGAAGCTGAAAATGAAAGACTTCAAAAAGAGGCTCAGGCTGAGGAAAGAAGATTACAGAGAGAGTCTGATGACAGGAAAGAGAAAGCAAAAATGGAACATGAAGAAAAGGTCTTAGCTTTAGAGTTGGAAAAATTGAAATTGACGAGCATGAGTAATGGTAATGATTCAAACAAGGGTTCATCTTCTGGTAAGGCTAATAATGATACTTTTAAGATTAAGTTACCAACATTTAGTCCTTCCAGTGATGACATAATGTTCTATCTGGACAGATTTGAACAAGCATGTACAGCTCATAACATAGAGAAAGCAAAATATGTTTATCAGTTATCAGGGATACTGACAGGTAAAGCTCTAAGTATATTAAATATGGTGGATGAACCTGACAAGAACAATTATGAGGTTGTCAGGGCCGCTCTGTTAAAGAAATATCAGCTTAACGAAGACGGCTATCGTCTACAATTTAAAAACATGTTACCTGAAAATGGAGTTGAATTCTCCGAGTTTATTGCAAGAATACGCATTACTTTCTCACGATGGGTTGAACTATCTAAGACGGAAAAAAACTTATGAAGGACTTATGGACTTAATACTTAGAGACAAAGTCATGTCGTCTGTCAATGAGTCTTTCCTTGCTTTCCTTCATGAACGTAAACCTAAAACAATAAAAGAAATGGAAGATTTCTGTTGCCAATACGTAACTGCGCACCCACACATAACCATGGGTAACTCTAAGGTGAAAGAAGGTTTACCAGTTGCTTCGGCAGCTCCGTATGGCCAAAACTTTGCTCGTAGATTCCAACAAAATCTTGATAGAAAGAGCAGCGGTAATTTCTGTCAAAATCATGGAAATCAATTTCATGGTGATTCTTCTTCGAAGAATTGGAGACAACCTGATAGTACTCGTTACTATCACCCTAATAATTATAAGCATTTCAAAAGAGGATATGGTAATAGAGGTTATTCCTGCCGAAGACCTCAGAACCAAACAAATAGATGTTCGCATCAATGTGAACATGATAGTAATCGTGGAAACTGGAATTCGAACCAGGATAACAATTACAATAGAGACAATAATAACTGCAGAGATAATAATAACTTTGATAACTTCAGAGGTAATAATAGTCGGGGTAGATCTCAACACAAAAAAAGAGATATCAGCAGGCTAATGCTGTACAACAGGAAACTGAGGGAGCCTGTAATCATGTTGTTGATAGTAAAAACTTTGACGCTGTCACTGGTTCTCCTTTTGACTTTGAGAGAGCAAACAAATGCCCCCAATGCAGTACTTTATTCGAACCGGGTACCATAACTACTTTGAGTTGTGGTCACCCACTTCCCGCTCTTCCTGCTGCTGTTGCGCATGACGGGAGGGGTTCTTTAATCCTACATAAGGGTCTTGTTAATGATACTCCGGTCTCACTACTTTTCGATTCCGGATGCACCATTATTGGTGTTAGACAATCGCTTGTAGATCCATCTTGTGCTACAGGAAGGGTTATTAAATGTGTCACATTTGGCGGCACTCTAGAAAAATATCCTACTGCTGTAATTCGCATTGCCACTCCTTTCTTTACTGGAGATGTGCATGCTTGTCTCTTACCTAATCCTATTGCGGACCTTATTATTGGTCGTATTCACGGAGTTAGGGAGTGTACCCCACAGCAGATTGCTGCTTGGGAAGATAATAACATGCAAGCTACAAATGCAGTAGTTACAAGAGCACAAGCTCTACAAACACCCGAAACTTCACTGAATAGTGATAATGAAGTTGATAGCCAAGATAGTCACTTAGTAATCACTCGTGACTCTTTCATAAAATTGCAAGAAGAAGATCCTTCTTTAAAAAAATTCTTCGTTCTTGCGAAGAAAGGTGATCCGAATCAGGATACAAATAGAAAATCTTGGATTGCAATGAGAAACGGCGTACTTGTACGTATGGTACAAGATTCGACTACGTCGGCACATTCGCAAATTCTTGTTCCCAAGAGCATGAGAGTCCAAATATTACAACATGCTCATGACTCGCAATGTGCTGGACATATGGGTTTTGCCCGTACGAAGTCGAGAGTCCTTGCGGCTTTCTTTTGGCCTTTTGTCAATAAGGACATTCGTATTTACTGCCGATCATGCAAGGTATGTCAGGAGGTCAAATCTAGAGGACCACGACATGCTGCGCCTATCCAGGCTGCTGACATTCCTATTCGGCCGTTTCAGAAAATGGCCATAGATATTATTGGCCCTTTTAAGGTCTAGTCGGCCAGAGGACATCAGTTTATCCTTACATGTGTCGATATGTGCACACGTTGGCCAGAGGCTATTCCTCTTAAGAGCATATCTACTACAGATATCGCAGATGCTCTTTGGTTGATATTTTCTCGCTTGGGGTTCCCCAGAGAAATATTGTCAGACCATGGCACTCAACTCATATCTGACACTATGTCACAGGTAATGTCTACCTTACATATTGAACGATCTCTCAGTAGTATCTACCATCCTATGTCTAATGGGTTAGTTGAGCGTCTGAATAGAACGCTCAAAACTTTGCTTGGTAAGATAACTGAAGATCATCCTCAAGATTGGGACAGGGTTTTACCCGCGGCTCTCTTTGCCTATAGAGAAGTCCCTAATGAACACACAGGATTTTCTCCCTTCGAACTTGTCTTTGGCGCGCGTCCACGCGGCCCTATGTCTTTATTACACGATCTCATCACTGCCGATGATATTAGCGATGAAACTCAATCCTCATATGAGTATGTCATTGCTCTTAGACAAAAGATCATTGAGGCATGTAAGCTAGCAACTGCTTCATCAGAAATTGCTAAAGAGAAGGCAAGGCAGTTTGCTAACAAGAATAGATGTCTACGACAACTTTGTCCAGGTGACAAAGCATTCGTCCTACTCCCCAGTAGGGAAAATAGACTTCTTATTGCATGGAAAGGTCCGTATGCAATAGTCTCTCGGATTTCCGATGTTGACTATGTGGTCGATATTGATGGAAAGCATAAAACTTTCCACATAAACATGCTTTCGGAATTTCACGAACGTCCGGACTATTTGCTGCCTATTTTCCAGGCAACGGATGATGCTCCTGCACCTCACGGTCATTATTCATCCCTGTCTGTCATTCAGGATGAGGAAGCTACCTTCTCTGATGTCAACCTTCCCCTTCCAGTGGTTCCATTACATTCCACGGAATCTTGGAAAAACGTTTCTGTTTCTCCTAATCTTTCTGGTGACGAACATCGACAAGTCTCGTCGATGTTACAAACATTTCAGGATGTTCTCACTGACATTCCTGGACACACAGATGTCATAGAACATGACATAATTCTTACCGACAATAATCCAATTAGGGTTAGGCCTTATCCTATTCCTATACACTTTCAGTCGCAAGTGGAAAAGGAATTGGATGAAATGATTCAATTAAATATAATTGAACCATCGACTTCACCATATTCTTCTTCCATGGTTATTGTCCGGAAGAAGGATAAGAACATACGAATTTGCGTTGATTATCGCAAATTGAATCAGGTCACAAAGTTCGACGCTGAACCGATGCCTTTGTTAGAAGATCTACTGATTAGACTTTCTAATTCTAGATTCTTCACTAAACTTGACTTGTCTAAAGGTTATTGGCAAGTGCCTTTAGCAGAGCATGCCAAACCTCTTACTGCTTTTTCTACACCTAGGGGTCTATTTCAATGGAATGTTATGCCTTTTGGTCTCATGAACGCCCCTGCCACTTTCGTTCGCATGATGCGTCGAATTCTGTCACATCGTTCGGATGTCATCGCATACTTAGATGACATCTGTCTCTTCAGTGATACCTGGGAAGATCACTATTTAGGGTTATATGACTTACTGTCCACTCTACGTGAGAATAATTTGACAGCAAAACCTTCTAAAGCTTTTGTTGGTTTTGGTGAAATCTCTTTCCTGGGTCATCGTGTTGGTCATGGTCTCTTGAAGACAGAAGACCACAATACTTCCAAAATACTGAACATCTCTGTTCCTAAAACGAAGAAACAAGTTAGGAGTCTCTTAGGTTTAATTCAATTTTATGGGAGATTTATTCCAAATTTATCTTCGATCATGGCACCTCTATCAACATTGTTGAAGAAAGGTTCGCCTAATCTGGTCCGTTGGTCTGAAGAATGCCAATCTTCACTAGACCAAATCAAGAATATATTTTCTTCTCCTCCCATCTTAAGATTACCTACTCTTGATAGGACTTTTGTTCTTCGGAGTGATGCTTCATCCACTGGGATTGGAGCAGCACTGATGCAAGAATATGCAAATACTCTGCATCCTGTTATGTACATTTCTAGAAAACTAAATGCGGCAGAGAGGAACTACTCGGTTTTAGACCGTGAGTTGTTAGCGATGGTTTGGTCAATTCTAAAACTACAAAGATTCCTCCTGGGCGCACATTTCATTCTAGAGACTGATCAGAAAGCTCTTACAGCTATTCAGACTAAGAATTTGAAGAGTTCGAGATCCACTCGATATGCTATAGCTCTTCAACCTTTTCACTTCACGGTACGAGCTATCCGTGGTGCGGATAATGTGATGGCTGACATTTTGTCTAGATGCCCACATGACTCCAACTAATACTTCTGTCCTATATTTCCATATATTACAGAGTCATAACACACCTATATTTCTACAATAGATTAGCACATCTGTACTTACTTTATATGTACACACTATCGTGCTTTGTTGTCATCTTCTTCTGTTCGTTTTTTAAGATGATAGAGGAGGACTGAGTAGTTAATATAAGGGCCGTTAGTTTACTAAACAGCCACAATTATTAATAATGTATTGTACCTTATGAAGCATATTAGTTATTAATTAGCATTATATTGCTTGTACTTTCTCAGAATGTCATTGTTGAGCTGAGGACTTACCTTACTAGTATCAAGCATGACGAGTTCTAGATTGTGTACTTACCCTCGGAATACCAGAGCATATGTCCTGGATCGTCATGTAGTTTAACTTTACTATGTACTTATGTCATTACATGTCAAAGAATGTACTATTTAAATTTTCCTATCAGATTTGTACATCCATTTTTAAAGACAATATTAGAGTATGCTGTTTAATGATGATTATAGTAACTTGCATACGTATATTGTGTTTACATGCTAACGTGATGTGTGTTGGTGACACCTCCCCGATGTGAATATTTTTTGAGACATATTTATTTTTCTGTTGAGGTATATCCTCACCAGACACTCTATAATTAGCCTATTGTTTGGCAATTTAGTTAATTATCAGCGCATAATTCGTGCGTTTTGAGCCGCTTATCGCATGCTCTTTGATATTGAAAAAAAAAAAAAATATGTTCCACATTTTTTTTTTTATCGGGAGGAGGTGGTGATATGTTGCGTGATAAATTCTCGCAACATCATTTTATTACAATATCTATTTTATAACGCAAGGGCAACAACTGCTTGAAATTTATAGTCACTTTTCTCGGTAAGCATTTGTCTTCTCGCGTTGGTATCGAATGCAGTTAAGTTTGAGCTGTGGTCATTTTGCGCTGGACTGCGCATGACTTGTCTTGCTTCTTGGTCGATCGGTTTCCGCCCACCACTAGTGGAGTGAGCGATTTGGAATGGCGAAAGAGATGCCTCGTTGAAGAGGGGATCTCCGCTATTTTTTTTGTTCTGTCAGGGATGTGTAGTCCTCTTATGGATATTTCGTTTATTCGGGATAATACCTCTAGTGTATTTGCACATGCCTGGAGGCGTGATATTTCTGTATTTCTTGAAAGCAAGGTAAATTGACATTTTCATTAACTCTATCGATTTTTGGTCGTGAACGATTTCTGGTTCATAGCCTGTCTTCGAAAGTCGTCGTCACGAGATGTTTTCCTAGCTCACATGTCGCTGTATTGTGCTGCATCGGTTGATGCAGGTTCCAAGGACCATTACTTGCTACTTTGTTAAATGAACTAGGTTTGAAAAACCTTTATTATCTAGAGGATATTTTTGAGGACATTATTTATACTTCGGCAGACGTGTCTGTCTTGCTGAAGTCAGACTAAGGAGAGTGAACTGATCTCATATATCTGGTTATCTCCTGGCTGTGTCTACCGTCTATTGCTGTATTGAATGTTGCTGTGATAATGACTGTTTGATGTGTCTACATATTCGCGTAACCATTTTGTCACTGTGGCGTCCACAATAAATAATGAAGAAAAACGTCAACGGCTGTTTCAAGAATCATTGACTTTATACGTCGTGAGTTTACTGACGTCCTATGTGGATTGCCCTGTTATTTTTGTATGAACATTGTTTTGACTGAACACATCTGCACACTACACAAAACCAGACATGCGGATACCATCCATCATCATATGGTATCACGCATCACAGGGTCCATATACAGTTTTAGAGAAGGTATCTAGAACAACGTATAAGATAGATAAGAAGGGGAAAGAAAAAATCTATCATGTGAATCTCCTGAAGAAATATTTGGAAAGAGAACATCAGGAAGAGACACACTTGTTGACCTTGTCCATCGCCATGGAGATGAAAAAGGAACCACTTTCATCATTTGAGTATCCATTACACCCCTGTGAGACAGCAGCACAGGTGAAAATCAGTACACATTTAACGAAAACTCAGAAAGAGAGAGTGCAACAGGTTCTAAATAATCATGCAGAGGTGTTAACAGACCGACCAGGGCATACAAACCTATTGGAATATGATATGAAACTGATAGACCCCACACCTGTCTGTATGAAACCATATTCGATTCCGTTTGCTAAGGAAAAAGCTTTGAAGGAAGAGATAGACTATCTATTGAAGGAAGGAATTATTTCACACAGTGAATCTTCGTATAGTTCCGGTGTTGTACTCTTAAGGAAGCCCTCTGGAGAACATAGACTCTGTATAGATTACAGGAGACTGAATGCTATTACAGAAGGACAGGTGGATCCATTGCCGGATACAAATCAGCTGTTTGCCAAACTAAATAAAGCTAAATATTTCTCAAAAGTGGATTTGAGTAAAGGATACTATCAGATTCCAGTAAAGCCTGAGGTTAGACCATACCTAGCCTTTAGTACCTCAGAAGGACACTATGAGTTTAATAGATTGCCATTTGGATTGAAGAATGCGCCTAGTGTCTTCTCTAGAATGATGAGAAAGTTATTGGACCCTCTGAATAATCCATGTATAACAAATTTCATGGATGATATCCTTATAGCAACAGAAACATTTGAGGAACACATTGACTCTCTGAAGATGCTGTTTGATCGACTTGGGGAAGCAAATTTAACAGCCCGACCAACCAAATGTTGCGTTGGATGTAAAGAATTGGAATTTTTGGGACACACAGTTTATCAGGGAAACATGACCCCTGACCCAAAGAACTTAGAGAAACTAAAGAAAGCCCCGAGACCACAAACCAAGAAGGACGTGAGATCTTTTGTCTCATTATGTGGTTTCTACCAGAAGTATATGAGGAACTTTAATTCCATATGTGCACCGTTAACTGATTTGACACGTAAAGGACATCCAGATCGCATTACATGGACACCACAATGTGAAATGACTTACCAAGAATTGAAGGAAAAGCTCACAAGTAAACCCATTTTGAAATTACCTGACTTAAGTCAAGAATTCATAGTAAGGACGGATGCAAGTAATATTGGGTTAGGTGCAACTCTACTACAGAAATCAGATGCATTGGATGGGGAATTAAGCCCAGTGGCATATGCTAGCAGAAAATTGAATAAAGCTGAAATCAATTACTCAACTAGCGAAAAAGAATGTCTTGCAGTAATATGGGCAATAAAGAAATTCAATATTTATCTGTATGGGAAGGCCTTTAAGTTGCAAACAGACCACAAACCTTTATCGTTTCTGGCACAGGCTAGGCATGAGAACTCCAGGTTACTCCGATGGTCTTTACTTTTGGCTCCATATAATTTTAGCATTGAGTATATATCTGGAAAAACAAATTTGGGAGCGGATTTTTTAAGCCGCCATCCGTGTGATGAGAATCACCGTAAACCCCAGAACTAATAATAAATTTCTCTATGTGTATATAGAATAAAGGACTGACATATAATGTCTGTTTTAAGAGGGGAGATGTCGTGGAATATTCTAATCCACATATATAAATTATCAAGTAAATATAAAGCCTACTAAATACATATAATAAATAAAGGAAGAAGAATGGTAAAGAACAGTGCTGTCACAATGACAGTACTCGAAATCCCCTTGTTTTCTACTGCGTATGCAAATTGTAACGTTTCACGTTGATATTAAAGGCCTTCTGCAACATACACGCGTTTCCCAAACACACAATAAAATGTGCTGCCTTTCTAAGAAAAACCTTGAAATATGCAAGTTGACCTAAATTTTAAATTCCATTCATGTCTTTTTCTACACTATGTTACCAAAAACAAAAGACAGATGGACTAAAGGATAGCGAGAAGGGAGAGGCAGAAAGCCGAACACTAAACACGCGTCGCGCGATACACAAATGCTGCCATCACGCGTGTAAGACTACATGCACTAACTTTATTTCAATCGACAGTGATAAATTCACTACCCTTCCCAGAGTTAGGTTTTAAAACCTGAAAAACGCTTATTGGGGAAACCTGACATTCTACTGTTTTATGTCCGAAATCCTGACATTAGTCTGACAGTACAGCAGGACAGGTGGCGGTTCTCACATAAAAAATAAAAAACAACTACACGACTATCCTAGAAATTGCATATTTTGAACGCAGTCACTTAGCTCTTTTAAATTGGTATATTTGGGTTCCTTAGGGCTTGCTGACAAAGAATATGTACAACGTTATGCAAATAGTCTAGGAATTGACAAGTTATAGCCAAAATAAAATGATGGTGCTGTCAGACAACACCCAAAATCAGAATCGCTCAGTGGTAGATTTTTTTAATCCACCATTGTACGGGAAATGGGCCACAAGTTACATTTGAACTGATTGGCTGGAATGATATGTAAGGCTACACACGATTAGTCGGACTATAAATACTATCTTTGGTTGTTAGGGGAGACGTAGGAAGTTAAAATTTTTTTCAAATACTTGTCGAAACGTGGCTCCATTGGCTAGACTCGCTGATATACTCACTTAGGAGCGTTAGTTCGAGACCACTAGTCAAATAAGCTTGATAAAGCAACAGTGCGTTGAAGCCAGCTCATATTTTTGCTAAATAAAAGCCTGGAACATAAGCAGATAGGAATTTGTGCCAGTAGTTGTGCCAGAATTCATTGCTAATCAACGTATCTGTGTTTGTTTCCATGAATTGTGGGACCGTGGTCTTGATGGTATTGAGCAGCACCTGGTCAGAGCTTTGCTGAATCCAGAGTCGGACAGCATACTCCTTGGTCCATTTAGCTATCAGTGAGGTGTCTCCAGAGCCGAGGGGAGAATCGAGCAGAGGAGTCTGTTCCTGCCGCCATCACGCCAGATAAGCTGATGTGGCCAGCTGAGCTCAAAATTATGTACCCCCAGCTTAAAATGACCTTGTAAAAATAAAATTAAGAGGGGAATTAAATTGTGTTAATATCAGGAACTGAGAACATCTCCAATAATAGTTCCCATAAAGACAAACTATTGAAGTCATGATGACAAATACCAACAGAGCTTGAACAAAACAAAACCAGTATTACCTCATATTACTACTACAAAACTGACACACATAGGATACTTTTAATAATATATGTCATTACCATATTCATATTGATAAATTCTGTACATATAACTTGTAAGTAAAATTGATTGTGATTCCTGGTTCCCTTTGTTTTTGAATCAGGACACATATTCATTCATAACAGCAATGAATACATATTGTTATTTGAAAAGTTATCAGTGACTCCTTTAAGATATCCTTTAGAGTGTTATATGTATGTGAGTGTCATAGTGTTGTCAAGTGTGGTGGAATAAATTAAATTGTTTATCTGTCTGTTGTTGTTATGACTTACACTTCATCATACACATACCCTAGACATATAACGTAGTCATCACACTATTCCAGAATAATTCTGACTGAGATATATATATATGTGGCAGCAAGTAAGGTTATCTATAATACACTACTCTCATTAGATATAGATACCTTCACAGCTGATCTCATTCAGTACACTAAGTCCCCCTATAAATATTTATAACATCCCACTTCACCACAATGGAGAACAACAACAACAACAACCAAAAAGCTGCAGACGTTCATAAATGGGTGCTTGCGTAGAATAGAGGGACTGAAATGCTATGAAAAGTCACAAATGTGGAACTGATGACAAGAACCAGACACATTCCTGTCGAACAAGAGATGAGAAGAAGACGCTGGCGATGGATAGGACACCCGTTGAGGAAACCTGTTGATAGCATTACAAGGCAGTCCTTGTTCTGGAATCCCCAGGGAAAGAGAGGTAGTGGTCGACCAAAAAAAAAAAAGAGAAATAGATACAGAAGTGAAAATGTTGAGGAAAAGATGAAAAAAACGTGAGCGGATGGCACGTGACAGGAGGACGGCGTGTTTGTTGAAGGCCTATGTTGCCTGGGGAGCTAAAACGGTATTGATTTATTGACGACAAGCCTGAACGAACGAACGAACGAACAAAATCTTTATTTCATCAGGGTAAAGAAATAGGCATAATTGCCTTTTTACATTTCTGCCCTGCAATACAATTTTTAGCGTTTTACAAATTAAAATTAAAATATTAATAACTTCAGACAGGATTAATTAATATCATCATCACAATCAGAAACTGAGTATACAAAAGTACATTTACTCATAGTCATTCACGCACATAGAGAGAGGGATAGAGAGAGAGATAGAGAGAGAGAGAGAGAGAGAGAGAGAGAGAGAGAGAGAGAGAGAGAGAGAGAGAGAGAGAGAGAGAGAGAGAGAGAGAGAGAGAGAGAGAGAGAGAGAGAGAGAGAGAGAGAGAGATCAAGCAATAAAGCTACTTAATATTAAAAATTCAATTTAAAATTGAAAAAATTACAGTGACAGTTAAATGCTCATGGAAACGTTGAAATAAATGAAACAGGAATGGATGTTAAATGTGTGTACAGGATTTCATGACATGTGAATGCAGATGTCTTTTGAATGAGATGTAATTATCAGTTTTGACAGACTTGGGTAGGGAATTCCATGCTAAACCACCTGCATAACTAAAATTACTTCGGAAGAGGTAAGTTCGATGTTTTGCAAGGTCCAAAAGTAGGTCGCCACGTATAAAATATGAGCAGTATTTATAGCGAAAGAACATTTGCAAGTATGAAGGCTTTCTGCCGTGCAAAATTTGATGCACAAACAGGAGATCTTGGAAGAAGAAGAATTTTTTAAGAGGAAGAACATTCAGCTGTGAAAATAGCTCAGCACTTGGAATGTTATCATTCAGGCACACAAGTCGTAGCGCCCTTTTATGTAGGGATTCTAGGCGTTTCAAAAACGACAAGGCACAGCGACTCCAGATATTTGAGCAATAAGAAAGGTGACTTTGAATATGTGCATAATAGAATATAAGTCTAGAGTCTTCTTCTCTCTTTTTCCGTCCTTAGCCACCGACCGTCAAAGCAGTCAGTGGCCATTACGCCTAGTGGCGTCTTAGGGCAACAGCAGATAGGTTTTCTTTGCCATTGTTTCCCATCACGCCTATTGGCGTCTTTAGGGCAACGGCAAATCAATCCATTTGCTGTTGTTTCCGTAATCGAAGTGACTGGCAAACGGGTGATCAGCCCGTTGGTAAGTCTAGAGTGCGGACATAAAAAATGTTTGATTTTTGAGAGCTCAGGGAGCATTAGACGTATTTTTTCTTTGTCTTACTAGAGACCCCCCCCCCCCCACCTCCCCCGGGAACTACACAGAGCAACCCTTGCTAGTGTCCACGTCTTATTCATTCACTAACTCATCCTCCCTGTTGTGACAGGGAGACGTGTGACACTTCTCACAGAATGGACTTGGATTCCTTCACATGTTGACTTTATGATTGATTTACACAACATGGTGGATTCAAGGAATAAACCAGATCAGGGCGATCCATGGTTTTTCTGTAAGATAAAATACAACAGAGCGAACTGTATACTTGTACATATCAATTCAGGCTTCACTCCCTGAAATTCCACGTGCAGCGTCTTAAGTCGTTGCCCTTGTCATTCATACGACCCATATTTCCGTTGTCAGCCTTGTTTAATATAAACAGCAGATAAACTGCGTGTACTTTAACTTTGATCCCCACTAATACCTAAGGGGCTAACCTGCCTCAGAAATACACAATTCCTGAATACTAAGAAATATGCACACAATTAAAATGGACACCGTGTTCTTCTACAGGCTCAACCCTCGTCCACTCTCCTACTAACGTCACACTTTCACTCTGATCGTCATCCTTAACATTCACTCTGATCGTCATCCTTAACAACGCCTTTTACTTCGCAACAATAATTGAAGGAACCTCGTATCGGAAAAACCCCAAGTGTTCAATGATCGTGCGCAGCTCTTCAACATTCCCAACTTCCGACTATCACAACCTCTTACTTAAACGTTGTGAGAATGCATAGTTTTCCTCTACGGACTGCTTTGGTAGTCGGCGGCTAAGGATCAAAGAAGAAAACATGTATTTCGCTCAGTTACATACTGTTATCTTCCACGGATGTCACAAACTCTTACATAATACCATTATGTAACATTTATCTCTTTCAGTTACACGCTGTTATTTTCCACGGTTGTCACAAACTCTTACATAACACTGTTATGAAACATTTATCTCGCTTAATTTCACACTGTTATCTTGGACGAATGTCAAAAACTTTTACATAACACTGTTATACATCATTGACTCGCTCAGTTACACGCTGTTATCTAGTGCGAATGTCACAAATGCTTATATGTCACTGTTGAGTAACATTTATCTCAGCAACACACAGTAAAGTGTAAAGGTAGTCTCATAGTGCCATAGGGGAATCAAGTGTTAGAGACTTCACTGTACTAAGTTTTAGTTTTATGTTGTGGAGGTAAACGGTTTCATTCCTTCCTGCCTTTGTCTTCCCTAATTCAAGAGTAGAATCAGCTACCGATTTATTGCTGTGTACACTTGAACGTGGCGCTACCTGGTTTCAAACCCAGTAACGTTATCTAGAGAAGCAACTACTCTGTTCACTCTGCGACTCCGCGCTTTAACCTCAATATTGTCTTTTTATTTTAATCTGTGATGGAGTTTTGTTTTTTTTTTTTTCTTAAACAATTTTCTGTTCTTATTCAGTAGTTTACATTTAAGATATTATTAACTGATTTGCTATTCGTTCTTAACATAATGTTATCACCATCCCTTATCACTCATTTACTCATGATGTCCTCTTTAGCTGCTCCGCCAACAGTTGTGACTAAAACACGAAATGTTACTCGATCGCTCATCAATCTAGGTTAACCAGGCCCGGCTTCACACAAGCTGGAAAAATTACGTTAAAGACTGTTCGGTGAGGTAGCGAAACAAATTCTATTCGTTTGTTTCACTGGGGCATTCAGTTCTATGTGTGTTGTTGAGTTTGATGGAGTGGCTTCTTGGCCAGACACATCAAATGTGGTTTAGCTCAACAACTTGCCGTTTCTCGTGTCACCCTGTGGGGCCAGTTGGTCACTAGATATGCTTCTAGGGAATGAGTGTAGACAATTTACAACTGTTTGTCATTGCTGCTTAAGAACTACTCTCGGGCATCTCGCTTTTTTTTCTCTCTCTCTTTCTGTCTCTCACTTTTTCTCGTTCACTACATTTATTTGTCTCCCTGTTTTCTTTCTTTCTCTGTATAATATTCTTTCTTCTTTATGCTTCTTCTTTCCTTTTTTCACTCTTTCTGGACTTGCCTTCTTTTTCTGCTGTGTGTTCTTATCTCTTCCAACATAATGTCACAATCGTTAGATCTTCCAAATCTCTATCTCTCTCTCTCTCTCTCTCTCTCTCTCTCTCTCTCCCTCCCTCCCTCCCTCCCTCTTAATATTTACTTTAAGCTGTCCTTTTATTTCTTACTGTCTTAATGTTACTCTTATTCTGAATGGTCTCTCTGTCTCCTACTCTCTCCTTCTCTCTCTCTCTCTCTCTCTCTCTCTCTCTCTCTCTCTCTTAATATTTACTTTAAGCTGTCCTTTTATATCTTACTTGCTTACTCTTTTTCTGGTCTCTCTCTCCGTTAAGTTCTATATTTCAATCTGGTTATCAGCTTCCCAGTACTCTTCCCCATCTGGCCATTATCTATCACTCTCTCACTACCCATTATTCTATAATCCTCTCATAGCACATCTCTAACTCGTTTTCTCTCTCGAAATTACATTTTACTTTTGTTTCTATATATTTTGCTTTTATATTTTCACCTTCCTTTCTCTTATTATTGATGTCTCTTATTTCTTGTTTCGTTTAATCCTCTTTTTCCAACTCTATCTTACATTCTTTTCGCCTCTACCTTCCAATTTTCTCTGGTATTCTCTCTCTCTCTCTCTCTCTCTCTCTATCTATCTATCTATCTTTCTATCTATGTCTCTCTCTCTAGTGACCTCCGTAGTTAAATTTCTCGAACTCACTATTTTTGGCGTTGTGTTTCTATCGTCTGGCATTTCAACAAATGTTCTACTGTGCTATCATGCAGAAAATCTTCAATATGACTGACGAAATCAGTCGTGCACTTTTTATATAACTCATCCCCTCACTTATAAATAGAATGTACATCATTTCTTTCATCTTTCCCTGATCCATATGGAACTTGGAACTACTTTATGCTTTTAGTTCTCTGTAAGAGACTATCAATAAAGCAGTCACCAGCTCTTGCAGTGATAGTTCATGAAATCATCATTCTATACTCAAATGCCAGCCTCAAATGACTAGGACATCCACTAGCGATTTTCACATATTAATATTCACATGGTAATATATGCATATTAGTTCACATTTTAGTAATGAAAATATAAAATGTAAAATGACATCTTACGCCAATCCTGGCTCACAGACGTTTTGCTCAGATGAATGAAGTTAAGGCACTAGCCGATGTCTTTTTACACGTGTACTTGGGGTCGTTAATTTTAACTTTAATTCCCTCTCTGACTCCGTGTTGTTCAGTTTCCTCAGATATTCCGGATTTCCTTATTTTAAATGATAGAGCTTTCCTTGGCTGTGTTTTTAAGTCCTGATAAATACTCCAATAAAAGGTCCGGTCTGATAAAATGGAATTCTGAATTCTAGGCTTCACTCTGGCAAGGTCTGGTTGTGTCGTCTTGGCAAGCGATCTTCACGGTGTCTTAACACTGAAACGTGTCATGTTATATTCACTGTCCTCTCCCAGCATCTGTTTGTTATGAAGCTAAGTAAAAGATCCAATCATTTCACACATTCTGGGGGGGGGGGGGGGGGGGGGGTGTTTAAGGTGGGGGGGGGGGGGAAATTTCAAAATATTCCTGACATGGAAAAATGTTGAACATAATGTAGAGGTCAAATCTTCCATACATGGTATGAAACTATCCGATCCTTGGCAGGCGAACTCACCAACACATCTGCAAACTCATACGACAATGTGTTTCAGGTGTAACAAATTATTACTATCTAAAGTAATCGAGTCATAGCAAGTCGGACAGGAAGTGATTAGGTCATCCTTGTCTGTCCAAAATGTGTTGCACAGACGAGTAATCTTGTTATCTCTCGCTTAAGCACACAACTCTACACGAAAACTAAGCAGACCAATATGGGTTTACCTGCGCTTAATCTCCGCAAAGATGTACTGCGCCTAGCAAATGTGAGATATACAGCAACAAGGAGTGTCAAATGTTTTGACAATATCAAATATTTACTGCCTAGCATAGAAAAAAGGGTGCAACCAGGAAAAATTACAATAACTTCTGTACAACAAATGTAACTGATTACCCCCGTAGTAAAAGAGAGATCGAGAAGAGGTCGCCTCAAATTCCATCTCGTGACATCATTGCAGTTTGCGCTGTCCAGACACATTTTCCCTAATTAAATACCAAGAAGAATATTGTTGATTTCTAATCACATTCCCTGAGTTACGCTGTGTATACTCAAAAAAGAATTTAATTATTCAGAAACACTCACATTGGTGGGTGCACAGCGAGACAATGCGCCTGTTATATTGCAGCCCACAAATGTACATAGCTGAGGCATTTGTTATTTCTATTTTGTCTAAAAGTTTGTGGAACGAAGCTGTCAGAAGGTTCGTAGAACAAAGCTATCAGACTGTGAAGTGTCATCATCACAGAAGGATTGACGAAACCCAAGCTGTATGACTCACTCATACCAGCTAAGTGCTTGTAAAAGGCACCGGCAAATGGGCATTAAAGTTTAATTTTAAATTTAAATCCTCAACCCAAGTCTCAATGGCCAGAAATTGAATTTAACTCTAAAAATCACCATCATTTCATCGATATTGTAAACTGTTAAACTAATTGATTATTAAATTTGTTACACGTTATTTTAAAACGTAACAATCATAGTTGATTCAGTTATTATAAGTGTTAAAGCAAACGTATGAGCAAGACTATATATATAATATATATATATATATATATATATATATATATATATATATATATATATTATATATATATATTTATATATATATATATATATAATAGACATATATCTAGACATATATTTACATATATAGAGCTAATTCTTAGAAAAGAATTTCACTGGATTTAAACCAGCTGTGGGCTTGAACAGGCTAAACCATTGCTTAATTCTTCACAAAAGGCGACGGACCGATATAAGTTAACAATTGCCCTGCCAAAGCAGCATCGTTCTTGACTTCGGAAATATCTTGTGAATACTCCCTTGGGAAAGAAGCGTCATTACACTTCTATCTATAATTCTGCCAAGAGTAATCTCGTGCGAAGGTAGACACCGTTGACGACCCATTTTAGATACTTTTGCGTTTGGCCACTGGTGGACCACTACTGCAGAGCTAAGGGGAGGCAGTCCGTGACAATGACATATCCAATAAATACATTGATACAACTCTCCACATTCGCCCGTGTGTTACCCGGGCTCGAAACTTTAGCTATAAATACTAACACTGTAACTTCCCCCCCCCCCCGGGTCGCAGAAGGCGACTAGAAAGGGTTGGGTTTGGGATCGATTACACTCCTTCTGTAGAATATTAAAGGCAAACAAACAACCAATAATATGGACAAGTGAACTAAAAATTAATGAAATAACTCAACTCATCCATCCAAGAGAAAAGAAGGTCCTCTTGTTTGGAGACGCATAAGGCGACTCAGGGAAAGTCAAATTGAGCCTGGCTTGCTGATTCATCCATTTTTCTTCTAGGAATACCTCCTGATTTGGCACAAGGAATGTTCGTATACTAAATAAATGAGGGAAAACTGCACTGGTGACAGCAGAAATGTAACCAATAAAATTGATATCCTGGGACTGCACGAAAGAGGTGCAAGAGAATAGAAAAGAAGAAATTGAAAACAGGAGAATTAATGTTGTCCTTAGGACCTGAAAAAAATGCGTACATCATAGAAAATGTGTGGTTCTAATGCTGTCAAAGGAAACGTTGAACGCAATCACACAATTGGAAGCCATGGGACACAGATTAACACCAGCAACATTCAAAACTGTCAAAAAGGCACAATAGCGATAAGTATCATTCTATGTTATGCACCAATTAATGGCGATAATGAATCTACGAAAGAATAATGTTTCCTCTGACTATAAAATATCATGGATTAAAAAAGAGAATAAAAGACGTCATAATTTACATGGATGATCTAAAGATAAAGATAGAAACAGACAATAGCGGCTTTGACGAGATCACGGGACAACATGTGTCCTGGAACAATGATCGAAATGGAGATAACCAGGATTCATAATCTTCTGTGCTACAGATCAACTTGCTAAAGGCGAAGCATGGTTCCACATAAAAGACTACATACAAAAATCACAGATGTAACCAGACCACATAATAGAAAACCAGATTGATCATATATGTATAAAGAAGACGTTTAGATCATTATTACACGACGTAAAATTATGTAGAAAAGCAGATATGGGCCATATACAACAACACATAGCCCGAAACAACATTTTAATGTGAGAGATCTGGGAAATAAAAAAATAAAAATTCACAGTTGCAATAACCAATACACACCACGCTCATTAAAAATAGATGATGGGCCACTGTCAACAGATAAATAATATACGGAATGAGACCTCGAGAGTACTTCTGGGAAGACGAGAACGTCAACACAAGACAGTGAACAGAGATAACCATAGATAAGATAAGGGAAATACTTACTTACTCGTACATCTGTAGTCATTCTTCTTCTACCTTGAGGTGTACAGGTTTGCCTGTGAGAACGCCATACTATCATATCGGCTGTCTTCCTCCTGGCCTAGTTCCAATCTAGTCCTTGTTCCTTCAGAGATTGTCTAATGTTTTCCACCCAGCGGACTCTGGGTCGTCCTGGAGGTCTGGATCCCTGGCTCTTGGTTTCCCATATTTGTCGTTGTAGCCAATCTTCTCCCATTCTGAAGACATGACGAAACCATTGTAATTAGGACAGTTCTACTTGGGTCTGCAAGGGCTGGGTTTTGAGGCCATGACGTATTTATCATCATCACTACCTTAATCATCATCATCATCATAAAATACGCGTTAGACGTTACATAATAAATGGTATGCGCCCCTTGGGGTCGAAACACAAAAAGGAACAAGTAATAACCTCCCAAAATTGATTACATGAAAAATGCAATGTTATAGCTATAATAATACGCTGTGACTTAAACATAAGATATAATTATATCTCTGGCTGGTGGCTGCTTTCTGGATTGCCGTAAACGTTCTAAACTGGTGTCTAACTACACAAGTAGGCATATAATAATTCCACACAACCACTAGAAGTTTCTCTCAGAAAGTAATAAGTGATCACCTCTTATAATTCAAGTGTTATAGCGCACGCACATCACTATTCCGTTTTTAAGTGAATAACTTACACCACTGACATTTCCTTAAAGTAATGACGCTTTTAGCTTACTCCTTAACCCATGGTAAGCACTGAACGGACTATGAGGTTTTTTGCCTAGTAAGTATCTGTTAGCGTAAGTTTACCATTAACCCATTGTAAGCAATAACACCAGGAGACACCTAACTGCTTAAGCACGAGTTAACTAAGGCGGTAGACGGCGCTACGTTATCACTGAATTATTTACTGGGGAGAAATCACCTAAAATAATTCAAGTCACACTACTATCAGTTATATATAAAGCTGACATGAAGATATATATATATATATATATATATATATATATATATATATATATATATATATATATATATATATATATATATATATATATATTATAAAAGACATCAACTTACCCCGAGATGACGAGAATAGGCATCACAATCTAGTTTTGTGCCCACATCTGCCTTTGTCTCATTTTCATCATCTACGGGCAGGAAAAATTTACGAGTGTACGGGACTGAGGAAACCTATCTAGATTTATAGTCTACAAGATGTGGTGGGTTTTGATGTTATAAATTGTTGTTATGTATTATTATTGTATTAAATGAGATCAGCCATGAAGGTCCCTGAATTTAACAAATAGTATTTTAAACTTCTCAGAGTACCTTTCCGCTACCACCCTTTTGATCTCATTCAAAATTAATCTATATTATTATATAAAATGACTTCGTGTAGTGTCTAGGGTTATGAATGTGGAGTGTAATGTGCAATAACCAACAAATATACAAACAAATAGTTTATTATCCACAACCACCAACAGTACTACAACAATAACATACCAACGACACTTTAAAAGGCTATCTTATTTAAGACAGTGGTTGAAATTTGTGTAAATACAATTTTTTACAATTTATTATCCTGATTCTAATTTATTTTGAATCAGGACTGACAATCAAAAGTGAAATCAAAAGAATCATTTACAACATTCCAATAACACAGTATATACAATATACAATATTATTCTAATATAAGTGTGTAGTTGTATTCTTCTACTTTGAGGTAATACTGGTATTAAACCATAGATTGTTGGTTATAATCACTCCCTTTAAGTTATGTCTGTTTTCGTTTGTCACTTGTGGAAATATTAATACTAGGCACAGTTTTCTTTAATATCACTTTCTAGTTCTTTTAAGTTGAGCTGCCAGGTGCCGAACAAGAACTTATCTTGGCAGGAGAATACAGGTAGAACGCTTCCTTTGCTCGCTTGACAATCTTTTCCACCTTTTGATAGGCAATGGCCACTAGCATGGGCTCGAAGTATACAGATAGAGTCCTGAATCGAGCAGTTCTCAGGCGTTTGGTACTACATTAACGTCAGTACCCAGGACCCTGAAATGTGAAGGTTATGCATCCTTCTTTATACCTAGTATACTATACATGTCCAATTGGGACCCGATTTAAGTACCAGGTACATTACAAACAAACGAAAAGGGTCATAGCTTTATACCAACCTATGCCATTGATGTCATTATCGTTTTTAGATGTGACAATGTACACCAGTATAATGATTAGGGATGCCTGCGTTCTCTCCCCTATATAGTTACAACGCCACTGCAATTCCAGCTGTCATTCTTTTTCCATAGTGCGTCGCTAAAGAATAATAGGATAGGTGTTATGCTCGTTTGATGACAATCATATGCTGAATATTTTCTTGTTAGTCTAACACACTCTCTTAATAATCTATCACCACATTCTGGTGGATCAATCTCTAGGCTTTGCCTAATGGTATCTTGCTACAGGTGGATTCCCTAGGCTTTCTGTAACTTACTAAGACATATACAGACATATATTATTATTTCACATTCAATTTTTATTTTAGATACATGTTAATAAAGTCAATCTTACCACATTTATTCAATGAAATACACAGTGAACGATGACTGGCACACTTTTGATCTGCCGTTCTGTCCAGGCTTTTGAGAAATATGGTTTTCACAGCACAAGCCTGATCTCATCGCTACTAGTCAAAATTTTGTTAGAAAAAGGCGTCCCCAACTAATGCTTTTTCCCCAGTATCAACTACTCTGACCAATGATTATCCTTATTTCACTTGTAAACAAAGTCTTTCAAAAATACAATTCAATTTTCTACTACGTTACTCGGGTGATATATGTTTAGTACGAGGTCGGCCAATAATATTTCGTCTCACTTCAAATTCCACCCAATCCCCTGCATCGTACCATCTTAGCCTATCTTTCACCTAATTTTTTCCCAAAAAGTATGCGATCCAATCTAAGCAGATATGACTTGACCTGACAGTATCTCTGATTCTCTATGTATCGTTTTATCAATATTTGATTATTTAATGGACTATTTAGATAACTAACAACATATTCTTGGTCAGCAAGTCTTCAGGTACACGAATATACAATTTTTATGGGGCTATGTGGCTTGGTTCAAAATTCTATCTTTTTTTCTATGTTAGTTGTTTATTTTTAAACTACCTACGAGAGCTTATGTCATTCGCAATAAGAGCTAAGCGTGTTTCCATGACCGTAGTGTCCACATTTCTAACTTATTCATCGTATTGGAGAAACCCGCCTAGGGCAAAGCGTGCAAGTTGGTTGTAGAGTTAGAACCAATTTGAGACGTGATTTGCGTGTGTTATCTAGCCTTGCCCCTCCTTTCCTCAAATGCAGTTAGGCAAATATTTCTCAGAACTAGGAAAAGTGGGGCGTTTATGTCAAGGACGAATTTGAAAATTTGGGTACCGTTTTGTTCGGCTTATGCGTCGGCAAATAATAAGCTGAAGGCGTAGGCGACAACTTACAATTGTCGCCGAAAATTTTTAGTACTATCTTATCTTTTACTTCATGCACTATACTGTTATAATCTAATTTAGATATTGTATTTAGAAGTTCACCACACAAGAGACGCTAACCCCAGCCACCTGGCATCGCATGTTTTCACAGATGTTCGGCGTATAACGTAATCATGAGTAAGACAAATGTTATTCTATAGTCTACATCAGAGACAACAACCGCGAGAAAGTTTCGTAGATAAGACATAATATTATTCTTTGAGCTAACTGCGGCGGTCAAGGGCCACAACAAAATATCAGAACGAACATGAGTTTTGTCTCCCCTGAATCGGAGATAAAAGTGAGTACTCAGCCCTCAAAGGGTTGCCTCACCTTTGCTCCCGCTAGCGGTTCGCTTCTTCAAAGAAACTATTTCTCGCTCGTGATCAACGCTGTTACGAGCTACAAGCGTTCCCCTAGTCAGACAAACACCCGATGCAGCTTAGGTAATATTATCGTAAGCTGACAACTACTGACCAAGTGGTGAATTTATAATGAAGGCCAAAGCGACATCAAACCGTGTGGTGGGGTCTGAGAGGGGAATAATGGGCCACGTAGGAAAAATCCGAAGTAAAAGAAACCGAAAGTGCAAAAAATCGAGGAAACCAGAAACATTAAAGAGTAAGCAAAGTGGAACGTGTTGGGAAAATAAAACTATTAGTCACTCCGTGACAATGATGAAGTCCTGAAAAGGACTTATATTATTTGTTTGCTAACATGATGAAGTCCTAAAAGGACTTGTCATTAAAAGGAAAGCTAGCTACGCCAAAGTTGTGCAACTGTGGCCCCGACTTTTCTTAATGAAGTTCTCACTTTAATTGTGTCCTCCTTTTTCTTCCGTGATCTTATCTGGATAGCTTTCAGTCATGAATCACTCCTCTATTTCTCGCTATCACCCCTCAGCCGAAAAGCAATTACGGTGGCATGATAACAACAAGATAATTGGAGGCAGACAAACAAAACATGTTTCCGGATATCCGGTTTGAACTGACGAGATTTACGAACTGTGATTCTTATCGTTTCATCTTTCATGCTGTGACTTTCTCTTTCGATAAAAGTTTTGTGAAAAATATTCTACACATTGCCCAGGATAATTTTAAAATAAACTTGTATTTACTGTTGACCAGTACTTAAATTAGGGATGTCTAAAAACTGTTGACTAGTTCCTAAATTAGAGGTGTCTTAAAACTGTTTACTATAACTTTGTAAGTAAAATGTGTCTTAATATATAGTACCCATGACATCAAATAAATATTATCCAAAAATAAACATAAAGCAGTCTAGTGTTGATTCATTACTATTCTGGAAATTATGTGACGTTGCTGATGCCAAACTGTGTCGGCTATTCCGCTTCATTTGGATCTATCAGCTACGTAAAGACATGGACAAATACCACCCAAAAAAAAAAACGAGGTGATTGTCACAGAGAGTTTATGGATCGTAAATTGCCTACATCTTCTTCTTGTTCTTTCACCCGCATCCTCTATTTATTATCAATCTTTTCCTGTATTTTTTCGCATTCGTTCGTTTGCGACTATATACATTACTATTTTCCCATTCAAACGTTTACCTGTTTTTCTCACAACTGAGAACGCAGTATGACGTAACGTGTCAGCCATACACGTGAAGCAGAGTGTTAGAAATTCCTTCTATCAGACCCGAGATGGCAGACAGTTGTCTGCATTTTTCAGCGAACACGCGCGGTTGCTTCGGGCTGAGCGCTTAGGTAGGCGTTAAAACTGTCACCCATACGGCGTAGAGCAGACATATAGTCTGGGAAATTCAAACTGACAGGTAGCTCTCGGTTAACTTTCCCAGTGGGAAGTGTGATGTGTCACCGCCTCCCCGCTCAGAAATGTGAATAGGGAGATGAAGGTGCCAAGACGCTCAGGGGCAGTTACGACATGCTTCTAGTTAAACGAAGGTTAATGAGAAGGGGGAGAGATCGGGGCGGGGGAAATAGTTCATCCTTTGTCTGGTTTAAAATATTAACCCAAGTTTGAAACTTTATTTCATTTCACTCAGTAACTTCGCAGTAAAGACAGAACTAGCCTTCGTTCGATTTCTAAATAATCTCTGTTAATAGAGATGGCCTTTAGTTTGGTCGAAGTGGTTTAAGTTCTTAGTACTTCTGTGTTTGAGGTAAATATTATATATAATAAATCTCTAGTATTTTGTGAAGTGATAAAGTGTTTAATCGCCTATTTCATTTTAAACTAGTTCTGTGTGCAGAGTGATTATTTTAATAGTTGGTTATATTCTTTAGTCGACGAGTTACAGTGGAAAGCAAGATAAATTGTAAATTTCTAGCTAAACCCATTCGGCTAATAAAAATAATTCCATTTAACGGCTAATACTCAGTCAAGAATATTTTAAACTAACTTATAACTGCTTATAACTCATGAGTATTGACGAAATATATTTATATGTATTTCAAATTCATGATGATTGATGTTATAATATAACTTATTTCACGGGAAGTGTTAAATGATAAGCTCTACGCTTGCAGTTTAAAATATAAGTTATATCCTTATACATAGTATGTATAATTATTTTATATGTGCTTTTTCCATTTTATGCAGTGAATACTGGGGTGAACCCAACTTGCCGGCGTTTAGTAATAAAGAGTTTTCAGACTTGAGAAGTATTAGACATTTCTTAGCTTTACCCACGTGGGGTTTCAAGTAACACTGGTCTGACAGTGCATGTGCCATCAGAGATAGACAGAGATACCAATCCCACTAACGGGTTTTAAAGACTGAGTGTCAATTTCTGGGCCTTTGAGCCAGATCTTATTTCTTCCTGAACTCTAATGTAAAATTGCTGACTGGCGGCGAGAAAAATTACAATCAATAACATTAACATTTCCCGACATTTTTGTCGAAAGAGTGAATAGTGAAACAAGGCTATCTGTTGAAAGAAGTTGTCCACTGGTCATCTTTCCAAATTAAGGGAATCCTCGTGTTTCTGAACTCTGTGTGCCCGTTTAAACTTGCTTATCAAACCTGATTTAAGTGACATTAACAGTAAATCTAAAATTTAACTGGTGAAGTGAACGCTCCCCGAAAACAGTGGAAGAAACCTGTAATTGTAGAGCTGGGATTCGCTTTATCCAAAGAATACAGATTCACTGTAGAGAAGTGTCCAACGGTTGCGCCAGACGGTGAACAACATCAAGTTTTTGATAAGTAAGAACGTGTGCCAGGGATCCCTGATGAATGAACCGAGTGAAAGTGACGGACGGATGTTCGTTATTTAATGCACTCACTTGTTGTATTAATTGTTCCTTTAGAATAGATACTGCTGTCAAAGTCAGTCTATACCTTCTAAGGGGGACAATATTAGACCCTAACCATATGTATTTGTGACTCTTTGGGCCATCATCTGTCTCATAACGGGGCTGTGGGCTAAACCTAGAGGTAATATCATAACGGGGCTATCATCCTTGTAGCATTCTCTTGATAGTTTATGACTATTTGTATATGTTTTTTTTTAAATATAATTTCTATGTGTTGTGAGGAAATTTTAAATGATATTAAAAATTTCTCTTGGAATTAATCAGTGCGTTGGTCAGCTCGCTCATATATATATATATATATATATATATATATATATATATATATATATATATATATATATATATATATATATATTGTTATAGATTTCCCACGTCTGTGTGTTTAACTGTCGTCACGTGAATGTGCGTGTCCGTGAGTAGATAGAAATATATGTAATATATATATCTGTGTTTAGACTGTCTTTCGCCTTTAAAGCTTTCGTAGAGGATAGGTGAAAGAGAAAAGATTTCCTCGATTTTTTTCAGGGACAGCCTCTAGATCACAGTCTATCATCTCCTTTGTGGAAATTCTATATTTTTTTTGTACTAACTCTCACCGTGACTATCACCTATTCTAATCTATTCAGAAGGGACCAACCCAAGTCTTAATTCTCCTATCCAAAATCTACGACAAATGGTTACTTGTTACCGGGAATTGAACCCAAAATCCTGAGACGAGTACGACAAATGTGGTCTCGTCCGAAGAATTTTTGAACTTAGAATAGGAAGACGAGTACGACAAATGTGGACTCGTCTATCGGGATTTTGAACTTAAGATTCGTTATTCTGTAATAGAGTAAGAGTGTGATTGTCGTGTGAGTTTTATTTTTATAATAATTTATCCCCTAGACTAACGATCTGTTTACGGCCGTGCTGACCACACAAACTGATAAGTTTTTCCACAGCATTTTGAATAATATACATTTGAGTTACAGGTGGATTTTGTCGGAATATATGTTATTGTTGATTTGTAATACTAAACGCTGGTAAAGTGGTGAGTGTATAACATTCACTGGGTGGTGTTTGAACTAAGTTAAGGAGTGCGTTTCGGACTCGTTCGTCCAGATTAATTGCCTCCCTTACCCGATCTGACTTCAGGGGCGAACTTATAGTGGATTTTAAAATTAAGGGATTATTTTTCTCTTTAATTTTTGCAATAATTATTTTGTTTCCACTGTAGCAACTTATTTTTCAGAAGGAATCTTAACTACCATTTAGTGAGGAGAGACAGCTTGAGGAAAAAGAGAAACAGAGACAGCACGAGTTAGCGCTTAAAGCTCTAGAATTCCAAAGTCGTGGTGCTGCCTCTACCTCCAGCAATGGAGAGTCTTCTCCTCATTCTTCCTTAACTGATCCTTCTAACACTCAAGCTACTCATCTCTCTGCTATGTCTTTTCCGCTAGAATCTTTCCCTTGTCCAAATGAGAAGATTGACACTTGGCTAGAAAAATTTGAGAAAATTGCAACTCTGTACGGTTTAGAGAGGTCGCGTTGGAACATGAAGCTTTCTCAGGCGCTGAAAAGCAGTGCATATGATGTTTACGCCAAACTGGAAAGCAGCCAACAAGACAACTATGATCTGTTGAAGAAAGCGTTACTGGAGCGCTTCGAAATGAACGCTCGCAAGTTTTTGCAACTGTTTCGCAACAGCCGGAAAGAGAATTCTGAAACTTTTCAGCAGTTCTCGTCTCGTTTGAAGGGTTATCTGACAAAGTGCCTAGAGCTCTCGCAGCTCCCCTCTACCTACGAAGGTCTTGAGGAATTTGTTTTAACAGAACAAATAAAGAACACATTGTCTGCAGATACCAGGAGATTTCTAGCTGAGCAGGGAGCAGAAAAACTTGAGGACATCTTAGAGAAGTCTGAGCGTTACCATAATGCGCTGGCTGAACTACCGGCCACTAAGCGGAAACCGACAGAGGAGCATTTTCGAAAAAATAATCTAGATCAACCTTCTCATGCTTCGAATCAGAATAACCACAGAGAAACTGGACCTCAAAACCCCCCTCCTGAAAAATCCAAGTTCTACAAGAACAAGTACCCCAACCACCCCAAACAGTCTGATCAACCCGACCGCCCTACATGGTAGCGCAGCCAGAAAGGACAAGGTGGCAAAGGAAGAACCCCTGAGCACGGGACATATGATCAGACAGAGCACACCGAGCCGAAACGCATCGGATGCTTATTGACAGTCTCGCAAGGCGGAATTATTGACAGTGATTCCCAACCTGTTGGGGATACACCCCCAACGCGAGGTAATGTTACTTTGAACGGTTCTCAAACTTCTTGTTTATTTGACACGGGGCTTTCTTATGATTGCATTGTTGCCAGAAACCTGGTTAAACCCGGTCAAGAGACAGGAGAGACCGTCCAACTTTGTGGAGTTTCAAAGAGTGATGCACCTACAGCGCTTCCCATCGCAATGGTGGAGATACACTCTGAATTTATCAGAGGTGTGATCAAAGCGGCTGTTATGGATGACCCCATCTACCCAGTCATACTTGGCGGTAGATACGTGTCTATTGGGAAACCGGAAGAGCCGATTGTGGCGGCAGTAACTACAAGAGGGCAAACCAAGAAGGAACGGGAGCCTGCGCCGAATTTGTTACCCATGGAACTTAAAGAAGCGCAATACAAGGACCCTACTTTGGCACCCTGCTTTAGGAAACTGCCCATGGCTAAGGATCCCAGACAGCACGGGGACATTTTTTCTAAGGATGGCGTACTTTATCAGAGAACGGGCAAGCCTGACCAAGGTTACAACCAGCTCCTAGTACCGAAACAGTACAGAAGCCAAATCCTAGAAATGGTGCACTCTCTTCCCTTTAGCGGACACATGGGACAGAACGCCACAAACCAACGGATAACCACTCATTATTTGTGGCCAGGAGTAAATACTGATGTTATCAGATATGTTAAATCCTGTGCCCAGTGCCAACGTGTGCCACCCAAGCAACGGGCACCCCCAGTCTCTTTGGGTGCAATGCCAATAGTGGGAACACCATTCGAACGGGTTGTGATCGACATTTTAGGGCCTTTCGAAAGGACTAAAAGAAGGAACAGGTTCATCCTGACCTTAGTCGATACATGCACTTTATGGGCAGAAGCTATCCCGCTAACATGCGCAGATGCCAAGCATGTCGCAGAAGCCCTCGTGCAGATTTTCACTCGGTTGGGATTCCCTCAGCAAGTGTTGACGGATAACGGATCTCCATACCCAAACCTGTTGATGGATGAGATCGTTAAGATCTTGAGGACCCAACACATCTACACAAAGCCTTATACTCCGGCCGGAAATGGGCTCGTGGAACGTGTTAGTGGAAACCTCAACATGATGTTAAGTAGACTGGCACAAGTGAAACCTGAAGATTGGGATTGTTGCATTCCGGCAGCTTTATTTGGCTACAGAGAATCTCCTAATACTTCCACAGGATTTCCGCCAGCTACGCTTTTATTTGGCAGACCTATAAAGGGACCGCTGGAAGCCTTACTTTGGTCGCTGACAGACCAGAAGGCTGATGAGACAGTTGTCTCAGCCAGTAAATACGTATCGGATTTAAAGGAAAGGTTGAAACTAGGATGGGACCTAGCAACGACTAACTTTAAGCGAGCACGCACAAAGCACTCTAACCGATACAGGAAAGTCGCGAAAGAGAGAGAATTGGAAGAAGGAGAGAAAGTTTTGGTGTTACTCCCTACCGGAAACAACCAAATGAAGATCGGATGGCAAGGGCCGTTTACCGTCCGGAAAAAGATTTCTAAGGCGAACTACCAGATCTCTATTCAAGGAAAGGAAAAGGTTTTCCATTTAAATCTGTTAAAGAGATACTTGGAAAAACCAGTGCCAACCTCCGACCATCTCCTGACGATCGCCAAAACTGACGAAGATGACGATAGTGGCAGGGATATTCCACTGCAATCACACGAAATCTTTCAAAAATGTCAGAAGCGGCGACGCTCTTTCAAGCGCGCATGGGAGACATTCCAGAGGAAGGAAACTTTGGGGAGTAGACTTGAGTAGGAATTGGAGAGAGATGGAGGGGGAGATGAGAGGGAAGAAGACAGACACCCCGAAGCTACGGATATAGGAAATTTATTCCCATAACGTAGACATGGAGTGATTCCATATCTTAAAGGGGGGACGTTATGTCACAGAGAGTTTATGGATCGTAAATTGCCTACATCTTCTTCTTGTTCTTTCACCCGCATCCTCTATTTATTATCAATCTTTTCCTGTATTTTTTCGCATTCGTTCGTTTGCGACTATATACATTACTATTTTCCCATTCAAACGTTTACCTGTTTTTCTCACAACTGAGAACGCAGTATGACGTAACGTGTCAGCCATACACGTGAAGCAGAGTGTTAGAAATTCCTTCTATCAGACCCGAGATGGCAGACAGTTGTCTGCATTTTTCAGCGAACACGCGCGGTTGCTTCGGGCTGAGCGCTTAGGTAGGCGTTAAAACTGTCACCTGTACGGCGTAGAGCAGACATATAGTCTGGGAAATTCAAACTGACAGGTAGCTCTCGGTTAACTTTCCCAGTGGGAAGTGTGATGTGTCACCGCCTCCCCGCTCAGAAATGTGAATAGGGAGATGAAGGTGCCAAGACGCTCAGGGGCAGTTACGACATGCTTCTAGTTAAACGAAGGTTAATGAGAAGGGGGGAGAGATCGGGGCGGGGGAAATAGTTCATCCTTTGTCTGGTTTAAAATATTAACCCAAGTTTGAAACTTTATTTCATTTCACTGAGTAACTTCGCAGTAAAGACAGAACTAGCCTTCGTTCGATTTCTAAATAATCTCTGTTAATAGAGATGGCATTTAGTTTGGTCGAAGTGGTTTAAGTTCTTAGTACTTCTGTGTTTGAGGTAAATATTATATATAATAAATATCTAGTATTTTGTGAAGTGATAAAGTGTTTAATCGCCTATTTCATTTTAAACTAGTTCTGTGTGCAGAGTGATTATTTTAATAGTTGGTTATATTCTTTAGTCGACGAGTTACAGTGGAAAGCAAGATAAATTGTAAATTTCTAGCTAAACCCATTCGGCTAATAAAAATAATTCCATTTAACGGCTAATACTCAGTCGAGAATATTTTAAACTAACTTATAACTGCTTATAACTCATGAGTATTGACGAAATATATTTATATGTATTTCAAATTCATGATGATTGATGTTATAATATAACTTATTTCACGGGAAGTGTTAAATGATAAGCTCTACGCTTGCAGTTTAAAATATAAGTTATATCCTTATACATAGTATGTATAATTATTTTATATGTGCTTTTTCCATTTTATGCAGTGAATACTGGGGTGAACCCAACTTGCCGGCGTTTAGTAATAAAGAGTTTTCAGACTTGAGAAGTATTAGACATTTCTTAGCTTTACCCACGTGGGGTTTCAAGTAACACTGGTCTGACAGTGCATGTGCCATCAGAGATAGACAGAGATACCAATCCCACTAACGGGTTTTAAAGACTGAGTGTCAATTTCTGGGCCTTTGAGCCAGATCTTATTTCTTCCTGAACTCTAATGTAAAATTGCTGACTGGCGGCGAGAAAAATTACAATCAATAACATTAACATTTCCCGACATTTTTGTCGAAAGAGTGAATAGTGAAACAATGCTATCTGTTGAAAGAAGTTGTCCACTGGTCATCTTTCCAAATTAAGGGAATCCTCGTGTTTCTGAACTCTGTGTGCCCGTTTAAACTTGCTCATCAAACCTGATTTAAGTGACATTAACAGTAAATCTAAAATTTAACTGGTGAAGTGAACGCTCCCCGAAAACAGTGGAAGAAACCTGTAATTGTAGAGCTGGGATTCGCTTTATCCAAAGAATACAGATTCACTGTAGAGAAGTGTCCAACGGTTGCGCCAGACGGTGAACAACATCAAGTTTTTGATAAGTAAGAACGTGTGCCAGGGATCCCTGATGAATGAACCGAGTGAAAGTGACGGACGGATGTTCGTTATTTAATGCACTCACTTGTTGTATTAATTGTTCCTTTAGAATAGATACTGCTGTCAAAGTCAGTTTATACCTTCTAAGGGGGACAATATTAGACCCTAACCATATGTATTTGTGACTCTTTGGGCCATCATCTGTCTCATAACGTGGGCTAAACCTAGAGGTAATATCATAACGGGGCTATCATCCTTGTAGCATTCTCTTGATAGTTTATGACTATTTGTATATGTTTTTTTTTAAATGTAATTTCTATGTGTTGTGAGGAAATTTTAAATGATATTAAAAATTTCTCTTGGAATTAATCAGTGCGTTGGTCAGCTCGCTCATATATATATATATATATATATATATATATATATATATATATATATATATATATATATATATATATATATATATATATATATATATATATATATATATATATATATATATATATATATATATATATATATTCATTGTTATAGATTTCCCACGTCTGTGTGTTTAACTGTCGTCACGTGTATGTGCGTGTCCGTGAGTAGATAGAAATATATGTAATATATATATCTGTGTTTAGACTGTCTGACGCCTTTAAAGCTGTCGTAGAGGATAGGTGAAAGAGAGAAGATTTCCTCGATTTTTTTCAGAGACAGCCTCTAGATCACAGTCTATCATCTCCTTTGTGGAAATTCTATATTTTTTTTGTACTAACTCTCACCGTGACTATCACCTATTCTAATCTTTTCAGAAGGGACCAACCCAAGTCTTAATTCTCCTATCCAAAATCTACGACAGTGATGGAGGATTATTTGTTTTTTTATTTATTTTTCTCGTCTTTCACTTAGATCTCGCTTTCTTTCCTTTCTATTTTTGTTCATTTGTCCCTGGCGGATCTTGAGCTGGTAGTATGCGATATGAGGACTTGGCATGAACTTAACGAAGGTCT
The DNA here is from genome assembly GCA_024509875.1 of Oreohelix idahoensis. NCBI lineage: Eukaryota > Metazoa > Mollusca > Gastropoda > Stylommatophora > Oreohelicidae > Oreohelix > Oreohelix idahoensis. The sequence goes on from JAMPIV010000371.1 coordinate 388,921, forward strand.
ATGCTCATTGGGGAGCTAAATGATTTTGATTGATTGAAATTGCGGTGAAGATAATTTAGAAGGAAAGACGACAGAGAACAACAAAAGAAAAAAAAGAAAATATTTTGTTATCTGATGAGAATGCAGGCAGACCGACAAATTAACAAGACACGTCCTTACCCGGACGTCACAACAGGAAGCAAGGTGCGCACCAGACAGAAAGCATGACTGACAAGTTTAAAACATCCAATAAAAAAAAAATGATAAGCAATTGTCAATATCACATGATCGTGAACATAAGCAATCTCCCGGAATGAAGCTATACGAAGAATACTTGTGGAAGAACACACACAAGAAACAAGTCTAAGGGATTCACATTTATTTATGTTAGTAAATGCACTAAAAATAAGAAAATCGACATTATATACATTCTGTTCCATAAAGAGTTAAGGGGTTGTCCACATGTAGCGTCACATAGTTGGGGGGAGGGGAGGGGAAGAGGGATCTACATGTTTGTGACGAAGTGTGACAATAGGGGTAGAGGGATTGAAAATGTGACTTCACACAAATAAATACAATTGAGGCTCACTTCTTTAATAAATAATGTCTGAACAAAAAATAGATTTTGTAACCTCAGTCATCAGAATTTACTTTTATAAATGCAATAGTTTACAACCCCCTCGTAGACGACTTATATTAATATTATAATTTCTGATGAAATATGGGATAATTATTATTGTCGTAAATGTTTAGATAGGTTAGAAGATATTTATGGTCCCGTCTGAGCAGAGGTGATAGTGGTAAATATGTGAGAATAAAGGTGTAGAAATAGGTTTCACGAGTGAATAGTTTAAGGAACAGATATGTCTCTAGAATGAGTAGTTTCTCTAGTCCAGCCTATCTATACGACTAAATTTTAGTATAAGACAATATAGTACGTGCTTATATCTAGAACTATAAGTTAAACTAAACACAAACACACAATTATGTGACAACAAGACACACAAACGTGAAAAACTATGGTTAATGGGTATGGGTCTGACCAACACACAAAGTTAACTTCTTTTTAGTTGTTTATTATCATTAAACTTTACAACATCAAACATATAGAGAAATCAATAAAATCATGTTTACAGACATATGAAAATAACCGAATAAGTGCCCTCCCCCTGATTGAGAAAGGATCCCAAAAGAAGTTAATAACCCAAAGGTCAAAAATTAGCACTAGGTTACAGAATAGACTGTGAAGAACAAATTCCCTCTAAATTACTACTCAGTAAAGTAAACAAGTTAGTACAATGCTTGTAACAAATGAAAATATTCACTCTCTCTCCATCTCTCTGTCAAAAGTGGCCACAAACAATCTCGCTTACCCAATCGTGATGTTGATATCCCTTGAAAAAAATACAATAGTTCCTGAACCTATACTGTCAGGTAAGTTGCCAAATTAGCCCCAGTCCAGCCTATATATCGAATAATAATTACAGGGTGGATGCCAAATTTGGCGGTTTAATTTTCCCTGGATGAAACAAAGGTCACCGCGAGTAGTTACTGAAGCAAGACGTACTCTCGACGTTCACAGTTGCAAAAGGAGACAAATAATTCCATTATTGCGAAACATCTGGTTGCTAAGAAAAATGTTACAAAATGTAAAAAGAAAAATGATGATGGTAAATCCTATTGGCTGGCTCTATGGTGAGTGCCGATTTTGAAACAGCGTAACTTTCTGGATCACTCCGTTGATACGGCTGTCAAACGTCAGGAATATAGGTTCTTTCGTAGGCACAGTGGGCTGGAAAAATTGAATAAATAATTCTGGGTAAGGTACATTCCAGTTAAGATTTAATATTAATGTGTACTTGTCTCTTTGGCCCAACCAGTTCACGAAAGAACTTGGGACTTGTAAGCCAAGAAGAAGACACCATTAATCCTTCTCTGAATGAGGAAAGAGGACCGAACTAGCCCAAAAAGTCGAAGACCCAAATTAATACCGCTGGCCGCTGGTTTTTGATCAGGTACTATTTAGGAAGAAAAGAACATTTATGAAAAAAATGAAATGCTACTATCCTATCCACACGTAAGTTTTCCGCTATGGCATGTCGGGAAAAAAGGTATGCGCCCTCCCCCGTTATCGCCCGCGAGAAAATGAACAGTGCACAAAGTCAATTATTATTTCATTTATCCTCCACTATCAATCACTGTAGCATGTTGTTTGTGGTGCCACTACTGTATATGTCCATGGTAGTGTACAGAGTTGTTGAGATCAGGCATGCTCCAGTCTACCCAGCTGTAAATGGGTAACTCACCCTAGTCCTGAGTTAGGGAAGGCAAAGGCAACTGTAAGCAGTAGTTTCCCTCTAAGGCTCCAGGGGGAGCAGGCCCTAAACTTGGTCAATTCAGCCGACGCAGGATGGTGTATATATGGAGTAGAAGTGTAGAGTGTGATTAACGCGAATGGTGTACTGTTCGTGTTCTGACCAATCTAAGCACTCATTCACTTGTGTCTACAAGGCACCAATGCAGACTGCTGGAATCTTTGTTTACACAGTTTATTTAGACGCACACACTGGGACATAACGAGTAAATCATGGGTATATGTTGAGACATCAATTTGCAGGCATACATAGTAGATCCCAAGTCATGACACATTCATAAATAATAGGTAGTACATCAATAGCTTCCAATGTCATGATACATAATGGCCGCATCCCCTATCTGACTAAGCGCGTCAGTGAAGGCGGATCGGTAAGTAACTAAAGTTGCTTTATGTTCATAGTTTATATTATATTATGAAACCACGATAAGGGGTTTCTATCAAAATTGAGATCTCCTTGCCACTGTCCAAATAATAAGATACATGCCCCGTTCTTTGGACAGTGATTCAAAAATATGATGACAGGAATGTAACATGGCCGCCTTCCTGAGTTGTCGCTCACTCACTCACAGGAGGGTATATATAAGCCAAAGTTAATTTGCAATGCATATGAATAATTTCTTAAAGTTCCTCCATACAGTTCTACAGTAATCCAGTTACTTCACGTAGACATAATTGCTGTATGGAAGCCCGTCATCTTCGTCGATACAAACATGACCCTAGCGTTGCGAAGCATAATATTCCAGCTAGGTCTAACCGACATGAGATCATCAAAAATAGGGTCTGGCATTACCTGGAGTCCGAATCATACATGATACCGTACATTAGGAGAGTCTCTAACACAAACTCTAGTAGAGACACAATCTCCTACAGAAGAAAAACCACTTCATAAATCATTTTTACTTAAGAATGTACCAGCCCTAGAAAAGGCGTAACCCGCCATTGTAAACGGTACATCGGAACTCATCACGACTTGTCAAGACAACTCATACTTCCGCTAGAGCGGCATAACAAGAATATAGTCCTGCCTACCCATCCAAAATATACAATATAGGACTGATTCTACTTGTACTAATAATATGTAATACATATGAATTCAGGCCATAAACATAATAAGCAAATTAATCTATTTTCTGGCCCGAACAAATAAGTACGGACATGAGTGCAATATCCATGCGCCGAATCAATATCAAGAACGATTACTCCTATAATCAAAAGTGTAAATCAATCATGAATTATCTAGCTTTACCATAGACAGCATTTTCATACACAAATGAATGAATGTCTATATCTTTTCCATATTAAATAGCCATATCGATTTTTGTAATATGTGCGTCAAAATATGCACGCAACAGATTACCACACCCCTCGGGAAAAAAAATGGTACTTTTTTTTTTTTTTGAAATACATCTAGGAGCAACATACAATAGGCTCACAACGCACCAATAACAATGCGCAGATGATAAGCATAAGTTTTCTGACCTTAGAGAAAGTACTTCTCTAAGTATAAATATTTCCAGAGAGGTGTCACCAACGCATACTACAATATTAGCAATGACACAATTTCTACATTAGTTTATACATAAATTTCATCTAAGATATCTTAACATCATGATCATCAAAGACGAAAAAAAAAACATTGAAAGATCAGCGGTGAATAAACATCAATGAACCGCTAAGTAGTGTTACAATCAATATATGATATATTCCATATGTGTACACATTTCAACATAGGAACAACTGTATCAAAGTTAGGTATATAATTTAACAGTTATGAATCATGTGGGCATCTAGACAAAATATCTGCCATCACATTTTCTGACCCACGGATAGCTCGCACCGAAAAATGAAATGGCTGCAGAGCAATCGCGTATCGCGTTGATCTCGCGCTCTTTAGATTTTTACTCTGAATAGCCGTAAGAGCTTTCTGGTCAGTTTCCACAATGAAATGCGCGCCAAGAAGAAATCTTTGCAGTTTAAGGATTGACCAAACCATAGCCAATAATTCACGGTCTAGGACCGAGTAATTCTTCTCTGCGGCATTTAATTTCCGAGAAATATACATCACAGGATGCAGAGTTCCAGAGTACTCTTGCATTAGTGCTGCTCCAATCCCGGTGGATGAAGCGTCACTACGAAGAATAAATGTCTTATCCTTAGAAGGCAATACTAGGATAGGTGAAGTAGAAAACATAGTTTTAACCTTATCCAAAGAGGATTGACATTCTTGAGTCCAATGGACTACATTAGGAGACCCTTTCTTTAGCAAGGAAAGAGGTGACATAATGGAGGACAGATTCGGAATGAATCGTCCATAAAATTGTATTAGACCTAAGAGACTTCGCACTTGCTTTTTAGTCTTAGGAATAGAAATGTTAAGTATCTTACTTGTATTATGGTCTTCTGTTTTTAGGAACCCATGACCAACACGGTGTCCTAAGAAAGATATTTCGCTAAAACCAATACATGCTTTCGATGGTTTCGCTGTCAGGTTATGCTCGCGTAAGATAGACAATAGTTCATTTATCCCATTATAGTGATCGTTCCAAGTATCACTGAAAAGACAGATGTCATCAAGATACGCAATGACATCTGAGCGATGAGATAGGATTCGACGCATCATGCGTACGAATGTTGCAGGGGCGTTCATAAGACCGAAAGGCATGAAATTCCATTGGAATAGACCCCTAGGCGTCGAAAAAGCAGTAAACGGTTTGGCGTGTTCGGATAATGGAACTTGCCAATATCCCTTAGACAAATCGAGTTTAGTAAAGAAATGAGAATTCGATAGTCTCGTAAGTAGCTCTTCTAGTAAAGGCATAGGTTCAGCATCAAATTTCGTCACTTGGTTCAATTTGCGATAATCCACGCAAAGACGTATGTTATTGTCTTTTTTTCGTACAATAACCATCGGCGAAGAATATGCTGATGTGGATGGTTCAATAATTTTTAACTCTATCATCTCATCCAACTCTTTCTCTACCTGTGCTTGAAAATGTATCGGGATAGGATACGGTCTGACTCTTATAGGACTATGGTCAGTAAGAATAATGTCATGTTGAATGACATCAGTTTGACCAGGAATGTCAGTAAGGACATCCTGAAATTGTTCTAACATAGTAGAAACTTGTTTCTGCTCTCCTGGAGATAATTCGGGAGAAATTGCAACATCTTTCCATGATTCATTAGAGTGAAGAGGAATCATTGGAAAAGGTAGATTTACATCCGAGAAACTCGTTTCCTCATCCTGTATTACTGACAGAGATGAGTATTGACCATGTTGGACTGGACAATCGTCCGTTGCCCGGAAAACAGGTTGTAAATAATCCGGACGTTCATGGAATTCCGTGAGCATGTTGATGTGGAAGGTTTTACGCTTCCCGTCAATATCGACGATATAGTCAACATCGGAAACTTTTGATATTATATCGTACGGACCTTTCCAAGAAATAAGAAGTCTATTTTCCCTACAAGGTAGCAAGACAAATGCTTTGTCACCTGGACAAAGTTGTCGCAAGCATCTCTTTTTATTGGCAAATTCCCTTGCCTTCTGTTTCGCAAATTCAGAAGAAGCAGTTGCCAATTTGCATGCTTCAATAATCTTGTGTCTAAGTGCGATGACATATTCATAAGAGGATTTTGTGTCATCGACAATATTATCAGCAGTTATAAGATCATGAAGTAAGGACATAGGACCTCGCGGTTTCGCGCCAAAGACAAGTTCAAAGGGAGAAAATCCTGTATGTTCGGTGGCGGTAAATTAATATTAGACAAACATAAAGGTATGTTTTCAGGCACTCGTAAGAAATAAAGAAGTAGAACACTTGGACAACAGAAAAACAACAGACGTGAGTGGCTTACCCAGGGTTCGAACCCCGTACCTTCCGTACGACAACTCCGCCTAGCTATCAAGCGAATCACACTGACCCCACGGCCAGCTAGGCATCCCCAAAAAAGGATGCTTTGCTGGCTATATATCAGTACGAAACACACAAGATAACACCGGAAGTATACAGTGGGCAACTCAGCCCTTTAATGACGCAATCACTTCTGTTGTTCTCCTATTAATAGTATGTGTCAGTCTAAACAAGACAAAGACCTTGATACTGGGTCCAGTAAATAGTAGAAGACTTAAAGACAGTAGTATAGAACAGAGGGTAGGTTTCTGGTATTGTATACATATAAATAACACATAAGGAAGGGAAACCCGAGGCCTGTAAACAGTAAATTAATATTAGACAAACATAAAGGTATGTTTTCAGGCACTCGTAAGAAATAAAGAAGTAGAACACTTGTACAACAGAAAAACAACAGACGTGAGTGGCTTACCCAGGGTTCGAACCCCGTACCTTCCGTACGACAACTCCGCCTAGGTATCACGCGAATCACACTGACCCCACGGCCAGCTAGGCATCCCCAAAAAAGGATGCTTTGCTGGCTATATATCAGTACGAAACACACAAGATAACACCGGAAGTATACAGTGGGCAACTCAGCCCTTTAATGACGCAATCACTTCTGTTGTTCTCCTATTAACAGTATGTGTCAGTCCAAACAAGACAAAGACCTTGATACTGGGTCCAGTAAATAGTAGAAGACTTAAAGACAGTAGTATAGAACAGAGGGTAGGTTTCTGGTATTGTAAACATATAAATAACACATAAGGAAGGGAAACCCGAGGCCTGTAAACAGTAAATTAATTTTAGACAAACATAAAGGTATGTTTTCAGGCACTCGTAAGAAATAAAGAAGTAGAACACTTGGACAACAGAAAAACAACAGACGTGAGTGGCTTACCCAGGGTTCGAACCCCGTACCTTCCGTACGACAACTCCGCCTAGCTATCAAGCGAATCACACTGACCCCACGGCCAGCTAGGCATCCCCAAAAAAAGGTTGCTTTGCTGGCTATATATCAGTACGAAACACACAAGATAACACCGGAAGTATACAGTGGGCAACTCAGCCCTTTAATGACGCAATCACTTCTGTTGTTCTCCTATTAACAGTATGTGTCAGTCCAAACAAGACAAAGACCTTGATACTGGGTCCAGTAAATAGTAGAAGACTTAAAGACAGTAGTATAGAACAGAGGGTAGGTTTCTGGTATTGTATACATATAAATAACACATAAGGAAGGGAAACCCGAGGCCTGTAAACAGTAAATTAATATTAGACAAACATAAAGGTATGTTTTCAGGCACTCGTAAGAAATAAAGAAGTAGAACACTTGGACAACAGAAAAAACAACAGACGTGAGTGGCTTACCCAGGGTTCGAACCCCGTACCTTCCGTACGACAACTCCGCCTAGCTATCAAGCGAATCACACTGACCCCACGGCCAGCTAGGCATCCCCAAAAAAGGATGCTTTGCTGGCTATATATCAGTACGAAACACACAAGATAACACCGGAAGTATACAGTGGGCAACTCAGCCCTTTAATGACGCAATCACTTCTGTTGTTCTCCTATTAACAGTATGTGTCAGTCCAAACAAGACAAAGACCTTGATACTGGGTCCAGTAAATAGTAGAAGACTTAAAGACAGTAGTATAGAACAGAGGGTAGGTTTCTGGTATTGTATACATATAAATAACACATAAGGAAGGGAAACCCGAGGCCTGTAAACAGTAAATTAATATTAGACAAACATAAAGGTATGTTTTCAGGCACTCGTAAGAAATAAAGAAGTAGAACACTTGGACAACAGAAAAACAACAGACGTGAGTGGCTTACCCAGGGTTCGAACCCCGTACCTTCCGTACGACAACTCCGCCTAGCTATCAATGGACTGACACATACTGTTAATAGGAGAACAACAGAAGTGATTGCGTCATTAAAGGGCTGAGTTGCCCACTGTATACTTCCGGTGTTATCTTGTGTGTTTCGTACTGATATATAGCCAGCAAAGCATCCTTTTTTGGGGATGCCTAGCTGGCCGTGGGGTCAGTGTGATTCGCTTGATAGCTAGGCGGAGTTGTCGTACGGAAGGTACGGGGTTCGAACCCTGGGTAAGCCACTCACGTCTGTTGTTTTTCTGTTGTCCAAGTGTTCTACTTCTTTATTTCTTACGAGTGCCTGAAAACATACCTTTATGTTTGTCTAATATTAATTTACTGTTTACAGGCCTCGGGTTTCCCTTCCTTATGTGTTATTTATATGTATACAATACCAGAAACCTACCCTCTGTTCTATACTACTGTCTTTAAGTCTTCTACTATTTACTGGACCCAGTATCAAGGTCTTTGTCTTGTTTGGACTGACACATACTGTTAATAGGAGAACAACAGAAGTGATTGCGTCATTAAAGGGCTGAGTTGCCCACTGTATACTTCCGGTGTTATCTTGTGTGTTTCGTACTGATATATAGCCAGCAAAGCATCCTTTTTTTGGGGATGCCTAGCTGGCCATGGGGTCAGTGTGATTCGCTTGATAGCTAGGCGGAGTTGTCGTACGGAAGGTACGGGGTTCGAACCCTGGGTAAGCCACTCACGTCTGTTGTTTTTCTGTTGTCCAAGTGTTCTACTTCTTATTTCTTACGAGTGCCTGAAAACATACCTTTATGTTTGTCTAATATTAATTTACTGTTTACAGGCCTCGGGTTTCCCTTCCTTATGTGTTATTTATATGTATACAATACCAGAAACCTACCCTCTGTTCTATACTACTGTCTTTAAGTCTTCTACTATTTACTGGACCCAGTATCAAGGTCTTTGTCTTGTTTGGACTGACACATACTGTTAATAGGAGAACAACAGAAGTGATTGCGTCATTAAAGGGCTGAGTTGCCCACTGTATACTTCCGGTGTTATCTTGTGTGTTTCGTACTGATATATAGCCAGCAAAGCATCCTTTTTTTGGGGATGCCTAGCTGGCCGTGGGGTCAGTGTGATTCGCTTGATAGCTAGGCGGAGTTGTTGTACGGAAGGTACGGGGTTCGAACCCTGGGTAAGCCACTCACGTCTGTTGTCCAAGTGTTCTACTTCTTTATTTCTTACGAGTGCCTGAAAACATACCTTTATGTTTGTCTAATATTAATTTACTGTTTACAGGCCTCGGGTTTCCCTTCCTTATGTGTTATTTATGTTTATACAATACCAGACCCTCTTCTACTGCTTTGGACCCAGTATCAAGGTCTTTGTCTTGTTTGGACTGACACATACTGTTAATAGTTGTCGTCATTAAAGGGCTGAGTTGGTAAGTGTTATCTTGTGTGTTTCGGATATTCAGAAGATCCTTTTTTGGGATGCCTTGGCCGTGGGTTCAATTCTTTGATAGCTAGTGCGATGACATTTCATACGGAAGGTTTTCGAACCCTGGGTAAGCCACTCACGTCTGTTGTTGTTCTGTTGTCCAAGTGTTCTACTTCTTTATTTCTTACGAGTGCCTGAAAACATACCTTTATGTTTGTCTAATATTAATTTACTGTTTACAGGCCTCGGGTTTCCCTTCCTTATGTTCGTTGGCGACCTCTCTATATGCAAAGAGAGCCGCGGGTAAAACCCTATCCCAATCCTGAGGATGATCTTCTGTTATCTTACCTAGTAGGTTTTTCAGAGTTCTATTCAGACGTTCCACCATCCCATTGGACATAGGATGATAAATACTACTCAGCGATCTCTCTATCTTAAGAGTCGACATTACTTGAGACATGGTATCCGATATGAGTTGGGTACCATGGTCGGATAATATTTCTGCTGGAAATCCCAGACGAGAAAATATTAACGAAAGAGCATCTGCGACATCAGCAGTAGTTATGCTCTTTAGAGGAACAGCCTGCGGCCAACGTGTGCACATATCAACACACGTCAAAATAAATTGGTGTCCCCTAGCAGACTTTATCTTAAATGTACCAATGATGTCTATCGCCATTTTTTGAAATGGTCGAATGGGAATGTCTGCAGCCTGAATAGGTGCATCATGGCGTGGACCTCTGGATTTAATCTCTTGACATACTTTACAAGATCGACAGTAGATTCGTATGTCCTTATTCACAGCAGGCCAAAAGAAAGATTCAAGAACTCTAGCTTTAGTACGGGAAAAACCCATATGTCCAGCACACTGCGAATCATGAGCGTGCTGTAAGATTTTAACTCTCATATTTTTAGGCACAAAGATTTGAGAATGAATGGACTTAGCGGAGTCTTGTACCATACGTACATGTACGCCATTCTTCATCGTAATCCAAGATTTACGATTTGTATCCTTATTCGGATCACCTTTTGTTGCCAGAGTAAAGAATTTCTTTAGAGTAGGATCATCTTCCTGCTGTTTTATAAAGGAATCATGGGAAATCTCCAAGGGATCATCTTGGATCTGCGCATCATTATCTTCAGAATGTGAAGATTGCGGCATATTAAGAGCTTGAGCCCTAGTGATTACTGCATTAGCAGATTGCATATTAACATTTTCCCAATTAGAAATTTGCCGTGGAGTGCATTCTTGCACTCCATGAATGCGACCGATGATAAGATCAGCGATCGGATTCGGCAAGAGACATGCTTGCACCTCTCCTGTAAAGAAAGGCGTAGCAATATTGATAATGGCAGTGGAGTACTTCTCCAATGTGCCACCAAATGTTACACATTTGACTACATTGCCTGTAGCTCGAGAAGGATTTACGAGTGATTGCCTCACTCCGATGGTAGTGCACCCCGAATCGAAAAGAATTGATACCGGAGTACCATCTATTAGGCCTCTATTGAAGACGAGAGCACCCCTTCCATTATGCGCGATTGACGCAGGGAGAGCGGGAAGCGGGTGACCGCAGCTTAAAGTAGAAACTGTGGTTGGATCGAATAATGTTTTGCATTGCGAACACTGAGATGCTCTAGCAAAATCGAAAGCGGAATTTGCTACACTATTGGAGTCTTTTTTATCATTATTCTGATTACCGGCGTCGTGGAACTCCTGTTGTGCAGAGTTAGCCTGGTAATAAGATTTACCATGTCTTTTGTGTTGTGATCTACCTCGGTTATAATTGTCTCTATAATTATTATTTCCTCTGTTATAACCCCTATTTGGGTTTGAATCATAATATTCATGATCATAATCATCACGCTCATTATACTGAGTATCCCTGTAATATTGGTTCTTTTGTCTCCATGAAGCACTTGGGTAGTTCCTATAGCTACTCCCTTTTCGAGAATGTCTAAAATTATGGGTACCCCTCGCATGTCGAGGACTATCAGCCCGATTCCAGTTCTTCGAAGAAGAACCCTGATTTGAGTGGTTATCTTGGTTTTGATACTTATTCCAATTAACCTTTTTATCAAATTTATTTTTAGCTCCTTGGAATTTGTGTGAGTAATTCTGATTATATTCTGTTGCCGAAGCAACTGGCATACTCTCTTTAATGTTAGAGTTACTAAGAATCATGTCAGGGTGTGCCGTGGCATACTGGTCACAATATTCTTCCATTTGCTTTAATGTACTAGGTTTACGCTCATGTAAAAACTCTAGGAATGCTTTATTTACCGAAGACATGACCTTGTCTCTTAGCAATAAATCCGTAAGACCATCAAATGTTTTCTCTATTTTGGATAATTCAATCCATCGTGAAAGTGTAATTCGTGCTTTTGAGACGAATTCTGATAATTCTACACCTACCTCAGGTCTCATTGTTTTAAACAAAAGACGATAACCTTCCTCAGGCAGCTGATATTTCTTTATCAGAGCTGCCCTAATAGCATCATAATTATCCTTGTCGGCCTCTTCAACGAAATATAACTTACTCAGAGACTCCCCTTTTAGATTTTCAGACAACTGATTCACATACTGTGATTTGTCAACATTATGAGCTCGACAAGCACGTTCAAATCTAGAAAGCCAAAATGTTATGTCATCACTGGCAGTGTTGAACGCTGGTACCTTGACCTTGTACACAAAGGGTTTACCATTACCACTAGATGCCTGATTAACATTACTCATACTTGTCAATTTTAATTTCTCTAACTCAAATTCATGTTCTCTTATTGCTTTTCTCTCTTCAGCTTCTCTATCTAATCTTTTCTGTTCTGCAGCCGCTTCTAATTTTTTCTGTTCTGCAGCAACTTCTAATTTTTTCTGTTCAGCTGCAGCAGCAGCTTCTAATTTCTTCTGTTCTGCATCAAATCTCCTTTCCTCCACTTGCATCTGCAATTTCTTTAGTTCAGCAGCAGTATCAGCTTCTTTTTCTAATCTTTTTTCTTCAGCCAGAGCTTTTCTCTCATCAGCAGCAGCAGCAGCAGCTTTTCTCTCTTCTGCAGCAGCTTTTTTCTCTTCAGCAGCAGCTTTTCTCTCCTCTGCAGCTAATGCTTTGTCATATTGAGCAACAGCCCATTGTTCTAAGTCTTTCCCAGTCTTATCAAGGGATTTTCCTTGTGCAATAAAGTAATCTAATGTAGACATCTTGTCTTCTTAAATCAGAAACCTGAAAAAGTAAATAAATTACCTTATTTCACTTTAATGGGAGACAAGTCTATACCATAGACTTAGTCTTAGTGAAAAACTTGTATGGTTATTTTGTTTATCATATAACCAATGATAACTTGAGTACCTGTGGAAAACAATAACTGTATATCTCAAATACTGTGGGAGACAAGCCTTACAAAGGTCTTGTATACCTTAATGTAATCAATGATCACTTGAGTACCTGTGGAAAATAATATTTCCTATACCAATCACTTTGGGAGACAAGCCTTACAAAGGTCTTGTACACTTTGTTTTATAACAATAATAATCATAAAGTACTGATCTGTACTATAATATAAGTGTATTCAACTATACCTCCTATGTTATATGTCAACTAAAGACATTACAAAGGACAAACAAGAAAAGACAATCTGAAAACATTTGCAGAGATCAAATTAAATTAAATAGGAGAAATGAAAAAAAAAAATGATCACAGAATCTGTGATGATAACTGCAATAAGATAACAAGACAAATAACGCCACAGTGTATAAACATAAGGGTGTAAAGAACTGAAATGAAAGGAAAGATGAGACCTACAATTATACAAACAAATCAAACAAAAATAAAGAACAAAAAATATTACAAATACAAATATGAACACAGTCATCACAGCTAACAAATATTTGCAAACAATGTTGCATGCAAATTTCAATTAAGAAATTGCTCCCTATAGAACGCCAGAACAAGACCAATATCACTTGGTATTTCCTGTTCTAGTCACCTCCCATCCAGGCCCGCAAACACATAACAATCACACATATAAACAAATAATATATAAACATAAATACATATAAATCATAAATGTGTACATTATATACTGAAATGTGTTGCAGTTGCAGTGTATTGTACTGTATGCTCAGTTTTAACAAATTAGACTACCACTTTATTGAGTAATAGATTTGCTTTCTAACTGTTACACTGTTCAATTTTTTTGAGCACATTAGAAGATCCAACGATGAAATTTGCACTTTATGTTCAACATTGCTCTTCTATTTCAGCAGGATAAACAATCACTTGTTTAGAACACTGACTGTACTGTGCCAAATGTCAACAAGTGCTGACCCAGATATTGCTACACTTGTCAGAACAGGTCAAGCTGACATTGGTTGTATAGCTGTCCTACAGGTGTTGATGTGGTCAAACAAATGTTCTTGCAACTGTAAAATGTGATTCTCAACACAACAAGACTGCGTAGGCTGGACCCAGGAATCTGGCCCACCACTGTAAAGTGCCAATGTAAAGTGTGGTGTAAAGTGTGTTCTCTTTCTTTTGTAAAGCTCCACTATCAATCACTGTAGCATGTTGTTTGTGGTGCCACTACTGTATATGTCCATGGTAGTGTACAGAGTTGTTGAGATCAGGCATGCTCCAGTCTACCCAGCTGTAAATGGGTAACTCACCCTAGTCCTGAGTTAGGGAAGGCAAAGGCAACTGTAAGCAGTAGTTTCCCTCTAAGGCTCCAGGGGGAGCAGGCCCTAAACTTGGTCAATTCAGCTGACGCAGGATGGTGTATATATGGAGTAGAAGTGTAGAGTGTGATTAACGCGAATGGTGTACTGTTCGTGTTCTGACCAATCTAAGCACTCATTCACTTGTGTCTACAAGGCACCAATGCAGACTGCTGGAATCTTTGTTTACACAGTTTATTTAGACGCACACACTGGGACATAACGAGTAAATCATGGGTATATGTTGAGACATCAATTTGCAGGCATACATAGTAGATCCCAAGTCATGACACATTCATAAATAATAGGTAGTACATCAATAGCTTCCAATGTCATGATACATAATGGCCGCATCCCCTATCTGACTAAGCGCGTCAGTGAAGGCGGATCGGTAAGTAACTAAAGTTGCTTTATGTTCATAGTTTATATTATATTATGAAACCACGATAAGGGGTTTCTATCAAAATTGAGATCTCCTTGCCACTGTCCGAATAATAAGATACATGCCCCGTTCTTTGGACAGTGATTCAAAAATATGATGACAGGAATGTAACATGGCCGCCTTCCTGAGTTGTCGCTCACTCACTCACAGGAGGGTATATATAAGCCAAAGTTAATTTGCAATGCATATGAATAATTTCTTAAAGTTCCTCCATACAGTTCTACAGTAATCCAGTTACTTCACGTAGACATAATTGCTGTATGGAAGCCCGTCATCTTCGTCGATACAAACATGACCCTAGCGTTGCGAAGCATAATATTCCAGCTAGGTCTAACCGACATGAGATCATCAAAAATAGGGTCTGGCATTACCTGGAGTCCGAATCATACATGATACCGTACATTAGGAGAGTCTCTAACACAAACACTAGTAGAGACACAATCTCCTACAGAAGAAAAACCACTTCATAAATCATTTTTACTTAAGAATGTACCAGCCCTAGAAAAGGCGTAACCCGCCATTGTAAACGGTACATCGGAACTCATCACGACTTGTCAAGACAACTCATACTTCCGCTAGAGCGGCATAACAAGAATATAGTCCTGCCTACCCATCCAAAATATACAATATAGGACTGATTCTACTTGTACTAATAATATGTAATACATATGAATTCAGGCCATAAACATAATAAGCAAATTAATCTATTTTCTGGCCCGAACAAACAAGTACGGACATGAGTGCAATATCCATGCGCCGAATCAATATCAAGAACGATTACTCCTATAATCAAAAGTGTAAATCAATCATGAATTATCTAGCTTTACCATAGACAGCATTTTCATACACAAATGAATGAATGTCTATATCTTTTCCATATTAAATAGCCATATCGATTTTTATAATATGTGCGTCAAAATATGCACGCAACAGTCACATGATATTAACACTAGTCACTTATATAATTTCACACAATGAAATATAACGCGAATTCAATTCTGTCACTCATCCGTCATGCGTAATAATCCCAGTGTCACGGCGCTATTTCGCACTGACGAAAAATCAGACTGTCAACGCTTAGTTTTTGGCAACATTGGTATAACTACCCGCAAGTCATGTGATTGGCGGAAGCGGGAATTTTAGGGCGCCAAGATAGGGGATTAGTCTTCTAGCCGCGTCCGAGTGAGGACGTACCTATGTTATCCCTTGCCAGCATTCTTGCTGAGACGTGTGAAATGAGATGTGTGTTCTAGGTTTTTGCCTTCTTGCGGATTGAGTGGATCACATTGTGTAATTCTAAATTTTGTGTATTATCTAGTGACATTTCCTATATACCGCAGATTATAAGTGTCCTGTGTTTTGGGTACTTTCATTGTGATAGATGGTGGCCGCTATGGTGTGCGGTAATCAGTGCATTGCTTGCACTGGGCCGTCATATTGTGTTATATGAGGCTTGTATATAAAGTTATGGAGGCACGTTTTCTCTGGCATTGATATATGTATTTCATATGTTTGCTAGCCGTGTGAGGCTGGATTCTGTGTGCATTTATTCATTAAAAGGAAGTACCTGTAAGAAGTGTTAACCTTTCTTTGTCAACCATTATATGTTGTGGTCGTACTTCTTCTGGAGCGAGCCTATAAGTGTTAGTGTTGACCGTCATTATAAATCCACAGCATAATTGGGTCTTGACACCCAGTCAGCTAAACCGTATCTTCCTGTGTAAGTAAGTGGGGTGATAAAATTTGCATTAACTGAACAACTGGCAAGAAAATATATACGCGTTATGTTATTTCTCTAGTTTTAACGCTAGGGAATCACAGTGAATTAAAATGGTAAAGTTAACACATTTTAACACTTAAGCACAATTTCTATTACCACAAATCAGACAATGAAATCCCCACGAGACATTTATCACATTTAGCGAAGAATGGTTCTAGTCTGGCGTGTTTTAGATTATCCAAAATTTTCTGAGCGACTCATAACTGATCTGGAGAGAACGCCATATATATATATATACAGATCATGGTGTTATTATCACTAGAGTGTGTTATAATTCACACATTCTGCATAGCAGAGAAATCAAGAAACTGCGTTTCCCGGATCAAAGGTTTTATCGTTCGCTCTACTCAGCGATGCTGACCGACATCAGAAGACTTGGCCGTGCAACGGGCCTCTCTTAGATTTCGTCCCCTTTCGCAGATCAAACAATTTACCTCCCCCTGAACGTACGAACATCAAATGTGGTCGGGAAAATATTATCGCCCCTGTACCTCTTCACACAGTCCGTTAGTTCCACGTGCACCTGTCTAATGACTGATAATTGGCAGATCGGCTCGCGTGAGAAACTCAGGTAAGCAAACGTGATTCGCTCCCCTGTTAAGACTGGCAGGTTGCGAAAAGTTGGTAAACAACTCATGTTCCCAGAAAAAGGGTGTGAATTCAAAAGTGAGTCATACAAACAGAAAATTTGGGGGTTTGGCTTAGCAAATGGTAGACACTAGATGGGAAAGCAACGGCTGTCAGATTACTGTAAGCTGTATTTCCATTATACGTCACAATTATAACCTTTACCTATTTTAAATTGTTTCAATTAAACATCTTTTAAATGTAACACATTGTAATATTGTCACGAAATACGTTCGTTTTTCGGGTCTGCACTTCTCTCCGGTGTTATTACTCTCTCATTCCTTTTACGTGCTAATTGATGTAAAGTGTGAAATATTTAATATTGTGGTTTTATTTCTTTACATTAGATTGAACGAAATTTAATTCCTCCAATGCAGTCACGCATGGACGCACACGGCCAGGCGTCTGCCGGTAACATAGGTTGACCTGACTGACCCGACCAGTGTGAACGAACGAACGAACGAACTTTATTTTCAAAGGGTTAAGAATTGAGCACGCAGGCCCGCATGACCGTCTGACATTCTTCCCTTCCTCTCTCTCTCTCTCTCTCTCTCTCTCTCTCTCTCTCTCTCTCTCTCTCTCTCTCTCTCTCTCTCTCATCATGTATGCTGTATCCTTTCATCTTCACATTTACTTAAAGCATTATTAAGGCATCTATCATTATAAAAGTAATATAACATCATACATTTGCAATAATCATCACAATTAAAGTACATTTTTTAAATAAATTAAAGAAAAAAATGAAAAATAAAGAATTTTAAAAAAAATAATAGTAATAAAAAAAAATAATGAGAATGAAAAAAAAAAACAATCAACAAGACTGATAAAAATCGAATTCCTCATACAGTAAATTAGTGATTTGAAACATATTCAGAGATGTGTTATAAGAACTCGTGAAATATTCAAACGGTCTACTACTAAATAACGCAGGGACTCTTGTGTTTTTTCCAGTGCACACGAAAAGCTGTACGAGAGGTGAGCAGCTTTGAGTCTCATTGCAGATACTGCTGCAATGAGTGCAATGATAGGTTCATCAAGATGAGGTGGGGTAAACAGTTACTCTCCTTGCTGTCTTTGCCGTTCCAAACTCAAGACCAGAATCAGACTAGGTAGATAGTTAGATAGACATATACGAAAGCAATTAATTTGCCAAGGGTTGAAAATCTGGCACAGTCCCCTCTTGCATTCTTCCTTCCTCTTGCTCATCTTTTGTTACTGTTACTCAAACATTCTCGCGTACTTTAAGTATTAATTTGGCATATAAATCTGGCACAGTCCCCTCTTGCATTCTTCCTTCCTCTTGCTCATCTTTTGTTACTGTTACTCAAACATTCTCGCGTACTTTAAGTATTAATTTAGTTCCAAAGGTTGTTATTGCCGGGAGTTGTAGTGAGGATAAGCTCTCACTGCAGATAAAATACTTCTATGGCACGCGCCTCAAACAGCCTCTGACAACCAAGTCCAGCTCCCGGCCTTCACGTGTGGCTCAATTTGAGCCCGGCGGAACTGTTTCCACTGACGGGAGAAGGGGCAAAGGCGAGCGACTGGCGCCTTAAAACCAGCAGCTTCGGACAGATAGGGCTCGTGATCCTTGGTTGGTAGCTTATCTAAGAGAAGGAACTCTGAATTCAAACCACCGCTGCCTTGCGGGAATATCCATTTATGGAATTGGCTTCGGGAGTAAACCCTGAGGATAAATCCGGAGTCAGAGTCCCTAAGGCAGTCTAATGTCGATTCGACATTATTCTGGCAACTCCTGCGACATGGCTGGTACCAAACTGTATCGGCTACTGCCGTTCCTTTGGATCTACCGGCTGTGTGGAGAGGGGGAACATGCTGCATGGGCAACAGCTTGATCTCCATATAACTGTGCCCAAGCTCGCGCCCTGGAGAGGACACTCCAGCTTCACCCGATAGGTGTCGGCAAAACACGGGAAGTAGCAGTTACCGGTTATAAGCATTTTGCCCAATTGGCGTAGGGCATGGCGCCAGGGGCTACTTCCGACAGTGGGAGAGGTTCTAGGATCTCACTGGACAGCTACCGCCCGCTTTAAGCTGGGCAGCACCCAGTCAATAAGGTGTTGTCCCGCCACTGTCTGCTTTCCCCATTGGGTGCATGGGGATTAGGGTCAAACTCGAACTGTGGACAGACAATTTTGCACCAAGCAATTATCGAAAAAATAGAAATAAGCAAACTCTCAGATTGGGATGCTGGAACGTCCGGACTATGTTGACTGGACTATCCGAAAACCTACAGGATGTAAACGATGTAAGGAAGACAGCCATAATTAATGATGAGCTTAAACGACTTCAGGTGGATATAGCTGCACTTCAGGAAACGCGCCTGGCGGGCTCTGGAACGGTGAGCGAGAAGGACTATACATATTAGTGGCAAGGGAAAGATCTTAATAAAGCTAGAGAAATGGAAGTAGGTTTTGCGATCAAAAAATCGCTAACTAAAATGGTTGAACCAGGCGAGAATGGATCAGAACGCCTGTTAACGCTCCGCCTGCAAACTAGCACAGGTCCCATCACCCTTGTCAGTGTATATGCTCCTACTCTGTACTCTGCCTCAGAAGCTAAAGATGAGTTCTATGAGAATCTAACAGCAATTATCAAAAGCATACCTAGGCAAGAACAGCTTGTTCTCCTTGGTGACTTTAACGCTAGAGTGGGTGCCGATAATGTTTCATGGCCTTCATGTCTGGGCAGGTTTGGTATTGGCAAGATGAATGAAAATGGACAACGGCTCTTAGAGTTGTGCGTCCACCATGACCTCTGCGTGACCAACACCTACTTTCAGACAAAACCCCAGCATAAGGTGTCATGGAGACACCCACGATCCAAGCACTGGCACCAACTTGACCTGATTCTCGTCAGAAGGCCACTCCTCAGGTCTGTGCTCTCCACGCGCTCGTACCATAGTGCAGACTGTGATACAGATCACTCCTTGGTTTGCTGCAAAATCAGAGCACAACCAAGAAAACTCTATCGTGTCAGACATGAAGGGAAACCACGCATTGATACCAGCAAGATGTCAGACCCTTTCATGATCGCTCAATTCACTGCGACCTTCGAGAAAGTGCTCAGTAGCCCTCAGCATGGTGATACTATTACAGAGAACTGGAAGCATCTACGGAACACCATTCAAAGTACTGCACTTGCCAACTTTGGTAAGAAAACAGCAAAGTCAAATGACTGGTTTGATGCTTCATCAGATGTGATGGCACCTGTCATTGAAGCTAAGCGCAGTGCTATGAATGAATACAAACGTTCACCAAGTGCCAGAACCCTACAGATCCTGAGGGCTACGAGAAGCAAAGTTCAACAAACTGCTCGACGCTGTGCAAATGACTACTGGCTCCAGCTCAGTGAGAGCATCCAGATCGCAGCGCAAACAGGCAACATTAGACAAATGTATGACGGTATAAAGAAAGCACTTGGCCCCCATAAAAGTAAGACGGCACCACTAAAAACCATCAGCGGAGAGAAGCTAACCGATAAGGGTAAGCAGATGGAGAGGTGGGTCGAGCACTACTCTGAGCTTTACGCTAGAGACAATACCGTTACGCCTGCAGCCCTTGATGGTGTCAACAGTCTGCCAACTATGGAGGAGCTGGATGCCGAACCAAAATTAGAGGAACTCAGCAAGGCCATTGATAGCTTGGCCTCTGGCAAAGCACCAGGCAGTGATGGGATTCCTCCTGATTTAATCAAATGCTGTAAGAGCACGCTATTACATCCCCTGCATAGGATGCTGTGCCAGTGCTGGGAAGAGACAACTATTCCTCAAGACATGCGAGATGCCAAGATTGTAATACTGTATAAAAATAAAGGAGACAGAAGTGATTGCAATAACTACAGAGGCATCTCTCTTCTTAGTATTGTTGGTAAGGTTTTTGCCAAAGTCATCTTAATGCGCCTACACAAGTTAGCTGAGCGCATATATCCAGAGTCACAGTGTGGATTCCGAGCTGGCAGATCAACAACAGACATGATCTTCTCTCTCCGCCAGCTTCAGGAAAAATCAAGAGAGCAGAAAAGACCATTATATATCGCCTTTATAGACCTCACAAAAGCATTCGACCTGGTTAGTAGGGATGGACTCTTTAAAATCCTCCTGAAAATAGGCTGCCCTTCTAAAATGCTGGAAATGATAAAGTCATTCCATGACGGCATGAAGGGAACAGTCCAATATGCTGAAAGCACGTCACAGCCCTTTGATATACGAAGTGGCGTTAAACAAGGCTGTGTTCTGGCTCCGACCCTCTTCGGAATTTTCTTTGCCTTACTCTTGAAACATGCATTCAGAGATGCAACTGAAGGAATATGTCTTCACACTAGGTCAGATGGCCGTCTGTTTAATCTTTCAAGGCTGAAGGCAAAAACAAAAATCAGAAGGGTCACTATAAGAGACTTGTTGTTCGCTGATGATGCTGCAGTCGTCACTCAAAGCCAACAGGAGCTTCAGAGCTTGATGAATCGCTTCACTAAAGCATGCAAGGACTTTGGCCTCACAATAAGTCTAAAGAAAACGAATGTGCTGAGTCAGGATGTGGGTGCTGCACCAGTTATCACTATCGATAACTATGAATTGGCAGTGGTGCACCACTTCACATACCTAGGGTCTACCATCAATGACAAACTCTCACTGGATACAGAAATCGACAGCCGCATTGGCAAAGCTGCAGCTACCTTTGCCCGCCTCACATCGCGTGTTTGGGGAAACTCTAAACTCACAATGAAGACCAAAGCTGCGGTATATAATGCCTGCGTCACCAGCACACTCCTATATGGCAGCGAGACCTGGACGACCTATGCTAAGCAAGAAAGAAGGCTCAATACCTTCCATTTGCGGTGTCTACGCCGCATCCTCGGCATCTCGTGGAAAGATAAAGTGACAAATGTCGAGGTGTTGTCACGTGCTGGCCTTCAAAGTATGTATACGCTTCTTAGACAGCGCAGACTTCGCTGGCTTGGCCATGTTCGCCGCATGGAAGATGGTCGCATCCCAAAAGATATCTTCTACGGACAATTAGCAGATGGCAAGAGAACAGTTGGGCGACCACAGCTGAGGTTCAAAGATGTGTGCAAGAGAGATATGAGGGCACTGGACATGGATCCAGCAACATGGGAGGATGAAGCTGCCGATCGCACTAAGTGGCGATGCTATTTACGGCGCCACCTCAGATTGGGCGAAGAGAGGCTCACACAAGAAGCAGAGGTGAGGAGAAAACGTCGAAAGGAGCACCAGGAAAATAAGCAGCTGAGGGCTGTCACCTCAGGGGCGCATTCCCATAGTCAGTTATGACTGAAGGGGCTATTATTATTATTATTATAAGTATTAATTTAAGGGCAATACAACATTACAAGGTAGTATAACAGCATACATTAACAGTACCTGTTCACAAAATTAAGAAAAAGTATATTGAAATGAAAAACTAGATCATCAGAGCCTCTCTACAGTATATTAGATAAAAGTACAACACAACTAGTTAGGGTGGCATATAATCAGCACTCATAAAGTATTTGAACAGTATACGATTATATGAGTAAGGACTGTGCGTGTTTTTCAGGTCATTGGGAAGATTGTTCCAAAGATGGGCAGCTGAGTAAGCCAAACTAGTCTTAAATAGGTCTAGCCTGGGCTTGGGTACCTGTGATTTGTTTAAGCGCTGACTACGTCTTTCATTATATTTTAAAAGCGGCCAAAGATACTTTAGAGCATTCTGTGACAGGATTTTGTGAATAAATTTCCCTTTGTTAAAGAGAAAGTGCTTCCTGATGGGTAATATTTGAAGATAATTATATAAATCTATACAATGTGTTTGGTGTTTATCAGCAACAAGGCGCATTGCGCGTTTTTTAAGCGAGTGGAGCCTTTTTGTGTTGGAGACAGAACAACCATCCCAGATTGTGGAACAATAGTCTAGATACGTTTGTATATGAGATATGTAGAACATTTTCCTTGCTTGCTCATCCAGGAAATGTTAAATTTTGGCTAATTGGTAAACTTTTTGTGCTGTTTACTTTGTGAGTGCGTGTACATGTGAGTTCCAGCTTAGGTGTTGGTCAACAGTGAGACCTAGAGTTCTGTGTTCATTTACGTTTTCAATTCGTGATGTTCCACGTTTTGTAAAGATAGTTCTAGTGAGGTGCAACTTTTATCACTTGTATAGACAGTACAGTCATCGGCAAACAGGTCACATGATGAGTGTTTGTACCATAGACACCTCACTTATATCAACAGATAACTCTCTGCTTACAAAATCCGCAGTAATGATATACAAATAGCAATATACTTCTCAAAGTACAAACAGATGCATGTATATAAGATCCACTTCACCTCTTAATGTATGAATATAATCTACTTCACCTCTCAATGCATAAATATAATCCTCTTCAACTTTCAATGTATAAATCGCATCACCCACTTCACCTCTCAATGCATAAACATATTCCACTTCAACTGTCAATGTATAAATATCATCATCCACTTCACCTATCAATGCATACACATAATCAACTTCAACTGTTATTTACTGTCTCCTTACTCACTAGATTTTGGTCCTTCCAACCACTTAATCTCTGTGATACAACTGTCAAGACTCTTACTATAGTCGAAGGTTGTATTTCATCAGCTGATAATACCTCTTGGTGCTATGCCACCTCCAAACTGTAAGGTTGTGGCCACAAAATTGAAAAATAACACAGCTTCTTCACCACAGTATCTTACCAACACCCACATTGGTGTTGTACTATGACAATATTTGTACTCTCAATATTGTACCTAATACCAGAAAGTTTATAATTGGTAAAAATGAACACTCCACAGATGAAAAGACAAACACTAAATGGAACGATAATTAACAGTCACGATGAATAAGATGACAGACACGGTTGAGCAGAGATAAATTGATATCTACAACGCGTGACTGAGCACGAACGAAAACAAGGGATACCTGTTAAAGTATTTAAAAGATAGCCAGAAGAAACGAGAGACCACACCACTTAAACACAACAATAGGATTACTGCATGTACAGGACAATGTTAATACAAACCCCACTAATACACCTAACAAAAACATTGCTTGGAATGTTAAGTAGGGCATTCGCAGCAAACACCTCTGCCTTACTCCACCACTAAACATACACAGCCACACCCTAGAAAGCAATCAGTACTCTAATCCAATCTTTTCCCACAAATGAGAAAAGAAAGCATTAAACTCGCCACCCGTCCACCCTGGACCACACGAATATAATATTAATCACAGTAGACCAGACAACAACTACACTTAACAATGAAGTGCTAAGAGCTACCACTTTCTCTAGCCACCAACTTAATCACACCAATCAAAATAAACTAATTAACATATAAACAAAAATATTACTATAACATATCCAAGATTTATTCTATATAGTACAGACCCCAAGAAATAGGAACGCACAGCGAAAGATCCCACCTAACTACCTAACCCCCTATAAAGATACAGACTAAGTTTCTACCAAGGAAGCGAGAAAAAGCACAAAACACAAGGAAAGAAAAACAACAACAAACCAATAAGCAACCTTAAGAAACAGACGTAGAAACAGAAGAAAGCTTGTTGCTACCCTAGCAAGACCCCGACACAACTGTCCCACTACTCAAGAGAACCAGACTGAACGATAAGTAGTATCAGGTGGATAGACAGAAAAGAAAATTTTAAATGAAGAAAACAGAATTTAGAGGAAAAATAAGAAAAACATGAATATAACAAAACATACAAAGATTTACAAACATAAAACTTAACTGATGGCCCAGCGAGCTTGTCCAAGTAGCTCCTCAGCACCGATGATGAAGATGAAGACACTACCAACAGTACTCCACAAACTTGACAAAAATTCAAATATACAATGTTCTTCTCCAAGTAATCTCTGAACTGTCCACAGTAAGAATAACGACTGTATATTGCCACGAAAGTTCAGCTAACCAACCAGCTTCACAAGTCTATGTGCCAGATTATAACGTTACCGTCTTTTGGCACTATGATCTATGACTATAAGCAAAGTTCGCTTCGTTACAATGCTTCCGGAATCCAGCAGACTTCAAGACAAAGTACTCCAGAACCACACAGATCAGCAGGCTTCACTCTTCAGCACAGTAACTTTCCAGGGTCACGACAGAGGCTTTGGTAGGCTCCCACTGGACAGGCACACCAGTATGGCTTGAAACCGACAGCACTTGGCAAGATTCCCGGAAGGTAACGTTCCCAGGTGTGTAGAGCAGTATGTGAGATGACACTGCTGCAGATAGGCTACCAGAACACGATATCAAGTCCCAAACTACTCTGGTTGCATAGAACTAAACCATTACCCAGATACGACGAGTTGCATACACCCTGGGATACCGCCAACACTATTGATACCACTAACAATAGACGATCTATCTTCCCTCCTGACACAGTGTGTCACTTGTGTCAAACTATACCAAACTTGACAATCTATATCCCGCCTGACACCATTAGTCACTTGGGCCAATCTATACCAAATAATAATGACACCTTACTCTCCACTGCTCCACCTGGATCAACATCACTACGCCACGAAGTATACCTTTCAATATCTCTACTTATTCAGCTTGACAATCCACACCTGCTTACACTACCATTACTGACAGCAGAACACTAATAAACAAGAATATCACCCACAATACTGCCCTTCATCAAGCTTTACAAACACTGACTACCAAATATTTAATTTCCCCGCAGCACCAACACGCCAAAACTTGCATGTGACCGTGACCTATTTCCCAAATACAACTTACTCACAACACGAACTGGACCACCCTGGCTGAACACTGACCTAGTAACCCCTCGCTGTGCTGTGAACTAAATACTGAAACCGGCCTGCCGACTATAACTACTGTAAACAGTCTAATATTTCACCACCAGCAGAAATAAACAAAATATCCGAACACGGACCACTCTATAACCACAAGGCAATAAAACGCGCCCAAAGACGTCGAAGAATAGGACGGTTCTCTTATGTGTGCATAGCCACTTCTAGCCTTTATAATGAACATCTAGGCCCCATGGCCTTTAAAGAATGGGACAGAGCCACACAGTTGTAAAGACCCAATTATGCTGTGGATTTATAATGACCGTCAACACTAATACTTATAGGCTCGCTCCAGTAGAAGTACGACCACAACATATAATGGTTGACAAAGAAAGGTTAACACTTTTTACAGGTACTTCCCTTTAATGAATAAATGCACACATAATCCAGCCTCACACGGCTAACAAACAAATGATAAATGCATAAACATAATCCACTTCAACTGTCAATGTATAAATATCATCATCCACTTCACCTATCAATGCATACACATAATCAACTTAACTGTTATTTACTGTCTCCTTACTCACTTGATTTTGGTCCTTCCGACTACTTAATCTCTGTGATACAACTGTCAAGACTCTTACTATCGTCGAAGGTTGTATTTCATCAGCTGATAATACTTCTTGGTGCTATGCCACCTCCAAACTGTAAGGTTGTGGCCACAAAATTGAAAAATAACACAGCTTCTTCACCATAGTATCTTACCAACACCCACCTTGGTGTTGTACTATGACAATATTTGTACTCTCAATATTGTACCTAATACCAGAAAGTTTATAAATGGCAAAAATGAACACTCCACAGATGAAAAGACAAACACTAAACGGAACGATAACTAACAGTCACGGTGAATAAGATGACAGACAGTGGAAGATCATTAATGTATACGGTAAAGAGGAGAGGGCCGAGAATAGAGCCCTGAGGAACACCTGTATTGACAACGGTTGGGTTCGACAAGGAATTATTGTAAGACACTATTTGTTGTCTGTCTGACAGGAACGATTTAATTAACTTTTACCAGCTTAATATTTACTTTCATTGTTTCTAATTTTCTGATTAAAATAAAGTGATCGATCATATCAAATGCTTTTTGGAAATCTACAAAGATTGCTCCACATATATTATCGTTATTGATGTTTAGGTGCCAATTGTCTATCATCTTTGTTAAGGCTGTGTTGCATGAATGCTTTGGTCTAAACCCCGATTGATTGCCGATTAGCAGGTCATTATTGACGGTGTTGTAGTGTTGTTTTGTGGATGTGTTTTTCCAGTGGTTTGGACAGCGAAGATATAAGAGAAATGGGCCTATAGTTACTAAGATTACTACTATCAGATGAACCTGGTTTGAGAAGTGGGTATACAGAATGGTTTACAGTAGAAACAGGGGTGAAACAAGGCTGTATTATGTCACCACTACTTTTTGGAATAGCTATTGATTGGGTTATGAGAAACTATACCCACAATGAACAATTGGGTATAAAATGGACAAATGGAAAATTCTTGGGGGACCTGGATTTCGCAGATGATGTAGCATTCTTAAGTTCAACACCAAGACAATCCCAAGAAGCAATAAATAATTTGGGTCATCTCTCGGTTAAAATAGGTCTCCAAATAAATGCCTCTAAAACTAAAGCTATGAACTTTTCTAACGAGACCTTTGATATCATCTTGAACGGGGAAAAACTACAGAAAGTTGAAAGTTTCAATTATTTAGGCAGTAAAATGACTCAGGATGGTGACACAACAAGAGAAATCCATACTAGAATTGCTTTGGCAGCTAGCGCCTTCAATAGATTATCTAACATTTGGAAATTACGATCATTGAATATACATACCAAGCTTCGTCTGTTTAATTCAAATGTTATCTCAGTGTTAACATACGGCTGTGAGAGTTGGAAAATAACAAAATCATTGGAGAACAAGCTGAATACATTCGAGAACAAATGTCTTAGAAAACTCATGAACATCAGTTGGAAAGAATTCAAGACTAATCGACAAATAAGAGAAGACTCTAGGCAGAAATATGTCTCCGACTATATAAGGAAAAGACGATGGTCATATATCGGTCATGTCCTACGAATGCAAAACAACAGAATACCACTACAGGCGCTCACTTGGGTTCCTGAGGGTAAGAGGAAAAAAGGAAGACCAAAAGAAACACTCAGAAGAACAATAATAAGAGAAGGAAGAACGTTGGGCCTAAATAATGTGCAAGAGCTAAGAGGAGTGGCGTCACAACGAACAACCTGGAGAGCACTGGTTTCTGCCTTATGCGCCGTGTTTGGTGCTTAAAGAATTTATTATTATTATTATTATTATACTTTAGCGCTTTTAAAAGCAGATGGAAAGTAACTCCTTGCGATACATTGATTATATATGTATGTATGTATGTCAGTGAATCACTAATGGCAGGTGCGGCAAAGCGCAGTATTCGATTACTGATTCCATCATGTCCCGATGAGTTATTATCTTTAAGGCCAGTAATATAGTTATAAACTTCGTTAACTGTTATAAAAGGGATGTCGGGTGGAATTGTGTTAGTACATTTGTTCTCGCAGAACGTTGATAATTTGCTTAAGTCACAAGGGGGAGACGGAATGGTGGATTTTATATTGTTGATGTCTGCCTGAAAATGATTGCTGTAGTCTGTACAAGTAAGTGGCGTATTGGGAGTATGTAGGTCTGGAAAATTTCGTTTGTTCACTAAAGTGTTGATTGCCTTCCATATTTCTTTACTGTTAGTTTTACTCTGAACTAAATTTCTAAAGTAGTTTTTCTTTTCTCTGCGAATTAAGTATTGTACTTTATTTCTTACTGTCCGATATGTAGTGATATCCTTATTTTTATGCGCTCGATCTCTTTGCCTCATAGCGTCAAGAACTTCTTGTGTGATCCATGGAGATTTAATTTGCCTTTTCACGAGAATTTCTTTAGTAGGCGCATGCTTATTAAAAATACTATAAAATATCATTGTCCAATATGCGATGGCGTCATCAGGATCAGGAATTTGAAAAACGTAGGCGAGCGGTGCAGTTCGTAAATCATTCAAAAATAATTCACGGTTGAAATTTTTAAGACTTCTATATTGAAAACTAATGTGTTTATTTTATTGTTTGGAGATTTGTACCCATTTTTTGCCCAAATGCAACATATGGGATAATGGTCACTCGTAGCAATAGTAGGGATGGAGCATTCTGTAATGTTTTCTGGACAGGTTACGTAGATGTGATCGATCAGTGTGGATGACGTTTTTGTTACTCTGGTAGGTTTGCTGACTATTTGTTTCATGTTATACGATGCTATGATGTTGGTCCATATTTGGTTTGGCTTATGCATATCGATATTAAAATCACCAAGAAGAATAATTTCATTAACTGTAGTAATTACTTTATCCATCATGTTCGTGAAATCTTCAAACCATGTTGTTCCTACACTGGGATTACGATAAAGATATCCGATTACAATAGGTCTTTGCTTTTGTGGCTTTACCTCTAACCATATGCATTCTATATCTATATCTTTTCTGCGGCGATAACTGAGAGAAGTAGAAATATAAACTGCTAGACCCGTCTCTAATTGTCTACTTGAATCTCGCCGAATTGTTTTAAAATCTCTGAGCTCAATGTCATCGTCGGTTATTTTCTCATTCAGACGACTTTCGGAAAAACCAAAAACCTGGAAATTTTGGTTAAGAGACTACTGCTAGACATGAATTTGTAAACAAATGGACAGTCGTCTGGAAAAGACTGACATTACGGTTCAGGTAAATATACCTTGTATTATTAGGCACCATTCTGAGACGAAATGTCCAGAGTGGCTGAAGGTAATATATCTGTATAAAACAGAAGATTGATTACCTGTATTATCTTCCACACCGCAGTTGCAGAATCCTAGGCAGTTTCTGGATTTTGATTGCTGTAATTTGTAGTTAGAAAACCGCCTTCTTGCTCCATGGTGTAGCGAGAGGTTAAATAATTTATGAAGAATAAGACAACCAGGTATACTAGGATAGTTGCCAGAGAAGAGTCTGGTCTTATAAGAAATACCCCATTCTCAGAAAAGATCAATGGTGTACAGAGTTCAAAGGTTTAAAGTGTGGCTGTAAAGAATTACTGGCCGAAATAGTAATATTCAGTACCAGTATTCTATGATGCCACTCTCGGAATTATACCTATGGGCTGTTATAGTATCTAGGGGATTTAATTAAATTCAAAGTAAAAGGAATTCAAAGCTGACATAAAGTAATCAAAACAGTGCACTACAATTTCTTAATTTTATTTTTGTACAGTCATCTGTTAAGTTTTGTTTGTGTAAACACAAACCCTAAAAATAAACAAATAAAAAACACACTGATGATGTTGCATGTATCTACACCAAATAAAAGTCACTCACTAAAAATAAAGTCTTTTCCTTGTTGCTAAGGCTCCCTTGTTATGAAAATAGTCTTAGTTCAACTAATCCTCTGGAACCAATGTTAATGATGGTACTTGAATTTATCTTCAGTATTAGGGGGGTAGATATTGACAACTGTCACAATGACTTCACTGTTACTAATATCACTTGACTTCGAAACAAAAGTCTATATTGTTTGGTAAATATTGAAACTGTCACAATAACGTCAAAGTTACTGAGATCACTTGAATTCACAATATTTTTATGTTATGTAGCTTTTGCAAACTATCACTCTGACTAAAGTCTATATTGTTTCCAGACTAATTTAATCATCACTGTTTTCATCACTACAAAGCTAAACAGGGTGTGGTACGCCAATGCTGTGCGAGTCAGTCTTGTCTAATGGGACTTAACTTCTTCGCTTCCGCCTTTTAACTTGAAGCAGGAATATAAGATGGAGAAGCCCAACACTGAGGGTCCCCACTCTTCCAACTGATGTAGGTACGGGGTGCTTGTTCAAATCCTACGCCGCTAGGTACAACACCAATGTTCGTCTCTGCTAACAAGATGAGTGACAGGATACCTCTGACCTGAAATGTAATAGGTCCTACATAGCATCTGGCTCTAAAATCCTCATACCCAGATCGTAGATTAGTGAGGCCGTTCAGAATAAGTGATGGTAACACAGGAAAGGTAGACTCAGTCAGTGACAAATAGGTTTGTGCAATAATATAACACAACATTACAACACACACACTTTCCTAATATGTCCATGACTGACATCACTAAAACTGCATAGGAATAATGGTGAGTGTTTAGTGTATACTCAAACAATACATTAAATTACAATCTTTCCTCTTTTACTTATTCCTGATAGTATTGTCCAGTCCAGCAATCAGAAAAAGCTTTAAAAGCTTCTGAAACTAACAGCCCTCATTCCGTCCGGCCTTAGCTTGTAAATCGAACATAATTTATACAGCACAAAGCAGCTTTCCTTCTACGAATCACACAATGAGATTTTACACACAAAATCACTTCCATTACCCACTAGTAATTAATATTATACATATTATGACTTAATTCTCTTACCCACAATCTCAGATTCAACAGGCTTTTCATAAACCCATGCAGTCTGCTTCACTGGCAAATGGCGAAGGAGCTCTGTGGTAGAATCTGATTTCTGTCCTCTGACGAATTTGTTTCTGGCGGTTCAAGAGAAATCTCTGTTCGTTCGTTCGTTTGTCTGATATGTTGCTGTTATACCCTGTTCAACCTGATAATTGGTTATAGTTGGGGTATATTGTGCGTTAAATCTCCGTTGTTGTTGTTTTGATGAGTTGATGGGTGGAGAGCGGTCACTTAACAGCTGACCATTATTGCCTCTCCTCGTGCCATCTTGGTCTATCCTGTTCAACCTGAAAGTTGGTTATAATTGGGGTATTTAGTGTCATTTTATTTACTAATTTTGTATTCAATTTAAATAACTATTGTCTTTTGCAGTTGCTGATTTTTATTTATATTAGTATTTTTCCATTTTATTTTCTCTTTTGTATTGTTTATAGATAACTATTGTCCTTTACACTTGGTTTTAATTTGTATTAGTATTTGTTCTTTTTGAGTTGTTGTCCTTTTTTTATATACCTCGTTGATTTTCCTTGTCCTAAGAGTAGTTAGTTTTTTGTTAATGCTTAGTTCTTGCTGCTTAATTTCTATTTAGTTGGATGTTTTTCCTGAAGTACTAACCTTATATGTTTTCCTTTGTTTTATGTATATATCTTTTAAGTATTGATTGGGCATCTCTTGGGGCATCTATACTTAAAACCTTATCACCTGTTAAGTCTATATTGTGATTTCTATAGTAAGTTTTTAATTCAAGCCTTTGTTGTTCATATTTTTTACAGTGGATCAGGTAGTGGTCTATGTCATTCTCTTCCTGACATTCTTGGCAGTGTGGTTCTTCTATCATAAAGTATGCTACACCGGGATGGAGACGCCACAGTTTTTTGTTCGATAGTATCTTTAATTCTTCTCTGACCTGGCACGTCCTCGTTGGTTCTTTCATCAGTTTGAACGCGTGTCTGCCTTTTCTACTTTTCTTCCACGTTGTCTTCCATTCCTCGTTTATAGTTATCTTCACTTGGCTCTTGATCTCCGACCTTCCCAGTCCTGCTCTTATATTGTTTTTACTTGTTCTTCCATTCTTGGCGTTCTGATCTGCCATCTCGTTACCAGCAATACCTATATGTGCTGGAACCCACACTAGCCTCACACTACATCCTCTGTTCCCTAGTGATGTATTAATTGCTAGAATTTCTTCCTTTATGTCTGGCCGGCTACATTTACCTGTGTGTTCTAGTGCTTGTAGTGATGATAGTGAGTCTGTAAATATCGTAACAGCTTCTGGTGGGTTATCTTCGATTATTTCTAAACTTTTAAGAATTGCTACCATCTCTGCGGTAAAAATCGAAGCCCCTTCAGTTACACTGTAGCTCTTTTTTATTCCCCATTGTGGTATTACAACTCCGGCACCTAGTTGCCCACTATCACCCTTGGATCCATCAGTGTAGACGGCCAGACTTTGTTTAGTTAGTTGATCTATGAACTTTCTACTTATCATTTTGGCTTCCTTATCTTCTATGTTTTGTTTGATCTTTTCAGTAAGTGAGTAGTCTATGATTGGTGTTTTTAGTTCCCAGGGTGGTATTTTGCTTCTATATTTATTACTATTTTTAATTGTGTTTGATAGTTCTTTGAGCTGCGTTAGATCTTCTATAGTTCTCCACCCTGTTGGATATCTATCTTTGTTTAAGGGGACGTCCCATACACTTGGTTGGTTTTTGACAAATGCTTTATGTGCTGGGTGGGTCACTTCTTGTGCTACTTTACTCCAATAATTTAATCTTAGTTCTTTCCGTCTTAGACCAAGGGGGTGGTATGCCAAGAGCTACTTCTAGCGCTTCTACTGGTGTTGATATAAATGCACCTGTAATGGTTCTCATGGCTGCATTTTGAATCCTGTCCAGTTTTGCTTTGTTAGAAGCTGCAGCTGAGTCATAGACTATGCTGGCATAATCCAGTTTCCCCCTGATGAAAGACTTGTAGAACATAAGCATTATTTTATTGCTGGCCCCCCATCCATTACCTTTTACTATCCTTAGTATATTTAGGGGTCCCCTACAGCTTTCTACTAAATTGTCTATATGTTTATTATAATTTAGTTGTTTATCTAAAGTTATGCCCAGAAATCTTGTTGTTGAGGATGTACATATTTTCTGACCTTTAATGGTTATATTGATTTTGTTATTTGTTTTTTTAAATTTCCTTTGCTGAATATCATACCTACTGTTTTGTTTACATTAATTTGGAAGCCCCAACTTTTCATCCACTCTGAAACTTTGTCTATTTGTTTTTGAAGTTTTTGGTAAACATGGTCCAAGTTTTTTCCAGATCGCCAAATGGCACAGTCATCTGCAAATTGTGATACTGCATTCTTTATGTCATTAAATTCATCTGCTAAATCATTTACAGCTATAGTGAAAATTGAAGGAGAAATCACTGATCCTTGAGGAATCCCATTCTGTTGTTCATATATTTCTGACCTATCATTATTCACCTGTACAGCAAAATACCTGTCCTGTAAAAAGTTTTCTAGATACCTATAGGTTTTACCAGTAATGCCAATCTTTTTCATTTTGTAAAGAGCTCCATCTCGCCAGCATTCATCATATGCTCTAGCTACATCTAGAAAGACTGCCACTGTTTTCTCTTTCCTCTTGAACCCTAGCTTTACATCATGTTCTAATCTTACAAGCTGGTCTACTGTACTTCTGTCTGCTCTAAACCCTGACTGGTTTGGGCTATATAACTGGTTTTTTTTTCTAGGTAGAATTTAACTCTTTTATTCACAACAGTTTCCAGTATTTTACCTAGTTGTGATGTTAAGGAGATAGGCCTATATGAACTTACATCATGGGCTTCCTTATTGGGTTTTAGGATGGGTACTATCATAGCTACTTTCCATGCTTTTGGTATCTTTCCTAAGCTCCAGATTTTGTTATAGAGGGAAGTTATTTTGTTTATAGTTTTTTTTTTGGGTACTTTCTTAAGGATTTCATAACTAAGTATATCATGCCCTGAGGCAGTGTTAGATTTCTCATTTATTGCACTAGTTACTTCTTCCTCTGTTATATCAGCATCTAAATAGTTTGTTTCATCTATCTGATCTGGTAGTTCTTTTGAAAACTGTATCCTAAGTCTTTCTCTTCTGTCATTTTCTTCCTGTCCAAGACTACTTTTTGCACTGACTTTATAGAAATACTCAGCTAGGGCATTAGCTTTTTCTTTATCTGTTTCTGCTCTCTTTGGTAGTTTGATTGTTGGCATTATTGTTTTCTTATTGTTCCCTTTGATTGCCCTTTTTCCATACTTCTTTAATTTGGGTGCTAGGTTTACGTGACTGACAAAACTCCTTCCAGTTAGTTTCTTTGGCTTTAAATATTATTCTGTTAGATTCATTCCTAATAAGTTTATACTCATCATAGTTTTCTTCTGTTCTGTTATTTCTATATTTTGTAAGGCCCTTTTTCTTCTCTCATGAATTTCTGCACAGCTTTTATTCCACCAGGCAACTGGTTCTTTATTCCACTGAGTTTTTCTTTTCTTGTTAATGGTATTTATTGGTTTTAGGTGCTGTGGCATATTTTTATTTGGTATATATTTTATTGCTATTTTCAGAATTGCATTGGTCAGTGTTTCCGCCCACAAGTCAGTATCATCTGTTTCCATGTCTTTATATTCCATCACCTCCAGGTCTGATTGAAAGGCTTCCCAGTTTGCTTTTTTATAGTTGAAAGTCGGTTTCTCTGGTTCTGGGTTTGGAATGACTGTAGTAAAATCTTCGAGAATAATCGCTCATTTTAGTAAGATTTTAGTCATAAAATGATAATAAATAAACCCGCCCGATTGTGTCTGACTGTGATCCTCTCACACACCAGCATAGCGCTGAATTTTGTGCCGTGGACAGGCTTAGAATCTATCCCGCCGTTTAAACCTACTCGCTTTCCTTGTGACGTACATTTTTAACATTTTGCCCGATCTGATAGAGACTGCGGCAAGACTTATAATTAACGATTTTGCGGAAGTGTGCCGCCAAACTACTGTCTGAATTAACGAAATAGTTAACTTTAACGCTGGTAATAAGTAGTAATCCTTACATTTTTTGGTAGTGTAACACGAGACAATACAAATATTTAACGCCTATTCAAATACCCGCCGCTCAAAACCCCGCTTCGCTTGACACATTATGCCATGCATATATACACGCTGCGGCAAAGCCAGCAGAGGCAAACACGCAGACAATTTTATTTCCTCCTCGCGGTAGTATTACTGACGTCACTAAAACAAGTAGTTATTTGAAAATACATGATAGCGAGAGATGAGAAAGGGGGGAAATGGCCGTCTTGTGTAAAATTTTTATTTGACGATTGCCGGTGACAAAATTGAAAATCTAAACCATAATGAAACTGACCATAAAAATTATATGATAGTATAGCTTAGAGTCCACTGAGTAAGAATGTGTTTTAAATAATATGGTAGTCCAAGTATTAGCCAAGTTATTGAGAAAATACTAAATGTCTACGGACGCGCGACCAGACAGACTGTTGTTCCTGCTTGTTTTTTTCATAACGTTAATGGGGACGGCAGCTTAGAAAAGAGGCATTGAGGTAAATTCAAATTCGCTTGGGTAACAAGAGTATAGGAGGGAAAGGGGAGCGGTAGGAAAATGTAATCCAAAACGAAACATCTTTTTATATTGGCATAACTAAAGCAGACTGGCCAATCGACTACCAGACGCAGATTTTGTTTGGAATTATTTTTGTTTTTCAAAAACTTCATTTGAATTCTGGTAGTCGCAAGCTTTCGATTGGCCAGTGCTAATAAATATTAGCAAAAGGCTTTCATTATTCATTGCCAGTTGAACAAAACTTTTCATTCAAATACGCTGAGATCAGCTGTGTTAATTTTAAAATTAAATATAGAAGTATTCACAGTCTGGACAGTGCAGAAGAAACTGAGGCCACTTCTTTGCAAGTCAGCGTCATTTGTTTATATTTTTTGAAATTTGTGGTAAGGATGCTTTATGAATTATTATGTTTAATACAACTGCCAAGTTAGATACTGCTATTGGGAAAAGTGAAGGACGTGCCGGGAGCAGACATTGTTGAGTCCTCACATTGAAATGTATCTAACTGATGTATGTTGTCATGATTATGTTGTCATATTATTGCATTAGAATATTAGTAAGCCTCCGTGTTCCATGAACACTGTTCAACATGCCTGAAGCATTTATATTTAAAAAAGAAAAGAAGAGAAAATCATACCAAAGGAAATGTGGTTACTCCACATTATTTTATTGAGGAAAACTATGTAAACGTACAGTGGTGTATCTGCCATAGGGACCTGAGGTGTGGTCACAGCAAGGTAGGAGTCATGTAAAATTAGGGGCGAGTGCACCTGTAATGCACGCGAGGCTGACCCCATAGCACAGTAGGAAAATAATAAATATAATAAGTGATCAGATATAAAAGGCCAGGGTGTCCTTTTGTTGCAGAGGTTTTATTTCCTGTTGCCAGCTGGTAACAGGAAACCTGCTGAGTGAGAATAAAGCCATCAAGTCTCCGACCATTCGTTTATGCTGTCAAAAGATAACGGGAGGAGCTTGAGCATTTTGAGAGATCGAGATTTTTTGCAACTTCATACTGTATTATCATTCCACAAGGAATCCCAGGTGATGTGTTAAGCATCTGGGTATATCTGACACTTTCGTTTAATAAACACTGGTATTTCAAATCATACTCAGGAAGTTTATGGGGTATGATGAAACTACAGCCCCTCATACACAGTGACTCTCCCTCTTGGATGAATAAAGTGTAAGCTGTGAACATTCCAACAGGAAAGATATATATTGACTTTATAGTTAGTGGACAAAGAGTCCAGATATTTTAGTTGATCTTTTCTGTAAACTATCTTGTCCTCATTTTCAAAGACCTGTCCAAAAGATATGGCTGGACAGGCAGATTAAATTGTACAGAACAAATATTCATTTTTAAAGAAAAACTTAACCACTGGTTTTATTCACTTCCTCATAGAAAATTAAAGTGTTTTTATGTTGTGTACCATCATTTCATTTCTCCCCTAGACACTAGGTACATCATACACCAGACACTAGAGCCAAAATAGTGACCGTGTGAGATCTAGGGAGGTAGCGTTAGGTTCCCTGCACATAATTCATCATCATCATTTATAGAGTCAGGGGCCTACATGTGCTTGACCTCACACGGTTAAGACAGACACGGATTTCATTCTTTTAGGATACCATCATAACCTCCCCAGCAAATCAAACTTTGCTACAATGACTTTTTCATGCATGATTATTACAATGGGCAGATGATCTGAGTTTGTGTCTTGTAACACTTCCCAATTTACATTCGCTAGGTTGTTAGTTGCTATACTTATGTCTATTGCTGAGTCTGCCCTGTTAGCTTTTGGATTAATTCTAGTTGCAGTTCCATCATTTAGTATTATCAGGTCATTATTTTCTATGAAGTCAAGTAGGCACTTTCCTGCATTGTCTGCATGTTGTCCACCCCAAGCATAATGATGGGAATTAAAATCACCTACTATGACTGATTTGGGGCCTAGTCTGGTGCTTATGGCTAGTATTTCTTCATCTTTAATTGTGCCATCTTTAGCCTATAAATTTAGGATTGTTAGATTGTTTGGTTCTGCTGCTATAGTTACCTGGATACCTTCTATGTTGGTTGTATCAAATACTTCCCAGTCTATAATTTTTAATGTTTCGCTAACTAAGACTGCGACACCCCCTCCTCTACCTTCTTTCCTATCGTGCCTAAGTATCTTAAAGCCCTTACAACTATATCTACTATTTGAGTTTAAATGGGTCTCTTGAAGAGCATATATAGCGGTAGTTCCTCCTGTCTCTGCAAGTAGGGGTGCAAAATTCTTTTTGATACCCCTAAAATTCCACTGTATAATTCTATATCCTTTATTATTGAATTTA
This sequence comes from Oreohelix idahoensis, assembly GCA_024509875.1. Lineage (NCBI taxonomy): Eukaryota > Metazoa > Mollusca > Gastropoda > Stylommatophora > Oreohelicidae > Oreohelix > Oreohelix idahoensis. The sequence continues at coordinate 427,375 of JAMPIV010000371.1, forward strand.
AAAGTTATCTAATATCCCTTTTGTTTTGTGTTAGAACTATTAGTTTGCTTCTTAGTTTGTATTGGCTCTATCCGTTGCTTGAGGCATAAGGCCTACTCTGCGTGGTGATTCTTTAATGTAATTAAAGACTTTTTTCAATACTTGGGTTTGTGACGATTCTTCTGTTTGTTCCTCTATCATAACTCTAAGTGCTTGACAGTTTTTGTTACCCATTCTTTCCATTTAGCTTCTTGCTTTGGTTTGCCACTTTCCTTTTATAATGCTTTTCTGTCTATGTTAATCTCCTGTCTCTGATTTTCTATCCTTTTTAGTGTACTTTCATTATCCTCTTTCAGTTCAGATAGTTTAACTAGCATCATTTCATTTTCTTCTTTCAGTGCTTACAATTTAACTACATCCTGGGCAATTTGGTGTTGTATGGCTTTCATTTCTTATAGCATTGCCTATGCACTTTTCAGTGCATTCGTATCTTCCGAGGATGTAGTTGAATCATCCGAATGGTTTTTTGGTACTGTTTTATTACTTTCTAACTGGTTCTTACTTTCTTTTGCCAACTGGGACTTAATCATTTTGACTTCCTCTTGCACACTCTTAATTTCTGTTATAACTTTAGTGCTCGTATAAGTATTGTTTTCCTTTAATTCTTTAATGACCGTTTTGAAAGGGGTTTGAGTTGTTATAGCTTCCTTCAGTGCTTTTTTGGTCTGCTGATATACTGGGCAGCCCTGGAACCTGGCGCGGTGGTTCCCTTTGCAGCTAATACATTTTATGTTTGCATTATCCTTTTTATAGTCAGTATCTGACTTAGCCTTTTCGCACTGGGTAAAAGGGTGCGAACCGGCACAAAACCTACATACTGCCTTCCCCCTGCAACTGTGGCTTCCATGGCCAAACTTCATGCAGAGTGAGCACTGCAACACTGGGGGAATGAAGGCTTCTATGGTTTTTTTTTTTTGGTGCTTTCCCAAATAGTACTGTCTTGGGGGGTTCCCGACCTTCTGTTGTTATCACTATCACTGGGGTTACTATACTCCCTTTTACTTTTATTCGTTCTACGTGCACCAGCTTTAAATCTGGGTTCTGTTTGGACAGGTTCTTTAACACTTCCTCACCTGACAGGGTTGTGTTTATACCTTTTACCACACTTTTTCTGGTGTCTTTTGACATCTCTATTTGGATTTTGATGTTGTGGGCCAGTTGGATCATTTTTGGTTTGTCCTGCAGTTCTTGCAGTAAAGTTTTGGTTTTTTTCTGTTACATTTAGTGTAAGCATTATTCCACTGTTGTGTTTTTGTATTTTGGCAATGTCTTTTTTGTCAATTACTTTTTCCAGGATCACCATGATTTTGTCGTCCGGGAGAGATCGAAGCGTGGCTTCTGTTACAGCTATTTGTGTTATTTTCACTTTTTGCTGTGTTTCCTTTCGGTTGGAGTCTTCTTTGTTTTCTCCTCTGGTTTCATGACTTGTTTTGTTTGTGTTTACCTGGTTGTCCTTATTATCATTTTCCCTGGGTCCTATCTTTTTGTTCGCTGTGCTGGTTCCTGAGCTTTCGCCTTTATTGATCATGCTTTTTTATGTTTGTATCACTGAGCCTCCTTCCAGTTTTTCCCTTATTGTTTCTATCCTGTCCTTTATTTCTGTGTCTCTGACTTCAGGGTTCGTGGTCCTGTTTTTTCCTGTCAGGTTTGGTGTTTTTAGTTCCTTTTCATTGGCCCACGCTATTCCTTCCCCGGACTGTTTCCTGGTTATTGGTGCCATTATTTATTATCCCTGTCTTTTAGTTTGCTACTACTCTTTTTAATGTGTGCTTGGTTTTGTATAAACTTTTAAAGTTTACCCATAATCTCGCTGCTTTAGTCTTAAGTTGTGTAAGCCTTTTTTTTAACAATTTTATAATAATATTATTTAAGAAACACTTTTAAACCTGTCACTAGCCTATATGCGTTTTAACTTAAATTATATTTAATAGTTAAATATTCCCCTATTACTTAACATTAACTGCAATAATCTAATGCTAACAACAAACTACAAAGGAAATCCCCACTTGAATTATTTCTATCAAGATGGCTGCCAGATCTCACACAAGCAATTGCCACGTGGCGCTATTTAATTTCTATTATTTTTAATTAGAATTCCTAAGTTATATTAACACTTCTAGCTACCAATTATCTAAAACTAACTGCACTAAGCTAATACTGAAGGTAGATTTAAAAAATGTCAACTTATCTGAAAACTTGGGTAGTTCGATGAAGAATCTCCACTGTGTCTCGTCCTAACAAGGACTATCAGGCTTGTGTAGTTTGAGGTTAGCAAATACCTGTGCGTTAAATCTCCCAAATTTGCTTCCCCTTTTATTACAGATAGCGGGCGAACGGAAGACAAGCGATTCCATTGGCTGCCCAGGTCAGCTTATGTTTACCAAAATTTCTGTAAAACCACCGCTTTCTCCCCGATCTGTCAATCTTACAAAACTTCGATAATTTATTCTTCCGGTGTTTCCCAACCGATTTCTTCCATCGAGGTCTTGTTTAAACCGGCCAATTGGGCGCTACTATTTTAACAAGCTATCTTTTTTCTGCCTCCATTGTAGTGTTTGCAATCACAGTTAAACCCGGGGAAAACAGCCTTCGCTCTAAGTTATTACTGCATGTAATCACTCATAACTCCTGTGTCCATGCTTCTACAACTTAAATCCATGTATCTAATGAAAGCTTATGATTCCTGTTATCTTACTGTGCTCACTGTTCCGAGGGACATACCCTATCCTTTGGCCTGAAGTCACAAATACACATTCACGTTTGCACAAATTTCATCTAGCTATCCTGCAGCCTACGGTTCCTGCGACGGGTTTTCAGCTCCTGCAGTGATTGGTCGAAACATTTGTTGACATATTTTTGATATAGGTAGAAAAGGTAGGCTCTCGTTAATTGCCATTAGATATTGGTTCAGAACTACGCTACACATGGTACAGAGAAAACTAGTGCTTACTTCTCAAACCCTCTAGCGGTGATCACAAGTCAGCAACCCTAAGCAGTCTACAGCATATAAGCACTCAACACCTCGTCAGCACCTAAACATCATAACTCAACTTCACAACCAGGTTAACAAAATGCCTAGTCATCTCTTGGACTTGTAGCCGCCACTGAAGCAAATTATTCAGTTGGTAATTCCTACCTACTGGGACGCCCCGGAGAAGTCCAAGCAGATAAGTCTACTTAAAACCCAGGCCAAAGTCAGAATTCACTTTTCCAAGAAATAGCCATAGGAATAAACTCTCGTCAGTGAGGACAATAACCTCTTATTCTTATCTGAACCAAAGACACTGACCGAATTCTAAATTCTTGAATAAGTAATATCATAACTTGTTTTTGTTTACTCTTCTAGTATTTCTTCTCAAATTACCTGACAACCTTGATTTGATTTTCAACTGTAAATTAAAATAAGTCTGTGCATTCTGTAAATCACAATCAGTCTGAATTCGACTTAGTAGATTGTATGTTCTGTTCAGATAAGAAAAACATACTCAGCCCTCCTTGTAATATTTGTTTCTACTAGTTCTTCTTTAAAGAGATGGAGTAAGAAAGAGTTAGTCGTCGCCAGAAAAATACAAGAGTTCGTAGTCTAAAAGGTGAGAGAATCACTGACACCAAACTGTGCCCTTTTGTTAACTCTTTCCCGCTACACTAGCTCACCTCTGTGAAAACTAGTGTATAAAGGTCTATGTGCTTTCTACACATCTTCCTTCCTTATATCATTTAAATAATCTTATGACAGAGACCCAAAACTTATCAGAGAAATCTGTCTTCTTTCAGTCTGTAGTACAACTTTGTGGTACACGTTTATGGTACAAGTTTGTGGTTCAAGTTGCCAGCAATTGACTCTAGACAACAACATCAGGCGGGTCTTGAAGACGCTTGACAAACTTCGTAGTTACCTCAACTTTAATGCATGAGACGTGCTATAGCCACCAGACTTGACTATTACTGTCCTAGGCAACTGTGAGAACCAACAACGACTGAAGCAAACGCCAACCAACTCTACACCGGAAGCTAAGTACCATAACAGCGCAACCAAAGACTATTAAAACATTTTCCACATTTTCACCACAGTTTAAATCATCCGATGATGATAAATATCATCTCTTCTATTTTATAAAAACCTTTATTTTTTTACATTGTTAAACTGTAAGTGATTATTAAATATGTTTATCTGTAACTGTGTGGTAAAATCTGCGAGGATAATTACTCATTTCTATAGATTTTAGTCATAAAAACAACAATAAATAAGACCAGCCCCAACAATAAATAAGACCAGCCCGATTGTGTCTGACGGGATTGCTCTCACCCGCCCGCCACTGCCTTTTGTGCAGTGCGAAAAGCCTATAGCAGATATAATATACAACGCGTTGCAGTTTCGGTTTCGCCAACGTACTACCGATGTTTAAACTTGTAAGATCTGCTGCATACACGGCCGCCTAACCGATAAAATTAATTAATTGGCGGAAGAGCGCCGCACAATACTATCTGAATTAACGTAATATTTTGTTTTTAACAGGTTAATCAGTAGTAAGTCTTACAATTTGGTAGTGAAACACGATAAAATTCAAATCATAAAACCCAGCTTGTTAACCCGCCACGTCTAACACCCGATTTGCCTGCCACACTCTGCCATGCGTATCTACACGCGGCGGCAAACGCCATCGGAGGCAAACACACAGACAGTTTGTCCCCACTCGTTGTAGAATTACTGGCGTCACTAAAACAAGTAGTATTTGAATCACATAGGCTAAGCGGGAGAGGAGAAAGGAGGAAATGGTGGTCTTGTGTAAAATATTATTTGACGAACGAACAGTGACAAAAATGAAAATCTTTATTAATAGGAAACTGAACATAAAACTTATATGATAAGATAGCTGAGACTCCCCTAAGCAAGAATAGGTTTTAAATAATATGATAGCCCCAGTATTAGTGAAGTTATGAAGGAAAAATAAAATGTCCAAGACGGTAGACCAGACAGACAGTCAACCTTACTTGAATTTTTCATAACGTTAAAGGGACGATCGCGTAGAAAGAGGCATTGAGGTGAATATTCAAATTCGCTTGAGTACAGAGAGTATAGGGTGAGAAGGGGGGGGGGGGGGAGAGGAATTTGGTTATCAACGAAACATTTTTGTTGTAATGGCAACTAACATAGGCTAGCCAATTAAATAGCAGACGCGGTGTAGTTTGGAATTGTTTTTTTTTGTTTTTCAAAACTGCATTTTGAAATCTGGTAGTCGCCAGCTTCTGATTGGCTAGTGGTACCCAATATTAGCAAGGGGTTTTCCTTATTCAATTGCCAGTTGTCAAAAATAACTTACATTAAACATTTTGCTGAGATTCAGCTGTGGTAAATTTAAAGTAAAATAAATATTTCCCAGCCTGAGACCAGTGCAGAGTGAAACTGCGGCCATTGCTTTGCAAGTCAGCATCATTTGTTTATATTTCTTGAATTGTGGTAAGGACGATTTATGAATTATTCTGTTTAATTCCACAGCAAACAAAATTGGGTATTGATATTGAGGAAAAATGAAGAACATGTCGGTAGTAGACATTGTTGAGTCCTCATCTTAAAATGTATCTAATTGATGTATGTTGTCATGATTATGCTGTTATATTATTATAGTAGTAAGCCTCTGTGTTCTATGAACACTATTTACATGCCTGAAGCATTTATAATATAAAAAGAAAAGAGAAAATCATACCAACGGAAATGTGGTTACCCCACATTATTGTATTGAGGAAAAAGATGTAAAGGTACAGTGGCGTATCTGCCATAGGGACCTGAGGTCACAGCAAGGAGGGAGTCAAACAAAGTTAGGTGTTTGTGCACCTGTACGGCACGCGAGGCTGACCCCATATCCTGGTAGGAAAATATTAAATAATCTCAGTGAGTAGATGTAAAGCCAGGGTATCCTTTTGTTCCAGCGTTTTATTCCCTGTTACCGACTGGTGGCAGGAAGCCAGCTGAAAGTGAATACAGCCCTCAAGCCTCCATCCAGTCATTTCTACTATTATAAGAACACGGAGGAGCTTGAACGAGTGAAAGAGTCTGCATCTTCATGAGAGAATTTCCTTATAAATAACCCCAGGTGATGTGCCATACATCTGGGTACATCTGACACTTTTTGTAAAAAAGTAACATTCACTGAGTTTCCCTATGATATTCAGGAATTTCAAGGGGTATGATGACACAACAGCCCCTCATACACAGTGACTCTCCCTTTATAGGATTACAGTTGTAGCTGTGAACTGTTCTTTCAGTGAAAAATATATCTTGACTTTATTTGTGTGGACAGAAAGTCCAGTTGTTTTATTACCCTCTTTTCTGTAAACTATCTTGTCCTTATTTTCAAGACCTGTCCAAAAGATATGATTGGACAGGCAGATTAAATTGTAATATTCAGTTCAAAAGAAAACTTAACACCTGTTTTATTAACTTTCTCATAGGAAAGTAAAGTGTTTGTGTGTTGTGTACTATCATCTCATTTCTCCCCTAGACAATAGGTACATCATACACCCTACACTAGAGCCAACAGAGAGACCGTGTGAGATCTAGGGAGGTAGCGTTAGGTTCCCTGTACACAATTCATGACTCATATTGTTCTAAATAATAACCAGATAGAGCTAGTGGATTAAGATTTTGCTGAATGACTTTCAGCAGGGGGCTCAGAAATGCATGCAAAAATACATTATCATACAGAATAATACATGGCAGCTTAGATGATCTCATTTGTTATGCTTGCTTTTATTTAAAATCCTGTGAGGCGCCCTTAAGCAGAAGCAGAATTCTTCTATTTGTGTCTCTGCGAAGAGTAATCTTTGAAGACCTTTAGTCAGTTTCAAGTGAATTTTCCGTAAAGGGACGAACACTGAACATCGTATTTCGCAAGATGGACACGAGCGGTCAGAAGAAAGCTTCTTGCAGACTTCGCACCTCTGTGGCAACCGGCAGGCTTGCCCGAAAGACTATGGAACAGGAGAGACGGAGCGCTCAGCTTAGCGGATACGATCTGAGGAATCAGGAAACTCACCGCGAACGAGGCTAGTCTCGCAGAAATTTCACATCCTCGCGCGAGCAGCCTGAGACGAACGAAGATCGGAAGCCAGTCGGGCCATCGCGGTTAGCATGGCGGCTAAATAACTTCGACTTTCCCTGGGATCTGAAGAGGCGCGAAATTTTCACACGACCCATTTAACTTACATTACCGTTAGATATTTACAGAATCTGAAAAGGGCAACTTTATCATTCGTTCTGACAGCATTCTAAGATTCACTAGCATATAGTTAAATTCCTGCTAGATTTCATCTAAATTGTTGGCTATTGGAGTGAATTCTTTTCTCTGCAGACGGTAATTTATACTTTAGCTTCGAGTGATCAGTGGTCTAGTTATTTCATTTTTATTTCACTGGATTGTGGTGTAAATTTAAACTTATTAAATAAACCCATTTTCAAAGTTCCAGTGCAAACTAAATGTTACATCTATAGGTTAATTTCCTAATACAATAACCGCGTAAATTAATTTTGCAACTGTTAAGGGAATTGTGACTTTAATACAGTTTAGTTCTGTATAGATAGATGTGCTTTTAAAATTATTAACCTCACGGAGAGTTTTTTTTTTCTTGATTTATTAATTAAAGACGCAAGCGCAGAAAATAGTCTAACTGTAAATGTATCGCGCGTTAGATTTTAATATGATTTCATTGCATTTCATGTTTTTTCTATTTGTATCCAGAGTGATCTTTCGAACCTCGCATCCCAGCAATTAGGCAGCATTTAAGCAGCCATTACGCAGCAATAGAGTATATATAGAGCCTTGCCGACCCAGTTCGATTACTCCAGTGACATATGAACTTTTTTAAAGCTAAACTTGTGGCGACCTGTTGCGGGTCTCGCTCCTCTGAATTTAACTGAGAACAAAGCCACACAAGAAACACTTTTAAAATACTAATTCATAAAGTTGTTAAAACTGGAAGCAGAACAGTCGCCAGTAGCAATATTCTACTCATGCTCTCTTTTTGTGAAGAAGAATATAGATTTACCTGAACACTGTCTGTCAAGTATATTCAGTGGATTTTAACCCCCCCCCCCCTCCCCGAAGAAGAACCTATCTCAGTGTCTTGTAGTTGTGACATTACGGCAAAAGAAAGTTATCTCCACCAGCTGTGCCCATCTTAGAAACCACACCATATTTCACACTTAGCCAAGTGCCTGTGCCATTCATTAGGAGCTTTTATCCAAAAAAAAACAGTAGCCTTTACGCTTCACCGTCTGGCGATTTTTTGAGACTATTAGCTACCAGCCCACCTCGATAAATCTGGGGCCTGACACAGAAGAAATAAAAAGACAATTTCCATTGTTCTACGGTATTATCTGCTGTTGCAAAATTCCTAGGAAGTGCCAGAATTCACCATTTGGTAAGTCTGTGTGTGTGCCTGTGTGCTGGCCAGCCAAGCGTGTTTTTGAATGAAAGGAGATTTAATCTTTTTTACCCTTATAATTAGTTCGATCTAGTATTAAGGTGTACTGTATTCATTGTGCGGGATTTCTCCTAGCGGGATTGTTTGACTGTGTTCATTTCCCCCTCCCGTAAAATTTGTTGGATAAAGGAAAACATTTGAGAACCCTAGCTTTTCCTCTACCCCCTTATCACTGTAACCCGTAGCCTCAGAGTAATAAATTTACCATTGGGTTAAATTACCTATCTCTGATCATCATCATCACCCCCCCCTCCCTCTTGTCTTTGGGACTGGGTCTTTTCTGTTAGTAAATACAAGCGGGAAAAGGTGTATAGGATACTTCTCCTCAAAACCCCCCTCCCCCTTGTCATATTTGTATTCTGTAACCTTTGATTTCTGACTGTAAATTGATAATTATTTGTGACTTGATTTTTTATGATAATAAAAGTATTAAAACTTTATTAGCATTGGTGTCGGCTGGCCCAAATCAAACATTTCCCATATTTGTTATTGTAGTCCGTATTCATGTACGTTGAGCGTCAGAATCACCAAATCGGTGAGTGCGCCTGAGTGACTGGAACTGACAAAAAATTGTTTGCTCAGAAGAGTGGTAGGAGTAGTTTTGAGAGTCAATTATTGTCATAAACCGAGACTGTCCTTACTCTTCCCAGCACTTGTGAATCTACTACCTGACTTTCCTAAATCCTTATTCCTGTAGCGAAAGGTTTTCCTAATATGATAATAGTGGTAGCGCAGAAGTAGAATCTTTCTCTAGAAAGTATGAAGTTCCAGTGCCCGAGAAGTACACTGGTATCACAAGTGAGTTACAGCTGTGAATACTCTGAGCTGGACAATAGAGTTAGGCTTCAGAAGTATAAGTTGCTACTTTCGCTATAGTAACCCTATGTGATAATATAATTAAATTTGAAAAAAGGTAACTCAAAATTTAACAGTTAAAAATTTAACTAGTCAAATGAGTACAATTTCATAATTTATTATGTACATCTATATATTATATTCTTGTAATGAGAAATGGGTGTTGGTAGATGGTAAAATGTATGATTATTTACATTTACAAATCCAAATAAACAAGCGAAAAAGTCGTGGATTTATCTTCCACTAAAATTACAACAAAAGGATTGTCACATTATCTCTTGCCATCTAGTTGTCATCATTAGACAGTCGTTTTAGAAACTGCTCAAAGTGTTTGTTGGATGGATACACATATAACTCATATTATGTTATTAGCCACGTCTGCTCGAGGTTCCTGAGACACACTTGAATACGGAAGACTTTCCTTCAGCCCGCCCTATAACTACGGGGGACTAAGGTGTTGAAGATTGGTTGACCTCTAGGCTTCAGTTAGTTCTTTAGTTTCTCGATCAGGAATGATCATAAACATTGATCATAAAAACCTGGAACAAGAGGTAATAGGTGGCCATGGTGTTCCAACAATCTCACCACCCACTGCTGTTCATGATGCGACCATGTCTTCAGTGTTTGTATATAAATGAATGAATCATGGTAGTATGTTACAGAGATAGCATGATAAGATAATGTATACTGTGCAGAATTAACAAAATACATGAATAATCACATGTTATGATACATGGGTACGATATAACCTTTGCCTTCCACTTATGGATGTCAAGTCACTTATGTGCTTGCTGGTATGTCGTAAGCTTCCAGGCAAGAACTAGCCATGATATATTTGGTTAACCAATTAATGGTTATGCTTCCTGACAATGCCGGTGAAGGTTATCTCTGGTTAGCGTCATTCCCTTTTTTATTATATCTGATACAATCAATCAGAAATAAAATCTGAAATAAAATGATATTAGTAATACATATATCTTTAATAAACTTACATACCCTCTTAGGATTTATAAGCTCACGGTGAGACTGTTTTGGTTGAAGTTAATCTGCCCTGCATGCAGCGTGAAAAAATAACTTTTCTTGCAGATACTGTCTTCCAGTTTCTCACTCTGGCTTCTGGATTTGATGTGTGTGATTTCCAATGCGCCGCTCTGTCCTTATATTTCAGTCTCTCGCCCGTACGAGAAAGCACCTCTAAAAATCCCAAAAGATTTTCGTTTAATTTCTCGGTTTGAGGCGATCTGAGCTTTTCCTGTACTTGTTTTTTCTTCTGTTCACTGCACACTTATATCCTTCCTTCCTTCCTAGGTATCATTTCCTTTTCCCCATATGAGGCTTCCATTCTATCCAATTTATATTTAAATCCGTTTAGGCATGTAGTTATAATAAATGTTTAAAGATTATTAGCTAACTTTTAGCAGATGTGATGAAGGTGAAAAATATTAATTATCTTTAAAACTATTTATATTTGAATAATATCCTTTTGGATATAATTCCTAGTCTATCTCCTTTGTTGAATTATTTTTATTTAATTATATTCCAACCATGCGTTCTCTTGTAGTTAATAATTTAATGTCCAGTAAATGCAAACTTTTAAAGTACACCATACATTCCTATATAGCTATTTCCTCATTCTTCCGTAATATTGTCTAGCTTAACCGTAATTCACATTTCCCGTCCTCAAACTTCAAAGAAAGACCCGCCGAGCTGACCTCCACTACAAAGCAAGAGGAACCAAATTTCGCTACAATTCCCACAGAGCCTTCACTATCATTCTACACTCTAAAGGGACCAATATCCATCAGAACTCTCTCAGAACAAAATTACGACAAGACCCCTCGTCATTATACTCTGAGTTTGGCCGTTACTGGACCACTACCGCGGAGCAGGGGAGATGATACCATCATTAATACACACCTTTCCAGTAAACGATGTTGATCTGGAAAATAATGATAGATTTCTGGTTCTTTCTTCTGAAGAGCATCTTACTTTACCATGGGATAACGAAAATGAAAATAAATAATTCACTGATAAGAATGTTTTTGTGAGTATTTTCTCTCACGGAGGACTTGGCATGTGTTTGTTGAAGGCCTATGCTCCTTTGGGAGTGGAGGGTTATGAATGAATGAATGAATTTTCTCTCAAGTTTAACATTATTTTATGAAACTTTGACAATAAGTAAGAGCTGGAGTTATTGATGTATTTATTATAAATTAACTTAATTTGTTATTGCTTGAAATTAAATTCAGCCAAAATGAGCGATATTTTTTATAATTTAGCAACACGTGACCCGTAAAGCATTTATTGTAAAAGCCTGATTAATTAACTGCTACTTTACTTAAAAGATTGTTATTTTCTCTGCAATAGTTAACTACAGCGTAAATTACATTCGATTACATTCTTTCTTTTCAGTCAGACAAAAAAAAAGACAGGGGGAGGGTGTTAAGATATTTGGGTCGTCACTGTCGTACCGATAGGTTTGGAAGTTATTTATGGTCCCATCTGAGTAGAGTGGATGGTGATAAGTACGTGAGAAATAAAGGTGTGAGAAATAGATTTCACGGGTGAATAGTTTAAGGAGAAGATATGTCTCTGGAATGAGTAATTTCTCTAGTCCAGCCTATCTGTACGACTATAATTTAGTACAAGACAATCTTTCCCTCCTCATATATAAATATAAGTTTAACTACACACACACACAGCTATGTAACAACAAGACACACAAACGTGAAAAAAAACTACGGTTAATTGGGTATGGCTCTGACCAACACACAAAGTTAAGTTTCTTTTGTTGTTTTTTTTATCATTAAACTTGACAACACCAAATATCTAAAGAAAGATCAAATAAAATCAGATTTACATACATAGGAAAATAACAGAATAAATGTGCGCTCCCCATATTGAGAAAAGGTTGGAAAACATTCATAGAGCTTTGAGTCTGCAGGACCTTGTGTGGACCTACTTTCCTGGTCATGCAGGGGTACGCGGTAATGAGAGAGCTGACAGACTAGCATCAAGGGCACCCGCAGGGGAGGCACTGAATATGGATAAGGTAGATAGACTGAGAATAATTTATGATCGCCTGTTAGGGAATGACGCTGCAATAAATGAGTCATCAAGATTAAGACTATTGGAATTTGGCATCAAACGTAAGGCTAGCAGAGATGGACGTAAGAGAGGATGCATCCGTGGAGTATACAACCAGCGAGTTACAGGAATAGTTGGCATTCACACTCCTCGACATATACTGAGGTAGACGGGGCACCTAAGGGTTTGCCCGGAGTGCAATGATGTCGATTCTGTTCAACATTATCTTTAATCAGTAGCTCGCCATATATCTTTTTTCTGCATACAAATTTGTCAACGATCATCATCACCCATCAGATCCCTAAGGAACATAGGCTTTCGGCAAATGCACGCTCCTTTTCTTTTCTTTTAAATGATATATTAAATTTTTGTGAGAATAAATTAATTCAGTTTACAAGATGAGAGACAGAAAGGGCAGAATGTCAGACGGGCCTGCGTGACCAGATCTCAACCTTATGAAAATAAAGTTCGTTCGTTCGTTAGTTCTTTTCCCTGTGAATTATAGATCAAGGACTGCCTTGAATGCTATCAATATGTTTCGTCCTTCGTCAGCATGAAACGTTGCTTAAAATAAATATAATGCAATAACACATAATAAGTTGTATCCAGGGGCGTACACAAAGAATTCTGTTGTGGGTACGCCTGACCTTCCCTCTCTCTCTCTCTCTCTCTCTCTCTCTCTCTCTCTCTCTCTCTCTTTCTCTTTCTCTCTCTCCCCTTCGTTGGGGGGAGAAGGTCTCAACTGTGGTATACCCACACTCCGATAAGCCATTAACCTTTTTTTTTTAAATAATACTGAGCATTTTAAACACATCGGTTAGAAATTGAATAAACTTTCTTCAAAATACGTATGAAACCCAATGTTTATAAGCTCAACACTCGCGCACACACACACAGAAGGGCCTCTAGGCTTTATAGTGTTTGGGCCCACCTTCAACTAATAAGCAATAATTTTAAATATTTATTTCAAGCCCCTTAGCATAATTGTTTTAACTTATTCACGGGCCCCCACGACCTTCGGGCCCCTAGGCTTCAGCCTACTTAGCCTAATGGATAATCCAGCCCTGACAACGCATACAAACCAGGGCATGTTAGGTCAAATCTGGAGGCAGGGTTGAATCTCGGAACCCCTTTGAATTCGCCACTGGTTTATCGATGTCATTCGTTACTAGACACTGGATGTTTTCTGGGCGACCGTTCTATAACAGTGGTATTCAACCTTTTTCTGTTCGTGTACACTCAGATATAATTTATCTTTAACTATGTACGCCCGAGATTTTTGGTGCATAATTCCAAATATTCAATTTACCTATACATAAATAAAATTCTAGGACATAGGGCAAGCATCTAAAATAAATTACATAATTTACATCCACTATAATAAATTAACGTTTAACACATTTAAAGTTTAATTTTTGGTAATAATTAAACAATAAGTAATTTACTTAAAATAAAGAAAAATAAGAAAACCCTCCAACAGTGCATTGGTAGATTTTTTTTTTCACGTACCACCTTAGATGTCTTCTTGTACCCCTAGGTTTAATACCCACTGTTCTAGAACAACATTTAGATTCGTCAGACTTCTACAGCGGGAGGCCTCTTGATCTCTCAAGTTGCCCCATACAGGACCTTCTAAATAAGACACATCTTTTCTCTAGAATCCCATTAGCTTGGCCCTAATTTAGTGATTGGTTTAGGGAAGGAACAATGGTCGGGTAATACGATTTAGGAAAGGGCGCTGAGAATGGTTCCGGCAGAATTTAGAAAGTAACGTAATTTAGTACAGACAGAATAAGTAATAGAAGTCTTCCGTAAAGTTTGCCTTGCTGAATTTATTTTTTTCCCCGTAAAAGGTTGCGCTATAGAGTGTGTGGCAAATGGAGGGATAAAGGATAAACCAAAGGCTCTGGCCGAATAGGTTTTTCCTAAGCGGATGTGAAAGATGATGCGCCAGGTTCTATGTAATTTTTTTTTTTAATTTGCTACTATTTGTATGTTTTTCTACTTTCGTCGTTCGCTGTCATATAAACAAGTCTGTTTCTCGTACATAACCAAGTCCAGTTCTCACATGTAACCACGTCTAAATCTCATATAAAAACGTTAATTCTCTCATATAACCACGTCTATTTCTCTCATATAACCACGTCTCTCTCATTTAACGAAGTCTAATTCTCTCAAATAACCACGTCTCTCTCATTTAACGAAGTCTAATTCCCTCATATAACCACATCTATTTGAATCAAATAACCACGTCTATTTCTCTCATATAACCACGTCGATGTCTCTCATATAACGACGTCTAATCCTCTCATATAACCACGTCTATGAATCTCATATAACCACGTTTAATTCTCTCATATAACCACGCCTATTTCTCTCATATAATAACCAGGGTAGAAGAAGAACGGCTAAGTGAGTAGTAAAAACAAACAAGAAAGTAATGAAAAAACAATAACAAAAGCAACAAATTGAAAAAAAAAATCCAGAACATCCATACAGTAAATCAGATAATACAAGGGGATTGACATAAGTCTTGGGCCTGACCATGAAGGAGTCACAGGAGGAAGATGAAACTTGGCACATTTAAAGTTCATCATATTTGCACTGAATGTGTAAAGTACGCGTTTGTTTCTTCAATGGGTTTTCTCGCTACGGTGCACGACGCAATGTACCTTATTGACCGGATCTGCTGCTCCAAAGATTTGACAAAACAATGGAAAAGAAGGAGGCCAGGGCTGTGATAAAATTTCTGATGTTTCAGGGAAAAACACCTACATTTTTTGGAGACCATGGTGACAGTAGATGAGACTTGGGTACACCATTATGACCCCGAATAAAAAATTGCCAACACGCAATGGAAAACCCCGGGCTCCCCAACACCTGTCAAGCCGAGGGCGCAGAAATCTGCAGGAAAGGTGATGCTGACTGTTTTTTGGGACGGCAAAGGTGTCCTTTTGAAAGAGTATCTGCCTCGTGGCAACACAGTTAATGGACAGTACTATGCAGATCTTCTCACAAAACTAAGAAATGTTGTGACCAGGAAACGAGGGATAACGTGCACTCAAAATCTTCCTTTGCTTCAAGACAACGCACCCTCTCACAAAGCACGGCTTGTGCAGCTAGCAGCAAACGATTTGAATATTGAAATTCTTCCACACCCACCATATTCTCCAGATTTGGCTCCATCAGACTTTTTTCTATTCCCAAATCTTAAAAAACAGCTAAAAGGAAATCATTTTGACAGCGATGAAGAGGTTATACTGGCATGTGATAACTGGTTTAGTTTGAAAAATAGGGTGTTCTACTCCCAAGGTCTTTTCAAGGTCAAGCAGAGATGGCAGAAGTGTGTCAATTCAGACGGTGGCTATATTGAAAAGGAATAAGCACTATTCAAAATTTCAGCTCTCTGTGACATGTCCTTCATGGTCAGGCCCAAGACTTATGTCGATCCCCTTGTAATTCGAACATAATCAGGTTAGGGTGGCATAGATTCAGAACTCATGAAATATTTGAACAGTCTGCTATTGAATGAGTAAGGACGCCTTCTTTCTCTTGTCCCTCCCTAACTCAGTATCAGAATCAGTTAAAAGAGGTTATATGAGGTAAAAGAAGACAGAATGAGCGCTTGCATACTGTTTATGATTTACGCCATTAATACTCCACGTCAGTACTACCCAAACATCAACATCGTCATCGTTAACCGCCAGACTCCAGGGAGCATATACCTTCAACAGATTCATGCCACGTGCTCCTGTCGTGTGCCATCTGCTCAGGGTCTTTCCATGTCTTCTGTATGGACTTGTTCATATTCGTTGAACTTTTTTTTTCTTGGCTAGGCGTTTCTATAGGATGGGATAGCTGGTTCCATGACCAGACCCTCCCCCCCCCTCCCCCACCGTACCCCCAGATGCAGCATGTTTAAGGATTATTAATTCTTCGATTTTTAGCTTACTGAGGAGCATAGCTATTCCGGTAGTTTTTGGAAAGATGTAGGATAGCGGAAACAGAGGAAGACAGACACACCCAGCGGGAGAGAGAGAGAGAGAGAGAGAGAGAGAGAGAGAGAGAGAGAGACAGAGACAGAGAGAGACAGAGAGAGACAGAGAGAGACAGAGACAGAGAGAATGAGATAACATGAGAAAACAGTCAATAGAAAACGACAAACGATTGCCACACAGAGAGAGAGAGAGAGAGAGAGAGAGAGAGAGAGAGAGAGAGAGAGAGAGATAACATGAGAAAACAGTCAATAGAAAACGACAAACGATTGCCACAGAGAGAGAGAGAGAGAGAGAGAGAGAGAGAGAGAGAGAGAGAGAGAGAGAGAGAGAGAGAATGAGATAACATGAGAAAACAGTCAATAGACAACGACAAACGATTGCCACAGAGACAGAGAGAGAGAGAGAGAGAGAGAGAGAGAGAGAGAGAGAGAGAGAGAGAGAGAGAGAGAGAGAGAGAGAGAGAGAGAGAGAGAGAGAGAGAGAGAGAGAGAGAGAGAGAGAAGAAATCTGAAATGTCATGGTAAGTAGGGTTGCAAACAGAAAGTAGATCTGAAATAGCATGATAAGTAAAGTGGAAAACAGAGAGTAGATCTAAAATAGCATGATAGGTAGACTGCAAACAGAGAGTATCTGAAGCCCATTTGTGAGATATTAATTGATCATCAACTTCACTAAACATTTCACACTTAAAAGTCTTGCCCTGCATTCTCATTCATCAGTAGGAAGGGGTCGGTCACTCTAGCTATCATTATTCCAAAACGCCATTACAACAGTTCTTCTACTTCTTCATTCACCATCAGACGTCAGCTTGAATAAGTTCAGAGAAAACACTCGTCAGCTTGCGGCTGTAGAGTTTTACCCGGAAGGGTTCGGGTGATGGCCATATACGCTTCCTGTGTTTCTCATATGTTGGGCACCTTTGAAGTAGATGTTCAGCTGTACAAAAGTTCTACAAGTGCTCTCGCGGCCTTTTCTTTTCTGTACCAAGCTTTTTCAAAGGATGAGGCGGCTAACCCTATATTTTTTAATTAAATAAAGAGAGAAACCCGATGTCTGTAAACAGTAAATAAATAATACACCAGTGGCGGTTGCAGGGGGTTGTCATTGGGGGTGCTGCACTGTTCATTCATTTAAAATACTATACGGTACATAACACTCACAAATTGTGACCACCATGTAAAATATCAACCCAGACACAAATGATTAGTGTCTTATCTCATCTAAAATCTGTCAAGAACATCTGAAAAGTTATTTTAAAAGTTTACTGCAACTAGGAGTAATCCTTGTCAGTCGAAGCAGTTTCCCGAGTTTCAAACCAGGTTACACAGACATTTATGCTGCTATTTCTCGTGTTTAAAATTTTCATTGTAACTTCCCTTTAATTACAGTTCCTTGCACTTGCGAGCTGTCTTTCGTTGCAGCACTTGTTAACTCTTTGACTCCGCAATTATTTTTCGCCCTGTGCCGTAATTTTCATTCGTGAAAGTCTAAAAACCACGCTCAGAGCGTTGTTCCGGAGTCAAAGAGTTAAATACATTCAACCCAAACGCAGCTGTATATAACAAGCATTCGCTTATAAGAGGTCAAGGTCACTTGAACTGTAATCGTTCGCAGCACACCACGATACGGTCTTAGATAATTTTTTTTGGTCTCGTATTCAACCCTTCCGGTGTAACCTCAATTTTTTAGTCTGTCCGGATTACGTATTATAGTAGTCCTTTTTTTTATAGGGAGTGCTGCAGCTCACGAGCACATTAAAGAAAGCCGCCACTGTAATACACACAGGCACGTGTGAGAAAGAAAGAAGTAGAACACTAGACAACAGAAGAGATAGGCTCGCCGGAAAATCGAACCCAGTACCTTCCGAACGGCAACACCGCCTAGCTACTGAAGCGAATTGCACTATCCTCCCTGCCACTTAGTTACCTTTTTTAAGGTGCACAGTAATTAATACTGGGCGGTTTATTTTGTGCTCTATGTAGTCTCTTGAGTACATGGCGATCATCTTTAGTAATTTCACTTGCCGTGCGGCAAGTCATATGATTAATGCTCAGTAAGATCAGTAGCGGTGAGGAAGGTCGTTTGATTAATGTTTTGTAATATCAGTAGCCGTGGGAAACGTCATATAGTGACTGTTTATTAATGTCATTAGCTTTATTGGAA
This sequence comes from Oreohelix idahoensis, assembly GCA_024509875.1. NCBI lineage: Eukaryota > Metazoa > Mollusca > Gastropoda > Stylommatophora > Oreohelicidae > Oreohelix > Oreohelix idahoensis. The sequence continues at coordinate 445,998 of JAMPIV010000371.1, forward strand.
GGTAATTTGACGAATGTTTAGTCATAACAGTAGCCGTATGTAAGATCATTTGACAAATGTTTTGTAATGTCCTTAGCTTTGTGGAAGGTTGTTTGCTGAATGTTTACTAAAGTAAATAGCCTTGAGAAAGAACGTTATACAAACTACAAGGTCCGTGTAAAAGTTAATGTTCACCTTAATACAACATTCATGTGACTAGACTGGACGTAGTCACCATCACAACGCTAAACTAAATGCATGTAGATTTCTATGTGACAATTTCAGAATGTGATATCTAAGGGGGCTAGTCACTTCAGCCTTATCAGGTACATAACTTTCCCGTAATATGAAAATTATAGTTACAGTTTCACTACTAATCTTGCAGGTGAAATTGAGAAGTTGGCAAGAAGAAGAAGATGGCTGCATTCCGCTCCACCTATGTTCCAGTCTTGACTTATGGATGCGAGTCATGCGCAATGACTACAACCACAAAAGCCAGCTCCAAACCTCAGAAATGAGGTATTTGAGGAAAGTGGTTAAAGTAACAAGAAGAGACATGATCCACAACCAAACGATACTGCGACGGCTCAAAATCCAGTCCAAACTACGATGGTTTGACCATGTCTGCAGAATGAGAAACAATCAGCTACCCCACGACAAATATAGGAAACCAAGGATCCAGACCTCCAGGACGATCCAGTGCCCGCTTGGAGGACAACATTAGACAACCTTTGAAGGACCAAGGACTAAGACTGAAAGCAGGCCAGGAAGAAGACCGTCGATAGGATAGTAGGGTGCTCTCTCTAATAAACTTCTACACCCCTGGGTAGAAGATGAACGACCAAGTAAGTTCTTGCAGGTGCAGTAGTCTCTCGCTGAGCTTGCAAATAGACCCAGTGTTATTTTATGCAGCCTGTAGCGATCAGCTATTATCATTACCATTTAACTCCCAAAGGAGCAGAGGCGTTCACCACATTTGTGTCATGTCATCCTTTACTTGCAATCTGCTAAAAATCTTTACATTTATGTCTCTAGTTTCTGTTTTCCGTGTATTTCATGTGGTCTCATGCTACCTCTCTTATATTAGCGTTTTCCAGAACAAGGACTGTGTTTTAATGTTATCCGTAGGTTTTCTAAACGTGTGTCCAATCCATCGCCAGAATTTTTTTTTCATCCTCTGGTCCACTGGCATGTCTCCGGTTCTTGTCATGAGTTCCGCGCTGGTAATTAGGACGGACCACTTCAATATTTCTATTTTACCCAAGCACCCATCAATGAAAGTCTATAACTTCTTTTTTTTTTTTTTTTTTGTTGTGTTGTTTTCCATGTTTAATAGCCATACTAGCTTGGTATTTGAATTGCGTATTATGATATCTGATTTAGACTTGATTAATTTCGATTTCCATGTACTTCTCAATGCCATGGAAGCTTCTCTTGTCTTTTGTATGCTGACGCCATTGCGGCTTAAAATTTATACAGGATGGGGGTAATCTAGCCCATTCCCAACCCTCTTTCGTTGCCTTTTAGGACTTGCATGGTGGATTACAGTTTGACTATTCTTTGCTTACCTTTTGGGTGAGGTAACACAAGGGCACTACCAACCTTGTTTTCCTTGTATGATTTATAGTCTGTCTGTTATCATTGCCTGTCTTCTCTAATAAATTATACGTAATTACCTTTATTATCGAATCGTTTCATCGTCATTATTTCAATAGGAGTTCTTCATTGTCTTCTACTTGATCATCACTTTTCTTTTCCTTGTTTCGCACGCTCATGTCAATTCACGACCGTCACAAAATGCCTTTAGTTTCACATTTCAACTTATAGCTGGAAGCGATCGACTTAGCAAGCGCCAAATTCCCCGAGAGCGCCAAATTCCCTGTCTCTTACCTCAGTATAAGGCAACAATTATTCCAAATTAGCTCTTACAGACATCCGCTCCTTCTATCATCAATATTCGTTTCTGGAAGGCAAATAAATTTATCATCTGTCATATCATTGGCTCTAGTTTTTGAACGCTTCCTGGACGGATCAAAGCGGGATAAATCAGAACAAAGCACATCTAATTCGCGCGGATTTTCACGTCGCTGTTTGCTTGTGGCTGTGTGGGTCGCTGTCCACTCAAATATCACGGGATGTTATTTAGGTCGTCGCTTCCTGTCAAACTACTGAACACTGAAGTTTTGTTTCTGACGCTTGGTTCAGTTCTAATTAAACTCTGGTTTTACGTACTTTTAATATCGGTATATAATTTCTTTATTCCTCTAAGAAAACTGTTCTCGATCAAACGCTCGTTCATGATTGATTTCTTCTTACACTTGTCCATATCCATTTTCACAGATTTTTTTGTTTTCGTTTTATTTCCCACTGTTATCTAAAGATTAGTTTTACAGAAGAATGTTAAAAATACCATGGACAACCACAAAGAGTAATGATGATGTCATGAAAGAGGCCAATGCGCAGAGGAAACTTAATTCACAAATTAGAAAGAAGCAATCCACTTTTTTTTTTTTTGGGGGGGGGGGGGGGGGGGGGGGGGAAGAGTGGGGGGGGGAGGTTATGAGAAGAGGAAAGCTAGAATATATCGTAACAACAGATAAGACTGAAGGAAAAATAGATGGGGAAGACAAAGAGAGCAAATATTGGACAGTTTGACATGGAAAGAAGTCAACAGCAGAATTGATAAATTGTGCCGGAGACAGGAAGTTGTGGAGAGACATTGTCTCCTGGGCCACTAGGCATGGTACTTGAAGAAGAAGAAGTAGTATCACTTTAATTATGTTTTAGCTGAGCACTTTTTTTTTTCAGGCCTGTCCGCCATCTTTTATCCTATTATATCAATTCTTACATTTCTTTTCAGCTGCAGACGAAACATGTCGTTTCCCAGAATTCCTGCAGAGTTCCCCTGCAGAAGGCGCCTTCAAACCTTGGACGACCCGGATGTGGTGGCTGTATCTTCGTCATGCACCGAAATGGGCGGAGAAACAGGACATTTATGTCAAGGTCAGAATTGTATCACGCACTGAAAAGTTTATAATAATTACCGTTTACAAATATAAATGTTGTGATAAAACAGCTGTTAATTTATTATCCAAATTCCATTCCACTGGGTTACTTTCACGTCATGTTTTGACGGGTTGCGTGCTCCCAATTACTAATTGAAGAAAGTCACGTGTCTATTGTGCTTCTGGTTGGGTTTTGGTTGTAAGGGCCATTGTCACTGCACATGGACAACTTCATCAGTGCTCCGATGTATCTTATGGAGAATAAAGATTATGATTTGAATCTATGTGTAATTAAATCATTTCTCATCGACAGTAAGAATAGTTAATTTAATTCACGTACAGTAAGTAAATCATAATTCAACCGTCATTAATGAGCAGACGAAGACACTGTTCTAACAGAAGCAGCAATACCATCCTTATTATTCTTCAGGTTCCTGTGCACCATTGGCCTTTACTCTGCTCACGCCAAGTACTTTAGTTTTGCTCTATGTGTTCACATTATGTCTCTGTCCTCTTTATGCTTTAAAAGAATGTTTCCAATTCCCTTTTTCATGAGTTTTTAGGTACCGTCTGTATCGCTTACGCTGGAAATTCCAGATCACTACAACATTGCAATGCTATCAGCAGTTTTCATAAATGTGTTTAATATCAAAAGCCGACTTATTTTCTTCACTTCTTGTCTCACTGTCTGCTGGTCTGTTTTCAACTAGTCACACTGATGCCTTTCCAATATTGAAAAGAATATGAAAATTAGCGATGAAATTTGGTGCAATACATGAATTACGCATCAAGGACTCGTAATATCCGAGCCCAGATTGCATGTGCGAATAAGGAGTTAATCTCACTATTAAACTTCTCTATTATACAATCTATAAATGTACTGACCTTGTGATTTTTTTCCAGAACGGACAGATTTGGCGCCATCGAGAGAACAACTTGCAGAACTGTGACAACACTCATAAGAAAGTTTACCACAAGACCAACTTCGGGGACTGCTCAGAGAGACAGCTTGTCTACAACCGAACATGCATCCATGAGGAAGGGCCAGACACCTACAGGATTATTGAATACAATGCAGACAGGTCAGATTAAGTGGCAAAAAATGTCATTGCTTTTCTACTTTCTCCACGGATCATCGCTGGTGTAGCTTGCAACCCTGTCTTTCCACAACTTCCTGACTTCTGTACTGTTTATCAGTTCGGTTGTTTCTATGAATCTTAAATCTACAACACCTTCACGCCAAGCTTTCATATCATCTATCATACCTTCACGTTTTTTCAATGTCTTCTTTATTTAATTTAAGTCTTGTCTTTAATTGCCTTTTCCGTGTGTGTGTGTGTGTGTGTGTGTGTGCGTGTGTGCGTGCGTGCGTGCGTGCGTGCGTGTGTGTGTGTAGTTTTGTTCCCCAGTCCCCTTTTATTTCCTTATCCAGGAAAACCAAGAACAAGGATTGCCTTATTATGTTATCAAATGGTTTCCTCGATGCTAACTTCAAAAATTTTATTGATATATATATATACAGTATATAATTATGTACACAGATCCTCTAGAATCTGTTTGTGGACCACCAAATCGTCCGTGGTTCACAGGTTTTTTTTTTTTTTTTTTTTTTTTTTTTTTATTCCTTAACCAGCAGCACTTGGGCTTTCAGCCCTTCGGCCCAATGACATGTCATTGCGAGGCTGGGGAACCTGAGGACTTTCCTTCCAACCCGGTCAGGAGCTTCGCTCCTTCCCATCCACAGAGGGTTTATCACAGGAGCCGTTCAGGCTATTCAGTCAAATTTCCGGCCGTAAACATTTCTTCAAACGCCGACGCCCGGGTTTGAACCATGAACACCTGGTCGCCAGTACAACACCGAAGCCATTACACCAGCGCGGCTCCCTGGTTCACAGGTTAAGAAACCTTGACATAAATAATTAACACAAAAAAAAACTTGATTAAACTACACGCAAAAAAATCTTGATGAAACTAACGACAAATAGAGGGTGAGTTGATCATCGGAATCATCTCTTTGCATATCTCTCAATTAGACCTTTTCCATTTGATTTTTGACATTATACACATATTAAGTGTGTGTTTGTGTGTGTCTTTTTTATTATTTGCTTTATCTTTGTCGTATTTTGTACATCTATTTTCGACGAAGACATTTTTTGAGGTAAACTTTGATCTATATCTTACTAACACAGTGCTATAAATTGGACTTTTTAAATTGTAAAAAGTGAGTACAAGTTTGTGAAAGAACATCAAGAATAATGGTATTTAAGAAGCTGGGTGAAACTGTAGCGGCATCGTGTTGGCTGTGGAGCATCGGCGACTGGCAATGGAATTTAGGATAAGAATTTTTATACAACACAAACGTTACTTTAACAATTTCCTCAAGCTGGCAGCATAGATAGGGAGTCGCAACCAAGGTGGCGTGAGTTCGATTCCTATCACAAAATGGAAAAGACAAGAGAAGGCTGACACTTGGGATTCGTGGTCCTAGCCCCATAGAGCGTAAAGGAGATAAAGGAGCCGACATGTGACCTTCGGATAATCAGATTTGCCTGTCATGTCTTTCTTCCACCTTGGCAGAGTACAGTCATTACTGGTTTTGTGTGAGATTACGTCAACGGTGACAATTATGAAGACGATGATTATGATAATGGTGTTTATGTTTATAATCGTGTTGATGTTGATAAATGCTGAAGGATGTTATTGATAGTGATGATATTGATGATGATAATGATAATAATCATCATGATGATTATGATGATAATGATTGTGACGTACGTCTAGTTTGACTAGTGAATTTTCCCTGATATGATGGATGATTTAAAGGGACCTTTAGCTTTTCATAACATTAGAACCCCTGAACATTTGTTGTAACTTTTCGTTTGCCAGAACGCATTCCACCGGGACTCATGTAGGATACAGCGACGAGATCAAAGAGACAGACCGAGGGATCTTAAGGGAGACTATCGGCGCTATCAAAGACAGTAGTTTTCCCTGATACGAGACGCAGTTGCTTGCCGCTAATTTCGCGTCTCGGTGTCAATCGAGGAACCGAGCGAACGGGGGAAAGCGAAACGGGCAGCAGCGAGCGGATACGAAGACCAGGGGGCGGCTTTTTCTCTTGATTTGGCGGTCAGATCCCCAAAAGTTCGTGAGATCAAATAAGTTGTCAAGTTTATCATGTCCCACTCAACTTACATTCCATTTCAGCTAAATAGACCATGAAGAACTAGACACGTTATCACTCGCTGGCCAGACCTTTACAGAAGCACTAGCTTTATTGAAATCTTGTTATAGATTTTCCCCTGGATTTTATATATATTTGCAGTGATTTCTATTTCTGTGCAAAGCGGTAATATATATTGTGTAAAGTGATCAGTGGTCTAGTTCAGTCATTCTATTTAAAGGGATTTTGTGTTAATTTAAATCGATTTAATTAAACCATCTCAAGAGTTCCAGTTTTAAATATAATGATCTATCTATTATATTATTTCAAAAGATAATAGATGCTTAAATTAACTTTTAAAGTCGCGAAGGAATTTATAATTAATAAATTCAGTTAAGTCCTAGTTTTATAGATGTGTGTTTTAACCACTAGAACTCGCGCAGTGTTTATTAAATACATAATTAAATACGCGAATATATATATATAATAGGCTTAACGGGAAATTCATCGCGCTTCAGAAGGTTATTTGTTTTCGGTATATTACATGTCTTTTTTTTCTTTCATACAGAGTGATCGTAACCTGTGCGATCCCAGCATTAAGAAAGCAATAAAGAAATCAATCTAAGCAAAGCAAAGCATAAACAGTGTGTAGAGTTCCCCTGACGCAGAACTTGTTGAGACTGTGTAAATTTTTAATCTTTGAGGCGATTCTATGTTTGGAATTCCGCTATCTAACTTATAGCAAAGAAAGCACACCCAAAGACAAATTTAACGCACCATCAAACAACTTAAGTCGTAACGGGAAGAAGAACACTGGCCCGAGCTTTGTTAGTTTACTGACACAGAGAGATAATTCATAATTTCCTGAACAGTGATATGACTAGTTTTCTCACTGGACTTAAACCATACCTCACGGATAAAGTGTACCAGCACGCGTAAGAATTTTATTATCCGCGGCATAGTCAAATAGACCACACCATCCTCACCCCGGTATCAGAGACCGTGCCCTCCCATAGAAACTGTTATTAAGTAAAGAGACACAACTACAGATTCATTTTCCAGCGATTACGGGATCCTTTTATGTGCTGACCGCCTACCCGATAATCTGGGGCTAGAACTTGAACAAACACTCATACATTTAGTTGAGGCGTAACTGCTGTTGTGTTATTCTATGGAGTGCAAGATTTTTTTTTCACAATCGGTAAGTGAGAGCAAGATGAGTGAAGGCCTTTGCTAGCGCGTGTATGAATGACAGGAAATTAATTCTTTTGTGTGACCATTTTGTTAACTTGCTTACCTGGTAACATATATCTTTTCTGTATACCCTACATTGTTCCTTTAAGTGGGATAGTTGATAATTTGTTAACTCTGTTTAAAACCACCTCCTTTCCATTTGCTTAGTAAAGGGAAGAACAGCTGGGAAGAACAGGTTTTTTTTTTCTATCACTTATACCTAACTTGGTAACACCTCTTTCAGAGTAATTAACTTTACTGTTAGGTTAACGTACCCGTGTTCCTGATATTATCTATCTCTGGACTGGGTTTGTCTTTGTCTAATGAGCGGGAAGGGCTTAGTCGATACCAATCTTCTTCACCCCCTCCCAAACTTGTTATTTGCATTTGTGTACTTATGATAATTTATGTAATATCTGATATTTTTAGTGATTGAGGTTTAAAGTGAATAAAATCACCTAAACTCATTTAGTTCTGTGTGTTGGATATACCCAAAGCCCAACATTTCCCCTATTCGTTTAATATAGTTTGTATCAACGTCGTGTGTGTGTTTGAAAACACCGAATCGGTGAGCGCGCAGATGCGAGTCTGGAAAACTGGCAAATATTTGTTTGACCAGGAGAGTGAAAGAGAAGATTGAGAGACACGATTTGTCGTAAATAAGTCTGTCTTTACTCTCCTCCAGCACGCTGTGAAGTAACTATTAAATCTCTACATTTTCTATCACTGAGCTTACCATCATCATTTTCCACTCTAAACCGGACCACTACTTCTACGACTCTTTTCTCTCAAAATAAATTTACGACAATATTTGGCCGGCTCGCCGGGATAATTTTGAGATACATTTGAGGCAATCGCATAGCCGGGATAAAGATATTTTGAGTCTGATTTAGTTTGGGTCTAACTAGGTAGAGTGTGAATGATTTGTCTTTGTGAATTAGGGAAATAAATAAATAATTACACCCCTAGACAAACGTTCTTTAAGTATTTGGGTTGTCCACACAGCATATTTACAGGTTGTTTTCTCTCCACAGCAGTAGAAAGTACAGACAAACAAATATATTTGCTATTTTAATTATCCTCTGGCGGAGATAATTATATTTCTTTCTTTATAAAAGTTGCTGGGATTGCGTGATTGTTTTACAGTCACTAAGGTTTTTGAAGTCAAAAAGAGTTGAGCTTAGCTAAAGACGGATTGTTCTGATTTTTAAAAATTAAGTTAACAACGTCTCATCTCAATAATTGACTTTAGGGACGGAGTTTGTTGTCAGAGATTTAAAATTTAGGGGAAATTTTTTTTTTCTTTTAAATTGTTTTAATATAAATTTTTCTCTACTGTTAGTAAAAGTAGATTCTTTTCCAGTGTAACTTACCATTTAGTGGCATAGTCGCTTGCGCTTAGAGCCTTAATTGCCAGATAATAGCAGCGATAAGTTTGCACAGTACAGGTAGGAGGTAACACAGGTAAATTTATACTTGTGTTTTTTTTTCTCGTAGCGGTTCAGAGTTCCTCCCTTTCGCGTTTCTTCTTACTAGTTCTCTAAGCATACTTCATCTTATTCTTTAACAATGGCAGAGAGGATAAAGATGAGGTCCATCTTGAGGTTGGAAGCGAAAGAGGCAGGATTAGATGCAGAAGCTGCAAACGCGTTTATTAACCAGGAATTGGAAATATATGACGCGGAGCAACAGAGAGCCGAAGCTGAGAGGAAGGCGGAGCAACAGAGAGCAGAAGCTGAGAGGAAGGAAGAGAAAGAAAGAACAGAGAGGAGAGAAGCCCAGGAGAGGGCAGATAAGAAAGAAGCGGAAGAACGTCTTTTGTAACAGAAGAAAATTGAAGCAGAGCTGGAAACTCGCAGAGAGAGAGAGAGACAAGGAAAGACAGCATCAACTGGCGCTTAAGGCTCTAGAGAGTCGGGGCGCCTCTACTTCGACTAACGGAGAGCCGTCTTCGCCCCAGTCTCAATCAATGGACCTCTCCAGTACTCAATCTGCCCAATTAACTGCTATGTCGTTTTCTTTAGAATCTTTTCCTAGCCCTAACGAAAAAATTGACAGCTACCTAGAAAAATTCGAGAGACTCGCGAATCTTTATGGGTTAGAGAGTACCCGCTGGGCGCTCAAACTTTCAACGTCACTGAAAGGCAATGCTTATGACGTGTACACAAAGCTGGGACCGAATCAACATGATTACGACATGTTGAAAAAGGCCTTACTACAGCAGTTTGAGATGACTGCCCGAAAGTTTCTGCAGTTGTTCAGAAACAGCCGAAAAGAGAGCACGGAAACATTTCCCCAGTTCTCTTTACGTCTCACGAGTTATCTGACAAAGTGCATTGAATTATCTGACCTACCTCTTTCATATGAGGGACTCCTCGAACTTGTTCTTGTGGAGCAGATAAAATCCACTTTGTCGAATGAAACACGTAGATTTTTGGCGGAACATGGGGCAGTCAGGCTTGAAGACATACTCAATAAAGCCGAACGCTAAAGCAATGCAATGGCCGAACTTCCCAGCACTAAACGTAAACCCACCGATGAGCCATCTCGAAAACAGAATCTAGAACAGGCATCCTATTCTTCCACTTCCTCTCAACATTATAACCAACGAGATAACAATACCCAGAAACCTCCCCAGGAAAGATCGAAATTCTACAAAACCCGATACCCCCCCCAACACCAATTCTGATCAACCCAACAAGCCTACGTGGCAGCGCGGCCACCAAGGTCAAGGAAAAGGGAAGACCCCTACACCAGGAACGTCTGATCAGGGCAAACAAACCGGTGCAAACCGCATGGGATGTTTGCATACAGCCTCGAAAGGTAGAGTCAATGTCAGTGATTCTCAACCTGAGGGGGACCGACCCTCAACTCGAGGAACTGTAATTTTGAACGGTACCTCTACTACTTGTCTTTTTGACACTGGATTAAGTTTTGATTGTATTGTCGCTAGGCACCTAGTCAAACCCGGTCAGGAGACAGAGGAAACCGTCAAACTTAGTGGAGTTTTCAGGAGTGATGCACCCAGGACGCTTCCTATCGCACTGGTAGAAATACACTCTGACTTTGTCAGAGGAGTTATTAAAGCGGCCATAATGGATGATCCGATCTACCCAGTTATCCTGGGATGTAGATATGTGTTCATTGGGAGACCTAAGGAGCCGATTGTGGCAGCGGTAACCACAAGAGGGCAAGCCAAGAAGGAGAGGGAGCCTGCGCCAAACTTGTTGCCGAATGAACTGAAGGAGGCGCAACAAAAGGACCCTACTCTGGCGCCCTGCTTTAAAAAACTGCCCATGGCTAAGGACCCCAGACACAACGGAGACATCTTTTCTAAGGATGGTGTATTGTATCGTAGAACGGGCAACCCGGACACGGGGAATAACCAGCTCCTAGTACCGACGCAGTACAGAAATCAGATCTTAGAAATGGGGCACTCTCTTCCCTTTAGCGGACACATGGGACAAAACGCCACTATTCAGCGAATAAAAAACCACTATTGGTGGCCAGGAATGAACTCTGACATTGTCAGGTACGTGAAATCCTGCGCCCAGTGCCAACGGGTAGCACCCAAGCACTTGACACCCCCAGTACCTATGGGGCAAATGCCAATAGTAGGGACTCCATTTGAACGGGTTGCTGTCGACATTATTGGTCCTCTGGAAAAGACCAAAAGAAGGAACAGGTTCATCCTGACCTTAGTTGACACTTGCACTATGTGGGCCGAAGCCGTACCGCTACCATGCACTAATTCCAAGCATGTCGCAGAAGCCCTTGTGCAAATTTTTACACGGTTGGGATTCCCTCAACAAGTTTTGACGGACAATGGATCCCAATTCCGTAGCCTGTTAATGGAGGAGATCTTTAAGATCTTGAGGGCCAAACATATCCACACAAGTCCCTACCATCCGGCCGGAAATGGGCTCGTGGAACGTTTTAACGGTACCCTCACCATGATGTTACGTAAGCTGGGTCAGGAGAAACCAGAAGACTGGGACCAATATATATCGGCTGCCTTATTCGCCTACCGAGAGGTACCCCAAGCGTCTACGGGTTTTGCGCCAGCTACACTTTTATTTGGCAGACCTATTAAGGGGCCACTAGAAGCCTTACTTCGGTCCCTGACAGACCAGAAGGCTGACGAGACAGTCGTCTCTGCAAGCAAGTATGTATCTGAGCTTAAGGAAAGGCTAAAGCTAGGATGGGATCTAGCTACTACCAACCTTAAGAAAGCCCGCGCTAAAATTACTAAAAGATACAACAAAGCTGCAAAAGAGAGAGAACTACAACCAGGGGAGAAAGTCCTATTGCTACTTCCAACCGGAAGCAATAAACTTCGCATCGGATGGCAAGGACCGTTTACCGTCCTTAAAAAGATCTCACGTACCAACTACAAGATCTCCATCAAAGGAAAGGAGAAGGTCTTCCACGTAAATCTGCTAAAGAAATATGTGGAAAGACCGGTGCCATCCTCCGAGCATCTCCTGGCTGTCGCCATAGCAACGGAAGACGAGGAAGATGATGATGGTTGCATGGAGTATCCACTGCAACCCACAGAATCCTTTAAAGATGTCAAGTTCGGCGACAATCTCTCACCAGAACAACAAACAGAAACTAGGGCTCTACTAAAACAGTACAGTGCAGTCTTAACGGATGTACCTGGTCGAACAAATCTCATTGAATTTGATATGAAATTAACAAACGAGACCCCTGTTCAAACCAGAGTTTACCCCATCCCGTACGCTAAAGCTGATACACTTCGCGGAGAAATAGACAAGCTGCGTCAGGCAGGAATTATCAGTGAGTCTACATCTCCTTACAGCTCGAGCGTAGTGCTGTTGCAGAAGCCCAATAAGGAAGTTCGGCTGTGCATTGATTACAGGTTGCTAAACGCTGTAACGGAATTCCAGCCCGAACCTCTCCAAACTGTTTCTGAGTTGTTCACCAAGCTCAGCAAAGCTAAGATCTTCTCCAAGATTGACCTCAGTAAAGGTTACTATCAAATACCAGTCAAGGAGGAAATTAAACCTTTGTTAGCTTTCAGCACTAGTGAAGGACATTACACATTTAACGTGATGCCGTTCGGTTTGCATAATGCACCAGGAGTCTTCACCAGGATGATGAGGAAGCTTCTAGAACCTTTGCAAAGTCCCCATATCCATAATTTCATGGATGACATCTTAATTGCATCGGAAACCTATGAAGAACATATTGCTACGGTTGCTATGCTCCTCAGGAGACTACAGGAAACGGGTCTCACAGCCAGACCTAGCAAATGTCTCATCGGGTTTGAACAGTTAGACTTCCTGGGGCACACTATTTCTCACGGATGCAGTTGGCCTATTAAGAAGAACGTGGAGAAAATAGTGGCAGCAAAAAGACCCCGAACGAAGAAAGACGTACGTTCCTTCATATCGCTATGTGCATACTATCAGAAGTACATCCAGAACTTCAACGGACTGACGGCACCTCTGACTGACCTCACAAAGAAAGGTTGTCCTTATAAGGTCATATGGGATCAAAAGTGCGAACACGCGTATAGCACTTTGAAAGGACAGTTGTCTGCATACCCCATTTTGAGGTTGCCTGACCTCAAGAAACCTTTTGTACTGAGAGTCGACGCGTCAGGTCAGGGCATCGGGTCAACACTGCTTCAAGCCGATGACAGTGACCTGAACATGCTATTTCCAGTTGCCTATGGCAGTCGGAAATTAAATAAAGCGGAACGGAACTACAGCGTAGTTGAAAGGGAATGTCTTGCTCTGATTGACGGTATCAGACGCCATCATGAGTTTCTTTATGGTACATCGTTCACGGTGCAAACAGACCACGCTCCGTTAGCATTTCTTGGTGCCAATAAAGAATTTAACGCTAGGATCATGCGTTGGGCCCTCCTTCTAAGCGTCTATTCTTTCAAAGTGGAATATATTCCGGGAAGACAGAATGTCGGGGCTGATTTTCTGAGTAGAAACTGGTCTACAGAGGAAGAAGAGCAAACTGAAGATACCACTCATCCTAAAATCACCAATCAGGTCACCTCCATTGTCAAAAAATGAAACATGAAAAATGGTTTCATGTCTAAAAGTGGGGACGATTGTGACGTACGTCTAGTTTGACTAGTGAATTTTCCCTGATATGATGGATGATTTAAAGGGACCTTTAGCTTTTCATAACATTAGAACCCCTGAACATTTGTTGTAACTTTTCGTTTGCCAGAACGCATTCCACCGGGACTCATGTAGGATACAGCGACGAGATCAAAGAGACAGACCGAGGGATCTTAAGGGAGACTATCGGCGCTATCAAAGACAGTAGTTTTCCCTGATACGAGACGCAGTTGCTTGCCGCTAATTTCGCGTCTCGGTGTCAATCGAGGAACCGAGCGAACGGGGGAAAGCGAAACGGGGCAGCAGCGAGCGGATACGAAGACCAGGGGGCGGCTTTTTCTCTTGATTTGGCGGTCAGATCCCCAAAAGTTCGTGAGATCAAATAAGTTGTCAAGTTTATCATGTCCCACTCAACTTACATTCCATTTTAGCTAAATAGACCATGAAGAACTAGACACGTTATCACTCGCTGGCCAGACCTTTACAGAAGCACTAGCTTTATTGAAATCTTGTTATAGATTTTCCCCTGGATTTTTATATATATTTGCAGTGATTTCTATTTCTGTGCAAAGCGGTAATATATATTGTGTAAAGTGATCAGTGGTCTAGTTCAGTCATTCTATTTAAAGGGATTTTGTGTTAATTTAAATCGATTTAATTAAACCATCTCAAGAGTTCCAGTTTTAAATATAATGATCTATCTATTATATTATTTCAAAAGATAATAGATGCTTAAATTAACTTTTAAAGTCGCGAAGGAATTTATAATTAATAAATTCAGTTAAGTCCTAGTTTTATAGATGTGTGTTTTAACCACTAGAACTCGCGCAGTGTTTATTAAATACATAATTAAATACGCGAATATATATATAATAGGCTTAACGGGAAATTCATCGCGCTTCAGAAGGTTATTTGTTTTCGGTATATTACATGTTCCCCTGACGCAGAACTTGTTGAGACTGTGTAAATTTTTAATCTTTGAGGCGATTCTATGTTTGGAATTCCGCTATCTAACTTATAGCAAAGAAAGCACACCCAAAGACAAATTTAACGCACCATCAAACAACTTAAGTCGTAACGGGAAGAAGAACACTGGCCCGAGCTTTGTTAGTTTACTGACACAGAGAGATAATTCATAATTTCCTGAACAGTGATATGACTAGTTTTCTCACTGGACTTAAACCATACCTCACGGATAAAGTGTACCAGCACGCGTAAGAATTTTATTATCCGCGGCATAGTCAAATAGACCACACCATCCTCACCCCGGTATCAGAGACCGTGCCCTCCCATAGAAACTGTTATTAAGTAAAGAGACACAACTACAGATTCATTTTCCAGCGATTACGGGATCCTTTTATGTGCTGACCGCCTACCCGATAATCTGGGGCTAGAACTTGAACAAACACTCATACATTTAGTTGAGGCGTAACTGCTGTTGTGTTATTCTATGGAGTGCAAGATTTTTTCACAATCGGTAAGTGAGAGCAAGATGAGTGAAGGCCTTTGCTAGCGCGTGTATGAATGACAGGAAATTAATTCTTTTGTGTGACCATTTTGTTAACTTGCTTACCTGGTAACATATATCTTTTCTGTATACCCTACATTGTTCCTTTAAGTGGGATAGTTGATAATTTGTTAACTCTGTTTAAAACCACCTCCTTTCCATTTGCTTAGTAAAGGGAAGAACAGCTGGGAAGAACAGGTTTTTTTTCTATCACTTATACCTAACTTGGTAACACCTCTTTCAGAGTAATTAACTTTACTGTTAGGTTAACGTACCCGTGTTCCTGATATTATCTATCTCTGGACTGGGTTTGTCTTTGTCTAATGAGCGGGAAGGGCTTAGTCGATACCAATCTTCTTCACCCCCTCCCAAACTTGTTATTTGCATTTGTGTACTTATGATAATTTATGTAATATCTGATATTTTTAGTGATTGAGGTTTAAAGTGAATAAAATCACCTAAACTCATTTAGTTCTGTGTGTTGGATATACCCAAAGCCCAACATTTCCCCTATTCGTTTAATATAGTTTGTATCAACGTCGTGTGTGTGTGTTTGAAAACACCGAATCGGTGAGCGCGCAGATGCGAGTCTGGAAAACTGGCAAATAATTGTTTGACCAGGAGAGTGAAAGAGAAGATTGAGAGACACGATTTGTCGTAAATAAGTCTGTCTTTACTCTCCTCCAGCACGCTGTGAAGTAACTATTAAATCTCTACATTTTCTATCACTGAGCTTACCATCATCATTTTCCACTCTAAACCGGACCACTACTTCTACGACTCTTTTCTCTCAAAATAAATTTACGACAATGATGACGGTGATGATGGTGATGAGCAATCTAATTACGTTGAAACTGATAACAGAGATTGAGAAGCCCATGCTGAACATTATAATGATGACCACAATTATTTCTGGTGACGTTAAACTACCCCAACTCACGAAAACATTGTCTACCTGGTGTGGTAAAACACAATTTACCGGAACCTCTTCCTTCCTACCTGAGAAATCGATAACTGGTAACTTGAACATGATCGCAGGTGGAACATATTCACAGATGAGACCGGTTTTTATTGATTACTTCATACCTCTACAACCTCCTCTCCCTCGTGTTTCTCCCCGTACCACCCCTCCTCCCTCCCCCACCCTCCAGTGTACTGCTTAAGATATCACCATCATTATCATTAATTTCCTTATCGTTCATTATGGATCTTGGAGCCACCATTAAGACGGGTCCTCTTTCAGGAAGCCTGCACGAAGTATTCACATGTTCCTGTGGCTGTGGTTTCTGAAGCACTTTGTTCTACATGATGAGGTTGCCATCCTGATGCACAACCTCATATCACTCGCCTTTTACGACATGCCTGAAGGAGACGCAGTTCTATTCTTCCTTTGTCACTTCACAGACCCATGGGAGCTACAGGTGTTCTACTTTAAGATCATTTAAACCTAAATGGACAACACATTAAATATCAGATCAGACCAATGTTTTAATTTATAGAACATAAGGTATGTGGCGGGTTCTCATTCTGAAAATTATCACTTGATCTATTCTTGGTAATGAGTCTAGTTTTACTTCCGTTATGTCTGTCGGTTATATTTCCCGTGTGTTGTAGTATCCCTTTCTGTCATTACTGACAATAGGAAAACGCCCCTCGAAACGATATCACTGTGGGCACGAGGTTTGGCGCTTGGATAAAAAGGTGTTGCCTATGCAGCATGCCGCTGGTGAGTCCATAGGAACGGCGCAGCAGACAAAGTCAGGCACCAGAACACATGTTTATGGTGAACTCACTCCAATTACGGGGCCTCGAAAGTGTCCCGTATTGTTATTTTCCGTGTGTTACCTGGGCCCAAAAGGAGAGCAAAGAAAAATAATACTGCAACCTACCACGCATGTCGTAAGAGGATATTATAGAGGGTTGGGCATGGGGCCAGGTGCCCCATCTATTGAGGATTGTTGCATGGTTGGCGAGCATTTCGGTTTGAACCTGATTCGATAGTCGCACCATGTAACACATCCACTGAATGAAATGAGATAATTCGCGTGTGTTGCTGTATGACGCGATAGGCTAGTAACAGTAGTCCTAGTGTGGCCTTCGAGCCTTATGGCAGTGTTTTAGAATATGTGGCATGGCCACTGAATTATGACAGTGTATAACTATAAAAGTTATTACGGTAATGTGAATCTGGTAAAATAAATAAATAAATAATGTGTAAATAAGTCGGTAGGATTAACCGCAACAATTTTATTAAAAAAACGTAAGTCGTGAGATACGAACGCAGTTATAATATGAAAGGCTGATAGAGCCTGGCTGTAGATGCCAAATGGAAATTAAGAATATGTCCTAGTTCTTGAGATGTGCATTGAGCAGCGACCCTAAGAGAACTATTAACAGAAGGATTTAATTCTATATAAATAATGATTATTCCAAGTATATGGTTATAAGATATTGAACATTAATGAAAAACGTCAAAGTAACAGACGTGTAATGTCTGATGGACTGTGAACTATAAGACTGTGTTGAACCAAGTTTTCTTTAACGTGAACATAATATTGTTAAATAATCATGATGGATAGATGAATAAATTATTATAAGTCGTCACAATGAGCCTTGTTCAATGGGAAAATTTCTATAGTTTCAGTTTCTAATGTTGTATACATTTTGACCGTTAACCTTCAAGGTCGGTCCCAAAAAAACACTTCAATAACAGTTGCTAACTATAGCACGAAATGAACACTGTCATTATTGAATACAAAGTTTAATGAATAAACACTGAAACAAAAATTATAAAATAACGTAGATGAACCCAAAGTTGCAGCAGCAAGATACTCTGTGATGGTGGAACAGATGAATTTATAATACATGAATGAAACATAATATCAGCCCCATTATTGAAGCCTGAAAGTCTGCAACACCATCCCGTAGAAAATTATTGAAACCGAAAAACTAGTTCAGCTATCCAAGACAGAGGAGAAGGTTCTCTGGTAAGGAGGCTTATGACACAAGACAGACGTGAAGAAGGCATGGAAACACCTTGAGCTGATGGTACGGGACAGGGAGACTTGGCATAAGTTTATTGAAGGCCTATACTCCTGGGTGAGCTGAAGGGTTATGACGATGAATAATAATGCTTATATCTGACTCTATTTGCTCTTTGTGCCAATTTTTAGAAGCTATTTTCAATTATGACATTTATTACCTCACATGTTGTCCTGTCTTCCGTTTAAATTGTAATTCCTTCTTCTTTGGAAAATCTATCTGCAATCTCAGTTCTATGTATATTGCAGTGACCTTGAATCCACTGTACTTTGACTTTGCCGAGTTTGCAGCTGGTTTCCGTAGTGCTTCTGAGAGGCTGTCTAATTCAATGATGATCTTTAGCAAGCCCTTTGAAGGAGTAAATGTATAGTGATGGCAGAAGCCTGAGACAGACCGCAAGATTTATGAAAGAAATAGATGCAGTTATGTCAAACAAGATCCGTGTAGTTCCCCAAGACAAAGAGGGAATATTGTATACAGTTCCTTCTTGCATGTCGTAAAAGGTCACGAATATGAGGGTGTTTAAATGAGGCCGGTAACCTCATCATGTAAAACGAATTACACCCAAAAAAAACTACCACCGCAGTAACATAATAATACTTGGTGCCAGCTTTCTAATGACCCAGCTGTAGTTGAGGCTGCACGCTCCACAGGGAGAAAAGAAAAAAGAAACGTGGAAAATATTGATGACTGTTGCTGTCATCTTTGATGGAGTTTCAAACGTCGATTTATTGGTTGTATGTTTTTCACCCTGGTCAAAGTTGGGGAACTATGTCTTAACTTTGCTGTGTCAGGTTGATTAGGGGTTATCTCCCTTTTTGGTTCATTCATTGTGTTTGACCTTTAGGGTCAAAGGTAAACAGTTCTGGGCTATGTGCCATGCGCAGTTGGAGAGCGCAAAATTAGACTTCCGGCAGGTAGAGTTGCGGACTGGCTTCTGTAGGACGTGAATGTCCGTTGTATTCTAGGGAAAGAAAATCTTCGAAGTGACTGCGTTGGCAGTTTTCCCCAGTGATTTACTGTACGTCAGGAATGACGACAGTGTTATTTCTTGTGTTCTGAGGATTCGTTTTAAGGTAACACCGACTTTTTCATTACTACGCATTCGGTAGCAGAATTTGTTAAAGGATTACCTAGCCTGTGAGAACAGCTCACAGTTCCTGTAATGCAGAACTTATATTTTGTGCTCAAGGTAGCTATTTAAGACTATTCGTCTTCATATGATCAGAAGTCCAGTGACGAAGTTATATATAGTGGAAACCGCAGGTTGGCGGTATACTTATACAAACATTATAGCAGGGTTTATGCAACCTGCTTAATGAAGAATACACAGCTGACGTCATATCGAGGTCTGTGTAATGGCCACTATTCTACCGCATGAAAAGATGTAACTGGCGTGTTATGCCAAGTTGAACGACGGCCCTGGTAATAGGATTACATGAGTTAAGGGCTCGTCTTTTGTATGACGGAGTTATTCAGGTATCTGACGCGTTCAGTCAGGGATACCAAAGCGGCCATATGAACTGTACGTTAAAGGACATACCACTATTGACCATGCCCACATATGTGAATGTTTACCAGCTTTAGAATGCTTGATATGTACCAAGCGATTTCAATTAACATGATGTACATGAACCTGTTTACATTGACTGTTCCTGTGTGATACTACTGTTAGTGCTGTGAATAAATGTATGAACTGTTACCAGTAGTTGCAACCATCATTGGCTTCTGTACGAGTGTGACTGGGTACATTGTATACTATATATGATCCTAAACGCATTCGCGTCTGCACACACCCATGTCTCACATCATCATCATCATCGTACAAGGACCATGTATGCTGTCAGCGTGAGTGACCCAGATCTTCACCGCACCAGTACACTGTTCAGGTGACATCGACACGCGTACCTAGCCTACTACACATCTACATTTGCATCACGCTAGAAAAACCAACTAACATTTCTGGTAGGCCAGTTCCGTGAGCTTTACGGCTTCAATTTTGGTTTCGGCTACAGATTGGAACGATCAAGGTTGACAGCTATAAATAACTTACATCCGTAGTACTCTACATTTCCAAGTTTTGGCTACACAGGACAGTAGAAATAGGTCATTGACTGTTGACCCACATAAACAGTGTTAGCATCTATGTGATAACGCTACATGAACCACAGTTGGTACAAGTACTGGAATTGGCATCTAGACAATATTGCTACGTGGACCACAGCTGCACACAAGTCAAGCATTTTTTGTAAACAGTACCGCTGGTTGTCTACACGTTACAGTCAACAGACTCTTCAACGTCTGAACGTTCAAGTCACGTAGTTCGAGGTCAAGTATTTTTGTAAACAATACCGTCTACGAACACATCAACATTGGGCCTCAAGTCTCAACTATTCATCGAGAAGGTCATAGTGACTTTATGTTCCTGGAGATCACTATATGTTATTGTGGATCTAACAATCATTGCGCGCTTGACATTGTACTCCCGTGTTGACAAAGAGCAAGAGAGTTACTATATTGTTATTTGTAACTAAACTTTGTTTGCAACACATTCCATTGATGATATTTATGTTACTTGTAATATTGTTGTGTATTTTTCTGGTGTTTTCAGCGGGTTTTGGTTGGGAAGGTGACTCCTTAGGAATATACCACGTCATAGAGGTTCCACTGAGAGCGTTTTCTATAGGGACTCTGCAAGTTTCCTTGGTGAAATTTGCTAAGCGACAATAGTTGCTATATTTGTTTAGTTGTGACGAGGTGTGTTTTTTTCTTCATCGTTTTTTGTAATATTTTTTCTTCTTTTCTTCTGTTTTTAGTTTCGAGTTGATTCGTTGGTATTTGTCTGCCTCTCCTTCCTTTCGTTTATTTCTTTACATCTTTTTGTTTATAACAGTGTTGCCATTTGTCTTGTTTACTTTTCGAAGTCATCATTACACATTTTTGTAACATTTTCCTTAGTTTCGCTGTATTGTTTATTTGACTTCTGCGAACGTTTTCGGTTGTTGTTCTGTATCTTTGTCCTTGTATTTATTATTGTCATACACAGTCTACATACATATACTTCTTCTTCTTCTCTTCTTCCGTCCTTAGCCACCGACCGTCAAAGCAGTCAGTAGCAATTACGCCTAGTGGCGTCTTAGGGCAACAGCAGATAGGTTTTCTTTGCCATTGTTTCCCATCACGCCTAGTGGCGTCTTTAGGGCAACGGCAAATCAACCCATTTGCTGTTGTTTCCGTAATCGAAGTGACTGGCAAACGGGTGATCAGCCCGTTGTGACATACATATACTTGGTCATGTATTATTATTATTATTATTATTATTAATATGATACACTCTTCAGATAGAGATTATTGATAGAATATTATTATAAAGAAACAAGGTAACCATACAAGGTCTTTGACTAAGACTTGTCTCTTAAAAGAGTGAAATAAACTGAAGTGAGTATACAAGTCTAACATTGAAGACTTGTCTCCCATTTAAGTGGGATAAGGTAATTTATTTAATTTTTCAGGTTACTGATTTCATTAGACAGAATGTCTACACTTGAATACTTCATTGGACAAGGGAAATCCCTTGGCAAGTCTGGTAAAGAATTAGAAGAATTTGCGACTGCTCAATTCGCCATGGTAGTAAAGTCAGAAGAAAAGAGACAAAAAGAGGAAAATAAATTGAAAGCAGAAGCTGAACAAATGAACATAGATGCTGAGAATTTAAGATTGCAGATACAAGCTGAACAAAAGAAGATAGATGCTGAGAATTTAAGGTTGCAAATGCAAGCTGATGAAAGAAAATTCCAGATGGAAATGGAAAAACAAAAAAATGAAGCTGCTGCTGATGAAAGAAAACTTCATGCAGAGGAAAGAAAACTTCATGCTGCTGCAGAGGAAAGAAAACTTCAAGCAGAGGAAAGAAAACTTCATGCTGCTGCAGAGGAAAGAAAACTTCAAGCTGAAGAAAAAAGATTAGACAGAGAGGCCGAGGAGAGAAAGGAAAAAGCAAAAATGGAACATAATGAAAAACTCTTAGCTTTGGAGTTAGAGAAATTGAAATTGACAAATATGGGTGCTCATCAAGCAACTTCGGGTACGACAAATGTGACCGGGTAAGTAGGAAGGAGTGGACGGGAACAGCACCAAAAGTCACTATGTGTGACCGGTTGAAGGAAGGGTACGGCACTAAAAGTCCAGGCTCGTGTGACAGTGTCTATCGTGATAGTGGATTTTGTGGAAGGGATGTAATTCTGTATTTTACTTGATATAAGGGAAATAATCCCAGGACTTTTCTTATTGTGTTTCTTCTGGTAAATACTGGTTAATCACCAGAGTTGGTAATTCCAGAAGGGAGGAACAACCCAGGTAATTGGTAGATCTCATAAGTGTCTTGATGGATTCTAAATTTGATCTTGAAGCGTTGAATATAATTGGCAACTCAAACAGTCAAGTGAAACTTCACTAGAACAGATTACTTGAAGGATCCAAATAGTTATATAAAAGGGTGTACTTTATTCAGTTCTTTTTATGAAAATGCAGTGGCAGTTCGATAAGAATTTCTGGTGGGGGAAAGCAAAACTGCCAGCTTTAGCCTCCAAGACGAAAGGCTTGTGGAATTTCTTATATACTGTAGTCGTTTTGTTATCTCTGTGGAAATCCTAACGAAATGAAAATGCGATTCGAGACTTCAATTATAACTAAATCGAACTTACTTCAGGTTCAATGAACCACACACATAATCGTGGCAGGGGTTAGTGCTCGTTCACTTAACCATCCTGGATGGTAGAGGATTTCATAGAAGGATATTATTATCCAAACCGTAGGAGTCAAGGGCTTTTTCGTTCTTTAGTAGTCATAGCGCCTGGTTGCTCCAAACCTAAACTAAAGAACGCCCTATGTTGATTTGACTCTAGCATTGAGTTACTGCCTCAAGCTCTCTCTCTGTGTGTCTGTATCTAAGATGCATCAGTTTTTATACTTGTCTGGTGCTATGGCTTGCCAGAGGACGTATTTCTCATTGGAGTTAAGACCGGAAACTTTCTTATGATTGGTCTTGGGGGCTAGTGGACTGTTGAAATAATCTTTAACCTAACTAGCTACGAATCCTCTAGTCTAAAATTATTGTTTCTATGTGATGATGACCAACCATTGTTTAAAGTTCTCTCTAATCTAAATGTTTTCCGGTCTGACTTGTATGTAGGCCACACAAGATTTGATGACATCATGGGTTCATGTGTGTCATGACTGATGATGTCATTGATTCTTGACTAGTGGTTTATTTATCTAACTAGTCATTCATAAAATACTTTACTATAAGGCTAACAGTTGTAGCTACTTAATAGTCTACCCTGTTACATACGCCCGGGGGCCGCCAAAGTGTATCCCGTAGGGAGACACTTTAGTCCCTAAAAAATGACTAATCCCTAAAAATATCGGGGTTCATGTATCCCACCAGAAATCGTGTCGGATGGAATACAACAATCAATATATGGGAATGATGGATGAATCAATTCTATTAACATAAGTAATTGTAAGTGATGGGGACTGATGGACATAGTCAAGGTACTTAAGTAGGGACTGATGGACATAGTTAAGGTACTTAAGTAAGGACTGATGGACATAATCAAGGGACATAAGTAGGGACTGATGGACATAATCAAGGTACACATGTAATGACAGGGGATGACATGGTAGGAACCATTAGCAATAATAATAGGCAAAAATAGAACTGAACAATCATCAACCAACTAGCAAACCGCTTTTATGGGTTGATAGTTATCAAATATCTCTCAAATACATTATAATACATAATACAAGACGACAAGCGAGTTAACGTCGCAAAGGAAAACTGGGAACAAAAATGGCGGGAGCCCATAAAATATGCGGACGCCCATAAAATATGGCGGATGTACCAACTGTCTGTCACCCTACACTTCAACTGAAGTGGGTGATAAAATAAAATAATTGAAACAAATGGAAATGGAACCACAAAACTTGGTGGTAAGGTATGGGAAACATGGGTAAGTCTCAATAAAAATAATGGCTACACCGGTATAACAATAACCGGAAATAATGCAAGGATTGGAAACATGGTAATCAACGGACTAACGTACTCAATGGAGAAATGGCAAATAGTTAAATCACATGTGTAGTGGAACAATAACTGGAACTTCAAACAATCATGAAGCAAAATGGAGTCAATATTACAATAAGTCATGGATGATGCCAACATTAGTGGCGGGTGAAAATGTACTTTAGTTAAATACTTTTATTAGGTACAACAGGACAACAGCACACTCAAATCTGAGCAAAATCTTATAGCAATAAAAAAAATTTAAAGGGACATAAAAGATGGTCAAAAGTACAGGAAAAAAAACAAAGGGAGATTAAAGGATGGTCAAAAGTAATGGGGTGAAAAAAAACAAAGGGAGATAAAAGATGGTCAAATATTAAATGAGTCAAAACTAACGTGATTTAATAACAATACGCGTGTGAAAGGAAATACTTTAGCAATATATGAGGACTACACAGTTCTTCTGAGTCTGGAGATCTCCATCATCAATGTTTAAAAGGAGGTCGCAAGGTAAACTGTTCATATACTGGTAGATTCGTCAATGTTTTTCTTGCGGACGGAATTGTGTTAGTTCTCCATAAATGGCAATTTTGGACTTCATAGCATAACTTGCAAAATTGATAAAAGTCCGCAACCGAGATGTCTAGGGATGCATAACTGTCGGTCTTCACTGCTACATCAGGATCAAACAATTCAGCAGTGGAAGCATTGGGTAAGAGACTTGCTTCGTAATACACGAGAAGTATGTTTTGTCACCACGCTTGAAAATGGCATCAGGGCAGGAAATGTCAACATGACAGAAACTGTCATCTGGAAGTATGTACAGTTCAATTCGTAAACAACTTCGTTAAAAAGTTCATTGCTTCCAATCTCACAATATCTTGCGATGACAGGCGAGGATCGTGCTGTATAGGTTGGGGTGTAGGAACAATGGCATGGACAACAG
Organism: Oreohelix idahoensis; assembly: GCA_024509875.1. Taxonomy (NCBI): domain Eukaryota; kingdom Metazoa; phylum Mollusca; class Gastropoda; order Stylommatophora; family Oreohelicidae; genus Oreohelix; species Oreohelix idahoensis. The sequence goes on from JAMPIV010000371.1 coordinate 471,044, forward strand.
GAGTGGACGGGACAGAGCTTCGTGGTGGAGGCTGTGGAATGGTAGGTGGACAACGGGGGGAATGCGTAATCTACGGGATGAAGCTGTGACAGGTGGAGGTGGAGGCGGAGGGGAGGGACTACGGTGAGGAGAATGAACATAACCACGGGAGTGACGAATACGGGGACGCACATGGGCGGCCTGCTGGAGAAGGTATTTAGGAAGGGGAGCAGAATCGCCAGATGATGTCGAATGACGACGTTTAGAAGTAAAACGAGCTGGGGTAGGAGGAAGATCAGGTTCAGTATCGGAAGAAGCAGAATCGGGGTAACTGTCAAGATCTGAGGGAGGGGGGGGGGACAATCAGAGGTTGGAAGAGCAGGTTCAGCTTCCAAAAAGTCGGAATCAAGGGCGGTATCAAGGTCGGAGGAAGGTGGATGAAGATAATCAGAGGGAGGAAGAGCGGGGTTAGATGAGATATGAACAGAGGGAGGAGGAGCGGGGTTAGATGAGATATGAACAGAGGGAGGAGGGGATGAAACGACAGGAGTTGTTGTAACTGGAGGTATAATAACATCATGCTGAGGCGAAGCATGAGAGGGGCCCGGAGTAATGGAGGGTAACTCAGTTAAACGCGCGTCATGGGCGTGGATACGGGAGTACAGTTCAGGAGGAGGGATAGGACCTTCAGAGGTGGAACAAGAACGGTAACTTCTGGTTCGATCAACTATATTAGAATGATGTGGTGTCTTCAATTTTTCTACTACTGTCTGTGTGCCGATACTTCTGGTTTTTTCTCTGTGTGTTACAACACGGACCATTCGACGTGTCTCCGTTTGTGTAGCAGCACTACACATTGCTACAGTATTGGTTCTCTTCAGTTCCATGTCTGAGAGAGCAAAAATATCGTGATTTTTCTTGACGAACTGACGAATGCGACTGGCATGTGGGGAGTCAGTTGTCATCTGCTCCATTAATTGAGCAAGGCGTGTGGGTGGTACATTCAGGGAGGAGGAGGGAGAAGGAGAAAGTTGTGGAAGGAGAGGTGGAGGAGAAGATGTCGTTTCTTTCATCCAATGTGAAGGAGGGGGTGGCGTAGAAAATGTAGGAGAGGAAGATAAGTAGTGCTGAGGAGGGTAGTTACCATGTGGTAAACGCGCATGTGTAACAGCACTAATGGTATTCAAACTCCATGGAGAAGGCTTCTTGAAGGAAGAAGATCGTCTATCATTTCCCAGGGGAGGACAAGTATGCAGAAGGGAGGGAGCATTGAGAGAACATGTATGGGGGGTTGGGAGTTTAGAAGACAGTTGGGAGTGGTTGGTGACACGGGCAACAATAGTACCTCTGGGTATTGTAAGAGGTTTTCCTGAAGAATTTAGGAGCATAAGGGGAAAGTCACGTGACGTGGACACAGTAACAATGCCATCGACGACATGGATACAGGGATCATCGATGATGTCTGAGTCAGGCAGAGGTTCCACGTAAGCAGAATGACCTGAGGGTATATAGTCGGACCGTTTGACCCGACCAGTAACGATAGTAAGACAATGAGGTTTTAAGGTGACAGGGGCAATAACTCTAACAAGAGACGCAATGTGGATATCATCCTGAAGAGGGATGAATTCACCATTGACGCGAATCTGTTTCAAGTCAAAGTAAATGCGCACTTTGTGATGAAGAAAGAAGTCACGACCAAGAATGAAATTCCTAGTCATCCCACTAGCAACAATAAAAGGATGCGCAAGAGATTGAGATCCAATCTGGAGGCGAATGATAGCCGTTCCAATAGAACGCAAAGGTTGTCCAGTGACAGAAGTTAAAGAAGTGGAAGAAGGAAAGAATTGGACGTGTTTGCGGATCTGGCGAAATAACTGTTCTCTTATTAAACTAACAGTAGCACCAGTATCCACAAGAGCGCGATAATTCTTTTTATTAATGGCAATTAGACAAGAAGAAGGGTCAGGAGTGACCGAAGGAGGAGAGATATAAGAGATGGAAGTCGGAGAGACCGTAGAAGAGGAAGAAAAAATTTTCGGACTTTCACAGGACTTGTGAACGTGACGAAATGTGTTTGTTTTGCTAGAGGATCTAGTGTCCAAAAGAGGTGGGTTAAAGCCACACGACGCGATCCTATCTATCGGGTGGCGGAATGTGTTTCCCTGGCCCATGAGAGGTTGGGGGCGGAACTATCCACGGTGGAATGAACGTGGAGTGATACGAGGTGGTTGCACGGGGTTGGATGGTAACCATGAGAGCTGGTGCGGCTGACGTTGACCATTCACCGGGTGTTGAGGTTGTGATCTAGCGTGGTTCAAGGTCCTGTTAAGATTTTTTTGTTTCTGCACACAACTTTTTGATGTGTGTCCGGCCAAACCACAAAAGTAGCAAATGACTGGAGCTACCTGTTGAACTTGTAGAGCAGATGGGTGACGTCGGTGTTGAGTGCGCTGAACAAACTGTTGGCGATAAGATCCCGGCAATGGAGTATCGCACGGCTGTAACATGGATGGTTGCTGCCAAGACTGACGGTAATGACTGATGTCTATTGGCTCTTCATCTGTGTGATCGTGTGCACGAGGTTCACGCCAAAGTCTATTTGCAAACCGTTTCTTCACATTGTCTTCATTTATTGCTAGTTGAATGGCATCAAGGATTGTCTGTGGGTCTTTCCTTATTAAATGAAGTTTTAGCGCATCTGACTGGAGACCATCGATAAAAATGCCAACAAGTTGGTTTTCCGTATCAGTAGATGCAGAGGAAGGTTCCACTAAAGCATCTTCAGCTAGGTTTAACAACCTATCGGCATAAAACTGAACCGACTCTTGACGGTCCTGATGGAGTCCGCGAAGCAAGGTCCAAGCATGTTGGTGATCCTTAACGGAAGAGTAACGGCGGATGAGCTCCTTCTGTAGAGAGGCGAAGGTCTCGTCTGGAAATAACTGTGCACGGCGACGTAGATAGTCAGTGACAAGTGACTGAGATGATAAGAAGGCAACACGTTTGCGATCGGCATCAGTGGCTGATGGAATCAATGAAATAAATTTCTCAATGTCACGTAACCACTGCCGAAAAGTGGACGGGTCGCCACAAAAAGGCTTAACAATATTATTGATGTTGTGCAGATTTGCACTCTGTGTAACCAAGTTAAGGGTGGTAGCAATAGCTTGTAGAGAACTATTAGGAACTTCAGCGTTATCTGGCAATGGTTGACTCAACGCATGCTGTTGTTGCATGTCATGTATCTGCTGTTGTAATAACAGATTTTGTTGTTGGAGCAATTGTACTTGATTTTCAAACAGCTGTTGCATATTTGGATCCATCATGCATAAGCTGTACCACACCAAAAATGACAATCTCTGGTGTGTGAAAGGTCACGGGCACTAAAAGTCAAATCTATGTGACCGGGTAAGTAGGAAGGAGTGGACAGGAACAGCACCAAAAGTCACTATGTGTGACCGGTTGAAGGAAGGGTACGGCACTAAAAGTCCAGGCTCGTGTGACAGTGTCTATCGTGATAGTGGATTTTGTGGAAGGGATGTAATTCTGTATTTTACTTGATATAAGGGAAATAATCCCAGGACTTTTCTTATTGTGTTTCTTCTGGTAAATACTGGTTAATCACCAGAATTGGTAATTCCAGAAGGGAGGAACAACCCAGGTAATTGGTAGATCTCATAAGTGTCTTGATGGATTCTAAATTTGATCTTGAAGCGTTGAATAAAATTGGCAACTCAAACAGTCAAGTGAAACTTCACTAGAACAGATTACTTGAAGGATCCAAATAGTTATATAAAATGGTGTACTTTATTCAGTTCGTTTTATGAAAATGCAGTGGCAGTTCGATAACAATTTCTGGTGGGGGAAAGCAAAACTGCCAGCTTTAGCCTCCAAGACGAAAGGCTTGTGGAATTTCTTATATACTGTAGTCGTTTTGTTATCTCTGTGGAAATCCTAACGAAATGAAAATGCGATTCGAGACTTCAATTATAACTAAATCGAACTTACTTCAGGTTCAATGAACCACACACATAATCGTGGCAGGGGTTAGTGCTGGTTCACTTAACCATCCTGGATGGTAGAGGATTTCATAGAAGGATATTATTATCCAAACCGTAGGAGTCAAGGGCTTTTTCGTTCTTTAGTAGTCATAGCGCCTGGTTGCTCCAAACCTAAACTAAAGAACGCCCTATGTTGATTTGACTCTAGCATTGAGTTACTGCCTCAAGCTCTCTCTCTCTCTCTCTGTGTCTGTATCTAAGATGCATCAGTTTTTATACTTGTCTGGTGCTATGGCTTGCCAGAGGAAGTATTTCTCATTGGAGTTAAGACCGGAAACTTTCTAATGATTGGTCTTGGGGGCTAGTGGACTGTTGAAATAATCTTTAACCTAACTAGCTACGAATCCTCTAGTCTAAAATTATTGTTTCTATGTGATGATGACCAACCATTGTTTAAAGTTCTCTCTAATCTAAATGTTTTCCGGTCTGACTTGTATGTAGGCCACACAAGATTTGATGACATCATGGGTTCATGTGTGTCATGACTGATGATGTCATTGATTCTTGACTAGTGGTTTATTTATCTAACTAGTCATTCATAAAATACTTTACTATAAGGCTAACAGTTGTAGCTACTTAATAGTCTACCCTGTTACATAAAGGAGTTTGCTAGTAGGATCAAATTATCTCATTTCAATCCTTTAAAGGACGACATAGCGGATTATCTGGATAGATTCCAATTTTTATGCGATACGCATAAGATAAAAAAGGAAAAATATGTCGAACAACTGATGGAATTTTTTACAGGTGAAACAGTGACTACTCTTATGACAATAGAAGAACATAACAGAACTGATTATGATGTTGTCAGAGCAGCATTACTAAAAAAATATCAACTAAAAGAAGAAGATTATCGTCTTCGTTTTAGGACAATGTTGCCAGAAAATGGAGTAGATTTCTCTGATTTTATTACAAAGATACGTCGTACATTTACACGATGGATTGAGTTGTCTCAAACTGAGAAAACATATGAAGGTCTAATGGACTTATTACTTCGAGACAAAGTTTTGTCATCTGTTAATGATTCTTTCCTTGCATTTCTTCATGAGCATAAGCCCAAAAACTTAAAAGACATGGAGGAATACTGTTGCCAGTATGCCACCGCGCATCCCCATGCTACAGTTAGCAATTCTAAAGTGAAAGAAGGGTTGCCAGTTTCTTCGGCAGCACCATATGGCCCTAATTTCAATAAGAAATTTCAGGGTGCTCAACAAAACTGGAATAGGAACAGTAATCAGAATTACACTCATAAGCAGAGTAATCCAACATATGAAGGTTCTTCTTCCAAGAACTGGAGACGAGATGGTAGTTCTCGTAATTTTGGTGGTATAATTTTAGACACTATCGCAAAGGTTATCACAATAAAAACTATCCGAGCTTTTCTTCTCGAGATAATCATTCTCGACGTCAAGAATATGACGATGGTGAATATACAAACCGGGATTCAAACCGGAATGATAATTACAATAGACAATATGATAACAATTACAGGGGAAATGATAATCGCGGTAGACCTAGATATAACATAAAAAAAGTTTACCAACAGGCAAACTCTGTACAACAAGAGTTTAATGGAGCCTGTAATCAAGTAAATGATACTGGGAACTCTAATGCTATCACTGGTTGTGCTTTCGATTTTGGGAGAGCAACTGAATGCCCCCAATGCTCAACATTGTTCGAGCCATCGTCTGTATCTACCTTAATTTGTGGTCACCCTCTTCCCGCTCTTCCTGCTACAGTGGCGCATGATGGGAGAGGATCTCTCATCTTGCATAAAGGTCTAGTGAATGATAGTCCAGTCTCAGTTCTTTTTGATTCTGGATGTACTACTGTCGGGGTTAGACAGTTTCTAATAAATAAACGCTGTTACACGAGAAAGGTGGTCAAATGTGTTACATTTGGGGGTACCATGGAAAAATATCCTACTGCTGTCATTAGCATTGATACTCCCTTCTTTACAGGAAATGTCCACGCGTGTCTTCTTCCTAATCCTATTTCGGATCTTATAATCGGTCGTATTCATGGGGTTAAGGAATGCACCCCGCAACAAATTTCTATCTGGGAGGAACAAAATATCCAAACGGTCAATGCAGTGGTAACAAGAGCCCAAGCTCTTATCCCTCCAACTTCATCTGATGATAGTAATGGAGTTGATAGCCAAGACGATCACTTGGTGATTTTGCATGACTTCTTTGTTAAACGACAAGAAGAGGATCCTTCTTTAAAGAAATTCTTCCTTCTCGCAAAGAAAGGTGATCCTAATCAGAATACGAATGACAGATCGTATATCACTATGAAGAATGGTATATTGGTACGAATGGTACAACACTCGGACAAGTCTATGCATTCGCAAATTCTTGTGCCTAAGTGTATGAGAGCCTTAATTCTTCAACATGCACACGATTCTCAGTGTGCTGGACATATGGGTTTTTCCAGAACTAAGACTAGAGTCCTTGCGTCTTTCTTTTCGCCATTCGTGAACAAAGACATACGAATTTATTGCCGATCTTGCAAAATTTGTCAAGAGGTCAAGTCTAGAGGTCCAAGACATGCTGCACCTATTCAGGCTGCAGATATTCCTATTCGGCCGTTTCAGAAAATGGCAATAGACATTATTGGCCCGTTTAAGATTAAGTCAGCCAGAGGACATCAATTTATCCTTACTTGCGTTGACATGTGCACGCGTTGGCCAGAGGCTATTCCTCTTAAAAGCATATCAACTGTCGATATCGCAGATGCTCTTTGGCTCATATTTTCTCGTCTGGGATTCATCGGAGAAATACTATCAGACCACGGCAAACAATTAATATCGGACACTATGTCTCAGGTAATGGCTACTCTGGACATTAAAAGGTCTCTCAGTAGTATTTATCATCCAATGTCCAATGGATTGGTTGAACGTCTTAATAGGTGATAAGGGTGGATTTAGGGCTCGCTCCTCTTTGGTGATAAGGCCGCTATTGTGATGCTTCCATAAAATGATAATGGCAGAACTGACCACCATGGACGTTGTAAATATAAGTCCAATTTCGTTGGAGAACCTTCAGCCCGGTCACAATACCACCCCTATTGACACCAGGTATTATAGTTCAAGATGTAGGGTGTCTTATCTGGTTTTGTGTTGTTGTTGTTGCTGTGTATAGTAGTGATGTAGTTCACAGAGTTACAGCACATAGGGTACGACATGTGAAGTCATAAATGGGTAAACTGCTCTCGACGGTTTTCATCATTTATTTCGACGCCACAGGTACAGGTACGTTACATCCAGTTCACAATAGAGCAAAGTCATGACATTCACGAATATCAGCATACATAGTTCATCAATGCATTTGGCATATTCTCAAGAAAGATGATGTGGCTCCAAGCGATTATATGGTTGGCTCCAAATACAAAAGTACATCAACAAAAAATCCTCTTACTGTTCAGATGTGCTAAATGAGTCGAATCATAAGTCGCACGAGGATGGCATTCCAGGAGTGCAGGTCAAACTGACCTTTACATGCATTCCTAAGTCTAACCTTGACGTAGGCATAATCGCTGACACACCGCGACGTTCATAGAACAAAGAACTGTCCTTCGGGTTGAGTATGACCCGTGTACATATAGATCTCAGGTATGAAGATACCTGGGGCGTGACTTCTATTAGAGGAACCTCCCTTTCTGTAATGCATACGTGAGCAGAGATCGACCATTGTCAAACATAAAGTTAAGTTACAGATTGGATGTAAATGAGGCATTACCTTCGTTCGAAAATCCACACCACAGAAAACAGACGCCTCCAGGCGTTTTTAGAATACTCAAGGGAAGGACCTTGTAAGCTAACTATCTCACAATAAGGCTCCTAATTCCCTAACAAAATCACAGAGACGCCAAAACGCGTCTTCTCTGCTTCACAACTTTTCCATCGACTCCCAGACAAAAGAAACTTCCCAGACGCCTCGCGTCCGGACATGCGCAGAACGCATCCACTTGAATAGCAGTCAAACAAGACGATCTAGGAACATTCCAGATAAAGATTTATACTAGATCAAGCCTTATATTGACATGAACAGAGACCTCAACACTGGTTTCAGACATTCCAACAACAGTTGACCGATACTACCAAATAAGGAGAATGATCACACTTCGTTCCAAAAAAATATGGACCGAACGTGTCTCGTCACAAGAGGAGGTAACATCATATTAAATGATAATCTCAATTATCCAGAGTTATGTAGCTCTGACCGAAAAAATTAAAGTGTACATTTCAGTCAATCTAATAATACAATGTCTTTAGCAAAAAATGATCATACAATGACTTTAGGAAAAATGATCATATAATGACTTTAGAAAAAATGATCTGTGCGTAACATTACCGCACGCTCCCGGGAAAAAAAATGAAACATTTTTTTTTTAAATCCTGGAGCCGGTAAAAAACCCAGGCTCCAAACGCACATATGATGCGCGGATATATTGTCTAAAAATGAGGCTAGCTCGACGCATGGAGCGAAACTAAGATTATATATCAGATTTTTAGAGAAAATTTGTCCCTAAGTATACGCGTATATATTCCAGGAAGGTGCCACCAACACACGCCACAGTGATGGCAACATCATAATGCAAGTCAAATTATACTCATACAAATCTATGAAATTAAATATATTATCATAGTAGGCGTGATGGGAAACAATGGCAAAGAAAACCTATCTGCTGTTGCCCTAAGACGCCACTAGGCGTAATGGCCACTGACTGCTTTGACGGTCGGTGGCTAAGGACGGAAGAAGAAGAAGAAGAAGATACCGCACTATAATATTACACATATTCAAACAAATTACATTACATAATGCATTATTAATCATTACTAATACATGTGCTGTTCCTCGTAGACATAAATACAATCGATACAAGAAGATGTGGACATCATCCGCTCCAAATCCAGGACAGGACTTGATAACTTCAAAGTTCCACAATGTACAAAATCTCGCAGACTTCAATGATGTGCTGCGAAAATATCAATAACACAAATCTTTAAGACAAATGTTAAATCTCTTAATACAATCATTAAAATACAATATCTAAATGTGGCCATGTGATCTTTTGGCCCGTATATCGCTAACTAAGCCTTCTTCTGTTATGATCAAATCGGTAACAGAAAAAAAAAGAAATTACATGGTACAATGTTATAAATTCCCAAAAAGTGAGAAAATATATGGTAATATGTCATTATAGTGTTGGACTGTATATTGGAAAATATATATGACAGAAGAATTATGTTGAATCGTGTGGGCATCTGCCATCACAACGAGATGTATCAAAATTCTTATCTCCCTTGAGCCCATTGCTCTTATTTGAACTCCAGTCACCATAATTGCGATTATTATTTACCCTATAATCAAAATTCTTATTACGTGGATTTTGTTGTTTCCAAGAAAAACTATTATAAGGTTGATAACCTCTATTAAAATTCCTATAGTTACTGGGACCAAAAAGTTGAGCACCATCAAATTGCCTCCAGTTCTTTGAAGAAGAACCATTACGTGAAAAAGGTAGATTACCACATGACGAACGCCCTTGGCGCTGTTCATAATCACGCTTATATTTCCTAGCAAAATTGTTGTTATTTTTCCCTGTGTCACTGTGCTCAATAGGTACATCGTACTGTCTGAGCTGAGTACGATGGGTACTAACAGTTTTGTTTTCTTTTATCAACTTATAAGGAATCTGAAAATCCGATGCACGGTTTCCCTGAGGAATCTTATCCTGACACTTATCAAAGTCCTCACCGTGATCCAAACTTGATTTACCTTTGGCCTGCCGCCAACTCCCATTAGAGGCAGTATCGTTATCACGTGGGAAACCATATTTACCACGAAACGATTTGTTGACATATTGTTTAATATTACTGCTGGCATCGAGTGCATGTCGCTGACTCTTTGCATTAACATATCGACCATCAGCTTTATGTCTAACTTCATTGACCTTGGTAGCAGGTACTATCTTTTTGCACAAAACAATATCCAATAAGCCGTCAACTCTTTTACGAAGTTTTGTAACTTCTGCTTCTGCAATAGTTTTCTCTCTAGCAACAGCTTTGTATACTCTCTCGTTGGTTTTAACCTTCCTGTTATAATCCAACCTTATGTCATGTAGCTGGGAAGTAAGAGTCTTTTCTCTAGTGATCCTATCTCTAAGATCTATTTTCAATTGTTCATTTTGAGATGTAGTTTCTAAAACTGTAACTCTTTCCTGAATTAGTTCAAGTTTAAGTGCTTCAATAGCACTATGCTGGCTAGTCACAAATTCATCAATCTTTTCTGGAACAACTAAATCCTTCTCATTCACTACCTTATCCGCTCTCAACTGTGTCAACTCCAGTTGTAGTGACTGAATCTCAATCTTTAATTTTTCATTGTCCACTTTGACTTGTTTCAAGTCCCTGGTGCTAGCATTTTCTTTACAATATAGCTCGTATTGAGCTAAGCTCATATCACTTTCTAACCATTTCTCATATTTAGAAAAGCTCATCTCATCTTCGAATTGATTTTCCTCCTTCATTTGAGATTGTGTTAATTTATCCTTACGAGGAAGAGCTAATGTTTCTATAATCTTCCACAGTAGTTTTAAATCAAGCGTGGAAGAGTTCACATGCTCCATCTGGTTATTCAACAACTGTTTTAATGAGATTACTTCCTCATCTAACTGTTTCTTCTGACTAAGAGAAGAGTCATAGAATTTCTTATTATCTTCTATCAATATCGTCACTTTATCCTTTAATACAGTATTTTCAGAATTCCTCTGCTGTAACTCATTAGTAAGAGCTTTCTTTTCATCCTGAAGCCCATTTATTTTTTCCTTTAATGAATCCAACTCCAAACTACTGCTCCTCTGAGTATTTGGTTTTCCCTCATCATAAAAAATTGTAGATATCAACTTGGAAAGTCTCAATGCTTTCTCTTTTGAATAGTCGTATCCAAACTTACACAAGGCATATTGTTTTAGATCCTGACTCACTTGAAGTAGGAGCAGTTCTGTGGCATATTCTTCACAGCTTGATCCAAATAAACGTAATTTCTTATCTCCCTCACGGAGAAAATAATCCAACATATCCATTATGTCTAATAATATGAGCTAAACCCTTGAAATAATTAATTAACTTATTTCAACCTTAATAGTAACAAGACTTAGTAAAGTACTTGTATAATCCCAATGTTTATCCCAGTCTCTGTGGGAAACAAGTCTTTGACACCAAACTTGTATTATCAAATGTATAATAATACCACAAGTCACTTCTTACTCATCAGGGCACTACACAAATCAGTGCATAACGATCAGTTATTTATCATAACTGCACTACAATAGTGCCTAAGCAGAAAAAAAAACCACCAGTTAGTTATGATAAGTGCACTATATAAACAGTAGTGAAAGCTAATTCCTCAAGAACTATGTAAACAATAACAAAGAACACAGACAATGTAAACAATAACAAAGATCAAAGACAATGTAAACAATAACAAAGGTCAAAGTCAATGTAAACAATAACAAAGATCAAAGTCAATGTAAACAATAACAAAGATCAAAGTCAATACGAAAACATTCGCATAAGTCAACTAAATAAACAGCAGAACTAAAAGAAAATCTCACAAAGAATGTGAATGACAAAATGCGAAAAAGTAAACAAACAAATGACGTCATAATGTATAAACAAAAATTGTGTAAAGAAATGAATAATAGAAAAGAGGAGACCTACAAATACAAACAAATCACAACAAAACTAAAGAATGCGAAAAATAACGATAACAACACTAACACATGTCATCACAACTAATAGAAATAGCAACAAAAGTCGCTTATCAAATTTCACTATAGGAAATTTGCATACCCTACAGAACGCTCTCAATAGAAAACCTCTGTCACGTGGTATGATCTATAGGAGTCACCACCCATCCAGACCCGCTGAAATATAAACAAATAAATATACAAATACAAATAACATATAACATGTAAACATGTAAACAAATAGCAAAAAGTGTGTGAAAGAATTCAGAAGGCTCAGCTAGAACATAAGGGCACAGTTCACAAACAAACAGGCCACTTAACTTCTATATGTCCCAAACGTCAGCACGGTGCAGAACAGGATGTGATCAGCATTCTTAGGATAAACGATCCAACGTTGATCGACATCTGCTCCCATGAACAGCCATGACGCAGGAAAAAGAGCTTCTGATACTGGAAATAAGCTTCGGAACTTGACCTTCTAGATGCAGACAAATCGATTCAAACGGCACTTGACCTTCTAGATGTAGACAAATCGATTCAAACGGCACTTGACCTTCTAGATGTAGAAAAATCGATTCAAACGGCACTTGTCCTTCTAGATGTAGACAAATCGATTCAAACGGCACTTGTCCTTCTAGATGCAGACAAACTTCGATAAACTTCCGAGCAGCGCCGGGTACTTTCAAAATATTTCTTGAAGGAAGTTAGTTGAAACTGCAATGTTGTATGATGAAGTATGCTGTCTGGGTTTGTTGATTCCCTTGAATGCTGGTACCAGAATAAACCAACATTTGGCCACCATGAAATGATAAGGGCGGATTTAGGGCTCGCTCCTCTTTGGTGATAAGGCCGCTATTGTGATGCTTCCATAAAATGATAATGGCAGAACTGACCACCATGGACGTTGTAAATATAAGTCCAATTTCGTTGGAGAACCTTCAGCCCGGTCACAATACCACCCCTATCGACACCAGGTATTATAGTTCAAGATGTAGGGTGTCTTATCTGGTTTTGTGTTGTTGTTGTTGCTGTGTATAGTAGTGATGTAGTTCACAGAGTTACAGCACATAGGGTACGACATGTGAAGTCATAAATGGGTAAACTGCTCTTGACGGTTTTCATCATTTATTTCGACGCCACAGGTACAGGTACGTTACATCCAGTTCACAATAGAGCAAAGTCATGACATTCACGAATATCAGCATACATAGTTCATCAATGCATTTGGCATATTCTCAAGAAAGATGATGTGGCGCCAAGCGATTATATGGTTGGCTCCAAATAAAAAAGTACATCAACAAAAAATCCTCTTACTGTTCAGATGTGCTAAATGAGTCGAATCATAAGTCGCACGAGGATGGCATTCCAGGAGTGCAGGTCAAACTGACCTTTACATGCATTCCTAAGTCTAACCTTGACGTAGGCATAATCGCTGACACACAGCGACGTTTATAGAACAAAGAACTGTCCTTCGGGTTGAGTATGACCCGTGTACATATAGATCTCAGGTATGAAGATACCTGGGGCGTGACTTCTATTAGAGGAACCTCCCTTTCTGTAATGCATACGTGAGCAGAGATCGACCATTGTCAAACATAAAGTTAAGTTACAGATTGGATGTAAATGAGGCATTACCTTCGTTCGAAAATCCACACCACAGAAAACATACGCCTCCAGGCGTTTTTAGAATACTCAAGGGAAGGACCTTGTAAGCTAACTATCTCACAATAAGGCTCCTAACTCCCTAACAAAATCACAGAGACGCCAAAACGCGTCTTCTCTGCTTCACAACTTTTCCATCGACTCCCAGACAAAAGAAACTTCCCAGACGCCTCGCGTCCGGACATGCGCAGAACGCATCCACTTGAATAGCAGTCAAACAAGACGATCTAGGAACATTCCAGATAAAGATTTATACTAGATCAAGCCTTATATTGACATGAACAGAGACCTCAACACTGGTTTCAGACATTCCAACAACAGTTGACCGATACTACCAAATAAGGAGAATGATCACACTTCGTTCCAAAAAATATGGACCGAACGTGTCTCGTCACAAGAGGAGGTAACATCATATTAAATGATAATCTCAATTATCCAGAGTTATGTAGCTTTGACCGAAAAAAATTAAAGTGTGCATTTCAGTCAATCTAATAATACAATGTCTTTAGCAAAAAATGATCATACAATGACTTTAGGAAAAATGATCATATAATGACTTTAGAAAAAATGATCTGTGCGTAACAATAGGACACTAAAGAACTTACTTGGCAAGACAACGGAGGATCATCCTGATGATTGGGACAGGGTCCTACCTGCAGCTCTCTTTGCTTATAGAGAGGTTCCCAACGAGCATACAGGGTTTTCTCCTTTTGAACTTGTCTTTGGCGCGCAACCGCGTGGTCCTATGTCCTTGCTACACGATCTGATCACTGCCGATAATATTGACGATGATACACAATCGTCATATGAATATGTCATTGCTCTTAGGGAAAAAATTATTGAATCATGCAGGTTAGCTACTTCATCATCAGAATTTGCTAAAGAAAAGGCTAGGTGATTCGCTAATAAGAAAAGACGCCTACGTCAACTTTGTCCTGGAGACAAAGAGTTTGTCTTACTTCCCTCGAGGGAAAACAGACTTCTCATTTCTTGGAAAGGTCCATACACTATAGTCTCTAAAATTTCGGATGTCGACTATATTGTCGATGTTGATGGAAGGCATAAAACCTTTCATATAAATATGCTTACGGAATTTATTGAACGACCAGACTATTTACAACCTATTTTCCATGCGACGGACGATTCTCCAGTCCAACGTGGTCATATCTCATCCCTGTCCGTTATACAGGATGAAGAAACTACTTTTACTGATGTTAACTTACCTCTTCCCGTGATTCCACTTAATTCTACGGAATCATGGAAAAACGTTTTCGTCTCTTCGAACTTGTCTTTTGAGGAACAGCGTCAAGTACGAGGGGCGTTCAGAAAGTAATGCACCACATCGTTTTTCTCAGGAGCTGATTATTCAAAAAGCATGAAATTTATACACAGTATACATAGATATGTCATGTAAACATCGGTATTATTCAACATAATCCCCATCAACTTGTACGGCTTTATGCCAGCGCGAAACAAGTGCATGTATTCCTAGCCCGTACCAGATTTTGTCTTGATCATGTAGCCATTTCATCGCTGCATGAATCACTCCTTAATCATCTTCAAACCTTGTCCCACGGAGTGCATCTTTAAGTGGACCAAATAGATGAAAATCAGAGGGTGCCAAATCGGGACTATAGGGTGGATGGGATAGTACAGTCCAACCCAATTTGGTGATTGCTTCCCGTGTTGCCAGACTTGTGTGAGGGCGCGCATTGTCGTGAAGGAGAAGCAGGTCTGCTGGATTCTTGTGCGGCTGAACTCTGTGAAAACTTTGATTGAGTTTTTTCAATGTCTTAATGTAAGCCTGCGAATTGATTGTCGCTCCTCTTGGCATAACGTCCACAAGAATCACACCTTCAAAGTCCCAAAAGACAGTGATCATCACCTTTCCAGCTGAAGGAATTGTCTTGAATTTCTTTCTTCTTGGTGATTGCGGATGATGCCACTCCATTGACTGCCTTTTTGTCTCAGGTTCAAAATGATGTGCCCAGGTTTCGTCACCTGTAACAATCTTAGCCAAAAAGTTCTCTCCATCAGCATTGAAACGCTCCAACAATTCAGAAGAAATTGCTTTCCTTTGCAATCGGTGGTCATTTTGAGACTTCGAGGAACCCATCTAGCGCAATCCTTAGAAAATCCGAGAGTTTTTATAACTGCATTTGCACTACCAATGCTGACTGACAGCAGTAAGGCCAATTGTTCAGTAGTGAATCGCCTATCAGTAAGAATAATGCCCTCAGCGCATTTCAACATTTCTGCGTTAGTGGATGTCGCAGGACGTCCACAGCGCGGCCGATCAAGCAGCTCCGTATCTCCACTTCCTGATTCTTTGATTCTCTGAACCCAGCGATTGACTGTACTCCTGTCGACTGCAAAACTTCCATATACGTCACATAGACGCTTGTGAATATTCACAACATTTTCCTTCTCTGCAACGAGAAATTCTATCACAATTCGCTGTTTATAACGCAAGTTGCTAACACGCTCCATTTCAACGGTTTAGGGCAGCCGTATTATTTGGCCGGTTGCGGTGCAATTTAGTGCACACAATTGGCACATGCCATATTTGAAGTGTGCAAAATTTCATGCTTCTATCTTCATTATTAGCTGAGAAAAACAATGTGGTGCATTACTTTCTGAACGCCCCTCGTATCTTCTACGCTACAATCATTTCAGGATGTCCTTACCGACATTCCTGGACACACACATGTCATTGAACATGACATCATACTTACTGATAGTAATCCGATCAGAGTAAGACCATACCCTATACCTATTCATTTTCAAGCACAAGTCGAGAAAGAATTGGATGAAATGATTCAATTGAAAATAATTGAACCATCCACTTCAGCTTATTCTTCGTCGATGGTTATTGTTCGAAAGAAAGACAATAACATACGTCTTTGCGTTGATTATCGCAAATTAAATCAAGTTACGAAGTTCGATGCTGAACCTACGCCTTTATTAGATGATCTACTTATTAGACTTTCTAAAGCTAAATTCTTTACTAAACTAGACTTGTCGAAAGGTTATTGGCAAGTCCCTTTGACGGAACACGCCAAACCTCTCACTGCTTTTTCAACACCTAGGGGTTTATTTCAGTGGAATTTTATGCCTTTCGGGCTTATGAACGCCCCAGCAACTTTCGTGCACATGATGCGACAAATTCTATCGTATCGTACAGATGTCATCGCATATTTAGACGACATCTGCCTGTTCAGTGATACTTGGGAAGAACACTATTTGGGTTTAAATGAATTACTATCTACTCTACGTGAGCATAATTTGACTGCAAAACCCTCTAAAGCTTTTGTTGGGTTTAGTGAAATTTCTTTCCTGGGTCATCGGGTTGGTCATGGTCTGTTGAAGACAGAGGACCAAAACATTTCTAAGATATTAAATATCTCAGTCCCGAAGACAAAAAAGCAAGTACGTAGTCTCTTGGGATTAATACAATTCTATGGAAGATTCATTGATAATCTATCCTCCATTATGGCACCACTTTCAACGTTGTTAAAAAAAGGTTCTCCTAATATGGTGCGTTGGTCCCAAGAATGCCAATCGTCATTGGATCAGGTTAAGAATTTGTTCTCATCTCATCCTATCTTAAGACTACCAACGATTGATAAGACTTTTGTCCTTCGTAGTGATGCCTCTTCCACTGGGATTGGAGCGGCACTAATGCAGGAGTATTCAGGAACTCTGCATCCTGTAATGTATATTTCTAGGAAGCTGAATGCGGCAGAAAGGAATTACTCGGTTTTAGACCGTGAATTGTTGGCCATGGTTTGGTCCATTCTTAAGCTACAAAGGTTCCTTCTTGGGCGCGCATTTCATTATGGAAACCGACCAAAAAGCTCTTACGGCTATGCAAAGTAAGGACTTGAAGAGCTCGAGATCTACTCGTTATGCTATTGCTCTTCGACCTTTCCATTTCACGGTGCGAGTTATCCGTGCTTCAGATAATGTGATGGCAGACATATTGTCTAGATGCCCACATGATCCCATTTAAATCTTATGTCCTAGATTTCCTGATACACTTCCAGACTTATGTCTGTTTTTAATATCATAATATATATTAACACAATTGTTTCACTAGTTGGATGATGTATAATGACTTTAACAAATTTGGTTATGTCCATCCATGATATATATCCATTAGATATGTTGATGGTATAGTATCGTAGTTCATGATATTTGTATATTGCTATAATTATAGTATTTGACAATTTTTGATATCTATGATTGGTATTGCCAGCAACTTAGGTTTCTTTAATGGTACCTCTCGAGTTTGTTTTGCTTAGAGGAAATATTTTCTCTTATGATGGGGGATGATTTTTACTCTCTCCAGACGCTTTATTTATGCGTCTATTGTACCTGATATTAGGTTCATTCTTTCATGGGCGCATGATTGATGCTTGTGCTATCTTGCTCATGAATATATATATATTTTTTTAATGTGTCATTTTTTTACGGGGGGGGGGGGGTAGTAATATGTTGCTGTCATCTTTGATGGAGTTTCAAACGTCGATTTATTGGTTGTATGTTTTTCACCCTGGTCAAAGTTGGGGAACTATGTCTTAAATTTGCTGTGTCAGGTTGATTAGGGGTTATCTCCCTTTTTGGTCCATTCATTGTGTTTGACCTTTAGGGTCAAAAGTAAACAGTTCTGGGCTATGTGCCATGCGCAGATGAAGAGCGCAAAATTAGACTTCCGGCAGGGAGAGTTGCGGACTTGCTTCTGTAGGACGTGAATGTCCGTTGTATTCTGGGGAAGGAAAATCTTCGAAATGACTGCGTTGGCAGTTTTCCCCAGTGATTTACTGTACGTCAGGAATGACGACAGTGTTATTTCTTGTGTTCTGAGGATTCGGTTCAAGGTAACACCGACTTTTTCATTACTACGCATTCGGTTGCAGAATTTGTTAAAGGATTACCTAGCCTGTGAGAACAGCTCACAGTTCCTGTAATGCAGAACTTATATTTTGTGCTCAATGTAGCTATTTAAGACTATTCGTCTTCATATGATCAGAAGTCCAGTGACGAAGTTATATATAGTGGAAACCGCAGGTTGGCGGTATACTTATACAAACATTATAGCAGGGTTTATGCAACCTGCTTAATGAAGAATACACAGCTGACGTCATATCGAGGTCTGTGTAATGGCCACTATTCTACCGCATGAAAAGATGTAACTGGCGTGTTATGCCAAGTTGAACGACGGCCCTGGTAATAGGATTACATGAGTTAAGGGCTCGTCTTTTGTATGACGGAGTTATTCAGGTATCTGACGCGTTCAGTCAGGGATACCAAAGCGGCCATATGAACTGTACGTTAAAGGACATACCACTATTGACCATGCCCACATATGTGAATATTTACCAGCTTTAGAATGCCTGATATGTACCAAGCGATTTCAATTAACATGATGTACATGAACCTATTTACATTGACTGTTCCTGTGTGATACTACTGTTAGTGCTGTGAATAAATGTATGAACTGTTACCAGTAGTTGCAACCATCATTGGCTTCTGTACGAGTGTGACTGGGTACATTGTATACTATATATGATCCTAAACGCATTCGCGTCTGCACACACCCATGTCTCACATCATCATCATCATCATCGTACAAGGACCATGTATACTGTCAGCGTGAGTGACCCAGATCTTCACCGCACAGTACACTGTTCAGGTGACATCGACACGCGTACCTGGCCTACTACACATCTACATTTGCATCACGCTAGAAAAACCAACTAACAATGACGATGATTTGGCGACTAACGACCAAGATGAAGACCGGAGCAGTTGTTGCCTTTATTTCCAATGTTGTCTTTCAATCAATAAAATCCGTCAATATCTTTGGCCTCCCCACGGTACACATCCCTCCACGTAAACACGCCACGCTTTCTTGTCTTGTGTCATCTCTTCAAGTTATTTCCATGCCTTTTTTTTATCCCTTTCATATTTATCTGACTGCATGTGTTTTTCTACATGTTTTTTATCCCTCTTTTTTCTATTTCCCTGGGGATTACAAAATAGGGACTGTCTTGTAATGCTATCGACTAGTTTTCTTAATATGAGGCCGATCCAACACCAATTTCTTCTCCTCACCTTTTTTTCACTGGTGTCTGTCTGGTTCTTTCCATCCTTATAAGAAACTAAATCTCCTGTACTACCCAAAGCGCTGCAGAGGATAAACGTATTTGTTGCTGGGTCGGAGGAAATATTTTTTCACTCCTTTCTAAGCTCTCTTCCGTGGTTCGTATCCTTAGTGTATCTTGCTTAAAGAAACTAGACCTTTTAACTCCTTAGTATATCTTACAAGCGAAAGCACACGTTTTAAAAAGAATCTGGAAAAGTCACTTTTCCCCCTTCTAGTCCTTACACGTCATTTTTGGATCACGCTTCGCGACTTTGTTTTCGATGGTACATGAGAGAGAGAGAGAGAGAGAGAGAGAGAGAGAGAGAGAGAGAGAGAGAGAGAGAGAGAGAGAGAGAGAGAGAGAGAGAGAATGGTTGGAGAATTAATAAAATGTAGTTAATTTTGTTGTGTAATATTTGTTAGGACGGTACTTCTCAAACGGGTAAAGCCATTAACTAGCGGCCTTACAAGTAGACCGCGGTCAGCAGCTAGTGGATTAATTTCAAGTTTTCTAGGGATCAGCAATAAGTGTCTATTTATCAATTAGACTAACTATGATTAGAATTATATTATGTAATTTTACCGTTTGTCTTATACATAATAGAACAACTTGGTAATTCGTTAAGTTGTAATAAATTGTCAATCAATATAAAAAGCAGTTCCAATATAGCCCGGGATAACGGTCCTGTACCAAGCTTCAGGCACGGGGTATTGGTGGCACTTAGTTGCCAAACATCCTGAGTGATTTTGCTACTTCGCAGCTTTAATCAGTTCAATATTTAAAAAACACCAAAAAAATCAAAACAGAAACAACAACAATAACTATATATATATATATATATATATATATATATATATATATATATATATATATATATATATATATATATATATATATATATATATATATATATACCTTTATATATATATATATATATATATTTATTTATTTATTTATTTATTTATTTATTTATTTATTTATTTATTTATTTATTTATATTTATTTATTTATGTCATAAATGACTATGGATATGCTCCCCTGAGGTGACAGCAATTAATTGCTTTTTTCCAGGTGTCTTTTTCGATGTTTTCTCCTCTCTTCTGCTTGCCGTGAGTTCTTCTTTTCGCCCAATCTGAGGTGGCGCCATAGACAGCACCGCCTCTAGGTGCGATCGGCAGCTTCCTCCTCCCAGGTTCCTGCATTTATGTCCAGGGCCTTCATGTCTCTCTTGCACACATCTTTGAACCTCAGCTGTGGTCGCCCAACTGCTCATTTGCCATCTTCCAATGGTCCGTAGAAGATATATTTAGGGATGCGACTGTCTTGCAGGCGGCGAACATGGCCAAGCCAGCGTAATCTGTGTGGTGTAAGCAGTATAAACATGATTTGAAGGCCAGCACGTGATAGCACCTTGAAATGTGTCACCTTGTCCTTCCACGAAATACCAAGGATGTGGCCTAGACACCGTAGATGGAAGGTATTGAGCCTTCTTTCTTCCTTAGCATAGGTTCCCATGTCTCCCTGCCATATAGAAGTGTGCTGGTGACGCAGCTTTGGTCTTCGTTGTGAGTTTGGAGTTTCCCAAACACGCATTGTGAGGCGGGAAAAGGTGGCTGCAGCTTTGCCTATGCGGCTGTCAATGTCTGTGTCCAGAGAGAGTCTTTTGTTGATGGTAGACCCTCGGTATGTGAAGTGGTGCACCACTGCTTATTCATAGTTATGGATATTGATAACTGGTGCAACATTCACATCTAGACCCAGCACATTTGTTTTCTTTCGACTTATTGTGAGGCCGAAGTGCTTGCATGCCTGTGTGAAGCAATTCTTCAAGCTCTGAAGCACCTGTTGACTGAGTGACGATTGTAGCGTCATCAGCGAATAACAAGTCTCTTATAGTGATCTTTCTGATTTTTGTGTTTGCTTTCAGTCTTGCGAGGTTAAACAACCGGCCATCTGCCTTCAGTTGCATCTCTGAATGCATGTTTCAAGAGCAAGGCAAAGAAGATCCCAAAGAGGGTCGGAGCCAGGATACAGCCTTGTTTAACGCCACTGCCTATGTCAAAGGGTTGTGATGTGTTTCTAGCGTATTGGACTGTTCCCTTCATGCCTTTATGGAATGACGTTATCATTTCCAACGATTTAGTTGGGCAGCCTACGAGCTTGGGCACAGTTATATGGAGATCAAGCTGTTGCCCATTGCAGCATGAACCACTTCTCAACGCAGTCGGTAGATCCAAAGGAACGACAGTATCCGATACAGTTTGGTACCAGCCTCGTCGCAGGAGTTGCCTTAGGGATTCCGATTCCTGATTTATTTTCATGGTTTATTTCAGGAGCATATTTCGTAAACGACTATTCCCGCAAGGCAGCGGTGGTTTGAAATCAGAGTTTTACGTTCTCCTAGATACGAGTATACTACCAACAAAGAATCACGCGCCCTATCTGCCCGAAGCTGCTGGTTTTAAGGCGCCAGTGACTCGTCTTCGCCCCTTCTTCCGTCAGTTCAAACAGTTCCGCTGGGCTCAAAATGAGCCACACATGCAAGCCGGGAGCTGGGCTTGGTTGTCAGAAGCTATTTGAGACGCGGAACATAAAAGCATATATATATATATATATATATATATATATATATATATATATATATATATATATATATATATATATATATATATATATATATATATATATATATATATATATATATATATATATATATGTATATATATATATATATATATATATATATATATATTGTGTCACGAGATCGATTTTGGGGCGACCTCTTTCCGATCTCTCTTTCACTACGGCAGTAATCAGTTACATTTTTGTACTGATTTTATTGCGATTTTTTTCCGAGTCGCACCCTTTTCTTTCTCTGCACTGGAGCAGATATTTTGTATTTACATTCTTTCACTCATCTCAGAGATAAGTCACCATGTCTGTTTGTTACCCGTCCCTTCCCTAAAGCGTTGCAAGGAGCGGCGGAGATAATATTAACGACAGTCATGTTGGAAATTCTCGCGTACCACACCTTCTTCTTCTTCTTTGATCCTTAGCCGCCGACCGTCAAAGCAGTCAGTGGCCATTACGCCTGGTGGCGTCTTGTAGGGCAACAACAAATTGATTCTATTTTGCTCGGTCGGCGGCCATCTTTCGTACAGTGCCCCAACTCTGGTTCATTCTTTGCATATCAGCCTCCACAGTCCTCCGCCAAGTTGTTTTTGGTCGGCCTCTCTTTCGTTTTCCTTCAGGGGTCCATAGCATAGCTGTTCTTGTGATGGCATCGGGGTCTCTTCTGAGGACATGGCCAACCCAGCTCCAGCGTCTGCCATCTATGATGGTGTGCATGTCCTCTTGCTTGCTCCGAGTAAGCAGATCTTGGTTGGTGATGATATTCGGCCAAACGATTCAGAGAATTTTTCTTAAGCATGTTGTGTGAAAAGAGGAGAATTTCGACATTTCCTTCTCTGTAACTCTCCAGCTCTCCGCGCCATAGAGAAGCACAGAAAGCACACAGCTCTGATATAATCCTAATTTTGTGCTTGTGCTGTACTGAGAGGACTTCCAGATGTTGTTTAGACTAAAAAAGGCTGTTCTTGCTTTGTTCATTCTGTTGTTGATATCTTTGCTTGCTCCGCCGTCTGGTGTTACTATGCATCCTAGGTATGTGAAGGCATCTGTCTTTTCCAGTTGCTGATTCCTTACTGATATGGGCTAGGGCTGCTCACATTGAGCGTCATGACCTCTGTCTTTCTTAGGTTGATGTTCAAGCCCACCTGCTGGCTATACTTATTAAGTCTATCCGTTTTTTCCTGGATGTGTTGATGTGAATGTGCTAGCAGTGCAATGTCATCTGCATATTCCACACCTTGGCCAGGACAAATAACACGAAAATCGCCAGCGTATTTGCCTAATTGCTGATAAGGCCAGGGTACGCGACAGATAAGAGATTATTTGTCTGGGTGACATATTTTGGACTGTCGTGTAGTGAGTATTGGGTTATCAATGCGGACATTTGGCTAGCAGAATTCGCCATAGGACATCCGTCACTCCTCAATTAAAAAGGAATATTTCTCGCCCACGATTAAGACTGTGGACGCAACATTTTCGTCACCTTATATCACGTGCACACAAGTTCAATACCTAGTTATATCAAGTTCAAATCACTCGAAAGATTACTACATGAGTCAAGCTAAAACTCACAGTTGATTACCCATATCAAGTTCAGCTCCATCGGAAGCTTACCATCTGAAGTCAAGCTAAAGAGCTCAAAAGTTGATTTTCATACTTACGCCAAATGCAGCTTACTCCAAAGTATATTTCCTGAATCACGATTACTCACTCAAGTTAATGAGTCTACCTATCAAGAACCTTTCGTTAAAATATCCAGTCTGGCCAGTACCCTTCGGAGATTAGACAACAGACATTTGTCATACGACAACTGTTAACTGCTGATCAATGCTACAGAGATATTGTCAAA
This sequence comes from Oreohelix idahoensis, assembly GCA_024509875.1. Taxonomy (NCBI): domain Eukaryota; kingdom Metazoa; phylum Mollusca; class Gastropoda; order Stylommatophora; family Oreohelicidae; genus Oreohelix; species Oreohelix idahoensis. Next base: position 495,130 of record JAMPIV010000371.1, read on the forward strand.
CAGTGAAGGACTGTATATCGTCAACGTTCTCAGCACAACAAAAGTTTTCATCAGAACGTCCTCATTTTAGAGATACCCCACTCGACATACTTTATAACAACGTGGGACATTCTATGCATACATGTGAATCATCCTACCCGTGTGAATTATTTAGAGACACGTGGACTGTGTAGATTACTCATCATTTTGGTAACACGTTGTTGCGCACATATTTTTGACGCACAGATTACGACATAACTAATTGATATGAAAAAAGAGATTACAGTCAAAGTTATATCATCCATGATTTGATTTATACTTTTGATTATGTGGATGATCTCCCCTTGAATATTGATTTCGCGGATGAATACCGAATTTATGTGATTTCTCATTTGTTAGGGCCAGAAATTAGATTGATCTTGTTCAATATGTTTATGGCCTGAATTTATATGTATTACTTGTCTAGTACAAGAAGATTCAGTCTTATATCGTATATCTTTGTATGTTTAGGTCGGACTATATTCTTTGTGCCGAAATCTGGGGCAGGTATTCGTTGTCCTACGGAGGCGTACTGAGTCTCGATAATGCCGCCTGATATGGCTGACTGTGTGTTTCTTGGGCTGGTCCCTTTTAAGTGTTGAAAAGTGATTTGTGCATGTTTTTCCAGGAGAAGTTAGTGTCTCTGCAAGAGTCTATTTGTCAGAGATTCTCCTCATGCACTTTGTTATTAATTCGGACTCCAGGTAATACCAGGCCCTTTCTTTTGATGATCTCTACGTGGTTAGACCTAGATGCATCGTGTTTCGAACATCGTTGGTCGTTGATATACCATTGAAGATGACAGGTTTCCCAACAGAGCTGATGTCTACATGTAACAACCTTAGTAATGTGGAACTGTAGGGAAACTCTAGGAAATTATTAATATTCAAATTGTGAATTAACTTTGGCTTATCATTATCCTTCTGCTGGGTGAGTGAGCACAACTCAGGAAGGCAGCCATATTGTTTTCTTGTCATCGTTATGGATCGCTGTCCTGAGAACAGTATATCTAACTTATTATCGGACAGTGATATGGAGATCTCACTAATATGAAAACCCCTATCGTGGTTTAACTTTATTACATAAATATTTGCTATATGTCGCTGGAGAACTTAGCCAAGGAAAAGGTTCGGCCAGTGAACTCTTTGTATGTTTACACGCCCACACCCACTGATGCGTTCAGTCAGTTAGGGGTTGTGGCCATAGGCTGCCAGAACATTGAATGATTCCTTATATCTTCCATCATATTTGAATGCTGCATGAAATATGATCTATTGTTCAAATGCCTAATGATGTATAAGTCAACATGTTTCCATGACTATGTTCCGTGCTGTCCTGATGTGTGCGTCCCTATTAAACGGTGTGAAATGCCCGCTGCAGTTCAAGTCGTCATTGCCTTGCATGAGAGTGTGTGAGAAATATTATCAAGTGGTCCATTACACCGAACCAGTACACCATTCGCGTTACTTGACACTCCCACTCAATATCAACACGACAGGTTCATTCGATGGTGCAGAAGTAATCTAAAGAAGACCTGCTTCAGTGATGACCAGTTACGACTCTGAACATAACACCCGCATCCAGACATTATCTGTGGTGGCATTTATCACATTTATACATGGCCTTTTTATCAGTGGTAGGCCAGATCCCTGGGTTTATTCTACCAGACCATTCCTGACGCCATATACGACACGCAAACACGGATTGACAGGTTGACAGTACAACTACACAGTGGAAGTTAGCATGACCTGTCTTATCAAGTGAATACAGAATCTAGGTCAGCGCTTGATGACATTTTGCAGTACAGGCAGTGTTTATGTCAAGCAGTACAGAGCCGAATACATTGAAGGCCATAAACTGTTCTGTTGTTCCAGTTTTATTGAACATAAGTGCATTGATTTCATCGTTGGATCTTCTATATGCTCAAAAATGTTGAACTGTGTAAAAAAATAAATCAAAATTGAAATTGATTAAAAGTGGCAGTTAGAGTAATTAAAAAGCTGTACCATTTATACTGAGCATACTTTACAACACATGCCAACCACAACACATCTAATTAATTAATGTATGCATTTATGCTATTGATGTTTACATGTTATTTGTGTATATGTATAGTTGTTTATATGTCCGTGGGCGGTTGGTGAGGTGACTAGCACAAGAAATACCGAGTAATATTGGTCTTGTACTAGTGTTCTTTAGGTGCGAATTTTCTTAATTGAAAATTTGCTAGCGACAACCTGTTGCTATTTCTGTTAGTTGTTAAGACGCGTTTTTCTTCGTTGTTTTTGTTAATAATTTTGTTTTCCTTAGTTTTGTTTTGATTTGTTTGAATTTGTTGGTCTCATCTTTCCTTTTATTCAGTTCGTTACACCCTTATGTTTATACTCTGTGACGTCATTTGTTTTGTTTAATTCATTGCAGTTGTCATCACAGATTCTGTGATTATTTACTTACTTCAGTTCCTTATATTTAATTTAATTTAATTTGATCTCTGCAATTGTTTTCATATTGTCTTTTATGCTTGTCCTTTGTTAATGTCTTTGGTTGACAGATAATTGGAGGTATATTTGAATACACTTATATGATAGTACAGGCCAGTACTTTATTATTATTATTACTGTACAAGGAAGTATACAAGACCTGTTTAAGGCTTGTCTCCCACATTGATTGGGATAGGAAGATATTATTTTCCACAGGTACTCAAGTGATCATTTGTTTCATTATAAACAAGATAACCATATAAGGTCTTTGACTAAGACTAAGAGAGTGAAATAAAATAAAGTGAGTATACAAGTCTATAGTACAGACTTGTCTCCCATTAAAGTGGGATAAGGTAATTTATTTACTTTTTCAGGTTACTGATTTCATAAGACAGGATGGCTAATTTAGATTACTTTATCCAGCAAGGGTTAACCCTTGGTAAGTCTGGTAAAGAATTGGAAGAATATTCATCTGCTCAATTTGCCATTGCATTAAAATCAGAAGAGAAAAAACAAAAAGATGAGAATAAATGGAAAGCAGAAATTGAACAAAAGAAGATAGATGCTGAGAATTTCAGATTGCAGATGCAAGCTGAGGAGAAAAAAGCTGCTGCTGAGGAGAAAAAAAGCTGCTGCTGAGGAGAAAAAAGCTGCTGCTGAGGAGAGAAAACTTCTAATAGAAGAAAAAAAATTAGAAGCTGCTGCTGAGGAGAGAAAACTTCAAGCTGCTACTGAGCAAAAAAGATTAGAAGCTGAGGTTGAACAAAGGAGATTAGATAGAGAAGCTGAACAATAAAGATTAGACAAAGAAGCTGAACAAAAAAGATTAGACAAAGAAGCTGCTGCTGAGGAGAGAAAACTTCAAAGCAAAAAAGATTAGAACTGAGAAAAGAAATAAGAGAACATGAACATCAGAAAGAACTTTTAGCATTTGAGTTAGAAAAAATGAAATTGACAAATATGAGTATTGTTAATCAATCATCTGGTGGTAATGGTAAACCCTTTACTTACAAGGTCAAGGTACCAGCGTTCAACTCTGCCAGTGATGACATAACATTCTGGCTTGATAGATTTGAACGCGCTTGTCGAGCTCATAATGTGGATAAATCACAATATGCTAATCAGTTGTCTGAGAATCTAAAAGGTGATTCTCTGACGAGTTTATGTTTGGTTGAGGAAGCTGACAAGGATAATTATGAAGTTATCAGGGCAGCCTTGATAAAGAAGTACCAACTGTCAGAGGAAGGTTATCGTATTTTGTTTAAGACAATGGTACCTGAGACAGGGGTAGAATTCTCAGAATTCATTGCAAAAGCACGTCTTACATTTCAACGATGGATTGAATTATCCAAAATAGAGAAAACATATGAAGCTCTTATGGATTTGTTGCTCAGAGACAAGATCATGTCCTCTGTGAACAAACAATTCCTTGAATTTTTACACGAGCGTAAACCTCAAACATTAAAACAAATGCAAGAATTTTGTGACCAATACGTCACGGCACACCCTGACGTAACTCTTAGCAACACTAAGATTAAAGAGGGTATGCCAGTTGCGTCAGCCACAACACAATACAATAATAATTACTCACACAAATTCCAAGGAGCTCAAAATAAATTTGATAAAAAGGTTAGCTGGAATAAGTATCAAAACCAAGGTAACCACTCAAATCAGGGTTCTTCTCCGAAGAACTGGAATCGGGCTGACAGTCCTCGATACTCGAGGGGTGGCCATAATTATAGACATTTCCGCAAAGGAAGTCACTATAGGAACTACCCAAGTTCTCCTTCATGGAAACAACAAAACCAACAATACAGAGACACTCATTATAATGAGCATGATGATTATGATCATGAATATTATGATTCAAACCCAAGTAGGGGTTATAACAGAGGAGGCAATAATAACTATAGAGGTTATGATAATCGAGGTAGATCACAATATAAAAGACGTAAATCACAGTACCAGGCTAACTCTGCACAGCAAGAGTTCCATGAAGCCGGTAATCAAGCTAATGATAAGAAAGACTCTAATAATGTGGGATGTTCTGCTTTCGATTTTGGTAGAGCATCTCAATGTTCCCAATGCAAAACATTATTCGATCCAACCACGGTTTCTACTTTAAGCTGTGGTCATCCTCTTCCCGCTCTCCCTGCGTCAGTCGCGCATGATGGAAGAGGTGCTCTTGTCTTGAATAGAGGTCTAGTAGATGGTACTCCGGTCTCAATTCTTTTCGATTCCGGGTGCACAACCATTGGAGTGAGGCAGTCACTCATAGATCCTTCTCGAGCCACTGGCAAAGTAATCAAATGCGTAACATTTGGTGGCACATTGGAGAAGTACTCTACTGCCATTGTCAACATTGCTACTCCCTTCTTTACAGGAGATGTGCACGCATGTCTTCTCCCGAATCCGATCGCTGATCTTATAATCGGTCGCATTCATGGAGTGAAAGAATGCACTCCGCAACAAATTGTTGATTGGGAAAATAGGAATATGCAAACTGCTAATGCTGTAGTCACTAGGGCTCAAGCTCTTAACGTGCCTCAATCTTCACCTTCTGAAGATAACGATACACAGAACCAAGGTGATCCCTTGGAAATTTCTCGTGACTCCTTCATAAAGAAACAGGAAGATGATCCTACTTTAAAAAAATTCTTCACGCTAGCAACAAAAGGTGATCCAAATAAAGATACAAATCGTAAATCTTGGATTACGATGAAGAATGGCGTACTTGTACGTATGGTACAAGACTCCGCTAAGTCCAGTCATTCTCAAATTCTTGTGCCCAAAAATATGAGAGTTAAAATCTTACAGCACGCTCATGATTCACAGTGTGCTGGGCATATGGGTTTTTCCCGTACTAAATCTAGAGTTCTTGAATCTTTCTTTTGGCCTTTTGTGAACAAGGACATACGAATCTATTGTCGATCTTGTAAGGTATGTCAAGAAGTTAAATCCAAAGGTCCACGCCATGCTGCACCTATTCAGGCTGCAGATATTCCAATTCGACCATTTCAAAAAATGGCGATAGACATCATCGGTCCATTTAAGACAAAGTCTGCTAGAGGACACCAATTTATCTTGACGTGTGTGGATATGTGCACACGTTGGCCAGAGGCTATTCCTCTGAAGAGCATAACTACTGCCGATATTGCAGATGCTCTTTGGCTCATATTTTCTCGTCTGGGATTCCCAGGAGAAATATTATCAGACCATGGTACCCAACTCATATCGGATACCATGTCTCAAGTGATGTCGACTCTTAAGATAGAGAGATCTCTGAGTAGTATTTATCATCCTATGTCTAATGGGATGGTAGAACGTCTGAATAGAACGCTGAAAAACTTGTTAGGTAAGATAACTGAAGATCATCCTCAGGATTGGGACAGGGTTTTACCCGCGGCTCTCTTTGCATACAGAGAGGTCGCCAACGAACATACAGGATTTTCTCCCTTTGAACTTGTTTTTGGTGCGAAACCGCGAGGTCCTATGTCATTACTTCATGACCTTATAACTGCTGATAATATTGTCGATGACACAAAATCCTCTTACGAATATGTCATTGCACTTAGACACAAGATTATCGAAGCATGCAAATTGGCAACTGCTTCTTCTGAATTTGCGAAACAGAAGGCAAGGCAATTTGCCAATAAGAAGAGATGCTTGCGACAACTTTGTCCGGGTGACAAAGCATTTGTCTTGCTACCTTGTAGGGAAAACAGACTTCTTATTTCTTGGAAAGGTCCGTACGATGTAATATCAAAAGTTTCCGATGTTGACTATATCGTCGATATTGACGGGAAGCATAAAACCTTCCACATCAACATGCTCATGGAATTCCATGAACGTCCGGATTATTTACAACCTGTTTTCCAGGCAACGGACGATTCTCCAGTCCCACATGGACATTACTCATCACTGTCAGTGATACAGGATGAGGAAACGAGTTTCTCGGATGTGAATCTCCCTTTTCCGATGATTCCACTTCATTCTAATGAGTCATGGAAAGATGTTACGGTTTCTCCCGAGTTATCTCTAGGAGAACAGAAACAAGTTTCTACTATGTTACAACAATTTCAGGATGTCCTTACTGACATCCTGGTCAAACTGATGTCATTGAACATGACATTATTCTTACTGACCATAATCCTATAAGAGTCAGACCGTATCCTATCCCGATACATTTTCAAGCTCAGGTTGAGAAAGAGTTGGATGAGATGATAGATCTGAAAATAATTGAACCATCCACATCAGCATATTCTTCGCCGATGGTTATTGTACGAAAAAAAGACAATAACATACGTCTGTGCGTTGATTATCGCAAATTGAACCAAGTGACGAAATTTGATGCTGAACCTATGCCTTTACTAGAAGAGCTACTTACTAGACTATCGAATTCTCATTTCTTCACTAAACTTGATTTGTCTAAGGGATATTGGCAAGTTCCTCTATCCGAACACGCCAAACCATTTACTGCTTTTTCGACACCAAGGGGTCTATTCCAATGGAATTTCATGCCTTTCGGCCTTATGAACGCCCCTGCAACATTCGTACGCATGATGCGTCGAATCCTATCTCATCGCTCAGATGTCATTGCATATCTTGATGACATCTGTCTTTTCAGTGATACTTGGGAAGATCACTATAACGGGTTAAATGAACTATTGTCTATCTTACGCGAGCATAACCTGACAGCAAAACCATCTAAAGCTTGTATTGGTTTTAGCGAAATATCTTTCTTAGGTCACCGTGTTGGTCATGGTTTCTTAAAAACAGAGGACCATAATACAAGTAAGATACTTAACATTTCTATTCCTAAGACTAAAAAGCAAGTGCGAAGTCTCTTAGGTCTCATACAATTTTATGGACGATTCATCCCGAATCTGTCCTCAATCATGTCACCTCTTTCTTCCTTGTTAAAGAAAGGGTCTCCTAATATAGTCCATTGGACTCAAGAATGTCAATCCTCTTTGGATAAGGTTAAAACTATGTTTTCTACTTCACCTATTTTAGTGTTACCTACTAAAGATAAGACATTTATTCTTCGTAGTGACGCTTCATCCACAGGGATTGGAGCAGCACTAATGCAAGAGTACTCCGGAACTCTGCATCCTGTGATGTATATTTCTCGGAAACTAAATGCCGCAGAGAAGAATTACTCGGTCCTAGACCGTGAGTTATTGGCTATGGTTTGGTCAATCCTGAAACTTCAAAGATTTCTTCTTGGCGCGCATTTCATTGTGGAAACTGACCAGAAAGCTCTTACGGCTATTCAGAGTAAAAATCTGAAGAGCGCGAGATCAACGCGATACGCGATTGCTCTTCAGCCTTTTCATTTTTCGGTGCGAGCTATCCGTGGTTCAGAAAATGTGATGGCAGATATCTTATCTAGATGCCCACATGATTCCACCTAACCGTTAGATCCTGATATTTTTACAGATCTAACTCTACTACACTTTTTTCTATACTAAAATATGTACACATATGTAATATATCAGATATATTGATTGTATCACTACTTAGCGGTTCATTGATGTATATTCACCGCTGATCTTTTGATGTTTTTTTTTGTCTTTGATAATCATGATGTTAAGATACCTAAGATGAAATTTTTGGATAAACTATTGTAGAAATTGTGGCATTGCCAGTATTGTAGTATGCGTTGGTGACACCTCTCTGGAAATATTTATACTTAGAGAAATACTTTCTCTAAGATCCTGAGATATATTCTCACTTGTCGTGCCATATGACGACATAGCCTCACATTAGGCGTTACATTTGTTTGGAATGCTTATCATCTGCGCATTGTTATTCGTGCGTTGTGAGCCTGTTGTATGTTGCTCCTAGATGTATTTCAAAAACAAAATGTACCATTTTTTTTTCCCGGGGGGTGTGGTAATCTGTTGCGCACATATTTTTGATGCACAGATTACGACATAACTAATTGATATGAAAAAGAGATTACTTTTGTTACAGTCAAAGTTATATCATCCATGATTTGATTTATACTTTTGATTATGTGGATGATCTCCCCTTGAATATTGATTTCGCGGATGAATACCGAATTTATGTAATTTCTCATTTGTTAGGGCCAGAAAATAGATTGATCTTGTTCAATATGTTTATGGCCTGAATTTATATGTATTACTTGTCTAGTACAAGAAGATTCAGTCTTATATTGTATATCTTTGTATGTTTAGGTCGGACTATATTCTTTGTGCCGAACACTGGGGCAGGTATTCGTTTTTCGAGGCATGCGTACTGAGTCTCGATAATGCCGCCTGATATGGCTGACTGTGTGTTTCTTGGGCTGGTCCCTTTTAAGGGTTGAAAAGTGATTTGTGCATGTTTTTCCAGGAGAAGTTAGTGTCTCTGCAAGAGTCTATTTGTCAGAGATTCTCCTCATGCACTTTGTTATTAATTCGGACTCCAGGTAATACCAGACCCTTTCTTTTGATGATCTCTACGTGGTTAGACCTAGATGTATCGTGTTTCGAACATCGTTGGTCGTTGATATACCATTGAAGATGACAGGTTTCCCAACAGAGCTGATGTCTACATGTAACAACCTTAGTAATGTGGAACTGTAGGGAAACTCTAGGAAATTATTGATATTCAAATTGTGAATTAACTTTGGCTTATCATTATCCTTCTGCTGGGTGAGTGAGCAAAACTCAGGAAGGCAGCCATATTGTTTTCTTGTCATCGTTATGGATCGCTGTCCTGAGAACAGTATATCTAACTTATTATCGGACAGTGATATGGAGATCTCACTAATATGAAAACCCCTATCGTGGTTTAACTTTATTACATAAATATTTGCTATATGTCGCTGGAGAACTTAGCCAAGGAAAAGGTTCGGCCAGTGAACTCTTTGTATGTTTACACGCCCACACCCACTGATGCGTTCAGTCAGTTAGGGGATGTGGCCATAGGCTGCCAGAACATTGAATGATTCCTTATATCTTCCATCATATTTGAATGCTGCATGAAATATGATCTATTGTTCAAATGCCTAATGATGTATACGTCAACATGTTCCCATGACTATGTTCCGTGCTGTCCTGATGTGTGCGTCCCTATTAAACGGTGTGAAATGCCCGCTGCAGTTCAAGTCGTCATTGCCTTGCATGAGAGTGTGTGAGAAATATTATCAAGTGGTCCATTACACCGAACCAGTACACCATTCGCGTTACTTGACACTACCACTCAATATCAACACGACAGGTTCATTCGATGGTGCAGAAGTAATCTAAAGAAGACCAGCTTCAGTGATGACCAGTTACGACTCTGAACATAACACCCGCATCCAGACATTATCTGTGGTGGCATTTATCACATTTATACCGGCTTTTATCACACGTATCATATCACACCATCATCATTTCGCTTTACACAAATTAATTCTTCTATTTAATTAACTACACTACTAATATCTCATCTGTGTGTATTTGTGTGAATCATCTTTTATCATCGTCACGTTCTAATCACTACTAACCCTATATGTGTGGATATTTAATTAATAAACCCAATAATCGTTTGATCATTACCTAGTTCGTTAATGTATCACTCGTACTGTCGGTGTTAAATATTTACATATAGGTAAATGTCTACACTCAGATGAGGTTGGGGACTTTTTCTGTTGCGGGATCCAAGGGCAGAAGCTAAGGTCGTGGGGAAACAGAACTCTTTCCACAATTCAATAGAAAACACTGTCCAGTGGAAAGCATTCGCATTCTCTTCTTCTTGTCCTTTTCTCAAATAGGTCTCTATCCTTTCTTAACGAGCCAATTTCTGTAGACATTCTACCTAATATCTCATAGGCTATTCCTGGCAAAAACTACTGTCGTAGTTGCCCCAATACTCACCACACGACACAGACAAGGATGACCTAATTGCTTCCTGTCCTACTTGTTATGACAAGATGACTTTCTTCTTCTTCTTCTTCTTCGATCCTTAACCACCGACCGTCAAAGCAGTCAGTGGCCATCACGCCTAGTGGCGTCTTGTAGGGCAACAACAAATTGATTCCACTTTGCACGTTCGGTGGCCATCCTTCGTACAGTGCCCCAACTCTGGTTCATTCTTTGCATCTCAGCCTCCACAGTCCTCCGCCAAGTTGTTTTTGGTCGGCCTTTCTTTCGCTTTCCTTCAGGGGTCCAAAGCATAGCTGTTCTTGTGATGGCATCAGGGTCTCTTCTGAGGACATGACCAACCCAGCTCCAGCGTCTGCCAGCTATGATGGTATGCATGTCCTCTTGCTTGCTACGAGTAAGCAGATCTTGGTTGGTGATGGTATTCGGCCTAAAGATTCGGTGAATTTTTCTTAGGCATGTTGTGTGAAAAGAGGACAATTTTGACATTTCCTTCTCTGTGACTCTCCAGCATTCCGCACCATAGAGAAGCACAGAAAGCACGCAACTCTGGAGATTACTTTAGATAGTAATAATTTGTTACATCTGACACACATTGTTGTATGAGTTTACAAATGTGTTGGTAAGTTCGCTTGCCAGGGATTGGATATTTTCATGCCATATACGGAAGACTTGACCCCTACATTACGTTCAAAAATTTTTCATGTCAGGTATATTTTGAAATCCCCCCCCCCCCTTTCCTCTAACCAGCATGTTTGAAATGATTGGAGCTTTTACTTAGCTTTATGACAATCAGATGCGGGGTAGGATAGTGAATATAACCTGACACGTTTCATTGCTAAGACACTGTGAACATCGCTTGCCAAGAAGACACCACCAGACCTTGCCAGAGTGAAGCCTAGAATTCAGGATTCTATTTTACCAAACCGAACCTTTTATTGGAATATGTATCAGGACTTACATAAAGCCCAGGAAATCTCTATCATTTTAAATAAGAAAACCCGGAATATCTGAGGAAACTGAACACACGGAGTTAGAGAGGGAATTAAAGTTAAAATTAACCACCCAAGTAAACGTGTAAAAAGGCATCGACTAGTGCCTTAACTTCATTCATCTAAGCAAAAAGGTCTGTGAGCCAGGATTGGCGTAAGTTGTCATTTTACATTCTATATTGTCATTACTAACATGTGAACTAATATATATATATATTACCATGTGAATATGAATGTGTGAAAATCGCTAGAAGGCGTTTGACAGGGTCCCTGGAGCAAACTTTGGGACTGTTAGGCAAGGAAGAACATTCCAGCACCTCTGATTCATGCTATGCAGAGCTTCTACAAGTCTTGCAGAAATTATGTGAGGACAGCAAACGATAAGTCAGAGGAGTTCAGAACCACCACTGGTGTAAGACAAGGGATATCCTGTCACCTTATCTTTTCATACTCCTCATGGACGATGTCATCAAGGCATGTAAGGAGAGAACAAGGAAGTATTCATTGAGGTACTGGAAGATGAGACAGGTCTGTATTTCAGAGCTGGCATTTGCTGATGATGTTGCTCTGATTGCTAAATCAGAGGCACATCTCCAATCCAACCTGCAAGTCTGGAAGGAAGAGCTGGAGAAGAGAGGGGTGGTCATAAGCAGCTCTAAACCAAAATCCATGGTGATATCACGAGAAGAAAGAAGACATCAGATTAAGCTGGAAGAACAGGTCCTGGATCAGGTCGACCACTTAAAATACCTCGGAGCTATTATAGACCGAAAGGGAGGCATCAAAAAAGAGTTGGCCACTCGAAAAGCATCAGCTGGGAGACTTTTTCAGGCCACAAATCGAGGATTCCTTAGCAAGAGAGAGATTGGTAAGAAAACGAAGATGGCTGTATACCGCTCCACCTACGTCCCGGTCTTTACATATGGATGTGAGTCGTGGGCACTGACTACAACCCCCAAAAGCCAGATCCAAACCTCAGACATGATGTATCTGAGGAAGGTGGTTGCAGTAACAAGAAGAGACATGGTCCGCAACCAGATGATACGTCAAGGCCTAAAATCCCACCCCCTGCAAACCCAAGTAGAACAGTCCCAACTAAGATGGTTTGGCCATGTCTGCAGAATGGGAGAAGATCGGCTACCACGACAAGCATGGGAAACAAAGAGCCAGGGATCCAGACCCCCATGACGACCCAGAGTCCACTGGGAGGACAACATTAGACAATCTTTGAAGGACCGAGGACTAGAATGGAACCAAGGCAGGAGGAAGATAGCCGATAGGATAGTCTGGGGCTCTCTCTTCCAAACCTCTACACCTCACGGTAGAAGGGGAACGACTAAGTAGTAGAGAATCGCTTGTGGATGTCCCAGTCATTTGAGGCGGGCAAACTCAGCGCATAGAATGATGATTTCATGAACCACCACTGCACTTGGTGGCGACTGCTTTATGGTTAGTTTTTTTAAGGAGAACTAAACGCATCAGTAGTCCCAAGTTCCATATGGAGCAGGGGGGAAGATGAAAGAAATGATGTACATTTTTAATACTTACAGTTTTAAACCAGTGTAAACGTTGATGTTAACATATTCACTTTAAAATTAATGGAAGTTTAAAACTTTTCAAATCAGTGTAAACATAAATAAAAACATATTCAATTTACATTGCGAACACTTTTCAATAAGTGGAAATGTAAAGGTAAACATCTCCTATCTGCACTATTAACCTTTTCATTTAAATGTAAAGACAGTTTTCTCTCGAGGGATTAAAGTTAATTATCATCGAGGGTAAACTCTGAGGTAGAGGGATGGTCGAATAGGAATAGGGGACACATCAGTATGTGTCGGGAAACGCAATACTCAGGAGAGCGTTTCGTTTCTATTATTTTACCATAGTTGTTGGTGGTGGTACAAGTCGAAGGGTACTATCTCTGGAACAAGAAGGGAACAGTGGCCTAAGCTTTAAGACTAAGGATCAACTTTGAAGACTTTCCCTGACACTCATGGGAACGAGTTGCACCCTACATCCTTAACCAGCGACGAGCGTTATCAGTGATCAGACCATCAAAAACCAACCCAGCGGGAGCAGAAACAACCACTGGCAGCTAAGTGCAATATATAAGCTGCCAAAGTGAACTTTTTTTCATAGAACCTACTATCAATCAATGATGAACCCTTTCTTTTAAACTATTCAATTATTTTCAAACTGTTAAAACTTAAGTGATTATTAAATTTTGTTATTTGTAATTTTACAAATTTAACTTCGATTTAATCATTTTAAATGTGCTGCATGTTTGTCTCAGTCAATTTACTAAACACACTCTCAACTGAGCTATACCAGAATAATAAGAATTCCACTGAGTAAATCAGAGGTGGGGGCTTGAACGAGCTAAGATTAATTTTTGCTTAATTCTTCACAAAAGATGTCAGCTGATTCTAGAATTAACGTGCTCAGCCAATGCAGCATTGTTTTCGCCTATCTGAATATCTTGTGAAAACTCCATTGAGATAGAAGCGTTATTACCCTTCTATTTACAAATCTGCCAAGAGTATTTTTGTGCGAAAGTAGACACCTTTGAATCCCATATTAGATACTCTTAGTTTTGACCACAGTTGGACCACTCCACAACTGCAATGCAGGGGAGGCAATACCGTCATATATATATATATATATATATATATATATATATATATATATATATATATATATATATATATATATATATATATATATATATATATATATATATATATATATATATATATATATATATATATATATATATATATAATTATTTATTTATTTATTTATTTATTTATTTATTTATTTATTTATTTATTTATTTATTTAGTTATTTATTCCTAACCTCCTAACTGTCTTACTGTCCCGACCGTAACAAATTTACACCACCTTGCAATCTATTCATAGTACATTTTTTGGAAATTACGGAAAAGCAACTCATTGCGCCGTGGAAACTAAATTGCACGACCACTGAAATAACGCACATTTTTTCTTATCATCTCACTTCATGTGTCTTAGAAATATTCAAGCCTTTTTGTCTGACACAATATTTGGAATTTTACCCAGTTATATTAAGCAGAGTTCATCGCGCAATGCGCCTCCATCTTACATATATATTTAGCCAGAGAAGCATTATTGCTCATCATATATGGAGCTTATATGTGAACGTGACAGTCTTTATAAGTCATTGATTAACTTTTGAAAGAAAACGGAAGTGCGTCATCAGGACCTGCAGCAGAAAAAAAAACAACATAATTATTTCTCGTCTTGTTTTTGGCGGATACCTGATCTCATACATGTAGTTTCTGTTAACGTGTATATTTCTTACTAAATAAAATAGAAATTCCATTCTATAAATATTTTTGTCACCGCGTGCGAAAGTGTGAAGTAAAGCCAGGTCAAATGGCTCTGTCCGAGATGCGCAGTTAACTTGCCCTACAAAGACCTCGATGTTTGATTCTCTTCATTAGTTCTGTTGTTAAGCTCTCCCCATGCCATGCCTTAGGACATAATTGGTCTTGGAGATACTCCTTAGAACATAATTGTTCTTAGGGGATTACTGGTGGTTTTCTGTTGCCTACCGGGGTTTGTGGGATTTCCATCTGCTTTTAAAGCTACTCATGCTGGAGATAATCATGGTATTTAACAGTAAATTATACCGTATCACTTGGCCCATGTCTCTAAAAATGTTGTCTTCAGAATTAAATACAGTTTTATTCCAATGGATACACTTCCCGTTGTAGTACGCGTATTTTTAATTATGGCGTTTTTGCCCTTGGATTTATAAGAATTATTTTAGGCTTTATATAGCTTTGCTTGTCTTAATTTTTTTCGTCGCTCTTATGTGTTTGCGGATGCTAAAGGGTAGATAAAGTCAAGACAAAAGAAGAACATAAGACAATTTCAGAAAAGCTGCGAGCTGAGATTTGTAGTGATGCAGGTAAACGAAAAGCACGTGTGATTCTTGTGCAAAAGAAAGTTTCGTTGACAATAAAATAGACAGTTGAAAAAAAGCACTTTCTAAGTTTGAACTGGGAATTGGACAATAAATTTTCAGTTGATGGCCGTAGTCGCGTCAATGATATTGTCCATCTGAAATGTTTCATTGCATTGGGAAATATATGGAGATCAAAAGAAATCAGGTCCAATAAAAAAATCAGAATCTTCATTTCAAATGTCGAGTCAGTCTGGCTCTGAAACATGGAGAACAAAAACAGCAACAAAAAAAGCTACAGACTTTCATAAATAGATGCTTGCGTAGAGTAGAAGGATTGAAATGGTATGACAAGATCACTAATGTCCACTAATGACAAGAACTAGACAAGCACCAGTGGAGCAAGAGATGAGAAGAAGACGCTAGAGATGGATAGGACACACATTAAGAAAACCTGTTGATAGCATTACAAGGCAATCTTTGTCTGGAATTCCCAGAGTAATAGAGGTAGAAGAAGATCAAAGAACACATGGAAAAGAGAACTGGAGCCAGACACAAAGTGGATGAAGGAGGCATAGAGAGACCTTAAGATGATGGTACGGGACAGGAAGACTTCGTTTGTTAAAGATCTATGCTCCTTTGGAAGTTGAAAGGTCAACGAAGAAGACGAAATCTCAACTTGACAATCACAAGGACCAACCTGAAGCAGTTTCTTTTCTTAAATGAGTTGATAGCGTTGACTGGTTATGAAGTGTAATAATAAACATATTTACGTTTATTGTAGGCACTCGTAAGAAATAAAAATGTAGAAAACTAGACGACACCAAAAAAAAAAAAAAACAGAAGAAATACGCTTACCGAGTAATCGAACATAAGGCTTTCCAAATGGCACTACTGCCAGGCTACGGGAGTTAATCGTGACTAACCACACTGCCAACACAGCAGCACGAAAATGTGTACATTGGTCATTGTGAAGACTGTTCACATGCCTTCTGGTCTTCCTCTCTGCTTGTGTTTATGTTCAGACGTCTGCTACCATACAAACATATCAGCCATTCTGTGGTGTTATGATTCTTCTGTAATTTACTAGACACAGTATTACGGTCTTTGTCCTGTGTTATCTAGACCACGGGTGCTCAACCTTTTTTTGCTCATGGCCCTCCTCTGGGCCTAAATTACCTCTGTAGGCACCCACCCCCTCATAGTCGCTGTTAGCTGGACAAAAAGTACTTTACAATCTTACTGCGGCCCCCTAGAAATATGGCATGAGAACCACTGATCTAGACTTTAGCGGTGTATAGGAAAGCTATAGAAATAACTGTGCCCATAATTAATCTGGGTCGTTTCCCGGTCCCAATATTCCATAGCTACGTGGAGGGGTCATGGCAATGACCACTGTCCGCGAAATATTATTTTTCTGGTTCTGAGTTGGCAGTGTGATTAGTAACGATTCTTCATTCCCGTGATGTGGCAGTGTTGCGGTTCCGATGGTGCCGGGTTCGATTTCTAGGAAAGCCTTCACTACTGTTACTTTTATGTTGACTAGGCTTCTATTTCTCTATGTTGGCTAGACTTCTATTTCTCTATGTTGGCTAGACTTCTATTTCTCTATGTTGGCTAGACTTCTTTATGTTGGCTACACTTCTATTTCACTATGTTGACTAGAATTCTATTTCTCCTATGTCCTCGGGTTTTCCTTGTTTTGTTTGTTAGCTATGAAGTAGCCCAGGTTTTGGCTCAGAAGAAGAAACCATTTTCCGATGCTGAGATGATGAAGAGAATTGTAACCATGGTGATGGAGACTGTTGGAGAATTACGATTAGAAGGCGAAGTATTCTCATTATCATTGTCTTTGCGCTCCTTATCTATCATGCTGCTGGCTCTGTAGCTGGTTATCTTGATGAAAGCCTGAACATGCTATAGCAGTGGTCGTTTCTTTGGCTGGTTATCTTGATGAATGCCTGCACATGCTATAGCAGCGGTCGTTTCTGTAGCTGGTTATCTTGATGAAAGCCTGAACATGCTATAGCAGCGGTCGTTTCTTTGGCTGGTTATCTTCATGAATGCCTGCACATGCTATAGCAGCGATCGTTTCTGTAGCTGGTTATTTTGTTAAAAGCCTACACGTGCTATAGCAGCGGTCGTTTCTGTGGCTGGTTATTTTGCTGAAAGCCTACACATGCTATTGCAGCGGTCTTTTCTGTGGCTGGCTATTTTGCTGAAAGCCTGAACATGCTATAGCAGCGGTCGTTTCTGTAGCTGGTTATCTTGATGAAAGCCTGAACATGCTATAGCAGCGGTCGTTTCTGTAGCTGGTTATCTTGATGAAAGCCTGAACATGCTATAGCAGCGGTCGTTTCTGTAGCTGGTTATCTTGATGAAAGCCTGAACATGCTATAGCAGCAGTCGTTTCTGTAGCTGGTTATCTTGATGAAAGCCTGAACATGCTATAGCAGCGGTCGTTTCTGTGGCTGGTTATCTTGATGAATGCCTGCACATGCTATAGCAGCGATCGTTTCTGTAGCTGGTTATTTTGTTAAAAGCCTACACGTGCTATAGCAGCGGTCGTTTCTGTGGCTGGTTATTTTGCTGAAAGCCTACACATGCTATTGCAGCGGTCGTTTCTGTCGCTGGCTATTTTGCTGAAAGCCTACACATGCTATTGCAGCGGTCGTTTCTGTAGCTGGTTATCTTGATGAAAGCCTACACATGCTATTGCAGCGATCGTTTCTGTAGCTGGTTATCTTGATGAAAGCCTACACATGCTATTGCAGCGGTCGTTTCTGTGGCTGGTTATCTTGATGAAAGCCTGAACATGCTATAGCAGCGGTCGTTTCTGTAGCTGGTTATCTTGATGAAAGCCTGAACATGCTATAGCAGCGATCGTTTCTGTAGCTGGTTATTTTGTTGAAAGCCTACACATGCTATTGCAGCGGTCGTTTCTGTGGCTGGTTATCTTGATGAAAGCCTGAACATGCTATAGCAGCGGTCGTTTCTGTAGCTGGTTATCTTGATGAAAGCCTGAACATGCTATAGCAGCGATCGTTTCTGTTGCTGGTTATCTTGATGAAAGCCTGAACATGCTATAGCAGCGATCGTTTCTGTAGCTGGTTATTTTTTTGAAAGCCTACACGTGCTATAGCAGCGGTCGTTTCTGTAGCTGGTTATCTTGATGAAAGCCTACACATGCTATTGCATCGATCGTTTCTGTGAATGGTTATCTTGATGAAAGCCTACACGTGCTATTGCAGCGGTCGTTTCTGTGGCTGGTTATCTTGATGAAAGCCTGAACATGCTATAGCAGCGGTCGTTTCTGTGGCTGGTTATCTTGATGAAAGTCTGAACATGCTATAGCAGCGATCGTTTCTGTAGCTGGTTATTTTGTTGAAAGCCTACACGTGCTATAGCAGCGGTCGTTTCTGTAGCTGGTTATCTTGATGAAAGCCTGAACATGCTATAGCAGCGATCGTTTCTGTAGCTGGTTATTTTGTTGAAAGCCTACACGTGCTATAGCAGCGGTCGTTTCTGTAGCTGGTTATCTTGATGAAAGCCTACATATGCTATAGCAGCGGTAGTTTCTGTGGCTGGTTATCTTGATGAAAGCCTACACATGCTATTGCAGCGATCGTTTCTGTGACTGGTTATCTTGATGAAAGCCTGAACATGCTATTGCAGCGGTCGTTTCTGTGGCTGGTTATCTTGATGAAAGCCTGAACATGCTATAGCAGCGATCGTTTCTGTAGCTGGTTATTTTGTTGAAAGCCTACACGTGCTATAGCAGCGGTCGTTTCTGTAGCTGGTTATCTTGATGAAAGCCTACACATGCTATTGCAGCGTTCGTTTCTGTGAATGGTTATCTTGATGAAAGCCTACACGTGCTATTGCAGACGTCGTTTCTGTGGCTGGTTATCTTGATGAAAGCCTACACATGCTATTGCAGAGGTCGTTTCTGTAGCTGGTTATCTTGATGAAAGCCTACACATGCTATTGCAGCGATCGTTTATGTGAATGGTTATCTTGATGAAAGCCTACACGTGCTATTGCAGTGGTCGTTTCTGTGAATGGTTATCTTGATGAAAGCCTGAACATGCTATAGCAGCGGTCGCTTCTGTAGCTGGTTATCTTGATGAAAGCCTACACATGCTATTGCAGCGATCGTTTCTGTGAATGGTTATCTTGATGAAAGCCTACATTAGCTATTGCAGAGGTCGTTTCTGCGGCAACTTGTTTTACATGATGAGGTAGCCAGCCCCATGCGCGCGCGCACACACACACAAAACTCATATAATCGTCTTGTACGACATGCCTGATGCTGCAGTAGGCGTGTTCTTTCTTTGCATTCTCAGATACCCCCGGGATCTACAGGGGGCTAAAATGGTAGCATGATATCCTGCAAAAAAGGTGGCGGATTTTGTGATTTTTGTGACTCAGCAACTTAATTTTTTTAATTTTTGATGGTATGACGAATGTCACTTCTCATTGGTCACACATGTGGTTAATATGGGGAGAAAAAAAAGTTTGCTACCTATACTCTATACGAATTTTTTTTTAAGGGTGGAAAAGGGGAAGGGGGGGGGGGCAAATAAAACTAACGGCTTATTGCAATTCTTTTGTTGCAAAGGTTCTCTCTTACGCTGGGTGCACATAATACAAGTACATACCTATTTTGTGACGATGTCCGAAACGTGTCGAATATAGATAGAACACAAAGACATGTTGTAAAAAGATCTGTTGTTTCTTCTTTTTGTTGTTGTAAGGATCTAATTTATCGACCACTTCTGTAAAGTAATGTAACGTTAGTCCAACTGTAAAGGATTCGTTCCTGTTGGTGCCTTGACACGGTGTACTGTGAAGTGCTTTTTCTGATGTAATGGGTGAGTATAAACATCAATGGTAATAAACGCGAATGGATGACAGTTCGATAGGTTTACAGGACACTCACTCCAATCACAGGTATAAGTCAAGGATTGCTTGAACCACAGCTGACGTTTCAATGGTTTAATAAGGACGTACACCTGGACAGCACGAATATAGTCATAGGTACATGTTGACATACATTCATTAGGCATTCGAATCGTGGAGCATATTTTCATGCAGCCTTCAAATATAGTGGGTAACATAAGGCAGCATTCAATGTTCTGTTAAATTATCGCCGTATCCCCTACTGACTGAACGCATCAATGAGGATCGGTAACGTATAAAGAGTTCATAGCACGAACCTTCATTTCTTGGCTAAGTTCTTAAGCTGAATATGTCCAATGTTTGTATAATCATAATAAACCACGATAGTGGGTTTTCACATCATAACAAGATCTCTATACCACTGCCCGATAGTAAGATGCAAAGTCTGTTCTCTTGACAGTGATCCAAAAATGATGACAGGAATTCAAGATGGCTACCTTCTTGAGTTTCACTCACTCAGAAGAAGGGTAAATGATAAGCCAACGTTAATTCATAATAAATATTCTCATAGCGTTTCCAAACAGTTCCATATCAATGAGATTGCTTTATGTAGTACACAAGAACTGTTGGCACACCTGTCATCTTCATCGATATATTAACGATCCTAGACATACGAAGCACAATGTTCAAACTAGGTCTAATCGAATCGAGATCATCGAAAAGGGTCTGGAATTACCTGGAGTCCGAAATAAACACCATAAGTATATGAGGAGGATCTCTGACAACAGAATCTCGTAGAGACACAATCTCCTACAGAAATGATCATTTACTGATCATTTTCAAGCTTGTTACAGGACCAGCCCAAATACACAACAGCCATTATCGGCGACTTCGTCAGGACTCATTACACCTTCCTAGGCAAAACTAACACCTGCCTTAGAATTCGGCAGAAAGAATATAGTCCGACTTAAACATACGAAGATATACAATATAAGACTGAATCTTCTTGTTCTAGACAAGTAATACATATGAATTCAATGCATAAACATTCCAAGCAAGATTAATCTATTTTCTGGCCCTACCAAATGAGAAATGACAAATTCCGTATTAATCCGCCAAGTCAATATTCAAGAGAGACCACTCATATAATCAAAAGTATAAACCAATCATGGATTATCTAGCTTTACAAAGGAATGCATTTTCGTACACAAATAAATACAAATATATATTTTCCACATTAAATAGACATACTAAATGAATTGTATGCCTCTCTGAAGTAATCCGTGCGTCCCATAAGGATATGAGCGCAACAGATTACCACATCCCCCGGGAAAAAAATGGTACATTTTTTTGTTTTAAATGTTGTTCGTCCATCACGGGTGATGAAGACCACTCTGTTCATCCAATTTTTTTTTAAATACATCCAGGAGCAACATACAATAGGCTCACAACGCACGAATAACAATGCGCAGATGATAAGCATTCCAAACAAATGTAACGCCTAATGTAAGGCTAAGTCGTCCTATGGTACGACAAGTGAGAATATATCTCAGGAACCAGAGAAAGTTTTTCTCTGAGTATAAATATTTCCAGAGAGGTGTCACCAACGCATACTACAACACTGGCAATGCCACAATTTCTACAATAACTTATCCAAAAATCTTTCATCTTAGGTATATTAAAATCATGATTACCACAGAAGAAGAACATCAAAAGATCAGCGGTAAATATACATCAATGAACCGCTAAGTAGTGATACAAGCAATATATGATATATTACATATGTGTACACATTTTAGTATAGAAAAAGTGTAGTAGAGTTAGATCAGGATCTAACGGTTAGGTGGAATCATGTGGGCATCTAGATAAGATATCTGCCATCACATTTTCTGATCCACGGATAGCTCGCACCGAAAAATGAAAAGGCTGAAGAGCAATCGCGTATCGCGTTGATCTCGCGCTCTTCAGATTTTTACTCTGAATAGCCGTAAGAGCTTTCTGGTCAGTTTCCACAATGAAATGCGCGCCAAGAAGAAATCTTTGAAGTTTAAGGATTGACCAAACCATAGCCAATAATTCATGGTCTAGGACCGAGTAATTCTTCTCTGCGGCATTTAGTTTTCGAGAAATATACATCACATGATGCAGAGTTCCAGAGTACTCTTGCATTAGTGCTGCTCCAATCCCTGTGGATGAAGCGTCACTACGAAGAATAAATGTCTTCTCCTTAGTATGTAATACCAAGATAGGTGAAGTAGAAAACATAGTTTTAACCTTATCTAAAGAGGATTGACATTCTTGAGTCCAATGGACTATATTAGGAGACCCTTTCTTTGGCAAGGAAGAAAGAGGTGACATGATCGAGGACAGATTCGGAATGAATTGTCCATAAAATTGTATTAGACCTAAGAGACTTCGTACTTGCTTTTTAGTCTTCGGAATAGAAATGTTAAGTATCTTACTTGTATTATGGTCCTCGGTTTTTAGGAAACCATGACCAACACGATGACCTAAGAAAGATATCTCGCTAAAACCAATACAGGCTTTAGATGGTTTCGCTGTCAGGTTATGCTCGCGTAAGATAGACAATAGTTCATTTAACCCGTTATAGTGATCTTCCCAAGTATCACTGAAAAGGCAGATGTCATAGAGATATGCAATGACATCTGAGCTATGAGATAGGATTCGACGCATCATGCGTACGAATGTTGCAGGGGCGTTCATAAGGCCGAAAGGCATGAAATTCCATTGGAATAGACCCCTTGGTGTCGAAAAAGCAGTAAACGGTTTGGCGTGTTCGGATAGTGGAACTTGCCAAAATCCCTTAGACAAATCAAGTTTAGTGAAGAAATGAGATTTCGATAGTCTTGTAAGTAGCTCTTCTAGTAAAGGCATAGGTTCAGCATCAAATTTCGTCACTTGGTTCAAATTGCGATAATCAACGCAAAGACGTATGTTATTGTCTTTTTTCTGTACAATAACCATCGGCGAAGAATATGCTGATGTGGATGATTCAATTATTTTTAAATCTATCATCTCATCCAACTCTTTCTCAACCTGTGCTTGAAAATGTATCGGGATAGGATACGGTCTGACTCTTATAGGATTATGGTCAGTAAGAATAATGTCATGTTCAATGACATCAGTTTGACCAGGAATGTCAGTAATGACATCCTGAAATTGATGTAACATAGTAGAAACTTGTTTCTGTTCTCCTAGAGATAACTCGGGAGAAACCGTAACATCTTTCCATGATTCATTAGAATGAAGAGGAATCATCGGAAAAGGAAGATTCACATCCGAGAAACTCGTTTCCTCATCCTGTATTACTGACAGCGATGAGTAATGCCCGTGTTGGACTGAAGAATCGTCCGTTGCCTGGAAAACAGGTTGTAAATAATCCGGACGTTCATGGAATTCCGAAAGCATGTTGATATGGAAGGTTTTATGCTTCCCGTCAATATCGACGATATAGTCAACATCGGAAACTTTTGATATTACATCGTACGGACCTTTCCAAGAAATAAGAAGTCGGTTTTCCCTACAGGGTAGCAAGACAAATACTTTGTCACCTGGACAAAGTTGTCGCAAGCATCTATTCTTATTGGCAAATTGCCTTGCCTTCTGTTTCGCAAATTCAGAAGAAGCAGTTGCCAATTTGCATGCTTCAATAATCTTGTGTCTAAGCGCAATGACATATTCGTAAGAGGATTTTGTGTCATCGACAATATTGTCAGCAGTTATAAGGTCATGAAGTAAGGACATAGGACCTCGATGTTTCGCGATAAAGACAAGTTCAAAGGGAGAAAATCCTGTATGTTCGTTGGCGACCTCTCTGTATGCAAAGAGAGCCGCGGGTAAAACCCTATCCCAATCCTGAGGATGATCTTCGGTTATCTTACCTAGTAGGTTTTTCAGAGTTCTATTCAGACGTTCTACCATCCCATTGGACATAGGATGATAAATACTACTCAGCGATCTCTCTATCTTAAGAGTCGACATTACTTGAGACATGGTATCCGATATGAGTTGGGTACAATGGTCTGATAATATTTCTGCTGGAAATCCCAGACGAGAAAATATGAGCCAAAGAGCATCTGCAATATCAGCAGTAGTTATGCTCTTTAGAGGAACAGCCTCTGGCCAACGTGTGCACATGTCAACACACGTCAAGATAAATTGGTGTCCTCTAGCAGACTTTATTTTAAATGGACCAATGATATCTATCGCCATTTATTGAAATGGTCGAATTGGAATATCTGCAGCCTGAATAGGTGCAGCATGGCGTGGACCTTTGGATTTAACTTTTTGATATACTCTACAAGATCGACAATAGATTCGTATGTCTCTGTTCACAAAAGGCCAAAAGAAAGACGCAAGAACTCTAGATTTAGTACGGGAAAAACCCATATGCCCAGCACACTGAGAATCATGAGCGTGCTGTAAGATTTTAACTCATATTTTTGGGCACAAGAATTTGAGAATGAATGGACTTAGCGGAGTCTTGTACCATACGTACAAGTACGCCATTCTTTATCGTAATCCAAGATTTGCGATTTGTATCTTTATTCGGATCACCTTTTGTTGCTAGCGTAAAGAATTTTTTTAAAGTAGGATCATCTCCCTGCTTTTTTATGAACGAGTCACGAGAAATTTCCAAGGGATCATCTTGGATCTGCGCATCATTATCTTCAGAAGGCGAAGATTGCGGCATGTTAAGAGCTTGAGCCCTAGTGACTACTGCATTAGCAGATTGCATATTATCATTTTCCCAATCAGAAATTTGTTGTGGAGTGCATTCTTTCACTCCATGAATGCGACCGATGATGAGATCAGCGATCGGATTCGGCAGAAGACATGCGTGCACATCTCCTGTAAAGAAAAGAGTAGCAATATTGATAATGGCAGTAGAGTACTTCTCCAAAGTGCCACCAAATGTTACGCATTTGACTACATTGCCTGTGGCTCGAGAAGGATTTACGAGTGACTGCCTCACTCCAATGGTAGTGCATCCCGAATCGAAAAGAATTGATACCGGAGTACCATCTAATAGACCTCTATTGAAGACAAGAGCATCTCTTCCATTATGCGCGACTGACGCAGGGAGAGCGGGAAGCGGATGACCACAGCTTAAAGTAGAAACTGTGGTTGGATCGAATAATGTTTTGCATTGGGAACATTGAGATGCTCTGCCAAAATCGAAAGCAGAACATCCTACATTATTAGAGTCTTTCATACCATTATTTTGATTACCGGCTTCTTGGAACTCTTGTTGTGCAGAGTTAGCCTGGTAATGAGATTTACCATATCTTTTGTGTTGTGATCTACCTCAGTTATAATTGCCTCTGTAATTATTATTACCTCTGTTATAACCCCTGTTTGGGTTAGGATCATAATATTCATGATCATAATCATCATGTTCATTATAATGAGTATCCCTGTAATGTTGGTTTTGTTGTTTCCATGAAGGAGAACTTGGGTAGTCCTATAGTGACTCACTTTGTGGAAATTTCTGTAATTATGGGCACCCCTGTATCTAGGACTATCAGCCCGATTCCAGTTCTTCAAAGAAGAACCTTGATTTGAGTGGTTACCTTGGCTTTGATAACCATTCCAATTAACCTTTTTATGAGATTTATCTTGAGCTCCCTGGGACTTGTGTGAGTAATTGTTATTGTACTGTGTTGCTGAAGCAACTGGCATACCCTCTTTAATGTTAGTGTTGCTCAGAATCATGTCAGGGTGTGCCGTGACATATTGGTCACAATATTCTTCCATTTGTTTTAATGTACTTGGTTTACGCTCATGTAAAAATTCTAGGAATGGTTTATTCACCGACGACATGATCTTGTCTCTGAGTAATAAATCCGTAAGAGCTTCAAATGTTTTTTGTGTTTTGGATAATTCAATCCAAATTGAAAGTGTAAGTCGTGCTTTTGAAATGAATTCAGAGAATTCCACACCTGTCTCAGGTCTCATTGTTTTAAACAAAAGACGGTAACCCTCCTCTGACAGCTGATATTTCCTTATCAAGGCCGACCTGATAACATCATAGTTATCCTTGTCGGCCTCTTCAACCAAACTTAACTTAATCAGAGAATCCCCTTTTAGATTTTCATTAACCTTAATTTCTCTAACTCAAATTCATGTGCTCTTATTGCTTTTCTCTCCTCAGCTTCTCTGTCCAATCTTTTTTGTTCTGCCTCAAATCTCCTTTCCTCCACCTGCATCTGCAATTTCTTTTGTTCAGCAGCATCAGCTTCTCTGTCTAGTCTTTTTTTTTCAGCATCAGCAGCAGCTTCCAATTTTTTTTCTTCTATTTGAAATTTTCTCTCCTCAGCAGCAGCTTTTCTCTCCTCAGCAGCAGCTTTTTTCTCCTCAGCAGCAGCTTTTCTCTCCTCAGCTTGCATCTGCAATCTGAAATTCTCAGCATCTATCTTCTTTTGTTCAACTTCTGCTTTCCATTTATTCTCATCTTTTTGTTTTTTCTCTTCTGATTTTAATGCAATAGCAAATTGAGCAGTTTCCCATTCTTCTAACTCTTTCCCAGTCTTATCAAGGGATTTCCCTTGTGCAATAAAGTAATCTAAACTAGACATCTTGTCTAATGAGATCAGTAACCTGAAATAATAAAATAATTACCCTATTCCACTTCAATGGGAGGCAAGTCTGTACTATAGACTTGTATAGTCACTTCACTCTATTTTACTCTCTTAGTATTATTCAAAGACCTTGTACCAACCTCTAAATAAGTATCACTTTACCACAACACTGTGTGAAACAAGTCTCTAATAAAGAGCTTGTATAATCACCTTTATAATCTAAGTACTCTATAGTATCAATAGTGTATGATTATATATATATATATTTCCAAGTAATGCAACCACAAGTTTATAATAAGTGGAATAATCAGCTCACAATCACAATCTCTGTGTGAGACAAACCTTATATGGTTATCTTGTTTGTAATGAAACAAATAATTATTTGAGTACCTGTGGAAAATAATATCTTTCTATCCCAATCACTGTGGGAGACAAGCCTTACAAAGGTCTTGTATACTTTCTTGTATAACAATACTAATAATAATAAAGTACTGGTCTGTACTATAACATAAGTGTACTCAAAAATACCTCATATATCATATATCAACTAAAGACATTAACTAGGACAAACAAGAAAAGACAATATGAAAACAATTGCAGAAATCAAATTAAATTAAATAGGAAACTGAAGTAAACAATCACAGAATCTGTGATGATAACTGCAATGAACTAAAACAAAACAAATGACGTCACAGTGTATAAACATAAGGGTGTAAAGAACTGAATGAAAGGAAAGGGTAGACCTACAAATATACAAACAAATCAAAACAAAACTAAAGAACAGAAAAAATATTACAAAAACAAATATGAACACAGTCGTCACAGCTAACAAAAATAGCAGCAAATTGTTGCTAACAAATTTCCAATTAAGAAAATTTGTACCTATAGAACACTAGTACAAGACCAATTTCATTCGGTATACCTTGTACTAGTCGCCGCCCAACCTTAAACCCACGACATATAAACACCTACACATATAAACAAATAACATGTAAATATAAATAGCATATATCATACAATGTAATTTATATCATGAATGGAATGTGTTGCAGGTATAGTGTTGCAAAGCAGGCACAGTTTATTTTAATAATAATAACTTGCCACTTTATTGAGTAATAGATTTGTTTTTTAACTATTACACAGTTCAATTTTTTTTTGAGCACCCTAGAAGATCCAACGATGAAATAAATATGCACTTCTATTTTTGACAACACTGTGATTCTTCTTGAACAGAATAAACAATCCGTTCTATCATCTGTACTGTGCGAAATGTCAACAAGTACTGACCCAGATATTGCATACACTGACATCAATTTCCTCGTTGTACTTCAAATCTGTCCACTGGTGTTAATGCGTGTCGTATGTGGCGTCAGGGATGGTCTGGTTATAATAACCCCAGGAATCTGGTTCACCACTGTAAAAAGATCTGTTGTTTCTTCTTTTTGTTGTGGTAAGGATCTAATTTATCGACCACTTCTGTAAAGTAATGTACCGTTAGTCCAACTGTAAAGGATTCGTTCCTGTTGGTGCCTTGACACGGTGTACTGTGAAGTGCTTTTTCTGATGTAATGGTTGAGTGTAAACATCAATGGTAATAGACGCGAATGGATGACAGTTCGATAGGTTTACAGGACACTCACTCCAATCACAGGTATAAGTCAAGGATTGCTTGAACCACAGCTGACGTTTCAATGGTTTAATAAGGACGAACACCTGGACAGCACGAATATAGTCATAGGTACATGTTGACATACATTCATTAGGCATTCGAATCGTGGAGCATATTTTCATGCAGCCTTCAAATATAGTGGGTAACATAAGGCAGCAAGCAATGTTCTGTTAAATTATCGCCGTATCCCCTACTGACTGAACGCATCAATGAGGATCGGTAACGTATAAAGAGTTCATAGCACGAACCTTCATTTCTTGGCTAAGTTCTTAAGCTGAATATGTCCAATGTTTGTATAATCATAATAAACCACGATAGTGGGTTTTCACATCATAACAAGATCTCTATAC
Organism: Oreohelix idahoensis; assembly: GCA_024509875.1. NCBI lineage: Eukaryota > Metazoa > Mollusca > Gastropoda > Stylommatophora > Oreohelicidae > Oreohelix > Oreohelix idahoensis. Next base: position 523,969 of record JAMPIV010000371.1, read on the forward strand.
CACTGCCCGATAGTAAGATGCAAAGTCTGTTCTCTTGACAGTGATCCAAAAATGATGACAGGAATTCAAGATGGCTACCTTCTTGAGTTTCACTCACTCAGAAGAAGGGTAAATGATAAGCCAACGTTAATTCATAATAAATATTCTCATAGCGTTTCCAAACAGTTCCATATCAATGAGATTGCTTTATGTAGTACACAAGAACTGTTGGCACACCTGTCATCTTCATCGATATATTAACGATCCTAGACATACGAAGCACAATGTTCAAACTAGGTCTAATCGAATCGAGATCATCGAAAAGGGTCTGGAATTACCTGGAGTCTGAATTAAACACCATAAGTATATGAGGAGGATCTCTGACAACAGAATCTCGTAGAGACACAATCTCCTACAGAAATGATCATTTACTGATCATTTTCAAGCTTGTTACAGGACCAGCCCAAATACACAACAGCCATTATCGGCGACTTCGTCAGGACTCATTACACCTTCCTAGGCAAAACTAACACCTGCCTTAGAATTCGGCAGAAAGAATATAGTCCGACTTAAACATACGAAGATATACAATATAAGACTGAATCTTCTTGTTCTAGACAAGTAATACATATGAATTCAATGCATAAACATTCCAAGCAAGATTAATCTATTTTTTTGCCCTACCAAATGAGAAATGACAAATTCCGTATTAATCCGCCAAGTCAATATTCAAGAGAGACCACTCATATAATCAAAAGTATAAACCAATCATGGATTATCTAGCTTTACAAAAGAATGCATTTTCGTACACAAATAAATACAAATATATATTTTCCATATTAAATAGACATACTAAATGAATTGTATGCCTCTCTGAAGTAATCCGTGCGTCCCATAAGGATATGAGCGCAACACATGTAAAACAATTAAATAAGAAAATAGATGAGATAGAAAGGAATACAAAAACAAACAGTTGGGACAAAGAAAACAGATACAATAAAGATTTTGGTCTTTAAAATGTTAAAAGGTCTTTCGTGGACGGCTAGCAATAAATCATATAATTATTGAAAGAAACAAAGAAACGCCTTATATTAATCAACAAGATGAGACAGACAATCAAATTTTCTTCAGCATTTCACGAAAATAAATGGATTAAGAATCCTGGTAATAACTGGTAAGTAAATTTTTTTTTTAAATGAAGTTTTGCCTCGTCTTGGCGAGGCGCGTCCCGTTCAACCCAGTCGGTTATATTAGGGCGCATCTCCAAATATAAAAGACCTTCAGGCCTGGTGTAGATATTAAGTCTTAAGTTAAATTCAAAAGAAGACAAAGAGAGAGAAAACGAAGCAGATTACGTGGCTTGAGATAAAATTACGACAGAACTAAAGGATGACTGCCATAGCTAGTCAACGCGGAAATCGATGATCCGAAACGACAAAAACTGACTCAATTTTCTGAAGAGCCAGGTAGGTGACAACAATTCTAACCTGAAAGTGATTGAAAAAAAAAAAGAATCTTTTGCTGCAGCCATTAGTTCCCGGATGTCTCTGAGGTGACACAGAAAGAGCACGGCTACTACATCTTATGCAATGTCGTAAGAGTCGACCAGTATAAGGTTGTGCTTGAGGCTGGCTACCTCATAATGTAAAACAACTTGCTACAGATATCAACGCTGTATGAGGATATGAAAGCTTTGATGCGGGCTTCCCACACGTAGACAAAATGTAGTAGTAGCTCCATGCTCTTTGTGACACGAAAAAGATATGATTATGATATTATTACACACCCATCATAGCCATCTACAACGATTTACGCATAAAAGGTAGTTTCCTTGACGGTTTTGCCTCTTTGTGGCAAGGCACGCAACTTTCAACCTAGACTCAAATCCGTCGGTTATATCAGAAAGAAATTGATATTAAAAAATGAGTGAACTCTGTTAACGGAAGAACTGTGTTGATACAAAAATAAAAACAAATTAAGCCCTGAAAAAACACAACTAGTTTATGTCGCCAGCATGATGAAGCCCTGAAACAAACACAACTAGTTTATGTCGCTAGCATGATGAAGCCCTGAAACAAACACAACTAGTTTATGTCGCCAGCATGAGGAAGCCCTGAAACAAACACAACTAGTTTATGTCGCTAGTATGATGAAGCCCTGAAACAAACACAACTAGTTTATGTCGCTAGCATGATGAAGCCCTGAAACAAAAACACCTAGTTTATGTCGCTAGCATGATGAAGCCCTGAAACAAACACAACTAGTTTATGTCGCCAGCATGATGAAGCCCTGAAACAAACACAACTAGTTTATGTCGCTAGCATGATGAAGCCCTGAAACAAACACAACTAGTTTATGTCGCTAGCATGATGAAGCCCTGAAACAAACACAACTAGTTTATGTCGCTAGCATGATGAAGCCCTGAAACAAACACAACTAGTTTATGTCGCCAGCATGATGAAGCCCTGAAACAAACACAACTAGTTTATGTCGCCAGCATGATGAAGCCCTGAAACAAACACAACTAGTTTATGTCGCTAGCATGAAGCCCTGAAAAGTGCTAGTTCTTGCAGCCTTAATAGGGACCGTCCTGAAAAGGACAAATGGTGTCTGTCTGCTAACAGGAGAAAAGACCTGAAAAGGACTGAGTGAGTTGTTTTTTTTGTTTTTTTTTAAAGATGGGAAAAAGGTGCAGGGTCTTACTAGGATAACAGGTTATTTTAATGTCTACGTTGCGGCCACAATGTCTTCATCGGGGAAAGCAAAGAAAGTGAGAGCTAAGCGAGAAACATGATAAAATTAATACAACCCGTAGAATCCCGCTTGTCGGGAATCGTGCGATGAAAACGCAAAATGGACTGAAAGAACTGCTAACTGGAACACTGCTCGCAGATAAACAAAAAATGAATGCATTTTCGGAGGGGAGCTAAAAAAGGTACAACGTAGACAAAACAATTTATAACCACGCACAAATTTGAGGAAGTTTAAGCTGTGGTCTGAAAATAATCCGATATTAATCCATCGATGGTGAATCCGGCAGTCATACAATTTCTGAAGATTGATTGGCCGTCATCTGGATAAATCATTGTGATCTCAAATACTGCTTAAGTTCACTCAAAAAAGAGGCTCCAAGCCTGTCTTATCAGATAATGTTATCAAAAAGGAGTCGCCGGCCACATTCAAAGAGAGAATATAATAACTTGGACCGAGTAGGCAGCACGTGAACAGAGAGAGCTGTGATCTATTTCGACAAGGATGAATTTTTGAGTTTGATTAAGGTGAACTGATATGGCCTGTCTTCCGTGGTGATGGAAGATTCTTTCCGAAGGAGGTTTATGAAAGTGCAGGAATAGATGTAAATCTGATGCCGGGAATCGAAATGGCTAAAATATATCATGAAGGGGTTTCTAACAATAGACAACGCTGTCTAAAAAAGTAACCCGTCCATCATTTTTTGTTTCGAATATTGGCGAGCATTTTTTATTTCGCAGCAGAAAGGAAGCTACTGCTGTTTGTGGAATAAAGGTAAACTAATGAAAAACTAACGAAAAAGATATGATGATGATAATATTACACAACCATCATAGCCATCTACGACGCTTTACGCATAAAAGGTAGTTTTCTTGACGGTTTTGCCTTTTTGTGGCAAGGCACGCAACTTTCAACCCAGACTCAAATCCGTCGGTTACATCAGAAAGAAATTGATATTAAAAAATGAGTGAACTCTGTTAAAGGAAGAACTATGTTCATTAAAAAAATAAAAACAAATTAAGCCCTGAAACAAACACAACTAGTTTCTGTCGCTAGAATGAAGCCCTGGATTGTGTGGTCACTTTTTATCGCTTACAATTCCTCCCCCCCCCCCCCTTTATAATATCACCCACTGGCCACCTCTCCCTGAATGAGTTTCGTCTTTGTTTATGTGTTACTTCAAAATCCGTGCAAACATTTTCTTTTCTTTTATATACAGGCATACCTCGGAGATATTGCGGGTTCGGTTCGAGACCACCGCAATAAAGCGAATATCGCAATAAAGCGGGTCGCACCCATATTTTTGGCTTCCCAGTGCATATAAAAGCCAACAATCATGTTTACACTATGTCTGTTAAGTGCACAATAGCGTTAGGTCTAAAAAGTACGATGTACTGTAAAATTTAAAATACTTTATTGCTAAATAAAATGCTTATCTTCACCATCTGAGCCTTCAGCGAATCGTAATCTTTTTGCTGGTGGAAATCCAAAATCTATCGGAAGAAGAAGGCACGTTCTAATAAATAAACACGAAAAATTTGAATACAAGCGCAATATCTGCGAAGCGCAATAAAGCGAGGTATGCCTGTATATATATATATATATATATATATATATATATATATATATATATATATATATATATATATATATATATATATATATATATTTTCTTCTTCTTCTTTGATACTTAGCCGCCGACCGTCAAAGCAGTCAGTGGCCATTACGCCTAGTGGCGTCTTGTAGGGTAACAACAAATTGATTCCACTTTGCTCGGTCGGCGGCCATCCTTCGTACAGTGCCCCAACTCTGGTTCATTCTTTGCATCTCAGCCTCCACAGTCCTCCGCCAAGTTGTTTTTGGTCGGCCTCTCTTTCGTTTTCCTTCAGGGGTCCATAGCATACCTGTTCTTGTGATGGCATCGGGGTCTCTTCTGAGGACATGGCCAACCCAGCTCCAGCGTCTGCCATATATATATATATATATATATATATATATATATATATATATATATATATATATATATATATATATATATATATATATATATATATATATATATATATATATATATATATATATATATGTAGTGGTTTTTGATGGTACTGTATGGTTGTTGTGTTTCCTAGTGTAATGGATGAGGTCAGCTGTGAAGGCTCCTGAGATAAATGTAGATGTGAATTACAGAAGGCCCTTCTTACTACCACTTACGACCTCAAACATATCTTTTTTTACTAATATGAATGTAGCTACGTTAAAAAGTCTAATGTACTGAAATGTACTGTGTTGTAGTAGAATATACGAACACACACAGATAATTAATAAGTGTAATAATATTAATAAAATTCTATAACACACTGAACTAACTCAGGCTGTTTTAGTTTAAAGTATTAAAATTTTCTTTAAATTTATTTGTTCTGAACCAATGTTTTAGTTGGTCAGAACATATGAAATGTTATGGAGTTATAAATGGAATGCATAAATATATGGCATAATAAAATGGAATGTGTGTACATAAGTATTTTATAAAACTGGTTATTATTACTTATATTTATAGTGTCTCTGGGAAACTATTACTGGATATGCTGTTGGGGTGGTGTCATCACACCCACTCTGTGACTAGAACTAGCTTTGTCCATTGTCTTATGAACGTTAGAAAATGTTCTATTTCACAAAAATTCAGTATATTGTGATGGGGAAATATTTATAAATTCTTTAGGAGTATGGTGAATCCTCAGCAGGCCACTAAATCACTCATCTTGTCTGCGAAGATCTAATGCTGGATTCCGGTGGCCCACTCCTCTCGGTAGCTAGAATACAAGGGTAGACTGCCCCGTCACACTGTTTGGCTGCACACACATCTACTTGTGCAAGCTTGATTACTTATGTGGCACTACCCTAGTGCCACAACAGAAACTCACAATTCTGAAACAAAATTTGTGCTGTGTCAGTACTCTATTTACTGCACCACTCTTACACACAGCACAACACATCAACATTATACAGAATGGGTCAGATCTCTCTGACCACACAGCACATCTTACCCAGTTGTTTTCATATAGTACTAGTTCCCCAAGACTGCATTGCATATGAGATATGTTCAATAGTTTCCTTTTATTCAATAAGATAGGTGATATGTTCCCACTGATCTCAACAATAGATCCGCCTTCCATAGTCTTAGTTAGGCGTCCATATATTTTTTGTTAGTCTCTAGACCCTGAACTTGGGCTGGGGACCTAGAGCGAACACTTACTTGTCGTAAGAAAAATGATTATGATATGGCAGTATCAATCACTCGAAATATTAAAATATACAAAATAATTACTTTCATTCTTACCAGAATTCAGAATTGAGAACACAGTTAATTGCTAGCAAAACTCAGCTGAGCTGCTGGCTATATGATGGCGTCCCTCTAAATGTATGTACTATCTTCTAGGAACAACACCACAGGCAATAACCGACTGTGTCCCTGGACAGTATTGTATCAAATGGCAAAAATGCGCATCTCTGTCGTGCCAATATGATTACATCTGCCCAATCACCGACTTCCCCCCTAACTTTTCAAATCTACAACCAAAAGTCAAATTTCAGTCAGATCTCAGTCAAGTATGCATTATTGTCTGTTGGTCCGTCTGTCTCTACTTGTTTTTTCATAAAAAGCACGCTTGGTTCTACATGCCAAACCCTACACAAATCTGCCTCCTAAGTTATTTTTAGCCACAATTCTCCACCTTCCCCCTCTCTTTCATTACAGCTAGGTTTTTGCATTTGCGTGTCTCAAGGACGCAGATTTGAGGCTTTAGTGAAAGTGTGCACAACAATACTGTCCGCCAGTCTGATGTGAACAATACAGTCTTTTGTCAATATCTTCCTTGTTATCTATCCGTCTGTATAATTTAAAGTATATTATTTCTCTGCTTAAGATGGGCTATCAAACTAGCTAGGTTTTATTTTCGTAACATTATTATTAAGAAAAACATATTTTTTCTCAAGTCTATTTTTTGAAATTTGTTCGAGAACCTTCCCTACGGCGTTTGCCGCTGAATTCAAATAAAAGGACCAAGTATCGAAAAAAAACGTCCAAGAAATGACTGTTGCGAATAAGAGCTAAGGTCTTTTTTGTCCATTTCCTTACATTGTGTCACTAGTGACGTGAATTTTTTTTTCTTTTACCACCAATTGCGTCCTTTTTAGCCTTGCTAGATTCAAACACGTATTCAGTCATATTTTTCCTTTTTTGATCTCCGTTTCTCTCCGGTCTACAAAGGGCAAACCGTTTCGTCTGCACGTCTAACTAGTTAGTTTAAATGACGGTAGGAAACTGCGGGCATGGGCGAGCATGTCTCCTAGTATCTTACGCATTGTTTTTATCCCTACATTTTATCTTTATATTTGGAGATAATTTAACGTTGTATCACGGTAAATTCATCACACATCTCCCCACTTGAGAACATGCACTACGGCAAGTTCCAAAACCAGTGATACACATAGATAAAATTACTCCTCACGCCTACCAACTACTCTAATTTTGATCACAGGGGTGCCGACTGAGGAAATCTGCACCGACATTCAATGACCCTGGGATATACTCAATACTAAACTGATATGGTTGCAATAATAAAGAACATCTCAACAATCTAGCATTTTCATGCTTAGCCTGAGATAAGAACACGAGGGGCTGATGATCCGTCTGGACCACAAAAGTCTTACAATATAGATAGATTTGGAACTTTTTTATTGCCCAGATTAACGCTAAACATTCTTTTTCGCTTGTGGAATATCCTTGTTCCGCTTTATTCAATTTGCGGCTTGCATAAGCGACTGGGTTCAGTTCCCCATCGGGTGAAGATGACCTTTGCAACAGAGCCGCCCCGAGGCCTACATTACTTGCATCTGTTCTCACCACGAAGTCCTGTGTCAAATCAGGCAATTTGAGAATAGGCTTGCTAGTGAGTTTTTCCTTTAACTCTTGAAAAGCCAATTCACATTGCGCAGTCCAAATTATTTTATCTGGATGTCCCTTGCGAGTCAGATCAGTCAGAGGAGCACAAATAGAGTTAAAATTTTTTATATATTTTTGGTAAAATCCACATAACGACACGAATGATCGCACGTCCTTTTTTGTTTGTGGTCTAGGTGCTCTCTGCAGTTTTTCCAAGTTCTTGGGGTCAGGGGTCATGTTACCCTGATATACAGTGTGTCCCAAGAATTCCAACTCTTTGCATCCAATACAACATTTTGTTGGCCTAGCAGTTAAGTTCGCCTCCCTAAGCCTATCAAATAACATTTTTAGGGAGTCAATGTGTTCTTCAAATGTCTCTGTGGCGACGAGAATATCATCCATGAAATTCGTGATACATGGGTTATTCAGGGGGTCCAACCATTTGCGCATCATCCTTGAAAATACACTCGGAGCATTTTTCAACCCGAATGGTAGCATGTTGAATTCATAATGTCCTTCCGAAGTGCTAAAAGCTAAATAAGGTCTCACTTCAGGCTTCACTGGAATCTGGTAATAGCCTTTACTAAGATCCACTTTTGAAAAGTATTTTGCCTTGTTTAATCTGGCAAATAACTGTTTTGTGTCTGGTAATGGATCCACTTGTCCTTCTATGACAGCATTCAGTTTCCTGTAATCTATGCACAGTCTATGTTCCCCAGACGGTTTCCTCAACAAAACTACACTGGAGCTAAAAGATGATTCACTGTGTGAAATAATCCCCTCCTTCAACAAATAATCTATTTCTTCTTTCAATGCCTTCTACTTCGCGAACGGAATAGAATAGGCTCTCATACAGATTGGGTTTGAGTCTACCAGTTTCATGTCATACTGTAGCAAATTTGTATGTCCTGGTTTATCTGTTAATACATCTGTATGTTCCTCCAAAACCTGTTGAACTCTCTCCCTCTGATTTTTAGTCAGGTACTTACTGACTTTTACTTGTGCAGCTGTTTCACAAGGATGTAATGGGTATTCATGTGAGGTGAGTGGTTCCTTTTGCATTTGAGTTGCGATAGCCAAGGTCAGTAAGGGGGTGCTTTCCTGGAGTGGTCTGTCCAGATACTTCTTTAAAAGGTTTACATGATAAACTTTCTCCTTCCTCTTTTTGTCAATTTTATAGTTTTTTCTAGACACCTTCTCTAGAACCGTATATGGACCTTGCCATCCAATTTGTAATTTATTCTGGCTGCCGGGTAGTAGAAGAAGCACCTTCTCTCCCACAGCTAGTTCTCTGTCCTTTGCCTTCCTATTAAAATATGCTGCATGTTTCTTCCTGGCTTGTCTCAAATTATCATTTGCCAGTTTCCATCCAGCTTTCAGACGAGTGGTCAGTTCGTTCACATATTGATACGATGAGGTAACAGTCTCTTCTGCCTTCTCATCTGTCCAGGTCCTTAATAATGCTACATCTGGATTTTTAATTTTCCATACTTATTTTTCATGGCACCCATCGGGTCCCTTCCATTGGAAGCATTATAATGAGGACTTTTCTTCCTAGAATCATCACTCACAAATCGACCACTACCAATTTTTTTCTTGGGTTTGTCTCCCCACTTTAGATTGCTTATGAAAGATCTTCGCTCTCTTTTATTTTCCTCAGTTGATATAAGGCTGACCGATGGATTGTCAGCTTATTCTGGGGTAAATTTACCCTTTGTACTCGTCGCATAGTGGCCATGTTAATCCATTCAAGTGAAGACTGGGTGTGAAAAGGGGGCTCCCATTCCACTTTGTCTACCTGATTATAATTATTTTTCCTTCCAGGCCTAATTTTGCCCCGTGGCGTTTCTAGGTCCTGCACATTTTTTCCCTTTGTGGGTGTTCCCTCATGAAATACGCCACATGCTTCTACAAAGTTCTCAATATCGACATTTACGTCGGGCCAATAGTATTTTCGAGCAACCTTTTGGCAGATGGTACCTACTTTCTCATGGTCACCATCTTTTCCAACATGTAAGCTCCTTATTAAATTTGCCCTATATACCTTGGGAAGAACCAACTGTCCGTGACCAGTGGATCTAGTTCCTGTCTTCCTGTATAACAATCTGTCCTTCATAAAGTACTCTCCCTTGCTTGGAGGTGTGTGGCATTTGGGCAATTTCTTGAAACATGGCTTGAGGGTCTTATCCTCAGCCTGCGCCTTCCTCATCTCCTCTGGATGAGCATTTATAGGTTCACCTTCTTCCTCCTTTTTCTGTGACCTGGTCTGCACTGTCGCCATGATCACAGGTCTCTCGGGATTCCCCAAGAAGACGTACCTACACCCCAATATCAGAGGGTAGATTGGTTCATCTATCACTGCTGCTCTGATTTCTCCTTCCACATAGCGAGTTTTTACCGTTATCCTTGCGATGGGAAGTGTCATGAGTGGTATGTCCTTAGTCGCCCCTTGTATTTCCACTGTTTCTGTGGTATACTGACTTGGGTCCACTAGGCTAGACTTCACAACTGAATCATAATCCAAACCTGTATCATAAAGGCACCTTGTGGTGACCCCATTACAAATAACATCCTCACAAACTGGGGGGTGATAAGGTTCCTGCTGTCCATTAGGATTAACCTTTAATCTTTGAGTCCCCGACTTCATTGCAGCAATGTTTGAAGGTTTCCTTCTACAAAATTCGGTGTTATGGTTGTCTTTTTTACACCATTTGCACCATCTTTTTCCTTGGTTAAACGGTTTTCTTTCATTATATTTTTGGTCATTGAACTATGAGTTTCTGTCACGATAGTCATTTCTTGGCCGTTCGAAGTTTGTCCTGCCTTTATTACCCTGTTCTCTATTATCAAATTTATTAAATTGCTGTGGAGCTTTAAAATTTTCTATGTGCTTCTTTTTAGTGCCACTTACCTCTGCCTGGGCTGCCTGATACCTCTCAGCGACATTTAAAACCTCCCCCAACATCTCTGCACCTTGTTCCATGAGAAATTTTCTCAAGTCTGGAGCCATGGACTCTCTTAATTGCTCTATCATGATCATCTCTTTAAGATCTTGGGTCTTCCCCAGAGCAGTCCATTTCTCCAAATAGGTTTCCAGTCTGGCAGAGAATTGGTGGTATGTCTCCCCAGACAACAGTTTGGCATTTCTAAATTTCTTACGATAAAATTCATAATTTGTTTCGTACCTCAATAACAAAGCCTGCTTTAGCATGTCATAATTGTCTTGGTCTTCTCTATTCATTTTAGCAAAGACTTCATAAGAAGTGCCTCTCAGTCCCTGTGATAACTTTAGACTCCACCTCTCTCTCTCTAACCCATATGTAGTAGCTAATAATTCAAATCTACTGAAGTACCCCTCGATGTCATCGTCTTTCTCAACAAAATGGTCTAAATGAAACCCCATAGCTGATGTTGAGGCTCCCTGACTAGGCGTAGCATCTGAGGCAAAAGGGCTGGCACCATTTTCAGGAGCATGGCCTTGTAATTTCAGCTCCCTTAGTCGTAATTCGTGCTCCCTTTGTAACCTTCTATCTTCTGCCTCCCTTCTCTTATCTTCTGCCTCCCTTTGTAACCTTCTATCTTCTGCCTCCCTTTCGGCAGTCAACCTTTTATCTTCTGCCTCCCTTTGCTGTCGTTTTTCTTCTGCCTCCAATTGGAGCCTTTTGCTCTCCCTATCTGCCTCCAATGCTTTTGCCTCCTTGTCAGCCTCATTCTGCAACCTCTTAAGTTCTTTATCAGCCTCAATTTGTAACCTCTTCTCTTCAGCTAACTTCCTATCTTCCCTTTCAATATACTTGTCACATTCAGCAGTTACATACTGAATTAACACCTGACCATCCATTCCCATTTCCTTCGCCGTTAGCACAGCAGCTGATCTAAATTTTGCCAGGTCAGCCATCATACCAAATAACAATGACCAAGGTAAATCTAACTAATGACAGGTAATTCTAATTAATGGTGACTAAGGTAATTCTAATTTAATTAATTAACTAATTACCACTGGCTGTGAAGATTCACCAACTTATATTTTCCCCTTTTTATTTTAAGGGACACTTTTTTTAAATTTTTACAATTTGTCCCCACTGGTTTAATTCTCCCACCAGGAGATTCCAATATTTATGATAAACTAATTATCCCTGGACAAGACCCCAATATTTGTAGTGGTTTTTGATGGTACTGTATGGTTGTTGTGTTTCCTAGTGTAATGGATGAGGTCAGCTGTGAAGGCTCCTGAGATAAATGTAGATGTGAATTACAGAAGGCCCTTCTTACTACCACTTACGACCTCAAACATATCTTTTTTTACTAATATGAATGTAGCTACGTTAAAAAGTCTAGGGTACTGAAATGTACTGTGTTGTAGTAGAATATACGAACACACACAGATAATTAATAAGTGTAATAATATTAATAAAATTCTATAACACACTGAACTAACTCAGGCTGTTTTAGTTTAAAGTATTAAAATTTTCTTTAAATTTATTTGTTCTGAACCAATGTTTTAGTTGGTCAGAACCTATGAAATGTTATGGAGTTATAAATGGAATGCATAAATATATGGCATAATAAAATGGAATGTGTGTACATAAGTATTTTATAAAACTGGTTATTATTACTTATATTTATAGTGTCTCTGGGAAACTATTACTGGATATGCTGTTGGGGTGGTGTCATCACACCCACTCTGTGACTAGAACTAGCTTTGTCCATTGTCTTATGAACGTTAGAAAATGTTCTATTTCACAAAAATTCAGTATATTGTGATGGGGAAATATTTATAAATTCTTTAGGAGTATGGTGAATCCTCAGCAGGCCACTAAATCACTCATCTTGTCTGCGAAGATCTAATGCTGGATTCCGGTGGCCCACTCCTCTCGGTAGCTAGAATACAAGGGTAGACTGCCCCGTCACACTGTTTGGCTGCACACACATCTACTTGTGCAAGCTTGATTACTTATGTGGCACTACCCTAGTGCCACAACAGAAACTCACAATTCTGAAACAAAATTTGTGCTGTGTCAGTACTCTATTTACTGCACCACTCTTACACACAGCACAACACATCAACATTACACAGAATGGGTCAGATCTCTCTGACCACACAGCACATCTTACCCAGTTGTTTTCATATAGTACTAGTTCCCCAAGACTGCATTGCATATGAGATATGTTCAATAGTTTCCTTTTATTCAATAAGATAGGTGATATGTTCCCACTGATCTCAACAATAGATCCGCCTTCCATAGTCTTAGTTAGGCGTCCATATATTTTTTGTTAGTCTCTAGACCCTGAACTTGGGCTGGGGACCTAGAGCGAACACTTACTTGTCGTAAGAAAAATGATTATGATATGGCAGTATCAATCACTCGAAATATTAAAATATACAAAATAATTACTTTCATTCTTACCAGAATTCAGAATTGAGAACACAGTTAATTGCTAGCAAAACTCAGCTGAGCTGCTGGCTATATGATGGCGTCCCTCTAAATGTATGTACTATCTTCTAGGAACAACACCACAGGCAATAACCGACTGTGTCTCTGGACAGTATTGTATCAAATGGCAAAAATGCGCATCTCTGTCGTGCCAATATGATTACATCTGCCCAATCACCGACTTCCCCCCTAACTTTTCAAATCTACAACCAAAAGTCAAATTTCAGTCAGATCTCAGTCAAGTATGCATTCTTGTCTGTTGGTCCGTCTGTCTCTACTTGTTTTTTCATAAAAAGCACGCTTGGTTCTACATGCCAAACCCTACACAAATCTGCCTCCTAAGTTATTTTTAGCCACAATTCTCCACCTTCCCCCTCTCTTTCATTACAGCTAGGTTTTTGCATTTGCGTGTCTCAAGGACGCAGATTTGAGGCTTTAGTGAAAGTGTGCACAACAATACTGTCCGCAAGTCTGATGTGAACAATACAGTCTTTTGTCAATATCTTCCTTGTTATCTATCCGTCTGTATAATTTAAAGTATATTATTTCTCTGCTTAAGAAGGGCTATCAAACTAGCTAGGTTTTATTTTCGTAACATTATTTTTAAGAAAAACATATTTTTTCTCAAGTCTATTTTTTGAAATTTGTTCGAGAACCTTCCCTACGAAAAAAAACGTCCAAGAAATGACTGTTGCGAATAAGAGCTAAGGTCTTTTTTGTTCATTTCCTTACATTGTGTCACTAGTGACGTGAATTTTTTTTTTCTTTTACCACCAATTGCGTCCTTTTTAGCCTTGCTAGATTCAAACACGTGTTCACTCATATTTTTCCTTTTTTGATCTCCGTTTCTTTCCGGTCTACAAAGGGCAAACCGTTTCGTCTGCACGTCTAACTAGTTAGTTTAAATGACGGTAGGAAACTGCGGGCATGGGCGAGCATGTCTCCTAGTATCTTACGCTTTATTTTTATCCCTACATTTTATCTTTATATTTGGAGATATTTTAACGTTGTATCACGGTAAATTCATCACAATTTATATATATATATATATATATATATATATATATATATATATATATATATATATATATATATATATATATATATATATATATATATATATATATATATATATATATATATATATGTGTGTGTGTGTGTGAAAGGGTGGGCGAGATGATGATTATGCTGTTGTGATATGTGATCACCTTCTTGCACACTCGCAACCAACCCGAACAACAATCAACCTCTTTATTCTAAGGCAGGGGCTGTATTTATTAATACAACCCATTCAGTGGTAAAGAGCTCATGAAGCAAACATTAAACAAATAAAACAAAGCAAACAAAACACCCAGCCAGTGCTCAATTGCTAATGTGTTCAAGGCATCTACAGATCGATTCTGGTTTCTTTGGGGCGACTGACTGAGATTGGGCTCTGCTGGCTAGGCACTTCTTTATATAAGCCGCAAGGGCTAATTACTCAACTTAGTGCGCGCCATGTAGTAATTGGGCCACTTAAATAACGCGCGATGGAATGCTCTAGAAGGAGCGAAAACACAAATATAACCCACAACTATTTCTAGGCTTTATTGTGGTCTAGTAATATATCTTCTTCTTGAAGATGTTGTGGTAAAAAGGCAGTGAATCACTGTGACAATAGCGATGACAAGATGGCGCTGTTACATATTCCCAGCCTGATTTTGTTGTCGTCCCGACAACAGCACTACCTCTGGCGCTTCAGTCGTAATCTAACAGATCGTCTCGGGGCAGGACCCTCTATCGGCTGCAGGGCATACCAGCCTGGTTCGGGCGTTAGACCATGTACGTCCTTCCCATGGTCTGTCTCATCTGGGAAAGCTGGTGCCTCGGGTAGGCCTAGTGTCGTATCTACCAGATCCGGAGAATCATCTTTGTCTTCACTTCGTTTCAGTTCGTGCGCCGCAACCCTCATCTTCAGATCTTCGTTGCCTGCTGGTCTTATCACATAAGGACCACTGCTAGCGTCTGGAATTGCTGATACAATGAATTCATCGTTGGACCACACGTCTTGTATTTTAGCCCTGTCAGTGTAGTGCACTCTTTTCCGCACTCTTTCACCCACTCGCAATGGAGTGGGGCCTGGAAGCTGATTATTTCTCTCCCTCCTATCAGCGGCCATTTTCTGCATTCTCACTGCAGCTTTTTGGTGTGCTACTTGTAACCTCTCTAGGTGGCCTTGCAGCCACTCATCAGTTGTCTCGGGCTCTTCATCTGGACGCGTGCCTATCATGAAGTCAAGAGGAAGCCTTGGTTCTCTGCTGAAGAGGAGGTAGTATGGTGAGTACCCTGTCGAAGAGTGGGGGGGGGTGGAGTTGTAGACCATAACCACCTCAGCTAGATGCTCAGACCACCTTCTCTTCTGGTCGGCTGTCATGGGTCTCAGCAAATCATGCAAGGTCTCTTTTGAAGCGCTCGCACTGCCCGTTGCCTTTAGGATTGTAAGCTATAGTGCGGCTCTTGTGGACTCCATATATCCTGCACAGCTCTGCGACTATAGCTGATTCGAAGTTCCGGCCTTGATCAGAATGTATCCTCTGAGGAGCTCCGAGATACTGGAACCACTTCGCCACCAGGGCCTTGGTGACCGTTGTTGCTTTATGGTCTCTTGTTGGTATGGCAATGGTGTCCTTGCTGAACACATCTGTCAGCACTAATACATTCTCAAAGAATCCCGTTCTAGCAGGGTGAAATCCATTGCTACCACCTCGAGTGGCCTGGAGGCAATCAGGTTTCCAGATGGCCCATGAAACTTCAGTTGAGGTGCTTTGGCAATGTTACATTGGTTGCATCTGCGACAAAACACTTCAACATCAGCTGTGATGCCTACCCAGAAGCACCTACTTCTCAGCAACTGTAGCATGCGCTTTCTTCCCTGATGGCCCACCCTGTGAGCAGAGTCCAATATCCGTGGTTTCATGGACTCAGGTATTACCAGTTGTTTTATGCTGGATCCATCTGATCCCTTCACTGTCCGGTATAACAACCCATCTGTCACTTCGAGCCGGTTACTCTAATTACGTAGTTTCCTTGCAGCCAAGGGGATTTTTCGAGCATCTCTTCCTGCAGGTCTGGTGCCATCATTTACCATCTTTCTAACCATCGCTACCACATCATCAGCGCCCTGGAGATTTATCAATTCCTCACGCGAATAGGTGGGAAATGCTTGAGTGGTTGCTGGTGCTGTGGATGATTCGGCAGGTACCCTTTCACTGATATCTTTCTGGCTTGTTGCTGCCATCAACCCTATTTCATGTGGTATCTGGATAAACTCTCTGATAACCTCAGCTGTTAAGCCACTTATTGCAACATCTGCATCATCCTCCAGTTCTTTGCCTGTGGTCTCAATAGGAAAGCGGGACAAATAATCTGCATTTCCATTGGCTCTTGCTGCCCGATGTCGGATTGTGTAGTTAAACATAGCCATCTGGGCCATCCATCTCTGCTCTATAGCTCCCAGTTTAGCTTTCTCCAAGAAGGCCAGACCCCCGTTGTCTGTAAATACCTCTACTTGTGATCCTAGCAGGTAACCTCTGAACTTCTCAGCCATGACCCACTTAAGACCTAGCAGTTCCAGCCTCATACTGCTTTTTGAGTTTCTTTCAGAGGGTCGAAGTGTGCGACTTGCATATGCCAAGACTTTCTTTGTTCCATCTTGCACTTGTGAAAGAATTGCTCCTAATCCTTCATATGATGCATCTACCTCCAGGATAAATGGTAGCGAGAAGTTAGGGAACCCTAGTGGCGGTGTGGAGGTTAGCGCCTTTTTCAGTTTATCAAAGGCTACAACACACTCTTCGGTCCACAACTCTCCTATGGGTGACTTACTCCGTCTTTTAGTCTGCATGCCTTGATTGAGCGCAGCCACTAAATCATGTAGCGGTTTGGCTATCTTTGCAAAGCCCGGTGCAAATCTGCGGTAGTAACTGGCCAATCCCAAGAATGACCGTAACTCAGTCTGAGACCGCGGTACAGGGGCCTCTTGAACAGCCT
Organism: Oreohelix idahoensis; assembly: GCA_024509875.1. Lineage (NCBI taxonomy): Eukaryota > Metazoa > Mollusca > Gastropoda > Stylommatophora > Oreohelicidae > Oreohelix > Oreohelix idahoensis. Next base: position 541,105 of record JAMPIV010000371.1, read on the forward strand.
TCACCTTGTCTTCCATAGCTCCTATTCCATCTGCTGATATAGTATGCCCCAAGAATTCAATCGTTGTCCTAAACAGCTTACACTTTTCTCCATTCAACTTCAGCCCTAGCTGGCGTAGCTTAGAGAATACTTTCTCCAGTCGGCTCAAATGGTTAGTGAAGTACAAATGTCATCAAGGTACACTAGTATCAGCTGGAACACTAAATCATGCATACTGCTCTGCATTAATCGTTGGAAGGTGCTGGCAGAGGTGGCTAAGCCCATATGCATCCTGGTGTATTCATAAAGTCCAAAAGGGGTAGTGAAAGCGGTTTCTCTTGGTCTTTCTCATCCATTGCTACTTGATAGTAACCACTTGCCAGATCAAGCGATGAGAATATCTTTGCTCCTCCTAGCGCATCTAGGTACTCATCTACTCGGGGCAGAGGGTATGCATCCCTCTTCGTCTTGCTATTGAGTGCCCTGAAGTCTACGCAGAGTCTAAGCCGACCATCCTTCTTCCGGACCAAAACTATTGGGGAGGCCCAAGGACTGCAACTCTCCTTGATTATTTGTTTGTCAAGCAATCCTTGCAGGTGATCCTGTTCCTCACTGTAGAAAGCAGGGGGATTCTCCTGTAAGACTGCTTAACTGGGGTGTCATCTGTTAATGGGATGGTGTGCGTTACCCTATCCGTGTATCCTACATCTGTCTCATCTGTGGCAAAAAAGATCGACATTGTGTCTCAACAACGCTCTTACTTCCTGCTCTTCAGCCTCACTGCTCTCAAACCCGACAAGGTCAATTGGGCACATCTCTTGCTCTGGATTCGTGTATGGTGGACTTGCTGACATTTCTACCTCTTGAGCCCCTACAACTCTGAAATATGTGCTGTAGTCCACCCCAGCTTCTGTCAGTACTCCTACTTGTGTCCCGGGAGCTAAAAACAAGTCCTCAGCACCCAAATTTATGGCCTGAATATCACAGAACCCACTTCTAAGAACAGTCAATGTATGACTTATAATCAGCCCTATGTGCTCTAAGTCTCTGTTAGGCTCAAAGAGAAAAGTTCTTTCTGACTGGCCTCCTCTCCTGCATTTGACTGTTATGGCCCTGATCGATCGAGCCGGTATGTGGGTTTGCTTTCTTCCAGACACCCAGACTTTCAAAGAGTCTGATTTCTGCATCATCCTCTGATCCCTTGGAGGGTCCCATCTTAGTATGTTCTGTATGTTTGGGATTTCCACAAGAACATTAGTACCTATGATCCCTTGTGTTTTTTTTTCTGGTTTTTAGATCCTGTACCTCCCAGACAACATAAACTCCACAGTTTTTCACTATTGTGCACCCAACTTGTATGTCCACAACTAAGTGACCAATATATAGGATGGTGGCACCATTTGCTGCTGTCAGGCACACCCATCTACCCTCGTCCAAGGGGAGTCCTCCAAACTTCTCCCTGAAACATTGCTCTGTGATGATAGACATCTGTGAACCTGTGTCAAACACACAATTTATCTCTTTTCCTTCCATCAGTACTACTCCTTCAGGCCGACCTCCTACCATCTTGATCCTGTTTTCTTGGTGCTCTCCCTTCGCATTGCTTTCTTTAAACTTCTGGGGATTCGATCCACTGCTGGTCGATATTTCTTGTGATGGTTGACTCTCTAACCTTCCTTCTGAGTGGCAGTCATTCTGCCTGCGCCCAACTTTGGATGATGCCTTAGCGGCAGAGTTATTGAGCGGACAGCTCGCCACTAAATGGTGTGCTGACTTGCATTGGAAACATCTTCTACGTAGAGGACCACATGGACACCTGGCAGTTATATGATCCCCAAAATCAGCGCAGTTATAGCACTTGATTCTCCAGGGGCCATTACATACATGAGGTTTCTTTCTGCGTCTGTACCTGCGGCTGTTCCCGTGGCGTCTAAAGATGGTCCTCCTGTTAATGACCCCCACCTGCCGCACCAACATCTCAGTCTCCCTATCATTTAGAGAAGCAGGCCCTTTCCGTCCATTCACATTCCTTCTCATGCCAACCTGTAATTGCCTGTCACATCTACCTCCACTCTTTCTATTTGAGTCATAAAGCTCCCCTTCCACAGCCTGACTCCCAGCCACAAAGGGGTCCAGTTTAGTGCCTGTTGTGGGCATTCCCTCTGGACGTGCTCTAAATTTTTGCACCGGAAGCATCGGATGGTCCCTGCTGGCCTTCTCTGTCTGCCTTGCATTTCAGCCATCTGGAGCTTCAGCTGTGCTACTTCTACCCTGAGTTGCTCCACTTCGGTGTTTCCTTCTTGTGGCCTGGGTGCCATTTCTTCGTCGGATGCTGTGACTGTGGCTATCCCAGCTCTTGCTGTTTGACCACTCCCAGTCCATCTCAGAGCATCATCTCTTATAGACACAAATGATACTGCAGGCTCGTACCGGACTCTGTCCTCCATCATTCTCCTCGTCAAGTCGTCCCTTAGACTGGCAACAAACAGGTCCCTTAGCACCGTTTCGTCAAACTTGACACCATTGGCTTTCTCCTGCGCCTCTGCTGCCTGCTCAAATATCTCATGCAGCCTATGGGCAAACTCACGCACCGATTCCCTTGGCCCTTGGTGTGCTGAATAAAATAGCGCCATTAGTTCTTGGGTGCTCCTCGATTCCCAATTCACCCTGAGAATGGCCTGAAGCATTGCAACCGGGTCATTGTCTCTTACTTGTATCCGCAGCTCCCTGCGGACAACTGGGGTCACACTGTCGAGGATCACATCTGCTTGGTCCTCCTTACTCGTGTAGCCGGACCTCCACGCAGCTCTAACCTCCCTTGCATAGTCCTCCGCGTTTGGCCCCGAACGTTCCCCAAAACTTCTCACTTTCTTGTGGGTAGGCACCATTATGTACCGTATGTGTTCTGGCTGCGGCCGTGGACCTGCTACCGATCCCTCACTTTGCACAACTGATGCACCGACAATTTGTGTTGTATCTGCATCCTCGTGCTCCCCTCTGCTCATAGCACGTGTGCTTCTTGCGGCCATCTTGCCGCAAGAATGCACTGCTGGGTGTTACAATATTTGTTCGTTTGCTGTTTGCTCGGTGTCACTGTCTGCCTATCCTGTCGACGACGCCAATTGTGATAGGGTGGGCGAGATGATGATTATGCAGTTGTGATATGTGTGTGGTGGAATACATTGATACAGCGATAAAATCCTCCATTATAAATATAAAAGTTAAAATAAAATGTAGGGATAAAATATAGTTATGATACGCTGCTGCTTCTTCGCCCACGCCACAAGCGCGTTGATTTTGGCAGACCGTACCCTCGTTTTCTAGTGTCATTGAAAAAAACTATTTATAACATGGGGACACGAAAGGCCTATTCGTTCAGACGGGGTAAGAAAAGGAGGGAAGAGGAAAATGATGCCGTTTGCAAACGGGGTTTGAATCTAAGCCTAGCATACGCGCGAACTTGTAGTTAGTTGTTTGAAATACGATGTAAAAGTAAGAACATGTAGACAATTGCGTCACTAAAACAGGCTTAGCTTTTATTGTGAATGACGTAAGTCCCACGTACTACGGGAGAATCTCGTATTTAGCTTGAAAATAGTGCAAAAAGACATGAATAGGTTGGATAACATGGAAAAAATATGGAATTCCTTATTAATAGGTTTAGAATCACAAAAGTTAGCTAGTTTAACAGCTTATCTTTTCCTGATAAATAATATGCTTTCAAATAAAAGGACGGACAGATAACTTGGAAGTTATTGACAAAAGACTGATTTGTTTAGTGGCAGACTAGCAGACAAATGTTCGTTTTGCAGTCACTAGTGGTTACATTTTGACGCGTCCTTGAGAAAACGCAACAAAAGGGTCATGTGTTCTGTAGGAAAAGGGGTAGACACGGGGTAGAAATTATGGGATAGCGCAAACTGAATGTTGTTTTTTTTTTTTTAGTGTTGGGCCAAAACCAAGTCCATTTTTGGGGAATGCCAAGTTCGGACAGACCGACCGACAGAAATACACTACACATTGGACCAAATTTGGACCTTAGTGTAAAATTTTAAATTTGAAAAGCTTGGCTTTCCTATTTGATTGGTCAACACAGTTAAGATTATTAGAAAATGGGACGGCTCGTTGCCATTTTGTTTAAGACTGTCCATAGAAGCAGATCGTTGATGCTGTGAAGTTTGACGTCCACTAAATATCTATATAAATAATATAAGGCATACGGACGCCATAGTCCAGCCAGCAGCTCATCTGAGTTTGTGCCATTTCAACGTACCTGTGTGTTTTCATTTTGAATTGTGAGTTTCCCTGTCTGGCACTGTGCTAGTGCCAGATATTCTGAAGAGTACAACACTGTATGAAACGAGATGCCTACCATACTACCTCAGAGCATGTGGGGAGTGGGCCTAAGGAACAACTATCTTCAATCGTCACAGGCCAGATAAGTATTAAAGAACTGGCCTGCTGAGATTCATCAACTAATATAATATAATATAAACTCCATTGTGTATTAAGAAACTTTTCCACCATTTATCCTGTTTAAAGAGCAAATGAACACTGTTAACTAAAGACTGGGTATGATGCAAATACCCCGAACCGACTTCCAGCACTAGTTCCTAAAGACTTTAGTTTTAGTACCAATATTAGCAAATTTAAATTATGTATATGTACAAGTCTTTCATGTGTTTACTCGATTATATGTAATTCTATTGAAATTGATTTATATTGATTTAAAAGTCCTGACCAGAAGAAAAACTAGGTTCAGGACAAAATAAATTTGAAAAAATTGTAATTACTAATTTTAAAACACAGTGTTAATTGACTTGATTATAGAGATTAATATTAGTGTTTGTGTGTGTATGTTTGTGTATTTAATTACCAGCAGACCACATTTCATTACCCTAGACATTGGACGTAGCTATCAGACATACTAGTCAAGAATAAGTCTGATTGAGGTCGTAGGGGGTAGCAGCAAGGTTCTCTGTAACTCACCAAAACTGTTATCCTCAGGGACCTTCACAGCTGACCTCATTCAGTACACTAAGAAAACATAGCAACCACACTTAATAACATCAAAACCCACCACAATGTGATCACCTTCTTGCAAACTCGCAACCGACCCGAACAACAATAAAACTCTTGATTCTAAGGCAAGGGCTGCATTTATTGACACAACCCATTCAGTGATAAAGAGCTCATGAAGCAAACATTAAACAAATAAAACAAAGCAAACAAGACACCCAGCCAGTGCTCAATTGCTAATGTGTTCAAGGCATCTACAGATCGACTCTGGTTTCTTTAAGGCGACTGACTGAGATTGGGCTCTGCTGGCCAGGCACTTCTTTATATAAGCCGCTAGGGCTAATTACTCAACTTAGTGCGCGCCGCGTAGTAATTGAGCCACTTAAATAACACACGCGATGGAATGCTCTAGAAGGAGCGAAAACACAAATATAACCCACAACTATTTCTAGGCTTTATTGTGGCGTAGTAATATATCTTCTTTTTGAAGATGTTGTGGTAAAAAGGCAGTGAACCACTGAGACAATGGCGATTACAAGATGGCGCTGTTACATATATATATATATATATATATATATATATATATATATATATATATATATATATATATATATATATATATATATATATATATATATATATATATATATATATAACAAGCATGGGAAACAAAGAGCCAGGGATCCAGACCCCCAGGACGACCCAGAGTCCGCTGGGAGAACAACATTAGACAATCTTTGAAGGACCGAGGACTAGAATGGAACCAGGCCAGGAGGAAGACAGCCGATAGGATAGTCTGGCGCTCTCTCTTCCAAACCCGTACACCTCATTGTAGAAGGGGAATGACTAAGTTAGTAAGTAAGTATATATATATATATATATATATATATATATATATATATATATATATATATATATATATATATATATATATATATATATATATATATATATATATATATATTCTTCATTGCTGTATACCGTAGAAACATGGACAATAAACAAGCTATTAAAAGAAAGAATTGAGGCCCTTGAGATGTGGATATAAAGACGGACGGGCCACGTCTCATGGAAAGAGAAAAAAAACAAATGAAGAGGTCCTATAAAATCTAGGAATGAAAAGAAACTTAATGAAGGAGATCAAAATTAGACAGCTAAAATATTTTGTCCATGTAAAAAGACATAATAGCTTACTGAAGATCATAACAGAAGGCAGAGTTGAAGGCAAACGTGCAAAAGGAAAACCGTGCTTCAAGTGGGAAGATAATGTCAAGAGATGGACAGGGAAGAGTATATCAGAGTGCACCATCAAGACAAGAGATGGACAGGGAAGAGTATATCAGAGTGCACCATCAAGACAAGAGATGGGCAGGAAAGAGTATATCAGAGTGCACCATCAAGACAAGAGATGGACAGGAAAGAGTATATCAGAGTGCACCATCAAGACAAGAGATGGACAGGAAAGAGTATATCAGAGTGCACCATCAAGACAAGAGATGGATAGGAAAGAGTATATCAGAGTGCACCATCAAGACAAGAGATGGGCAGGAAAGAGTATATCAGAGTGCACCATCAAGCATGGTGAAAGAAGAGACAGAACACGTTGGAGATCCATTGCAGCCGACCTTCGATAAGAAGATGGCACTTGATGATAATGAATAGATTGTATAAATAAATGTATTGTGTGTGAGTATGTGCTTTTTTTTAATGCAGTTTGGTAATATCAATAAAAGTAGATCCAGAAAAAGTGAACTATTTTCTTTACTTGCTTTATGATTTTTAAGTCATAATTGAGTATTAATTTTTCTTTAGAGTGAAACTCAGCTATGAACAAAATATAGTTTATTAACCTTAAACACGTAAGACATAGCTGACAAGAAATTTGTTCATTGCTAGAGCTGTGCTGCAAACAATAAAGTCTGGCTGGCCTAGTTGTTTGAAGAAGCACATTGATTTAGTCAGAACATCACCGTCCATCGTCAAATACGAAACACAATCTATATTCCCTGTTCATTACTTTCCGTTATTTCATTTCCGTTACTTTAATTAAATTATTTCCACCTTATTGTACATTTTTTCTCACTTTTTTAATATATAATATCGACTAGGTTAAAGCCGGTTAAAGATTAAAATGTACCGCAAAAGAATCTGCACGCACAGATTCAACTCTCGACAATGAGCGGAATGTAGAGATTTTTAATGTCAAAGATTTGAAAGGCGATAAAATATATAAACCGTATGGGAAGTTAAATAAAAGTGGTTTTTTTAAAAACCGTGTAGTCGAATGAGTTAAGTAAAGCACACTTCAGTTTTAGGAAAGAAAGGAATATGCTGATTCTGTGTTTGTACTATATCCTGTATGATTATATCTTTTCTGTAATTTTTTTTTTTTTTTTTTCAAAACCATTTTCCGCTTCCGGTACTTCAGCTGTATCAAAATCTCTTTACTCCTCGTGGAATGCTTAGATCCGCGAAGCCAAGTTTTCCGTTTCTTTATCTCCGAGCGTGCTTCTATATTTGCCAGATTCCAGAACTCTTGTCTTTCGTGTCCGTGAGGTTATGAAAGTTTTCCTCTGAAAGTTATCATTAATATAATTAAAAATTATAAGCAAGTAAAAAACAAGAAACAAAAATCACTCGTTTAAGCTCACAGTTAATCCTTAATTTAGCGGGAGTGAATATATTGGTTTTTCAAATAACATTATGACACTGGTTAGACAGAAATAGCCCACCTTCCGTCGCACGTTTTCCGATGTATGAGCAACAAGAAAAGATAAAGGGGGCGAAAAAGAGAGGATGATATTGAACAGTCTGCGACCGGGGTCGGCACTTCAAAGTGAAAGAGTACCATTTGAAAGTTGTTATTTTAAGCACAAAATAAATATTGATAACGAATGTAACAGTATTTAGTTAGTAATCTGATACTTCTAGTGGAGCCTTTTTAGGTGTTCGCTGATGTTAGAATCTGGCTGCGACAATGCCCGCAACCTGATTACTTTGCCGCGAAACGCAAGCATTTTAACCATTCTGCCATTCGGACGCTTAATAGAAATATTGTTCTGAATATTACACAAATGATATAGCAAATTGATGTCTTAATTTGATATAACAAAGTGTGTCGTGGATGGTTTAAAGACAGGTATATGGAGTTATTAGACCCAGTCTGAGCAGAGGTGCTAATGGTAAATAGGTGAGAATACAGGTGTAAGAAATAGCTTCCACGAGTAAATAGTTTAAGGGTAGAATCTGTCTCTGGATTGAGAAGATACTCTAATCCAGCCTATCTTTACGACTGTAATTTCTTATTAGACAATACTACTCTCCATACAGGTAATCTATACGTTTAACCACTCACACGCTCACAATTATGCGACAAACAGTAAGCACAAACGTGGAAAACTATGGGTAGGGGTCTGACCGACACATTAAGTTATGTTTTGTTAAGTTTATTATCACTTAAACTTCACAACATCAAACATATATATATATATATATATATATATATATATATATATATATATATATATATATATATATATATATATATATATATATATATATATATCAAAATAATCGTGTACAGACATAGGAAAATAACCCAATAATGCCCTCCCCCTTGGTGAGAAAAAGAAGGATCCCAAAGAGAGTTAATAACCCAAAGGTTCAAAGATCAGCACTAAGGTATTGAACAGACAGTACAGAAAAGAACAAGTCCCCCTACAATGCTATCCAGTAAAAAAAAATATTACACAATAGTTAAAAAACAAAAAAACAGAAGTTTGCAGGTACAATGTTTCCTGTAACAAATGAAATATTTCACTCATTTCTCTCTTTCTCTGTTATACTTGGCCACTCATTCGCTCCTTACCTACTCTGGTGAAAAACATTGGTTTTGACAAATAATCCAGGAATGTGTCTATGAAGTCCAGTAATTGGTGTGATCCTAATCGGGCCCCAGTTCCTCCGATATTAATTAAACTTTACACGGGGAACGCCCAATTGGTGATAGGTTTCTGGATACACAAGTTTGTCCACTAGGTTGGTTAATGCCGGAAATCTCTGAGATATGTCATTCCCAGTAAACAGGAGGGAAACATATGATTGCAAAATATAAACTACTGTCAATTCTGATGGTGATGATACTCCTATCGGTTTGCTCTGGGTGAGTACCGATTATGAACAGCGTCTTATCCTGGGTAAAACTCCACATGGGTAAACGACTGTCAGAAGTCGGGAAAAATTGTTATGTATATGACTGTTATGACTTAATTCATAACAGGCGCTATCGCACTCGACAGGTTTTATGTACTCATTTCCTTGTTGATAAAGCGTTGCCCAGACTACCCCGGAAGTACGTCATATAAAAAAAAGGTAAAGGAACCCGTTACACGCCCATTGAGGCATATTGGGAATATGGTGTTAGGCCCATATTATCTTGACCGTCGGCACACGAGGGGTGATGTGGTCGGCATCACGCCGGCCGCCTTAACCTTCCCAGAGTAGCTCTGGTACCCATTCGGGGCTGGGTCGACCCAGGAGCCGTTTGTGGCCTAAAAATTTTTCCGCCTCATCTGGGGATCGAACCATAGACCACTGCGCTAGGAAGCCAGTGCACTAACCACTATGCTACCGCGGCTCCTTAAGTCGGTCTCTTTGGCTGTGTATTCTCTGTGTGAGAAAGACGTGTCTGAACGAGCTCCAGAAAGTGTACTCTTGTTATAGAGTTTTATGTTCTTCATATCAGCTAGGTCGTCCTACAGTTGGAGCCTAAGCGTGATTACATTTATACGAACTTGTCAGCGCTGAAAGGAGAGGAATGAGAGAGAAATATTATATTAAATACTTCAGCAAGATGACTCTGACATTGTTGCCGTAGTCTACATGACGATAGACTGATTCTATGGACGGGCTAGAGATTGCCATTGTCTATTTTATGGATGCATTCTTTGAGGAGCTACGTTTCGTTCATTAAAATATATATTGTCAAAACGTCAATCAGGCATTATGGAGTTTTCTAACGTTGAAGACTAGCCTTACGTTTGAGGACTTTGCAAAGTTGGACTGAAATTAAACTCTACCCTAGACACCATACTCCAGCTACTTGAAGTACTCTAAATGAACCCGTAACATTTCTGGGCGCCAAGCGGGGATTCTCTACATTGTGGGGACTACAAGCCGATGATCGCTTTCAATCTGTTCAAAGACATTACGTCAACTTTTTTATAGGAAATCGTACTTCAACCCAGTTTTTCAAAAGAACGCGCCTGTCGTCTGTTAGAGTATGAAAGGCCGGAAAACAATTTTCCACGTCTCAGTCCTTCATTTCTGCAAGTTTCCAAAGAGCAAGTATGCAAGAATATTATATCTGTATCCTAGATGTATGAAATCATCAATTTTTCTGCCGAAGATGGCGAATGTTTCCGGCGTCGATGTATCAAGTGTATTCTGAATCGAGTCAGCTGTATCATCGTGTGGACCTAGTGAGCGGTCTTGGTATCCAGTTCGCATCAGTGCTGGGAGGAACCGCCATTGTAACAAGGAGGATTTTGAGGCCTGGCATTCAGATAAGTCACGTTTATTGTTTCATACATCGTGTGACTAGATTATATTTGTTTGCCGGCGTATTTTTTCAAAATTTATGTTTCATATTTTAATGGTGTGTTGTGTTTAATCTGTGGGAGGTAGGCGGGACTTATGTTTCTATCCATACCGTTTCGACTGGTCGATAGATTCATGAGCGGTTCCTTAGGGTTTGGAATGTGATTGTTTCAAATATAGGGCCGGCAGTTACATAGCTGAGAGTTACTGCCACTGTTGAAATAATCATTACCTGTGACTGTTAGCTGTGATGTTTTGTTAAGTCTACCATTTGTAATTGTTGTCCAGTCAATTATTGTTTTTTTTTCTTCAGTTCGCTACATTATTGTTTGTGATACTGTGATTCTTACCTGACTATCTTTGATTTAATAGATGTTGATTAATGTTGTAAAAAATCGTGCTGTATTGTCATATCTGTGAACAGAGCTGTATTTTTTTCCCAGTGTTCTATTTCATATAGTTCTGCTTTAGATTTCCCATTTGCATTTTCCTCTTTTGGGCTCTGATCACTGTAATCTGTCTGCTGTTTGTACTTTTCTTTTATGCTCCATTGTTAACATCTGCATCTTTTACTATTAATGCATCAAGTTGAGTGAATTTAAAGTGGTGTTATTATTATTGAAAATATTATTCATAAAGTAATAATATTATAAAGTTATCTTATTTGTTGCTATTGAAAAAGCACAATAAGAGTAAATCATGGCAACCTTGAAAGATATAGTAAAGGTATGAAAAGATTGGGGTTTGGAGGGACAAGCCGTGCAATCTTATATAGATAAGGAAATCAGAAAACAACAAGAATTAGAAAAAGAAAGAAGACAAGAAGAATTAGAAAAAGAAAGAAGAGCAGAAGAGTTTGCTCTGGAAAAAGAAATACTAAAACAGGCTGAGTTAAAACAGGCTCAAAAACTCAAATTAGCTGAGATTGAACTTGAGAAATTAAGATTGCAACAACCTCTGGTGAATATAAGAAATATGGATGATGATAGAAGAGATCATAACAAATATGTTAAGGTAAATTTACCTAAATTTAACTCTTCCATAGACGATATCCAATGCTTCCTGTGTAGATTTAAGACCTATTGTCATGAGTTTTATATCGATAAAGCTACATGGCCTAGTAGGCTCATGAACCTATTGGTTGGAGATGCATGTACGGCTGTGTGTACAATGGATGACCAGTCGAGAAATGATTATGATTCAGTCAAGATACTGTTACTTAAGAAATTTTAATTGGATGAGGACGGCTATAGGCAAAAATTTAAATCACTAGTACCTGATTCTGCTAAAGACTTTACAGAATTTATTGCCTCAATAAAGATGTACTTTTCGAGATGGATTGATCTCGCTAAAATTGAAAAGACTTTTGAAGGTTTATCTGACTTAATCCTCAGAGATAAGGTTTTATCCTCCATTAGCGGAGATTTTTTATCCTTTTTACAGGAGAGAAAACCAGATAAATTGGCTGTGTGTGAAACCCTCTGTAGTCAATACCAGGTTGCACACCCAAATAAGAATCTAAGCAGAGATGACTTTAGGGATTCTCTTCCAGCTGCTTCAGCCAGAGTGATAAATTTTAACAATGCTAAGCAGAGATCCAATAGTATTGACAGAAATTGTAAATTCAATCAAAACATTCATTATGGCAACCATAGAGGCAAATATAATTTTAATAAGAAATCTCAACAGCCTCAGAGATATGATAACTATAACAATAATAATGATTATTTTGGTCCTCAATCATCTTACAGACAAAATGATTACCAAAATAGAGAAGGTTATGGTGCCAAATCAAACAGGGGTAATAGGTCATTCCACAGGAATAATGATTATTACTCAAATAATAGAGGTTCTTTTTAGAACAATAATTATAGACAGTCATGAAACCCAGAACGTGTTAATGCTGTCGTGATTGGTGATAATAATAATGCAAATCAAAACAATGTGCCTATTGCTCACGCAAATGCTTGCAGTGTTGATTTGGCTAATAGTCCTAACTGTACTCAATGCAGTTCTTTGTTTCAGCCACAGAGTGTGCCGAGACTTTTGTGTGGACACCCTCTTCCTGTAATGTCATCTGTTGGAAACACAGGTTCTTTGGTACTGGATAGGGGTATTGTCAACAATAAATTAGTCTCTTTGTTGCGTGACACTGGAGCAACTACTATTGGCATACGTAGATCGATGGTGGACCCATCAGACTACACTGGAAATGAAGTAAAGTGTATTACTTTTGGTGGAACGGTGGAATTCTATCCTACAGCGGAGGTATTTCTGGATACACCGTATTTCACTGGCAGAGTGCTCGCATGTTTGTTAAACAACCCTATCGCTGGGATTATACTTGGAAACATCCCAGGGATCCATGAATGTTCAAGACAGGACATCGAGAAGTGGGAAAGAGAACACTTAATAACAGCTAATGCTGTTACTACAAGAGCACAAGCTCGTAAGGAAAGGTCAAGTCATATCGGTGATGACATTATTTTAGAAGAAGTTACCAATGATGATGAGCACATAAATGATGTCATGAGTGATGATGATGATGTCAGTGATATTGATGAGGGTAATGTTGATGATCATATTACTCTTGTTGATGAAGATGATGACTTAAATATTGAATTAATTGAGAAAGATTCTTTCATCCAGAGACAAACGGAAGATGACTCTTTAAAAAAAAATTGTTAAGTTGGTTACAGCAAGTAAGGTAATTACCAATGATAAGGCAAAACATTAGTATACTTAAAATAATGATATTTGGGAGCCGCGCTGGTGTAATGGCTTCGGCGTTGTACTGGCGACCAGGTGTTCATGGTTCAAACCCGGGCGTCGGCGTTTGAAGAAATGTTTACGGCCGGAAATTTGACTGAATAGCCTGAACGGCTCCTGTGATAAACCCTCTGTGGATGGGAAGGAGCGAAGCTCCTGACCGGGTTGGAAGGAAAGTCCTCAGGTTCCCCAGCCTCGCAATGACATGTCATTGAGCCGAAGGGCTGAAAGCCTAAGTGCCGCTAGTTAAACAAAAAAAAACACAAAAAAAAATAATGATATTTTAATCAGAAATTTTCAGGATATCAATTCTGTTAAGAAACAAATAATGGTGCCCATCTGTTTCAGGCCATTGGTGCTGCGACATGCACACGATATAAATGTTGCGGGTCACTTAGGAATCACAAGAACTAAACAGTGAGTAGTGTCTCATTTTTTTGGCCTGGTGTGACCAAAGATGTCAAAGTCTTTTGTTGCACATGTCTAGTTTGCCAGAGTGTGGCAACTAAAAGGCCTCATCATAACAACGCACCCATTCAAGCAGCTGACATATCCTTGCGTCCATTCGCAAAGATGTCTATTGACCTTATCGGTCATATCAAAATTTCAGCAAGGGGTCATAGGTATGTATTAACATGTATCGATATGTGTACTCGTTGGCCCGAGGCTATTCCACTGAAAAATGTTTTCAGTGATGACATAGCGGATGCACTATTTTTAGTTTTCACAAGATTGGGTTTTCCCGAAAACATACAGTCTGATAATAGCTCGCAATTTGTTTCCGATGCCATGGTAAAGGTAATGAACAAGTTTGGCATTGAAAGATCACTCAGTTCATTATACAGTTGACATTCAAAAATCCGGCAACCTCCGGACCTGAGGAGTGCCGGATTGTTGAAAATGCCGGATTTTTTTTTGGGTTATATATGCTGTATATATTTAACAGAAAATGACTACCTGTACAGTCCTTTAAAGAAAGAAAATTAAATGTTTACGTTTTACACCACTTCTTTTATTTGCTGAATCCATAATGGGGCTATACAGCAGCAAATAAATGATAAAATGAGAAGGAATGAGCAGGAATGCCTGTTAACACGTGCAAGCAAGACCCAAACAGCTGCATCAAAATATAAACTGCTCCAGAAAACAGTGGCGCGCCAACGAGGTAAATTAAAAAATGCGCTCCGAAATCCATTCCGGAAAACTGAAGGAACCGGATTATCGATGGCCGGATTTTTTAATGTCAACTGTATCATCCACAAGCGTGTGGTAAAATAGAAAGATTTAATAGGACATTAAAGCAAATGCTTGATAGAGTTACAGCTAAATATCCGCAAGAATGGGACCGTATCTTACCAGCTGTTCTTTTTGCTTACCGAGAAATTCCAAATTCTAGCACCGGGTTTTGTCCGTTTGAGTTGGTCTATGGTGCAAGGCCACGGGGTCCCATGGCTATTTTAAAACATCTACTTATTAGTACTGACATGAACGAAGAAATTCAATCCTCTTATCAATACGTCGTAAATTTAAGACGAAAGAATATTGACGCATGCCAGATAGCAGTGCAGTCATCGGAAAAGGCAAAATCGAAGGCTCGACTGTTTTTTAATCAAAACAGGAAACTGCGCCAGTTGTGGTCAGGAGACGAAGCTTTTGTGTTGCTTCCGAATAAGGAAAATAGATTGTTAATTTCTTGGAAGGGTCCTTATAAAATCATAAACAAATTATCAGATGTCGACTATGCTGTAAATGTGAAAGGAAAAGAAAAAATTTTTCACATAAATATGTTACAACAGTTTTACACTAGACCACCACATCTTCGTCCTATCTTTGAAGCTATTGACAAATCTATTGATCGTCGTTCTTCCTTGGCAGTAATCCAAGAAGAAATTTCTGACTTTGATGATGATGGTGAACCTATTCTGTCGTTACCAGATATTCATACATTAGCGACCGAATCATGGAAAGATGTTTCCATTGATCCTTCGTTGAATTCTAATCAGAAAAATCAGATTTCTAACTTACTTCAGTCTTTTTCATATGTGCTCACGGATATTCCTGGGCATACTGATGTCATTGAACATGATATCATGTTTACGGATTTCAGGCCGATTAAACTGAAACCGTACCCTATTCCTATCCATTTGCAATCTCAGGTGCAAGATGAGATAAAACAAATGATTAGATTAAACATTATAGAACCGTCCAATTCACCATATAGCTTTCCTATGGTGTTAATTAGGAAAAAGGAAAAATCTATAAGAATTTGTATCGATTACACTAGTCAACAACCAAAATGTACCAGAAATGAAAATAGCTGATCTTAACTAATTTTGGTGTGCTGAAAACGAAAATGACATTAAAAAATGTTGATTGGCTCTAGTTTTCAAGATATATGCTACTAGTTTATTTAATTACGGTCAATTTATATATATGACGCAACTGTTGTGGGCGATTGCATAATTTTTTTTCTAATGACCAATAAAAATGTAACTAGAAGTTGATGATGCAATCCTGTCTATGATTACATCACCTTTGTGTATAAATATCTTATCTCTGATAAAGTTTTGCCATTAGTTAGTGCATTTGTCCTTATCAAAAGTATCGTAGTTAGAAATGCCTAGGACATGTGTGAACAGTGCTAATAATTTCAGTTATATATGTGGTGAGGTCGCATTTCTATCACAAAAACGAAATATAACTAAAGTTATTAAGAAGGCGTACAGTTTGTATTTTGGCTGCAGAATAGGAGATGAAGATAAGAGCTGGGCGCCACACATATGTTGCAATACATGTGCAGCACATCTTAAACTGTGGTTGACTGGCAAAAGGCAAGCTATGCCTTTTGCAGTCCCAATGATTTGGAGAGAGCCCACTGATCATCTCAACAACTGTTACTTTTGCATGGTCCCTCCAATTGGGAAAGGCATATCAAAGAAGAAATAATGGACTCTGGAATATCCAAACATCCCCTCTGCAATACGTCCGGTACCACATGGCGATGACCTACCAGTTCCCAAAGTGCCCGAATCATTTTCAGCCGCTTCCACTGATGAAGAAGAGGAAATTGGTGGTCCTGAACCATCAACCTCAAGCGACTCAGATTTTGAGCAAACTACATCCACTAAACCACACTTAATAACCCAAGGTGAACTGAATGATCTTGTAAGAGATCTGAATTTACCGAAGAACAAGGCGGACCTTTTGGGTTCCAGATTGCAACAGTGGAATCTCCTGGCAGAAGATGTTACAATTTCTGTGTATAGGAACCACCAGAAGCAGCTTATTACATTCTTTTTCAAAGAGGGTGACCTTTCTGCGTGCCACAACATTTCGGGTTTAATGGCAGCCCTCAAAATCAATTACATACCGGAAGAGTGGAGGCTTTTCATTGATTCATCCAAGACGAGTCTTAAAGCTGTTTTGTTGAATAATGGTAATGTGTTACCGTCAATTCCAGTTGGTCACGCAGTTCATATGAAAGAAACTTATGAAAACTTTAAGCAGCTTTTGAAGTGTATAAACTACGATCATCATCATTGGTCACTTTGCGGTGACTTAAAAGTGGTCGCTCTTTTGCTTGGACTACAGGGTGAATACACCAAGTACTGTAGCTTTCTCTGTGAGTGGGATAGCCGTGCACGAAGTGACCATTACATCAGAAGACATTGGTCAATCAGGCAGTCATTGCAGCCTGGCAGTAAGAACGTTGAGAACCCAGCACTTGTCGACACCAGCAAGATTTTGTTGCCACCCTTGCACATTAAGCTGGGTCTCATGAAAAACTTTGTCACGGCAATGGAGAAAATAGATGAGGCTTTCAAATACCTCATCAGAAAATTTCCAAGACTGAGTGAAGCTAAAATAAGAGAGGAAGCATTTGTTTGTCCGCAAATTCGAAAACTTCTTCATGATGACGAGTTTCTTTGCGTGTTGCATGGCAAAGAAAAAGCAGCATGGCTAGCATTTAAGTCAGTGGTGGACAATTTTCTTGGAAACAACAGATCTGATAATTACAATGAAATTGTAGAAAATCTCTTTCTGAAGTATAAGAGTCTTGGCTGCAACATGTCTTTGAGAATTCAGTTTCTGGATTCTCATCTGGATTTTTTTACGTCCAACTGTGGAGCGGTCAGTGATGAGCATGGTGAATGATTTCACCAGGACATTGCTGATATGGAGACAAGGTATCAAGGCAATTAGAGCCATTCAATGCTTGCTGATTACTGTTGGACTGTGACAAGAGACACCTCATCGATTGACTACAAGAAGCAAGCAAAGAGAGCTCGAACAGCGACTGAATAATGACGGAATGGGTTCAAATGTGCCTTTTTAAAACATGATATGTGAACTTTAAATAATGTTTTTATTTTTTCTATCATTTTATGTTGAAATATCAATTAATAGAGTATGTAAACACAATTTTTATAATGCTAAAGTAGAAAGACTAGCTGTTCACCCCAAAGAATTAAACAAGCATACATTATTTGTATTACTGTAATGTAAATTCATCATTAAAAAAACCCAGAGCCAGTTGGTGAATTTCATTATGATATTTGAAATCAGCATGTCAAAATCAATAAGAAATGGTATATTTAATTTCTGGTACAAATAACTTTTGAAAATTTGTTGACTAGTGTTATAGAAGATTAAACGCAGTGTCCATTCGAGACGCGGAACGTCTTCCCGTGCTTGAATCACTTCTTGAAAGACTATCTACTACCACTTTCTTCACTAAATTCTATCTCTCAAAGTGCTACTGGCAGGTCCCTTTGTCTAACAAATCTAAACAGTACACAGCTTTTGCTACTCCTTTAGGTTTGTTCCATTTTAACTATATGTCTTTTGGACTTGTTAATGCTCCTGCGACTTTTGTGCGCATGATGAGGAGACTATTTTCTGATCCTGAGGACTTGATCACTTACATTGAAGACATATGTTTGTTCCATAGTCTTGGAATGATCATGTCAACGGTATTCACACTTATTAACTACCTTACGGGATCATAATATTACTGCTCGACCCTCAAAAACGAGAATAGGTTTCTCTGACATTACCTTTCTCGGTCATAAGGTTGGAGGTGGGGTCTTAAAACCTGAAGATTCTACAGTCTCCAAAATTCTCAATATAGATATCCCTCGGACGAAAAAACAAGTTCGAAGTCTTTTAGGTTTAATAAACATTTACAGAAGATTTTTACCTATATTTTCTGATATAACTTCAGTTTTGTCCGCGTTGTTGAAAAAAGACGCGGCAAAGAAAATAATGTGGTCTCATGCTTGTGATGATGCTTTAAATATGATAAAGAATTCCTTCTCGAAATCGCCTATACACTATTACGTTTGCCTGATTTTCGTATACCTTTTACTCTCAGGGTAGACGCCAGCGATGTCGGAATAGGGGGAACACTAACGCAGGAATTTCAAGGCCAGATGCATCCAACCATGTATGTGAGTAGGAAGCTCACCACCACAGAACAAAAGTATCCTATCGTGGAGCGGGAATTGCTCGCTATCATGTTTTTCTTCAAGAAACTACAACGCTACCTTTTGGGTGCTCTTTTCACGCTTGAAACAGATCAACGTGTCTTGGGTTATTTACAGACAGCTCGTTTTACTAACCCAAATGCAGCTCGAGCCAGTCTGGCTTTACAACCCTATGACTACTCCATCAAATCTATAAAGGGTAATCTTAACGTGGTAGCCGACGTGTTGTCCAGATGTGTCAAAGACGCTCCGTCTTCCATGTAATCCATAAGTTCAAGTTATCAACAAAATGCTGAGTAGGCCTGCGTGCACTCATAACGCCTACGCTCAGACCAGTTGGAATCAATAACAGTGTACTGATATCATATCACCATAATGTACTTTATTCACGGTGATGCTATAACTATGCCTCCCGCACAGACACATGATGATGCTGATGAACAAATCACTTCAAGGCATGTGATATATCCTTTTTTCTCAGGACAGTGCATAGACACAGCATACATCTACCTTTAGATAAACCGTTCAACAACAAGTTGTCAAGAAATAATTTTTTACAGTTAGTTCCAATCATTCAATTCGAGACAGGTTTTGGAATTACACTCAGTTACTTTCAATAACATTGTATGGTTCCATCAAGGGAGATAACAAATTAAATGAAACTCATACCAAGATCTCAAGGGAGCTAATCATGTCATTCTATACGGAACTTTTCTATGTGATTTCACTTCAAAGTTCGCGCACTTACGTATGTTGTGTCTACTCATAATTAATAGACAACAATCATGGACACAGTGGACATAGAATTTCTACATGAAACTTCAAGCGCTATAGGATTGTGCGCACGAAATGGACTTGAGTACAGTGACACTTATGTGTTAAGCTATTTGAGCACTGTGTACGCTATTATAATATTAATTCATGATTCGTTGTTCATAGTGTGTATATCATACATTTTGACATACCAGTCACTACCACATGATATATATATATATATATATATATATATATATATATATATATATATATATATATATATGACACTATGTAGCAGTCAAACACTTTGTGTGTTTTAAATGTCTACCTTATATCTCTTCTCTGATTTAATATTATTATTGCATGCACTTAGCATTAATGGTTATTTTAATTGACATTAATTGACTAAGGTGACATGACTATGAACAGTAGGTGTTCTCTGACTTGCGAGATTGTGGGAGTGCATGGTATATTACCATTATTCATGTTATATGTTGACTGACTTTTGCTATAGTACCTCATTATTATGTTAAATTGCTTTGAGCTGTTTGAAAGACATTGGTTTTGCAGTTTTACTGCATTTCCACACCTCGTGTGTTAAATTGCCTACATTACGGCACAAACATAGGTCTATGCATGGTCATAGCAACAGTAACATATAATGTTACCTTTTTGCTCACCTCAGTGGTGTTTTCTCATATCGCAATGATGTCAACTTCGTTTGCCATTATTGACCGGAAAGGAAGGGGGAGAGTAGTTGTTATGACTTAATTCATAACAGGCGCTATCGCACTCGACAGGTTTTATGTACTCATTTCCTTGTTGATAAACCGTTGCCAAGACTACCCCGGAAGTACGTCATATAGTCTGCTGATTTTAAGCAGACGATTCGTTGCCGGCTTCAGATCGAAGATTTGAGCTGTAAGTCGGTCTCTTTGGCTGTGTATTCTCTGTGTGAGAAAGACGTGTCTGAACGAGCTCCAGAAAGTGTACTCTATTTATAGAGTTTTATGTTCTTCATATCAGCTAGGTCGTCCTACAGTTGGAGCCTAAGCGTGATTATATTTATATATTTTATATGTCAGCGCTGAAAGGAGAAGAATGAGAGAGAAATATTATATTAAATACTTCAGCAAGATGACTCTGACATTGTTGCCGTAGTCTACATGACGATAGACTGATTCTATGGACGGGCTAGAGATTGCCATTGTCTATTTTATGGATGCATTCTTTGAAGAGCTACGTTTCGTTCATTAATATATATATTGTCAAAACGTCAATCGGGCATTATGGAGTTTTCTAATGTTGAAGACTAGCCTTACGTTTGAGGACTTTGCAAAGTTGGACTGAAATTAAACTCTACCCTAGACACCATACTCCAGCTACTTGAAGTACTCTAGATGAACACGTAACAATGGCCACAACGGGCTGATAAAATTGAATGGAAAAAATATGGGTATTTTGTAAGTTCAAAGAATGTTATTGTGTCGCCCTGGTCGTTCCTGTTCACACTGGTATGGGCAAACGCCAAGGGGAAAACGACACTATTATTACTTCAGTAACTGAGGAAACGACCACAATAGGAAACCGCTAGCCGCTGGGTTTTGATCAAGCACTGTATTAAGAAGAAACAAACATTTCTAACGTGACAAATCCTAGGTTATCAAGCGTAAGGCATGATCTCTTAACCTCTCCGTCACTAAATTAAATTAAAAGGAACATGGGGTATTAAACTATACTATCGCGCGTCGCTTGAGCGAGTACGGGTTAGATAAAAGCATGCAGCCTTTTCACCTACGACCCGGTAAACAATCAGCGCACAGTGTCAGTTTTAATTAAATTATGACCACTGTTGGTGTCGTTTTCATAGTGATGAATAGAAACGCGAATGGTTACAACGGAATAAATGTCAACAATGTTTTTCAAACGAAAACCAACAAGTATCTTGAATTGGGTGAACTGGTCAAGTATTGGCAGCACACAAGTCGTTGATAACTTTACATAGATTTATTCACCAGGACACGAAGTGGACAAGACGGACATCGTCACAGGCGCAAAGATCACACGACAACATATTAATTATTGCTGCTAAAGTTCCTGAAGATTCTCTTCTAGTAAAGACCTCTGTCCATAGACTAAGGATTACAAAACTGTTACCGTATAATATCCTTCTCAGTCACGACCGTTGACCTTCTTTCAAGGACGTCTATCATGGTAACGTATTCATACTCTGGGATGAAATCTTCCATATTACATTTGTTAAAATTCCCAGACGTTCATCCTACATAGCGTTGTACATCATATAATTTCACACAAAGTCATATACGATAATCCTATCAGTTAAAGGCTTTCAGTTGGCTAACCTCTCTTTACATCCATGCCACGACTTTGGCATTGAAGCATGTACGGCATTTAAAACATGTGCATAAGGTAAACAATATAACTTCTTCTACTCGTAGGAATTCTCCGTCTACGATCCAAATCTTAAAGGCAAGCGACTCTGTAGATCCATTCTAGGAATGATAAAATTCCCGCTAGATTAGTAGTAGAGCGGCCTTTTTATGCAGCATTAAAATAAGAAGTGGGCGATAACTTACGTGACATAACTGCGATTGGCTTCGACCTGAAGACCAATACAAATCACAATAATAAATGGCTTCCTTCAACATGCCATTGGATACACAATATAAAATTACAATCATGGACACAAGCCAGTTCCATGTTTCCACTTCAAAACATGACGTCACAAACTACTCAACTAGGTTACACGTGCGTCCAAAGCAACTCACACAGCATTGTGCACGTCAGTGCGTGAATCAATCGAACGCACAAATAATATAACTATCTCAAGACTGGTGCGTACATTTGGCAGGACCGAAGACTACCCCCTTAGGTAATAAATGTACGTAACAGCTCCCTTATTACCTCCCCTTAAAAAAATTAATTCTATTAATTTTTTTCGAACTAATTACTCGAGAGAGGTGAGTCAAAACTACAACAAGATTTATGACATGCATAAAATTATCATATTAAGAAAAGAATATTGACTTGAAATTAATATAACTAAATGACAGTATGCATTAAAGCACACATCCACCATCGACCTACTTTGGAACGATGTGGTAATATTCGAAGTAAAAAGAAGTTGAAAAAATGAAAATGAAGAATCAACAAAAAAGATGATAATAAAATTCAACTAAGTTTTCAACAAAATTTGAAACATATGATTTCAAAAATGAAAATGAACAGCAACACTGATGATAATCAATGATAAGAAAATCAAAAGAACAGAAATTTTTTTTTTAAAATACAACATGCAAAAATGAAGCAATGCATAATTAAACACTTTAAGAAGCAACGCACTTACTGATATCTAACACTAGTAAGTTTGACTAGTTATCTAAAAGTGAAATATCATGTAGTGGGATACGTGACTACACGTATTGCGAGACACTAATAACGTTAGTAGATGTGTGATTTATAAACAATCAAATTGATTAAATTGAATTAATCTAATTCTAGTACTTAATTACACATAAATAAATAACTAGTAATTTATTCTAAGTAATTCTAATTTCAGTCATTGTGAATATTCGTTCAGAACTATTTAGAGTCAACAAGAATATGTTCCTAATGTTCCATGCACGAAATAAGTTTACGAACACGATATGTAGTGTAATATGTTCCATAACACTAACGAATGTCTATTTGTTGCTTTTTACCAATGTTTCCATACTAAAAAAAAATGTTACTTTAATATCACTGTTCCCGTTCTAATAAAACGTTACTTCACAAGAAATAATGTTATAATCCATATGTAAGTATGTTCTGAAAGTTATATTTATACGAATACTGCAAAACTATACATAGTCTTCACAGATGTACAATTAATGACACTGTACAAAGTTATTCATGTTTCGGTGAGGACGTTTCTCCATCTAAAAGTAGTTTAGTTTCACCAAGTTCACTAGGGCATCTTGAAAGACAGTCTGCAAATACATTCTGCACTCCAGGAATAGCTCGTATCTCAAAATGGAACGGTTGAAGAGCTATAGCGTAACGCGCTGACTTTGATGACTTAACGTTCCCTGTATTCAATGCGGTAAGAGCTTTCTGGTCAGACTCCACCACAAAGTGTGATCCGAGGAGATAACGATCCAGTTTTGTGATTGCCCAGACAAGAGCAAGGAGCTCTTTGTCTAGAACGGAGTAATTTATCTCGCTCGTTGTAAGCTTTCTGGATACGTACATAACAGGAAATAAGGTGCCTCCGTATTCCTGCATCAAAACTGCCGCAATAGCGTAGGAAGAAGCATCACTGCGAAGAACAAAGGTGAGATCTTTGTTAGGCAACCTTAAAAAAGGCTTATTTGAAAAAATTTGTTTTATATAGTCTAACGCCGTTTGGTGATCCTGCGACCACTTTATTACATTAGGTGTGCCCTTCTTCAGTAAAGACGAAAGAGGTGCAGTTATAGTAGACAAATGAGGGATGAATTTAGAATAGAACTGTATTAGTCCTAAGAGTGACCTCACTTGTTTTTTTGTCTTAGGTGCTGAGATGTTTAAAATTTTAGAGACGTTACTGTCTTCTGTATACATTAAACCGCGACCTATACGGTGACCAAGAAATGAGATGTCATGAAAACCGACAAAAGCCTTTGAAGGTTTCGCTGTTAAGTTATAATCCTGTAAGGTAGAAAGTAAAGATTTTAAACCCTGAATATGTTCATCCCAAGAGTCACTAA
Organism: Oreohelix idahoensis; assembly: GCA_024509875.1. NCBI lineage: Eukaryota > Metazoa > Mollusca > Gastropoda > Stylommatophora > Oreohelicidae > Oreohelix > Oreohelix idahoensis. The sequence continues at coordinate 565,460 of JAMPIV010000371.1, forward strand.
AAAGACAGATGTCATCTATATAAGTAATGACATCGGGACGATGAGACAATATGCGGCGCATCATGCGTACAAAGGTAGCTGGCGCATTCATTAACCCGAAAGGCATAAAATTCCATTGAAAAAGACCCCGTGGTGTCGAGAAAGCGGTGAATGGCTTTGCTTTCGTAGTGAGTGGCACTTGCCAATAACCCTTTGAAAGGTCAAATTTCGAAAAGAATGTGGCATGAGATAATTTCTCTAATAAGTCGTCTAAAAGAGGTAATGGTTCCGCATCGAATTTTGTAACTTTGTTTAACTTCCTGTAATCTACGCAAAGACGTATATTGTTGTCTTTCTTCCTAATGATTACCATAGAAGAAGAATATGGTGATGAAGATGGTTCAATTATATTTAATTGGAGCATATCATCCAATTCCTTATCAACCTTATCACGAAAGTGTAAAGGAATAGGATATGGGCGAACTCGAATCGGTGTATCGTCAGTCAGAATAATGTCATGTTGGATGACTGACGTATGACCTGGGATGTCAGTGAGGACATCCTCATACGTGTGTAGAATTTTAGAGACTTGCTGACGTTGATCATCAGTAAGAGTAGATGAGATAGTAACATCATTCCATTTCTCAGTGGAATGGAGTGGTACAACTGGTATTGGTAGTTGTACATCATCGAAAGAAGATTCCTCTTCTTGGATGACTGACAAACTAGAATAGTGTTGAATAGGTGGTGTAGGATCGTCAGTTGCTTGGAACACCGATTGTAGATAATCAGGACGTGAGTAATACTCCTTCAACATGTTAATGTGGAAGGTTTTATGTTTGCCATTAACATCAACGATGTAGTCGACATCGGATATTCTTGAGATGATCCTGAAAGGACCTCTCCAGGTAATTAAAAGACGATTGTTATGCGCAGGGAGTAATACAAAAGCTTCATCACCAGGTATGAGCTGGCGAAGACGTCTATATTTGTTTGCAGATAGACGAGCTTTTTCTTTGGCATGTTCGGATGATGCAGTAGCTAGTCTACAAGCATCTATGATTTTCTTTCTAAGAGAGATCACATACTCATAAGAGGATTGAGTTTCCTCTTCAATATTCTCATCCACCAATAAGTCGTGGATTAACGACATCGGACCGCGTGGTTGCATGCCAAAAACAAGCTGGAACGGAGAAAACCCCGTTGCTTGATTTTGTACCTCGCGATACGCAAAGAGACAAGCGGGTAGGACCCGATCCCAGTCTTGGGGATGGTCTTGAGTCATCTTACCCAACAACTGCTTGAGTGTCCTATTGAGACGCTCAATTAACCCATTTGACATCGGATGATAAATAGAACTAAGAGATCTGTCTATACCTAATGTCTTCATAACTTGAGACATGGATTCAGAAATGAACTGAACCCCATGATCCGACAAGATTTTCCGTGGAAAACCAATGCGTGAGAAGATTAACATCAATGCCTCTGCTACACTGGCAGATGAAGTGTTCTTGAGAGGGATGGCCTCAGGCCAACGAGTGCACATATCAATGCACGTAAGAATATGCGTATGCCCTCTAGCAGATGGAAGCATTGGACCAATAATGTCAATGGCCATTTTATCAAATGGTCTAATCGGGATGTCCGCAGCTTGAATAGGAGCCGCATGAAATGGACCCCGTACCTTAACTTCTTGACATATCAAACAGGACCGACAATAGAGAGTAACATCTCTATGGACGCCTGGCCAGTAGAATGCCGAAAGCACTCTGGATTTGGTACGCGAAAAACCCATATGGCCCGCACATTGCGAGTCATGAGCATGTCGTAATATACGAGATCTCATACAGGATGGGACAAGAATCTGAGAACATAAGGATAAATCCTTTTCCCGTATTACTCTAACCAAAATCCCATTTTTAAGTATAAAGTCATGTCTAGATTTTGCAAGTTTGTTGCTTGTATTCTTTTTGTTAACATACTGAAAGAATTTTTTTAATGAATTATCATTCTTTTGCAATGTTGCAAACAACTCCCGTGAAATAGGAGCATCATCATCACAAGTGGTATGAACTGTAGGTTCAATAGGTGTATCATGCGACATATTAGTAGCTTGCGCTCTAGTCACTACTGCATTTGCAGTTTGAATATGTCGCTCTTCCCATTCAGCTATTTGCTGTGGTGTACACTCTTTAATACCATGTATGCGACCAGTATTATATCACAAATTGGGTTAGGCAGAAGACATGCTTGGATCTTTCCTGTAACGAACGGTGGGTTAAGAAACATAATAGCAGTGGGAAATGTTTCAATTGTGCCACCAAATGTTACACATTTGACAACCCGGCCCGTGGCACAACTTGGGTTGATCAGCGAAGTCCGGACACCGATTGTTGTACAACCTGAGTCAAATAGGAGAGAGCATGAAATATTATTGACAAATCCCTTGTGAAACTTAAGAGAGCCCTGTCCCTGGTGTACTGACGCAGCAGTGGCTGTACAGACTGCAGGCAGGCTAGGCAAGGTATGTCCGCAACGCAGCGTCGTGATCGCCTTAGGCTGGAAAAGAGTCGAGCATTCTGGACAGTCTTTCACCTGGGAACAATCTAGAGAACAAGACATAGCATTGTGAGTTTCAGCTACTTTACCCTGTTCAATGTTAGCCTGTGTATCATTAAAAGCAACATTAGAATGTCTACCTGTATTATTCGACGATCTATCTCGTCGGCGCGATCGATTGTGATTTTTGTCATTAAAATTGCCATAATTGTCGTTTCTGCTAGAGTTAAAATTTGGATTAGTCCGATAATTTGTAGAATGATCGTTATGATGTTGGTTAAATGGTTTATTTCCAAAAAATTGTCTGTTTTGCGGACCCTGAGATCTTGATCTCCAGTTTTGTTTATTATAATGTCCTTGATTATTTTTAAAATAATTGTTACCAAAATCTCGCGATCTGTGAGTTTGGTTCCAAGAAACATTAAATGGAGCAGATTGTTGAAATTGCTTCCCTTTGTAAAAGTTATCATTGTTGAAATTATGATTATTTCCCTTATTGACATACCTATCAGCACTAAAAGAACGATTGCGTGAAAAATTGTTTTGTTGTGCTGCAAAAGCAACAGGCAATTCACTCTTAATCTGCGCGTTACTTAGATCCATGTTTGGGTGAGCAGTGCAAAAATTTTTTGCATGTTCTTCTAAATTTTTCATTGATAAAGGTTTCCGTTCGTGTAAAAATGCGAGAAATGTAGGATTTACCGACGAAAGTACCTTATCGCGCATCAGTAAATCAAAGAGACCTTCATACGACTTTTCAATTTTGGATAATTCGATCCATCTTTCTAATGTTAGTCGTATCTGTGACAGAAAATCACTAAAATTTCTGCCAGATTGAGGTAGTAATGTGTGAAATCTCAAACGATATTCGTTTTCTGTCATTTGGAATTTTTGCAGAAGTGCTGCTCTAAGAGCATTGTAGTCATTTTTCTCACCAATGCTGGTGGTATGATAAACTGCTAATGCATCTCCTGTAAGTAATCTGGATAAATATGTACAGTATAGAGCTTTATCCACGTTATAAGACCCACAAGTGGCCTCAAACCTATCTAGGAAGAATATTACGTCATCAGACGGGGGATTAAATTTTGGTAATTTAAGGTGAATTTCCTTAAAATTATCATGTCTGGATGAAGTTTGGCTTTCAAAAGTTCTCTGAGAATTAGCTTCCTGAGTTAACCTAATTCTCTCATATTCTGACTCTGCTAATTTCAGTTCATGCTGTCGTTTTTTTTCATTCTCTTCCATCTCAAGCTGAAGTCGTTTTACATTTTGTTCAGCTATTAATCTTTTTTCTTCCATTTCCTTTTGTTTCTGTTCCATTTCCTTTTCAGCTATTAATCTTTTTTCTTCCATTTCTTTTCTAAGTCTTTCTTCAGACTCCTTTTGCTTCTGTTCTGCTTCTCGCTGAAATCGTTTCTCTTCTAATTCAGCGGCTAATCTCATTTTTTTCTCCTCTTCCTCAGCTATAAATTTCCTCTTCTTTTCATCCTCCTCAGCAGTTAATCTCATTTTTTTCTCATTCTCCTCAGCCTTAATCCGTTTTTGATCTGCCTCAAATTTCATCTTCTTCTCATGTTCCTCAGCCTCAATCCGTTTTTGATCTGCCTCAAATTTCAAATTTTCCAAACGTAACTTTTCAGCATCCAATCTTTGAGCTTCCAACCTTTGAGCCTCTTTATATTCTGACATAGCGAATTGTCTTACCTCTTCAGCAGGTATTTGCAAAGCTTTTGCTTGCTTAATGAAATAATCGAGTGAATACATTATTCTATATAAGTAGTCACAGTACTCTAGATATAAAAATGATAATTAATCAATATAAATTGGTTAACCTTGTTATTATAACAAGTGTTCTTCGTTCCTGTCCTTAGAACGGTATAATGTTATCATATAATTATTAAATATGTTATTAATCAATAAATTTATGTAATCAAATGTCATGAAATGAACAACGAGAAAGACAATAGAAACATAACCGACAAGACATGATAAACTGGACGGTAGAACACAATCGTAGAAATCAAAAAATTAAAATGTATAACTAAAATAGAATATCGTAAAAATATACGACGATAACTACGATCAGATAATTAACAAGACAATAGACAACACAGTGTAAAAACATAGGTTTTGTAAAAAACTGAACGACAGGAAAGGTGAGATGGACAATAATCACATACAAAATTCATCATAAAACTAAGGTACAAGTAAAAATAGCTACCAAAAACAACAAGTAAACGTGACACTACAGCTAAAACAGACAGGTGTCACAGACCACCAGACACAGTGGACCTAGAATCCTTCTACGCTCACGCGTAGGAACATTCCACTGCGGGAAGTCTGCAAAATAATGTCCTACAGAACGTCTGACGAAGAGCCCGAATTGACTTCGAGATGGATCTCGTTCGTCAGATCTACCTCCCAACCTCCCGCGAAGAATACACAACATATAACACATAACACGGAAAATATATAAGTGGACATAATCAATTAAGGCACAGCTAATAGTAATAAAGTGTATAACGGATACAAGTTATACTTAGCTCGCGTGCAGGTAAAAATCAAAGTGCCTTGTCCCCGTGTATGTACGTTAGAGGATGCAATACTTCGCTCTGCGTATATCACACTAGCTCGCACGTAATAATGATGAAGAGATGATCTCCAAGTAATCAGTCACTGTGAAACTTGACGTGGAGGTTGATTGAAGACCTTGAGCATTTGAGTTGATTTTGATTCATATTCCGCTAGGATCCAAATTGAGATGATGTCGCCTTGAAAGTAAACATTCTTCTTTTCAAACGATCAATTGGATGGGTACGTTCCTTTGAAATCACTTCCAGACCGCACTGGCCTACCAGTTATTGTTGGTGTCGTTTTCATAGTGATGAATAGAAACGCGAATGGTTACAACGGAATAAATGTCAACAATGTTTTTCAAACGAAAACCAACAAGTATCTTGAATTGGGTGAACTGGTCAAGTATTGGCAGCACACAAGTCGTTGGAAACTTTACATAGATTTATTCACCAGGACACGAAGTGGACAAGACGGACATCGTCACAGGCGCAAAGATCACACGACAACATATTAATTATTGCTGCTAAAGTTCCTGAAGATTCTCTTCTAGTAAAGATCTCTGTCCATAGACTAAGGATTACAAAACTGTTACCGTATAATATCCTTCTCAGTCACGACCGTTGACCTTCTTTCAAGGACGTCTATCATGGTAACGTATTCATACTCTGGGATGAAATCTTCCATATTACATTTTGTTAAAATTCCCAGACGTTCATCCTACATAGCGTTGTACATCATATAATTTCACACAAAGTCATATACGATAATCCTATCAGTTAAAGGCTTTCAGTTGGCTAACCTCTCTTTATATCCATGCCACGACTTTGGCATTGAAGCATGTACGGCATTTAAAACATGTGCATAAGGTAAACAATATAACTTCTTCTACTCGTAGGAATTCTCCGTCTACGATCCAAATCTTAAAGGCAAGCGACTCTGTAGATCCATTCTAGGAATGATAAAATTCCCGCTAGATTAGTAGTAGAGCGGCCTTTTTATGCAGCATTAAAATAAGAAGTGGGCGATAACTTACGTGACATAACTGCGATTGGCTTCGACCTGAAGACCAATACAAATCACAATAATAAATGGCTTCCTTCAACATGCCATTGGATACACAATATAAAATTACAATCATGGACACAAGCCAGTTCCATGTTTCCACTTCAAAACCTGACGTCACAAACTCTCAACTAGGTTACACGTGCGTCCAAAGCAACTCACACAGCATTGTGCACGTCAGTGCGTGAATCAATCGAACGCACAAATAATATAACTACATAAAACTGGTGCGTACATTTGGTAGGACCGACGACTACCCCCTTAGGTAATAAATGTACGTAACAACCACGCTTCCTTACAAATCTCGCCTGTCATTACTAGCTTGTTGATTGTCGGCGGCTATCGTTTTTTTTTTTCTTTTCCACGTGATATTTAATGCTAGTCACTATATAATTGCACATAATGAAAATATAATGCGCATTCTGCTCTGTCACTTTATCCGTCACTCATAGCATTTATTTAGTCAGTTAATCCGTATACTCTAGTGAAAATTAGTTGATAGATTCTTTATATTAAGCTGAACCACTGGTAAGAAAATATATACGCGTTTGCTATTCCGCTAGTCTTAACGCTAGGGACTCACAGTGAATAAAATGGTAACTCTCTAACACATTTAATACTTAGCACAACTTATATTATTATTACCAGAAAAGCCGAATACTCCCCACGAAGGCCATTAAGCACTATTTCACATAGGGTCTAGCGTACGCGTTAAGATTATCCAAAATTTCTTTAGAGGCTTGATAACTGACTTAAAGTGCAGGCAGTATATATGCAAATTTTGTGTGATCTCTCTGAAAGATGGCAAAAGTCACACCTTGGACGTTTCAGGAGAAATTCGCGAGCTGGCTTAACGAGATAAAAGATTCTACGGTTCGTTCCCTCGCTATGCCCAACGGCATCAGAGAACCGTCTCTTGCGAGCGAACCGTCTTTGATTATCTCCCATTTTTTTAGATCAAATACTTAATTCCCCTGAAAATGTTGGACATCAAAGATGACCGGGAAAATTTATAATCGCTCTTGAAGTTGCTACCGGGTCTGATCAGTTTCATCACGTGCTGTCTGTCACTTCCCGATGATTGACATGTCAGCTCGCGTGAGAACTCTGTTAAACAGAACGGTTCGCCCCCCCCCCCCTATTATCGGGCATGATGCGAATAATAGGTAAACAACTCGTTAGCGCAAGAAAGACAGAAAAATAGGCGTGGCTAAAATGTCAGTCTCGAGACAGCGACTTGCGTGGGTTTTTGCGTAGCGAAACGTAAACACTAATGAGGAGCAAAGGTGGACGGATTTATGTAGTCTATTTACATATACACGTCACAAAGTGATATCGCAAATTTTTGTAGCAAACTGATACCACAAATTGCTATAGCAAACTGGTACCTCAAATTGATATAGCAAACTGATACCGCAAATTAATATAGCATACTGATATCTCAAATTGATTTAGCAAATTAACGCCGCAAATTGATATAGCAAATTAATACCACAAATTGATATAGCAAACTGATACCTCAAATTTATATAGCATATTGATACCGCAAATGGGTATAGCAAACTGATACCTTAATTTGATATAGCAAATTGATACCGCAAAAAGATAAATAGCTAATTGATACCACAAATTTATATAGCAAATTGATACCGCAAATGGATATAGCAAACTGATACAGCCTATTGATATATCAAACTGATACTTGTCGTATATTTTTAGATAGGTTAGAAGATATGTATGGTCCCGTCTGAGCAGAGGTGATAGTGGTAAATAGGTGAGAATAAAGGTGTAAAAATAGATTTCACGAGTGAATAGTTAAAGAGAAAAAGTTGTCTCTGGACTGAATAGTTTCTCTAGTCCAGCCTATCTACACGACTATATTGTAGTGTAAGACACTCTTCCAACCCCTTATCTCTATAAAAATAAGTTTAACTAAACACACCCACACACACATTTATGTGACAACAAGACACACAAGACGTGAAAATCTATGGTTAATTGGGTATGGGTCTGACCAACACACAAATGTAAGTTCTTTTTGTTGTTTATTATCATTAAACTTTTTACAACATCAAACATATAGAGAAATCAATAAACATCATGTTTACAGATATATGGAAATAACCGAATAAGTGTCCTCCCCTTGTTGAGAAAAGATCCCAAAGAAGTTAATAACCCAAAGGTCAAAGATAAGCACTAGGTTACAAAATAAAATATGAAGAACAAATTCCCCACTAAATTACTACTCAGTAAAGTACTCAGTTTAGTGAAATAAAAAAGGGAAGTTAGTACAATGATTGTAACAAAGGAAAATATTCACTCTCTCTCTGTCTCTCACTCTGTCATATGTGGCCACAAACACTCTTGCTTACCTAATAGTGGTGTTGGTATCCCTTGAAAAATTACAATAGTCTGAACCTATATTGTCAGGTGAGTTGCCCAAATATGGCCCCAGTCCAGCCTTTATATCGAATAATAATTACAAGGTGGACGCCAAATTTGGTGGTTTAATTTTTCCTGGATGAATCATGTGTCACCGCAAATATTTACTGAAGCAAGACGTTATCGGGATGTTCACAGTTGCAAAAGGAGAAAATTACTTCCTGTATTGTCAAGCATCTTGTTGCTAAGACAAATGTTACAATATGTAAAACTGATAATGATGGTAAATCCTATCGGCTGGCTCTTATGGTGAGTGCCGATTTTGAAACAGCGTAGTTTTCTGGATCACTCCGTTGCTACGGCTGTCAAACGTCAGGAATATATGTCCTTTCGTATGCCCAGTGAGCTGGAAAAATTGGATAATAATTCTGGGTAATGTACAGTCCAGTTACGATTTTAAACTTAATGTTTATTGGTCTCTTGGGCCCAACCGGTTCACGAAGGAACTTAGGACTGGTAGCCACAAAGAAGACACCATTAATCCTTCACTGAATGAAGAAAGAGGACCGAACTAGTCCAAAAATCGAAGACTCAAAATAATAATAATGGTACTGGTAATACTAAACCGCTGGCCTCTGGTGTTGATCAGGTGCTAGATAAGGAAGAAAAAACATTTTAAAAACTGCTACTATCCTATCCATCCGTAAGTTTTCCGCTATGGCATGTCGGAAAAAAGGGTATGTGCCCTCCCCCGTTATTGCCCGCGAGAAAAGGCACAGCGCACAAAGTCAATTATTATTTACTTTATCCATACGCGCACTTTAACAAAAATCGCCTGTCACTACTAGCTATATGTCGGCGTCTATTGTTTAGTCACATAACATTAACTCGTCACTTATCTAATTTCACGCAATGAAATATAATGCGAATTCTATTCGGTCACTCATCCGTCACGCTTAATAATCTCAGCTAAGCCGTATCTTCTTGTGTAAGAAAAATGGGGTGTTTGAAATTACATCACTCTGAACGACTGGCAAGAAATATATATGCGTTAGGTTATTTCACTAGTTTTAAACGCCAGGGAATTATAGTGAATACAAATGGTAAACCTAACACATTTTAACACTTAAGCACAATTTCTATTACCACAAATCAGAAAATGAAATCCCCACGAGACAATTTAACACATTAAGCGAAGAATGGTTCTAGTCCGGCGTGATTAAATTATCATAGAGTTTCTGAGCGACATCTGATAACTGAATTTGGGAGAGCGCGGTATATATACAGATCGTGGTGTTATTATCACTAGAAGATGTTACTATTCACACCTTCTGTATAGCAGAGAAATCAGGGAACTACGTTTCCCGGATCAAAGGTTTTCCGTTCATTCTACTCAGCGATGCTGATCGACATCAGAAGACTGGCCATGCACGAACCTCTCTTAAATTACGTCCCCTTTCCGCAGATCAATCGTTTACCTCCCCCTTAAACGTACGCACAACAAAGGTGGTCGGGAAAATATTATCGCCCCCTGTATCTCTTCAAACAAACCGTTATTTCTACGCGCATCTGTCTAATTGGCAAATGAGCTCGCGTGAGAAACTCAGGTAAACACGCGTGATTCGCTCCCTTGTTAAGACTAGCAGATGCGAAAAGTTGGTAAACAACTCTGCTGTTATGTTCACAGAAAAAGGGCGTGGATTCAAGGGTGAGTCAAACAAACAGAAAATTGCGTGGTTTGGCTTAGCCATTGGTAGACACTAAATGGTAAAGCAAAGGCTGTCTGATTACTGTATCAATATTTCCGTTCCACGTCACATAAACAGAAAATTGCGTGGTTTGGCTTAGCCAATGGTAGACACTAAATGGGAAAGCAAAGGCTGTCTGATTACTGTATCAATATTTCCGTTCCACGTCACAATACCGCAGACAAGTATTATGTTTGATAATCACACAAATAATGGTAATCCCTGTTCCTGTTGATTTATGATTTTTACTTTCTACACAAAAGGATGTCCAGTCCCGCGTCAGTTCTCCACAGCCGCCTCTTACGACATGCCTGACAGTTTTCTCTTATTAATTATTTCAATTTTCGTTTCTTAGGATAGAGCCATCACAGCACGTGGTCAGCTAGTAGGAAGCCTGCATCAAGGCATGCATGCGCTCTTGGAGCTTAGAGCCATCACAGCACGTCGTCAGCTGGTAGGAAGCTTGCATCAAGGCATGCATGCGATCTTGGAGCTTAGAGCAATCGCAGCACGTGGTCAGGTAGTAGGAAGCTTGCATCAAGGCATGCATGCGCTCTTGGAGCTTAGAGCCATCACAGCACGTGGTCAGCTAGTAGGAAGCTTGCGTCAAGGCATGCATGCGCTCTTGCAGCTTAGAGCCATCACAGCACGTGGTCAGCTAGTAGGAAGCTTGCATCAAGGCATGCATGCGATCTTGGAGCTTAGAGCAATCACAGCACGTGGTCAGGTAGTAGGAAGCTTGCATCAAGGCATGCATGCGCTCTTGGAGCTTAGAGCCATCACAGCACGTGATCAGCTAGTAGGAAGCTTGCGTCAAGGCATGCATGCGCTCTTGGAGCTTAGAGCCATCACAGCACGTGGTCAGCTAGTAGGAAGCTTGCATCAAGGCATGCATGCGATCTTGGAGCTTAGAGCAATCACAGCACGAGGTCAGGTAGTTGGAAGCTTGCATCAAGGCATGCATGCGATCTTGGAGCTTAGAGCAATCACAGCACGTGGTCAGCTAGTAGGAAGCTTGCATCAAGGCATGCATGCGCTCTTGGAGCTTAGAGCAATCACAGCACGTGGTCAGCTAGTAGGAAGCTTGCATCAAGGCATGCATGCGCTCTTTCAGTCTGGTTTCGGCACAACTTGTTTTACATCATGAGGTAACCCGCCCAATATACAATATCATACTAGTCGCCTCTTACGATATAAATGACTTAACAGTAATCTTATTCATTTTTTTTCTCTTAGAGACCCTCGGAACCTCGAGTGTGCGCCTGACGGGTTGCAGTGTTATCAATTTATTTGCTCCTCTTTCAGGTCAAGAAAATTAGGGCCTAACACCGTATTCCCAACATTCCCAATATGCCCTATGGGCGTGTAACGGGATCCTTCCTTTCTTCTTTCAGGTCCCTTGTTTTAGTTATAGAAAATTTGGCTGTGTTAGTACCGGTTAAAACTTGATAGATCAAAATGTACCAAGAAAGGAAGCTGTCAACGATGAGTAGAACAAGGAGATTTTGAGCAATCAAGATTTGAAACGTGACAAATATGCAATGAGGTTTTGACCTTAAATAAAAGTGATTAAAACCAGAAAATAAAGACGACATCAAAAGAGCTTCCTTGGATGGCACAAAATACAATGACTTGGCGTGAAAGTGTTGACGCTTATGTTCCACAGGGAACGGAAGCGTCTTAGTGAAAAATTATACTCTTGGTCATTTATTACATATCTGTCAGACATCATTTATTACATATCTGTCAGGCATAAATTATTACATATCTGTCAGACATGATTTATTACATTAGGCAAGGTTTGAAGGACCGAGGACTAGAATGGAACCAGGCCAGGAGGAAGACAGCCGATAGGACAGTATGGCTCTCTCTCTTCCAAACCTCTACACCTCACGGTAGAAGAGACACGACTAAGTAAGTAAGATATTTATTACACAACACTGTTAACGGAAATGTAATGTTAGTTGCCGTAAACAAATGTAATGTTGGTTGCCGCAGTCAGCTATAATGTTTGGTTACCGCAGACAGATACAATGTTTGGTTACCGCAGACAGATACAATGTTTGGTTACCGCAATCAGCTGTAATAATGGTTACCGCAGACAGATACAATGTTTGGTTACCGCAGACACAAAACAATGTTTGGTTACCGCAGACAGATACACTGGATGGTTACCGCAAACGGATTCAATTTTTGGTTACCGCAGACAGATACAATGTTTGGTTACCGCAGACAGATACAATGTTGGTTTCCGCAGACAGATACAATGTTTGGTTACCGCAGACAAATACAATGTTGGTTACAGCAGACCGATACAATGTTGGCTACCGCTGACAGATATAAAGTTGGCTTCCGCTGATCTGTATAATATTGGTTACCACAGATAGATATACTGTTGGTTACAGCAGACATATATTATATTGGTTACCGCAGATAGATATATTGTTGGTTACCACAGACAGATACAATGTTTGGTTACCGCGGTCAGATACAATATGTGATTACCGCAGAAGATACAATGTTGGTTACCGCAAACATATATAATATTGGTTACCGCAGACATATATAATGTTGGTTACCGCAGACAGATACAATGTCGGTTACTGCAAACAGTTATAATGTTGGTTACCTCAGACATATACAATGTCGGTTACCGCAAACAGATACAATGTTGGTTACTGCAAACATATATAATGTTGGTGACCGCAGACAAATATAATGTTGGCTAGTGCAGACAGATATAATGTTAGTTAAGGCAGACAGATACAATGTTGGTTGCCGCAGACATGTATAATGTTGATTACAGCAGACAGATATAATTTTAGTTACCGCAGAAAGAAAAAATGTTGGTTACCGCAGACATATACAATGTTGTTACTCTAGATAAAAATAATGTTGATTACGAAGACAGATATAATGTTGTTTACCACAGACATAGATAATGATGGTTATAGCAGTCAGACATACGGTAATGTTGATTACCGCGTATACATATGATTTTGGTTGCTGCAGATAAATAAAATGTTGTTTACCACAGATAAATATAATGTTGTTTACAGCAGACAAATATAATGTTGTTTACCACACATCAATATAATGTTGTTTACAGTAGACAAATATAATGTTGTTTACCACACATAAATATAATGTTGTTTACAGCTGATAAATATAATGTTGTTTACAGCAGACAAATATAATGTTGTTTACCACACATAAATATAATGTTGTTTACAGCAGATACATATAATGTTGTATATATATATAATGTTGGTTACAGCAGACAAATATAATGTTGTTTACCACAGATAAATATAATGTTGTTTACCACAGATAAATATAATGTTGGTTACCATATATATATATGGTAACCAACATTATATTTATCTGTGGTAAACAACATTATATTTATCTGTGGTAAACAACATTATATTTGTCTGCTGTAACCAACATTATATATATATACAACATTATATGTATCTGCTGTAAACAACATTATATTTATGTGTGGTAAACAACATTATATTTGTCTGCTGTAAACAACATTATATTTATCAGCTGTAAACAACATTATAATGTGTGGTAAACAACATTATATTTGTCTACTGTAAACAACATTATATTGATGTGTGGTAAACAACATTATATTTGTCTTTTATAAAAGTAACACAAAAAAAGTTGCGTTTCTTTTATGTGAACAGTATATATATATATATATATATATATATATATATATATATATATATATATATATATATATATATATATATATATATATATATATATATATATATATATATATATATATATATATATATATATATATATATATATATATATATATATATATATATATATATATATAATATATATATATATATATATATATATATATATATATATATATATATATATATATATATATATATATATATATATATATATATATATATATATATATATATATATATATATATATATATATATATATATATATATATATATATATATATATATATATATATATATATATATATATATATATATATATATATATATATATATATATATATATATATATATATATATATATATATATATATATATATATATATATATATATATATATATATATATATATATATATAATATATATATATATATATATATATATATATATATATATATATATATATATATATATATATATATATATATATATATATATATATATATATATATATATATATATATATATATATACTGTTCACATAAAAGAAACGCAACTTTTTTTGTGTTACTTTTATAAAAGATATTCGCTGATTGGACATCAGTCAACCTATCGACTGTGTTCACCTGGTCATTAACTTCTCGTGGTTACCTGAATTGTACTCACCTCATGATTCGTGAGGTCATGAAAGAGGTCAAGGTCAAAACAACATTTTTGACAATAACTCGTGACAGGTTCATGAGAATCCTGTGAAACTTACTGAACACAAATCTCTCTGACCATATTATTGAATGCCTATAAAAGATTGACGCTCCTTGAATAAATTCAGTTGAAAATTCAATGCGCTAGTATGGCTCATATCACTACAGAACAACAACTCATCATCATTGGACGTTTACAGACTGGACAGTCACAAAGTGTAGTGGCCAGACAATTTAATGTGGTTAGAAGCACCACTAGTCGCCTTTAGAAGCGATTTCAAGAAACTGGCTCAGTGGCAGACCAGCCGCGCAGTGGAAGACCCAGAGTCACAACTCCTGCCGAAGACCGCTTCATAGGGCTGCGTCACCTCAGGAATCGACTTGCACAGTCCAGTCAATGTCAGCAGCTCGTCGAATTTCTGATCAAACGGTCAGGAACCGGCTGCACGACTCTGGTCTTTGGGCTAGAAGACCCTACAGACGTCCTGTTCTTACGGACCGGCATCGCCAGAACCGACTGCAGCGGGCGAACCAGCATCGTCAATGGATCGTTGGGAATGACTGGAGACGGGTTTGGTTTAGTGATTGTGGTGAACTTCTAAATACAATATCTAAATTAGAATAAAACAGTATAGTGCATAAAGTCAAAGATAGGATAGTACTACAAATTTTCGGCGAGAATCTTAGTCGTCGCCTACGCCTTCAGCTTATTATTTGAAAACACATTAGCCGAACAAAAAGGGTACCCAAATTTTCAAATTCGTCCTTGAGACAAACGTAACACTTTCCTAGGTCAACTAAGTATTTGCCTAAATACATTGTGGACGGGAGGGGCACGGATAGATACCCAACGCAAATCACGTCTCACAGTTGTTTCTAAAAATAAAACTAACTTGCTAGTATCGCCCTTAGGCGGTTTCAAATACGATGTAACGTTAGAAAGTGGACACTACGGTCATGAAAACACGCTTAGCTCTTATTGCGAATGACATAAACTCTCGTAATTAGCTTGAAAGTACATGAGAAAAGAATTGAACAGGAGGTAGTTTTAAAAAAAATCAACAACTAACATGGGAAAAAAATATGGAATATTGAACCAAGCCACGTAGCCCCATAAAAATCATATATTCGTTTACCTGTGGCCTTGCTGACTAAGAATATGTTATCAATTACATAAATAGTCCATTAGATAATCAAATATTGGGGATAATACATAGAGAATCGGAGATACTGTCAGGTCAAGTCATGTCTGCTTAGATTGGATAGCATATTTTTGGGGAAAAAATTAGGTGAGAGAAAGGCTAAGATAGTACAAGGAAAGGGATTGGATGAAATTTGAAAGAAGCCGTAATATTATTGGCTGACCTAAATATACAAATCTAGTTGGTAATAGTAACGCATAGGGTTTGAGATAAATTTTTTTTAAAAGAATTCATTCAAAAAAAGAGATGCTTGGTCTCATTGGCCAAAGCTTTTTACATGATAGGAATAGTAGGATGCTCGCTGCCATTTTTTCAAAATATTCAGAAGAGCAAGCAGCGATGAACAGACTTGTGTTTTTTTTATTAATAATACTACCATCAGAAAGCAGTCTGAACAGAGGCAGTGATGAAAGTGTGCTATATTATATTGCCTAATTCATCGTTACTTGTTTATATTTCCTTGATATGTGGTAAGATTGATTTTATTGACTTTTTAATTAACAAAGGGTTGTGTGTAAGAAAAGGCCATGAAAAAAGATTGTAATTAAATGGTTCCATAACAGACTTAGGCATGGCCTAGATGTTGATCCATCATATAAGGGACTATCTAGAAATTTAAAACTACAGGACTATATATATGATGGTCATACAGGAACATTACACCTATCTTATTGCATGGAAAAGATTACTGCAGGAATGACAGAGGCGTAGCATCCATTAGGGAAGAGAAAAGAAAACTGGTAAAATTTGTTCCATCAAACTAAAGTGGAGAAGCAGGGTTGTCATAGAGAGCTGACCATGTTCTTTGTTTTGACTATATGTTTACAGGTAAATTAGGAGGAATTAGTTTGATATTAAGACAGAACCATAACTTGCATTGACAGGGGTTCCTGCTGGCACTTGTCTGGTGCTAGTACTCGATCAGTGAAGAAGTCTGCAAGATTTCAAAGAGTCTCTGGCACCTACTTGTATTAAAGAAGTCAAGACCAGAGGAGACTGAAGTGTTTGGCCAAACCGACTACAACTGCGGCTTATTCCAGGAACCAGATAAGTGATATATCTGGCCTGGGACAAATTATCACTAGTAACGAATAATCTCCTGTGCTTACAAAAACATTCCTCCTAAAGAATATAAGGAACAATCATAGTGAAACAAAAGACAGTGGAATTATGACAATCCCCAACCTGCTTCCCATTCACAGTATTTAAATAGAGTAAACAACATCAAAGTGAACATTTGTAACAATGTACTATGGACATATTGTCTGTTGCATGTAAATATCTTTATATATATTTGTAAATATATCTATCCATCTAAATTGATTCTCATTGAACTGTAGTCCTGACCAAAACAACTTTAGGCTCAGGACCAATAAATTTTAACAAAAAAATATTTTAAATATAAAATTTAACAGCTGGAGTTAGTTGAGTTTATCATAGTACTTAGTATATGCTTGTATATGTTTTTGTATTGAGATTCTTTTACAACACTCTTACAATACCCTAGACACTTTATGTAGCTTTCAGTCACGCTAGTCAAAAAGAATATAACTTCGAGTGAGATCGTAAGGTGGTAACAAGAAAGGTACTCTGTAATACAGTTGTTCATTGTTTACCTCAGAGACCTTCACATTTGATCTCACTCAAGTACAACTATACGCACACCATTCTTCTTAACATCAAAACCCACCACAGTGATGAATCGTTTTTTGTGCTCAGCGACACGATAGACGGAGAAGAGTTTACCGCAGAGTCCATGAGCGCTACGCCCAGAACAGCGTTGATGAGGCTCCTCCACATGGTGGTGGAGGTGTACTGATGTTGGGGGCGATCAACTTCATAGGAAGAAGTGACCTGGTGCAAATTGAAGGACGCCTGAATGCCCAACGATACGTCGCTGAAATTCTTCGTCCTCATGTCCTTCCACTTCTGGCTGCACGAGGGTCGATTTTTCAGCAGGATAGCGATCGACCTCATGTGGCACAACTCGCCACCCAGTTCCTCGCTGACAACAACGTCCAGACCATTCCGTGGCCAGCCATGTCATCAGACATGAACCCCATAGAACACTTATGGGATGAACTCGACAGACGACTCCGCCAGCGAGACGTGGCTCCAGCCAATCTCCGACAGTTGTCTCTTGCACTGCGGGACGAGTGGGCAGCCATCCCACAACAACAGATCCAACGGCTAATCCGATCCATATCAAGGAGATGTCGTTCTCTGATAGAGGCCAGAGGAGGCCATACACCTTACTGAAACGGAGGCCTCAGTCGCAAAGAATAAAAGTCCAAACCAAATTTAATGAACATCAAATCATTGCTAAAGTCTGAAAGTTTCTTCATGCCAAGATTGAAACATTAATTCCGTAAAATAAAATTTTGGTACAAGTTTGAAATTTGGTGTCCATTACCACTGCAATAATGTTGCGTTTCTTTTTTTGAACAGTATATAATGTTGGTTACAGCAGACAAATATAATGTTGTTTACAGCAGACAGGTTGTCATTTTCCACAGGAATACGAGATAGAGGCTTGGGAAATTAACGAGAAAAATCATTATAAATTCAAGAAAGCCTCCAGAAATGAGACGGGGAACTTGATATGCTTTCAATTCGAAACTTTCAATTGAAAGAATTTTTTTTTTTTTTAATCTTTATTCTTTTGTAAGCGTCTGATAGGACAAAGAACGCAAAGAAATACTTAGATGAAGAACCGATGACCGGATCTCAAATAAAAGTCTGTTTAGCTACATACGAGAAATGGAAGTGTAAGACGGGAAAAAATGTCCCGCGGAAAGTTTACGGGAGAGGAGATACTGATATCTTAGTTAACCCCTTAGAAGAGATTCTGTGATAATTTTTGAGAATGTGTAGCGGCTGCTGCAGACTCATATACCATCTGTTTAAGAAATTACAAATAGGACGGACAGACATGTGTCCATGGGGTTAAGACAAGTAAACAGTAGAATACGTCCTGTAATTATGTCAGTTCCGTGAGAAGAGCAGACAGATAGCAGGGCCAACTCTGAAGGAAGATGCATGGAGGCATATCTGGAGTCATCCTTATATGACCATCAGCTATGCACAATGCTACAAAATACATATGTGGAACTGAACCTTTGTCTGTGAGGCTAATTACAACCTCATTGACTCGCGAAGTCATCCACACACTTCCATAGATTCCCCCTGTGGTGAAACTTATTGAGAACCCATTGCGAACTAAGCCTGGATAAGTCACTCGAGCCCAAACTTGATTCTGTGGCTACGATCTGGTTGACTGCGTGCAAAAGAATCTCACTATGGACCCAATGATAGGCAGGAGGCTAAGAAGTGGCTCTGTGAAGGACGTGACTATTCCTTGGGGGACCCCAGAACCACAGTGCAGTATTTTAGCTCTGCATAGTTGGAAAGCCCCTTTGGATGGCGGGGAATGCACAGTATGCCACACACTTCTTACTCCTAACTTGGGACCAGATGTGACGATCCTTTAAATGCAAGCCAAGTTGGAAAAACTAGTGCTCATCACTTCAACTCAACACGTTTCGGAATTGCAGAAAAGCCACAGGAACAGCCTAATTTACAGTGTAGATAATACCAAGGAGTCTTCAACTTGGTATTGACTGCTAAAGAGCGAGTAGTTCAGCAGCCTTAGTTAGCAGCTTTAACAACTCTGAAGGAAAAACTGTGTACCGATTAAAGCAGCCCTGAGAAAAAAACTGACCATTGTATGAGAGAAATAGATAAAGTTATATAATTTTGTTGTTGTTGCGAACTCCTTCCACATTCCACTGCAGAATACTGAGTGTTTTGTGAGCTTTGTCCGTAATGCTTGCCCTTTACCCTCTGTGTAGCCCAGCGGAACTCTACGGAGTTAGTGACATTTCGCTTACTATGTAATGACGTCATCATCGCGCGGCGTACGTTGCACTGTTTCGTTAGGCCTGTGGCCCAGGGCATCCGATTTCAACTGGTATTTATATCGGTCTGCATTCCTTAGCCTTAGAAGATAAGGAAGCCAAAATGATAAGTAGAAAGTTCATAGATCAACTAACTAAACAAAGTCTGGCTGTCTACACTGATGGATCAAAGGGTGATAGTGGGCAACTAGGTGCAGGAGTAGTAATACCACAGTGGGGAATTAAAAAGAGCTACAGTGTAACTGAGGGGGCTTAGATTTTTACCGCAGAGATGGTAGCAATTCTAAAAAGTTTAGAAATAATCGAAGATAACCCACCAGAAGCTGTTACGATATTTACAAACTCACTATCATCACTACAAGCACTAGAACACCCAGGTAAATGTAGCCGGCCAGACATAAAGGAAGAAATTCTAGCAATTAATACATCACTAGGAAACAGAGGATGTAGTGTGAGGCTAGTGTGGGTTCCAGCACACAAAGGTATTGCTGGTAACGAGTTGGCAGATCAGAACGCCAAGAATGGAAGAACAAGTAAAAACAATATAAGAGCAGGACTGGGAAGGTCGGAGATCAAGAGCCAAGTGAAGATAACTATAAACGAGGAATGGAAGACAACATGGAAGAAAAGTGGAAAAGGCAGACACGTGTTCAAACTGCTGAAAGAACCAACGAGGACGTGCCAGGTCAGAGAACAATTAAAGATACCATCAAACAAAAAACTGTGGCGTCTCCGTCTCGGTGCAGCATACTTTATGATAGAGGAACCACACTGCAAAGAATGTCAGGAAGAGAATGACATAGACCACTACCTGATCCACTGTAAAAAGTATGAACAACAAAGGCTTTAATTAAAAACTTACTATAGAAATCACAATATAGACATGACAGGTGATAAGGTTTTAAGTATAGATGCCTCAAGAGATGCCAAATCAATACTTAAAAGATATATATATAAAACAAAGGAAAACATATAAGGTTAGTTTAAAAAAACACAAATTAAAAAAAAGCTTACTAACTAGAGGTGGGCAAATCGACACACTCCGCTGTTTCGAGACAGTCGGCTCAGTGATTAAACTGTGTCGAAACAGTGTGTCGACACAACGGCACAACGGCACTATTGCCCGTATCGGGGAGAAAGAAGTCTCTAATAGACAGTATACATTACTATACATGAACTGTTTTTACTTGCGCGCTACTGTCGTGTGTGAAAATCTATGGCATTTCGTGTGACCACAATTCAATATTTTTACACAAGTCTTCATTATGATGAAATAAAACGTAGATATGATGATAGCTGCAGTATATGTGAAAATAATAAAAAAACAACAATAATAATAACAGTAATAATAACACATGATATCAAACTAGAGTAAGCTAGTTTTGGTAGACAATGATTCAAATACACACCGAGTACACAGATATCAGCAGAGCTAATAAAGTGTCCATTACATTTATACGAACACACGGACACTTTCAACTTTAACATAGTGCCTAAAACATTGACAACTGCAGCACTGACACAATTTCCAGTGTCTATAACTTCTCAGCAAAAATAATATCACTTGTAAAATCAAGTCATCATAACACATCCCTGAAAAATATGACATGTTTGATATTCCATACTAATGTTCTGAACGGTTGATTCAAATTTTACAAAGTCCCACGGAAGGTGAGACAGTGAGACAGTGTGTCTCTGCAAAACTGCGAGGCAGACGAACTGAAACTGTGTCGAAACAACAAGCAGGCTGTGTGTCAAACCTTTCGGACTCGATGCTGTTTCGAAGCATTGTTTCGACACATACACACAGTAGCCATCTCTATTACTAACTACTCATAGGACAAGGAAAGACAAGGTATTAAAAAAAACAAAAACAACAACTCAAAAAGAACAAATACTAATACAAAGTAAAACCAAGTGTAAAGGACAATAGTTATCAAGAAACAATACAAAAGAGAAAATAAAATGGACAAATACTAATATAAATTAAAATCAGCAACTGCTAAAGACAATAGCTATTTAAATTGAATACAAAATTAGAAAATAAAATGACACTAAATACCCCAATTATAACCAATTTTCAGGTTGAACAGGGTAGACCAAGATGGAACGAGAAGAGGCAATAATGGTCAGCTGTTAAGTGCCCGCTCTCCACCCATCACCTCGTCAAAACAACAACAACATAGCCTTTGACTGTCCCCAGCCTACCTGCAAGGCAGCAGTGTGGTCTCTCTGTTTGACTGGTTATATGACAGCAAACACTTTCATAATTGGGTGCTTGCGTTTAATACAGGGAGATGACGTCACTTGTTTTTTTTTTTTTCTGTGCATATCCTTAATTTTATCTATGGGATATACTTGAAAAAAGTGTGAAAACAATTAACAATGTCTGCCATTTGACAAATAAGTTTTATTTTGTGTGGTTTTTTTTTAATCACAATAACTAATTAAAGCAAAATACAATCTAAACTGGCCAATAAACAGGCGTTGCAAGAGATATTTAAAAAAAAACTACATCCCGATATGAAATCCCACGTATAACAAATGGGATCTCACGTTGTCTTGTTATGTAAATGTGGCATAACATTTTACGTGAATAACGGGTAGTTATGTGTCTTTCATTTGACGTTTGTTTCATATAAATTAGGTGGATTGGATTGAAGAAATAACATTTGTTAAAAATAGGAAGTGGAAGGTTTGAAGTGGTATGAGAAGATTACTAATGTGGAATTGATAACAAAAACCAGACAAGTGTCAGTGGAACAAGAGATGAGAAGAAGACGCTGGCGATGGATTGGAAATACATGGAGGAAGCATGTTGATAGCATTATCAGACAGTTCTTATTTCAGGCATCCCCGTGGTAAGAAACGTGGAGGCAGACTAGATAACACATAGAGAAGAGAAATGGAGACTGATGACAATGATGTGAAAGATGTGGGAAGACCTTGATGACACGAGACAGGAGGGCTTAACATGTATTCATTGAATGCCTATGATCATTCGGAAGCAAAAGGTTATTGATCGATTGATTTAAAGACTCATGCTGTAGATGAGCATGTTTTTACACTTCCTGAATCTTAAGTCAGTTAATAAAGTCCATTTTTAAAGTACATAAAAAGCATTTTTGTTTGTCTTAAGTAGTCTTCATCAATTAATGCTTTTCTTGTTGTTTGCTTTACCATGAGGAAGACTTTATTAGCCGACACGTTCGCGAGTTGGTCATGACGTCTGTAAAACGTTTCTTACCGGTTAAAATCAAATAGCCTTTTTGTCAGTAGTTACACAATTTAAGATCGTCCGATTGGCAAAGCAGTTAGAGTGCTGTCCATTCTCAATACAGTTACCGGATTCCGGAATCAAAACCTGTTACAGTCATGCTCCAGTCTACCCAGCTGTTATTGGGTATTTGACTCTGTTTTCGAGTTAGGGAAGGCATAGACAGCGATGAAGTGAACTGATCACCCCACCTCATAAAGCTGGACATAGTACGGTGAAGTCTCTAACACGGTGAAGTCTCTAACACGGTGAAGTCTCTAACACGGTGAAGTCTCTAACACGGTGAAGTCTCTAACACGGTGAAGTCTCTAACATGGTGAAGTCTCTAACACGGTGAAGTCCCTTTGGCAGTATCTGCTATGCGACCATCATTAGCTGTTACCTTATTTTAAACAGGTGTGGATGCTACACCCCTTCCAACATATTTGCTTTCTTCGTGTTTACCGTTTGCTATCGTATTTTTTTCCTGTAGTTTGTCTTTTTTTTCTTTTTTAATTGTAGATGCTAATTAGATGCTAGAGCTTTCGGTTGACAGAGTGGTTAAAGCGCTGGTCTGTCGAGGCAAAAATGAGGGTTCGAATCACGGTACCGACCCGCTCCAGTCTACCCAACTGTAAATGGGAACCTAACTCTGCTCTTTGAGTGAGGCAAGGAAAAGGCAGCGAGGAAGGGAACTGGTTACCTCACCTCTCGATGCTGGACCTAGTTTGGTGAAGCCTCTAACACTTCACTCCCCTACGGCAGTAGCTGTTATAGGACGACCTTTATCTTTTACTGAGATGCTAGAGTGTCCGATAAACATATTTGCTTTCTTCGCATGCTTACCAGTTGCTTTAATTCTTGATTTTTTTTTTTCGTGTCAAAGGAGTCGTCCACATATGACGTCACACACTTTTTGCTACTTTTAAACATCCCCCCACCCCTTAAAATTTTTTTGGGTGACATTTCGTGAACCTACCACTCTCCCCCTCCCCTCCCCCTATACGACGTCAACAATTTCTTAACCCCCCCCCCCCCCCCCCCCACCACCCCAACTGTTTTCCTAATACTGAACATAAAATAATATAATCAAATGTAAAGTTATTAACTAGTACAGACTAAATAATAATCTTTTAATTCAACTATAATCTAATTAATCAGTCTGTTACAAAGACTGCTTTGCTGGTTAAACGTTACTAAATTTATTTAGAATATCGGTCATTTAATAATATCAATTTAATATCCACAATAACCAAAAAAAAAAAATTAATTAAATGTAAAGTAAACATATCAAGAACTTCGATTCTTTCTTAAGTTAAAGTTTCATAAAATAATGTTAAAGTTGAGAGCAATTTCATAAAAATTCAAGGGTTCAGATACTGACGTCATTATGAATGAATTATTTCTCTTCGTTATCATTGCGGGTGAGAGTAGACAATGAGGATGGAGGTTTCAAAATCTACTTTATTCCGACATCATTATTGAAAGAAGCGATCCTTACTCGCATTTTTATTACGTCACATCTATTCAAGACCCCCTCCCGTATCGTCACACTTCGTCGCACAATTTTGACCCCCTCTCTGGCACTCGTGACATCATATGCATCCACCTCCAAATCATAAAATCGCATTATAAATTATTTTAGCCATGTTGAGCCTATAATTATCTAAAGACAAAAAGTCAGAAAGAAAAAGGAAGAAAGAAAGAAAGAAAGAAAGAAAAAGGAAGGAAGGCAGAAAGAAAGAAAGATAGAAAGACAGAAAGAAAAAGTGAAAAGACATAAGAAACAAGAATGCATCTGCAAAACCATTCCTCACAACTACCTCTCAATAACGCCTCACGTTTTACGTGCTCAAAGAGACCCAAAAAAACTCGTGATATTTTGAAAATCCGATCAAGCTTGTTTTTTTTCTCTCTAACGTGAACATCGACACAGAGCTTCACGACGGCCAGATATCTCATTCTATATCTAATTAATCGCATCAGGATTCTGTGATTAGCAAATTAGCAACACATTTCTGTCCGTCGCAGGACGTTAGCGCTTGTTATTTCGTAAGTTTAACGAAGCCTTATCACTCATCAGATACTCAATGAGTTTCTATATTTCTGTTACAGCGCTGAGTTTTGGTTTAGCTATCTCGGCATCAAGGTAAACTATTGCTTCCTTTAGTTGAGTATTTGCATGTTAATTCTTTGATTACACGTATGTAACTTCCCAAAGAGTTAATGAAGGAGATCAGCTAAAATATTTTGTCCATGTAAAAAGACATAACACTTTACTGAAGACCAAAGTAGAGGGCAGCGTTGAAAGCAAACGTGCAAGAGGAAGACAGCGCTATAAGTGGGAAGATAATATCAAGAGATGGACAGGAAAAAGTCTATCAAGACATGAGACAGGAGACGTTGGAGCCTCAAACTATATAAAATCAAACCGAAAGGTCTTTTATATTTTGAGATGCGCTCTAATATAACCGACTAGGTTGAACGGAGCGCGCCTCGCCACAACGAGGCAAACCTTTATTTAAAAAAAAAGGAGACGTTAGAGATCCATTGTAGCCGACCTTCGATGTGGAGATGGCAGCTGATGATGACCCCCCCCCCCCCCCAACATGACTTATAATAATTATGTTGTGCTATTCCCACTGTACCGACCCTCTGCAGTCTAACTAGCTGTAAATGGGTACCTGATTCTGCTCTTTGAGTTAGGGAAGGCACAGGCAGCGAGGAAGTGAACTGGTCATCCCACCTCTATATGCTGGACCTAGTATGGTGAAGTCTCTAACACTTCACTCCACTAAGGCAGTATCTGCAATGGGACCAGCTTTACCTGTCTATATTCCCACCTGCATTTCCTGATGATGGTACTAGTTCTCATGTGGTCATTTTTTGTCTTTCCATCCCATTTTGACTTCACTGGCTCTTTGTAGTCAAGCTTATCATGACTTATGGTCAGTGGTCTATGCACCACGAAAAAAATGAAAGGTCTGCGTGCTTTTTTAATGAGTGTTCAATTTAGGTTTCAAGGTGCAATGCGCGGCTTTCCATGTTTTCGGAAAAGGTTGCAGGATTTGTTCATTGTTCAATTGAGGACTTTCCACTTAGTATAGATGGCAGACCGAATGACATTAATTGTTCATAAAAAGATCTGTATGTTCGATCCTGTGCCTTTTATTCTGAAAATCTCAATTTTCTTGATGTTGTGTCAGGATTATATCACAGGGAAAAGACACACGTTTTTGAGAATAAATATTGCAAATGATATCAAGATGGCACTTGAAGAAACACCCCTACTAGATGTTTCGTGATATAAACTTGACAGCAATGTAAAGTACAAACTTGACAGCAATGTAAAGTTGGAAGAACACAGAGTGATGTCAAAATAAGGATTCAAAAGGCAAAAAACAGCTTTCACCTAAGTGGAACATACACACCCGGTTATCAAAAGTAATCAACTCCAACAAAAAAAATAAGTATCTTCGACTCAAATGTCAAGTCAGTATTATTGTATGGCTACGAAGCATGGAAAACAACTTTTTTAAAACAACAACCAAGACGTTTGGTTTGGTTTTAAGGACTATCTTCATTGCACACGGACAACATCATCAGTGCTCCGACCTCCTACTTTATAACGCACAAGGAGGATCTCAGCACAGTGCACGAACTCCGTAGCACCGACGAGAATAACAAACCAAGACGTTATAGACTTTCATAAATGGGTGTTTGCATATAATACAACAATTGAAATGACTCGACAATGTCACTAATGTGGACATGATGACAAGAACTAGATATGTACCAGTGAGGCATGAGATGAGAATAAAGACCATGGCGATGGATAGGACATATAAATTAAGAAAACTTGCTGACAGTATTACAAGGAAGTCTTTGTTTTGAAATCCCTGGGGTAAGAAAGGCAGATGAAAACCTAAAAACGCACGGAGAAGTTCTCTCTCTCTCTGGAGAGAGAGATGAAAGGAATGAGAAATACACGGAAAGACATAAAGCTGATAGCACGTGACAGAAGGACTTGGCATGAGTTTGTTTTGCTGTTGTTATTATCGTGATCAACTAACATCTGTAGTCTAAAAGTCAACAGTAATATCAAATAACGTCTACAATATGAAAGTCAACAGTAATATCAAATAACCTAATAAAATCTGAAAGTGAGTAGTAATAACGTATTCAATCTGAAGGTAAGCAGAAATATGAAATATCTTCTCATATGTGAAGGTGATCAGTAACATCAGACACCTTCTTCATCTGAAGTAATTCCGACCAGTTCCATCCATTAGTTGCCCAATCCATATTCATACCGTTTATTTGCTTGACTAGTTCTTCATATGTGTGTTCACTTTCATACCATGACACTAAACTCTATTAAGAAAACTATTAAACTTGATTAAGAGCGGAGAATATAAATCTAGACACTTCGTAAAACATTAAATTATAGATATGAAGAAGATGCATTAACTACAGCAATCGAACATCTTCAGATGGGATGAAATATCTGTATTAACTCCCTTCCCATGGGAACAGCATATGAGTGCGAAGTTATCGTACTGTCGGAAACAGGACATACACAAAGAAACACATTTACTGAACCCCATAGTTTGACCACAGTGGTCTGAGGGGATATCACTGAATTATCTGATAGTAATATATTTAACCATACAAATTCGTGACGATCTAGTTATAGATAGGGGAGACAAATGCATTCAGCGTTAGTGTGGTTCTCTTTTCTTTGGTAGATTTTGGGAGATTGGCCCGTCAGAAAAATACTTCTGTAGAAAGTAGTTGACAGATATGTTCTGTGTTGTTTGTATTAGTAGACAGCTCACATGTGTACAGATATATCATCTTTGTCTTTCTTTCCGTCATTATTTCTTCAGTTAGTAAAATTGTTTAGCTTTTCGTCTATGTTCATGTAACAGACCGATTTTTACTTTACTATAATTGTTTATTATTGTTCATATTATTATTACTATTATTACTGCTGCGGTTGTTGTTACTTTTGTTGTTGTTAGTATTATTGTTAATATTATATTTTCATTATTATTCTTTCGTCATCGGGGAGCCGCGGTAGCGCAGTGGTTAGTGCACTGCCTTCCTAGCTCGGTGGTCCAAGGTTCGATCCTCAGTTGAGGTGGGATTTTTTAGACCGCAAACGGCTCTGGGGTCGACCCAGCTTCATGAATTGGGTACCAGAGCAACTTATGGGAAGGTTAAGGCGGCCGGCGTGATGCTGACCACAACACCCCTAGTGTGTCGATGGTCAAGAAAATATGGGGCTAACACCATATTCCCAAAATGCCTCAGTGGACGTGTAACGGGATCCCTCTTTCGTCATCAAGTTCCATTTTGCTGCTGATGGAACATGGAACCACAACGTCCACTGGTCCAAGCCTGCACCAGGCAGTCACATGCTTTTGCAGCGGTGGTGTCTGCAGCAACATTTTGTGGGACATTACTCTTCAGACCTGTCCCCTGGTAACTACACCAAACAGTGTGTGTGAGTGTGTGGGTGTGCGTGCGTGTATGTGTGTGGTTGTGTGAGAGAGAGAGTGAGAGAGAGAGAGAGAGAGAGAGAGAGAGAGAGAGAGAGAGAGAGAGATTATTATCATTATATTGAACACCAAGGGGTAGAGGGATAGACATTACAAAAATTCTTCGACACTGACTAGCTTACAGCAGCCAATGTGACGCACATGCCTAAATATCGCAAAATTCAGCTACCCGCTACGCTTAATGTTTTTGTCATGCCTCGACTGTCGTCACAAGAGCGATGGCAAGCTGTTGGTATGCTCATCAGTGGAATGGCGACCAGAGAAGTTGCCAGACATTTCAATTGTGACGAGTCCACTATATTGAGGCTGAACCAGCGATTTCGGGCGACAGGTACCACCAATGACCGTCCCAGGCTTGGTCAACCTCGTGTAACAACACTAGCTCAAGATGACAGTGAGTGCGACTTTTGTTTTTACACCTAGGGTTGACAACTGCTTAGGAGCCGGTTCTGAATTGTCTTATGTTTAATAATGCAGCAAATTTGGGTTAGTAAATGGATCAGAAATGTAAAAACAGTGGTTTCATGTATTTTAAATTTAGCACAACGAGTTGTGGTTCATAAACTAATGCGATGCGTTTTTAATGGCGGCTTGTATATTATTATAGACAGGAAGGATTTGTTTTTGGTTGTTTCCCTCTACCTTTGGAGATTCAAAAACAAGGACATCTTTAATGCTACTGTTGAGTAAAATTCATAACGATTATGTGTAACGTATCTTCAGCTCCGGCAGAGCTTCATTTCTCATATTTGATTACGGATTTATTCACAATAAACGAAAATGACGTCATGCCGGGAAAGAACTGAAGCAGACGCCAATTTAGCAGAATTGGGGGTTTTATCGTCTGCAAAGAAGAGATGCCTATTGTGTTTTAATGCGAGAGGTCGCATGTGTGTTTGCTCCTGCAGTCTTCTGTGTTTTACCTGAATTTTACCATCACTAGGGCACCATTATACTCTGTTGATGTGTTCCTGGCTTCTTTGAATGTCAGGAAGTACTTTTCATTATTGTGTCGAATGTATCAAATATATTAAACTGTTGAGAATGCAAGGACAGCGTCTCCATAGCGGAACGGACTGCCTAACGACATTATGAAGACTGCATATTACTGCCTTTGCCATTGGGCGTGAAACTACTGATATCATTGATGGAGCTATGTAACTGTATATGAATAACGTGTATCTTGTGAACGTTGAAGAGGAGTTTCGCTTACATTGGAATTAACGTTGATACGTGTCTATCGACATACCCCTATGTTTGTATTTGGCCACGGACATTGTTCCGCATAATATATATTACTATAACTGATGGACGGCACGCATCAGCTACCAACAGTTTTCTTAAGGTGTGTCCAATCCGTCTGCAAGTATTGTAAACAAAGCTGTATGCACTGCTAAGAGAATCGAGAATTAAACAACACAAATATGGACATAAAGAATAAGAAAATTATAGTCTGTAAAATGTCTTGCCTATGAAAAGCAACCGTGGCGGGATTTTCGCCCCTGCTCTACAGCAATGGTCCACTAATGGCCAATTTCCGAGTAAAAGTGTGAGGGTTTAAAAAGGTATCAACATTCGCTCAAGATAACTCTTAGCGGAGATGTGAATAGAATACAGAGGATTCTATTCAAGGGAGCCTCACTGGAATTGTATATAGTGGCAAGCATAAAAAAATGAGATCATTTAAACTGCTTTGAACTTTTTATTCTCCGCCCCTTGTGTGAGGAAAATTATTTACCTTTATTTTCTGAGCCCCCAGCTGAAGGTGATTCGGCAAAATAATAAATTAATAGCTCCATATGGTTATGTATTCGACAAAATGAGTCATACGGGTGCAGACATACAATTCACTCAATAGTGATTAATCCAACTATAGATTTACATTTACAGATAAACAGGTTTAATAATCACTTATTAGTTAACAAGGTGAAATAAATAAAGATGTTTATAAAAGTGAAGCGATGATATTTGTCATCATCGAACGATATTAAATTGTGGTGGATAAGAGAACAAAATTGGAAATGTCCATTGGCTGACTTGGTATGTTAATTACCTGACGGTGTGGTGTCAGCTGGCGTTTGGTTCGGTCGTTGTTGGCTCCAACAGGTAGTTGGACTGTTCCGTCTCTTCAGGAGTTTAAGCTTGTTGGCAGTAGCACGCCCTTTGCAACGCGGTCGGGGTTACTACTTAGGTTGCTTTGTCACGTGTACTCAAGACCCGTCTATTATCGGTGTCTACAGCGCTACTTCTGGCAACTTTGACCAAAAGCTGAAAAGAGACAAATGTCTCTGCTAAGTATCAGGCCCCCTGATATAATCTTCAAACTTCCATCCACCATTTCATCTTCTTCAGAATTTAAGCCCCCATTCCTGAGCATTAAATTTGGACCCATTGAGTCGGATGAAAGTGTTTTGGACAGCGGGAGAAGACAATTGAAATATTTGTATACATATATATGCATATAAAACGTAATAACATATTAATATAAAAAATATATACACCATAATATTATCATCTACTCCCTGCTTTCTATGGAGCCTGGGGCCACTTCTGCTGATGGTTCCTTGTGAGGAAACCCGCACGAAGCAGCCGACAGCTCTTGCAGTGGAGGTTCATATAACAAGTTATTTGAAGTGATGAGGTTACCAGCCCAATCAGCGACTGTAAATCCACAAGCAATTTATACATGTCAAAATACAAAATTATAAAATATACATATTACAACTTACCTCGATATCGGGCGAACTAATACACAGAGTAGATGCAAAAAATGGTCGTAATTTACTGCAACTAGTTTTAGATACAGTTATCCCTTAGATAGAGGAAGTTACAGCTCACTGAATCTTTCTACTATTTCCACTTGAGGAAGATCCTAAGGCTTTGGCTTCCTTTATTAATACGGGAGTTTTAATTCTCTAATTTTAGCAGTTACTCCTAATCTTGTGGCCAGTCCGATAAGGAATCCTATTTACGAGCTCTTATTTTGGATGGTTGTGATCTCCTCAGACGAGATAGGAATATGCAGTGCGGAAAAACTTAAAATGTTTAAGGTCATAAAGTAAATTTCTGCCAGCACACACATATGGCTCTCCAGTGGTTCCATTCGGGAAAGATCCAATCTGAAATAGTTTAGTATAGCATTTCAGTCCAAACCAACCACAATTAAGCGTCTGATTTTGGTAGGGGTTTCCCCAAACCTCATGTTGAACATTACAACATGACACATACGATATTTCCCTCGCATGTTATTTTCAAACTAATCTGCACACACCACATGACCATATAAGGTCTTGCCACTTCAATGTTACTCGTCATGTTTACAAACATCCTACATCACCTATCTGTCACTAATAATATCTTCCAAGATGTTACTTTCTCATAGTTGTTTATTGAAACAAATTCATCTGCCGGAATCGTTATTTTTCGTATTCCACTTCTTTCCATCTAGTTATGTCGGCAAAGTTAACCCATTAGTTTCAAATAACATCTGTTGCCCAGGTTGGAAAATCCGAGACACCATTATCCTGCGGCAATACTCTGCGAGTCCTGTCTACGAACCAAATATTCGTTATCTACATCCCCCAACACAAGTCTAGGTTTTCGCCCCATGCTGTCTGGTGTAAAAAATATTAGACTGTTATCTCTCGGTCGTGCGTCCGGCTTAACAATAAGGATGGAGGTAGACTTTTAATCCATCTAGTGTGGACGATTAATCAAAGAAACACGTCGACGTGGATGCAAAACAGACCAAGCGGTCAGGTAAACCAGGTTAGCGTGACCAGATAACCTCGATCAATGAAAGTGTACACAAAATAATGAAAGAAAGAAAATGAGAAGGGATGATCGAGTAACCTGTCGGACAGAACTGAAGACAAGAAAAAGATGACGGACGAATTTCGTCAAAGGGAATAACAAAAGAGAAGTTGACATATAGTTGTCAGTAACAAGTACAAAGTAAAAGTAGTCACATAGCAGATAATGCTTGGGGGGATTGAAGTGTTAGAGATTTGATTATACTAGTTCCCGCTTTTTTTAGGTGGAGTCACCAGTTCCCTTCGCCTTTATTAACCCACGGGCAGAGCCAAGTACTCATTTACAGATGGGTCAACTGGATCGAAATTAAAACTGAGAATCATAAAGTGTTATATATATTCTGCATTTCTGTATGGTGCAGAAACATGGACGATGAATAAGCATTTGGAAGAAAGAATTGAGGCTCTTGAAATGTGGATATATAGAAGAATGGGGCGTATCTCATGGAAAGAGATGAAAACAAATAAGGAGGTCCTAGAAAATTTAGCTATGAAAAGAGAACTAATGAGGGAGGTCAAAGTTCGGCAGCTAAAATACTTTGGCCACATAAAAAGGCATAACACCTTGCAGAAGACCATAATAGAAGGGAGAGTTGAAGGCAAAACGTGCAAGGGGAAGACAGCGTTATAAGTGGGAAGATAATATCAAGAGATGGACAGGAAAGAGTTTATCAGAGTGCACCACCAAGACAAGAGACAGGAGACGTTGGAGATCCATTACAGCCAACCTTCGTTGTGGAAATGGCAGCTGATGATGATGACAAAACTGGTTCGTGACGCCACCAGGTTTTGATCCCGGAACCCTGTAACTTAGTCGCAAAAAGCAAGAGTTCTAACCGCTGGCCAATCGGGCGATCAGTAACGCAGTCAAAGCCAGCCCTAGTGATTTATCAATGTGGTGCGAGGTCTCATGATGGCGCACCCCCTCCCCGTAACGTGATCTCTTGTAATGTTTGCGAGACACAATTTCATACTATTAAGTTGGATCGCATTGCAGTTTCTGCAAAGGATTTTCACCGTAGCAATTTACAAATACATATAAGACGCTTCCATTGTTTACATCTTATGTTTGGTCTTTTTTAATATTCTTATTCAAGTGCAGAGGGTGCTCAGTGCTCTGTTTTTTGTTTGTATTTTTGTTAAGAAAAAAAATTGAATAAAATAAGCATTGAAACAACGAATACTTAAGAAATGATATCAGCGTAAACATAAAAATAGTTCGTATTTTATACTCTGAAACAATCTTGCTTCAATTGTTTTGTTTTTTTTTTTCAACATTTTAAGTTTTTTAACTTACATTTCGGCACCTCTCCCAAAATGGCGCCGGTGCGACCAACCCAAGAGCCGGCCCTGAACACAATAGTGGCGAATATCAAATATAAGCCAAGCTTGGAATACATGCAGCAACAACAAATGAAATTGTTTATGATCAGAACAAAAACTGACCACCCAACATCACACACTATCAAAACGTATAATACAATAATGATCCAGACGAAGATGCCTCGGCTTTCCTGGTAGGTTCTCTATTTTCTGACAAAACACATGGCATCGTCTTGAACTCTTTGACATGTTTCCTTTTGTCGCTGTAGACATTCGTATGTGACTCCCTGGGGTAGACTGTCACTACTGACCACGTTCTTGGCGTATCCATCTTCATGACATATTTCTTCTTTCAGCCGATCCGAGTTCTCAAATATTTGTCCAGCTGTTATTCCCCCGACGCCGCTTACCGGCACGAAAGTAATCTGTTTGTGGTGTGTCAGTATGTTTGTGGTGTGTCAGTATGTTTGTGGTGTGTCAGTGTGAATAAGTCTTTTGATTAATACCTTTATTCATTGTATATGTCATACACAGGGTGATTATTCTTCTCCCTTGTTGGCCTTTCAAGGCGGTTTGCGTAGCACCATGTTGTACGCCTTACGGCCCAGTGCATCCGTGTTCAGCATGCATTTATTTGGGACTGCTTCCCAAGCCTTTCGTTTTCCATGACTTATCTGCAAGGCAGCAGTTGTTTGTCATTAAGGTTGTTTCTCCTAGGAACTCTGCCTTTCACGGACTAAGGAGTCTTTTCTACCCGGGTTTGTGTGAAGTTTTTCTTCTTTTAGGCGGATGTCTCTCCAAAACTAGTATGCTTCTCCTGCACTGATTTTTTTGCAGGGTTTACTTCCTGACTTTTGCCAGGGTAGTTCCCTTGGCATGCACATGGTGGGAATTTGGGGCATGCCCACACGCCAATGGGTCCAATATTTCTGCACCCTACAAGGGGGTATGCTTCTCCGAGGGGATTATGTAGGGTCCCCCACCCATAATCTATTGTTTTTACCCTGTAGACTCTGAGGACCCGTAATTATAATTAGAGTGATTGAAAAGTAAAGTCCGCTGGGAGGACAACATTAGACAATCTTTGAAGGACCGAGGACTAGAATGGAACCCGGCCAGGAGGAAGACAGCCGATAGAATAGTCTGGCGCTCTCTCTTCCAAACCTCTACACCTCACGGTAGAAGGGGAACGACTAAGTAAGTAAGTAAGTGATTGAAAAGTGCCGTACTATTTTTAATGTTGATATCCTCACGTGTAACCATTGGGTATACGCAACACTAATGTTAAAACAATACGCAATAATTGTCATTTGATCAATAATTTGTGTAACTCCTGCACACAAAATACTCGTAAACTTACAAACTTACTTAGTAATTCTTCTTCAACCCTGAGGTGTAGAGGTTTGGAAGAGAGAGAGAGCGCAATACTATCCTATCGGCTGTCTTCCTCCTGGTCTGGTTCCATTTTAGTCCTCGGTCCTTGAAAGATTGTCTAATATTGTCCTCACAGCGGACTCCTGGAGGTCTGGATCCCTGGCTCTTAGTTCCCCATACTTGTCGTGGTATCCGATCTTCTCCCATTCTGCGGACATCGCCAAACCATCTTAGTGGGGACTGTTCTACTTGGGTCTGCAGGGGTTGAGTTTTTAGGCCTTGACGTATCGTCTGGTTGCGGACCATGTCTCTTCTTGTTACTTTAATCGCCTTCCTCAGATACCTCATTTCTGAGGTTTGGATCTGGCTTTTGTGGGTTGTAGTCATTGCCCATGACTCGCATCCATACGTCAAGACTGGGACATAGGTGTACCGGTATACAGCCATATTCGTCTTCTTACCAACTTCTCTTTTGCTGTGGAATCCTCGATTATGGCCTGAAAAAGTCTCCCAGCTGCTGCTCTTTGGGTAGTCAACTATTCTTTAATGCCTCCCTTTCGGTCTATGACAGTTCCAAGGTATTTAAAGTGGTTGACCTACTCCAGGACCTGTTCTCCTAGCTTAATCTGATTTACACAAAATAAAGCGAAACAAAGTCCATAATTGCCAATAAACTGACGTTACTAGAGACAACAACTGGTTCCCGCCATAAAATATTGTGTTGAACAAAACGACACTTACGCTCATTTGTACCGTTAATGTGATTTGTTGTCGGTGTTGTTGGTTAACTAGGGTTGCTGAGCTTTGCTGAACTTCTCGCTCTTTTGCAGCCAATACCAAGTTGAAGACTCCTTGGTGTTATCTACACTGTAAGTCTAGGCTTTTCCTGTGGCTTTTCTGCCATTCCTAAACGTGTTGAATTGAAGTCATGAGCTCCAGTTTCTTCATCATTTAAAGGATCATCACTTCTGATCCCACGCTAGGAGTAAGAAGCGTGTGGCATACTGTGCATTCCCCGCCATCTAAGGGAGCTCTTCAAATATGCAGAGGTAAAATATTGTGCTCTGGTTCTGGGCTCTCCCAAGGATTTGTCACGTCCTACACAGAGCCTCTTCTTAGCTCCCCCTACCCATCATGGGCCCATCGCAAGATCCTCCTGCATGCAGCCAACCAGGTAAAAATCCAGAGTCACGTCTGGGGTCCAAGTGACCCCTCCAAGCTTAGTGTACAATTATGGGTTCTCAACATGTGTCACAACAGGGGGAATCCCTGAAAGTGTGTAGATGATTTCAAGAGTCTATGAAGGTGTAATTATCCTCACAAACAGAGGTTCACATCCAAATCTACATACTATAGCATTGTGCACAGCTGGTGGTCATATAAGGATGACTCCAGATATGCCTTCATGCATGTTAATGTGATATCGCATTCTTCTTTCTTTGATCCTTAGCCGCCGACCGTCAAAGCAGTCAGTGGCCATCACGCCTAGTGGCGTCTTGTAGGGCAACAACAAATTGATTCCACTTTGCTCGGTCGATGGCCATCCTTCGTACAGTGCCCCAACTCTGGTTCATTCTTTGCATCTCAGCCTCCACAGTCCTCCGCCAGGTTATTTTTGGTCGGCCTCCCTTTCGTTTTCCTTCAGGGGTCCAAAGCATAGCTGTTCTTGTGATGGCATCGGGGTCTCTTATGAGGACATGGCCAACCCAGCTACAGCGTCTGCCAGCTATGATGGTGTGCATGTCCTCTTGCTTGCTCCGAGTAAGCAGATCTTGGTTGGTGATGGCATTCGGCCAAAAGATACGGTGAATTTTTCTTAGGCATGTTGTGTGAAAAGAGGACAATTTCGACATTTCCTTCTCTGTAACTCTCCAGCATTCCGCACCATAGAGAAACACAGAAAGCACACAGCTCTGATATAATCTTAATTTTGTGCTTGTGCTGTATTGAGAGGACTTTCAGGTGTTGTTTAGGCTAAAAAAGGCTGTTCTTGCCTTATTCATTCTGATGTTGATGTCTTTGCCTGCCCCACCGTCTGGTGTTACAATGCATCCTAGGTATGTGAAGGTGTCTATCTGTACCAGTTGCTGATTCCTTACTGATGTAGCGGGAGGTTATTTAAAAGTATATATTATGTAAGAGTATGCCAGTAACGAGTTCTGACCTTACAAGTAATACCCCAGTCTTAGAAATAAGCACTGGTGTATTGTTATCATAAAAATAGTCAGACTGTGAAAACCCTGGCCCAGTTGGTAAGAAGTAGTACCAGGATTTAAGGTGTCTCCTCCCTGTGACTATCTTATGATTACTTATATGCTAGGGGATAAGTAAAATGTACATTCACTGAACCCACAAAATGGAAGAAGTGAATAAATCCTCAGGTACAGTAAAATAGTTTAATAATTGCACTATTATTCTGTTTCTACTAGTTGGAAAAGAGTATACACATATATATATATATAAATATTCACACAATTACTATTATTGTCTGTTTAGACTTCAAGATCTTAAATAATAAAGTTACTGAAATCACTGTTATTAGTCCTTTGAATTTAAGGATAACTGTCATCAATTGACTGAGTTTCTGTATGGTTAATTATTGTTTTGAACTATTGGCTGTTTCACATGTATAGGTGGTCAGTGTCAAACAGGACACTTATCTTTCCAACTTGGTACTGCTGAAACTGTCCTTTGCTGATATCAGACTTGGTAGGCCCAACAGTAGGGATGCCAATGACCAGTTGAAGTTCACTCTTTGGGGTCCTGCACTTTTGTGGGATGGCCTCGGATGAACTACACCGGCTTCTGATACTGGACAGTCTGGTTTGAGTTATTTCATGGAACCTGCAACATATCAGCCTTGGCTAGTATCTGGCTAGACTTGTAGCTGACTAGCACAGATGTCAGACCAGTCAGTCATCAGATGTCACCGTTATACAATCATAGTAAGCAAGGACATCATTTCAGTGATATAGCATTAATAACATTTCAATTAAGTGTAACTGACTAGCACATAAGTCAGACAAGTCAGTCATCAGGTGTCAAAGTTATACAGTCATAGCAAGTAACATCATTTCAATGATGCAGAATTAATATTAACCTATCAGTAATAAACATCATCTGGTTTATTCCGCTCCTATACATCCCTTCATATGCTATAACTTGATCCTTCCAAATCATATCAAGTACAAATTCAAATACTGATGCTATCCTTAGCATCTACACAAAAGTAATACATAAATAAAGAAAGTGAGTGACCACGTGATCAGGTTGCTTTCTACTGAAACTGGCTATAGAACACTCCAGTTTACCAGCTGTAAATGGGTACAAAGTTGTGCGCTCGAACTAGGGAAGGCAAAGGCAGCGAGGAAGGGGACTAGTCACCTTAGCCTCGTAACTGGGATCTTCCATGATGAAGTTTCTAACACTTCATTTCCCTATGACAATCTCTGCCATGGGACTGCCTTTATCTTCGTAAGCGATAATGCATTTAATATCGACGAGATACAGCATTAAATATAATAAATATTTTCTATTTGGCTGTGGGGCTAGTTTTGATACGTTTTTGTACAAGCCACCATCTTCCACTAAGCACATGAATAAATCATATTAAAATAATAATACGTTATATCAATGAATATTATACAGGCATATTTTGTGAATTCTAAATGAACCTGTAATACAAAATAAAAGAAATTATTATACAGGATAGCTATCGTAAATTCGCTTACCCTCAGACTCCAGACACTTAGACTGAAATTTTCTGGCGATCCGCTCACACTTCAGATGGATTTAGAGTCGTGGCGTTATCTGCCCTCAGTCTTGTCTCAACCTCTTGCGTTGTGTATCTCTCTCAGTTTACCGATCCGCTACTTATACGCAAAGCGCGGACGTATCGGAGAGTACCGACGTCACAGCCTAAACCTAACCTGAAAAATCCTTCCCGAACAGTGATTTCGGCCGATCTGTGCGTCGACTGAAATTTTGCCTTTATCATTCTCGGCATATATAATATCCATATTGTTCCATCTTATCTAGTTTTATACAGCTGATAAAACTCTATCTTCCTATCCATGTAAATTCCCAAACTGTTATTTGTTGATTTTAATATTTAGAACAGAAGTGGGTTTACATGCTTTTAGCGTAACTGTGGGCAGCCGAAATACGCATATATCTCCGTACATGAGAACTTCCTACCGTTCCATCTTATATGCAGTTATACACCATCCTTCCCTGTACTGAAATGTAAAATCCTTTTCATACGGATTCCCTTCTGTTGTTATTTATCGTTGGCGATTTCCTCTGTCCGATATACATTTCGCTGATACGCCGCCATTTTGAAAGCGGTCACTCGATCGTAGATGGGTTTATAAATCTAACTGAACTCATTTGCAATGACTTGAAACCAATTTTGCGACAACTGATATGGGCTCAGGGTTGCTCACATTGAGCTTCATGACCTCTGACTTCTTTAAATTGATGTTCAAGCTTACCTGCTGGCTAAACTTATTAAGTCTATCCGTTTTTTCCTGTATGTATTGATGTGAATGTGCTAGTAGTGCAATGTCATTTGCATATTCCAGATCTTCCAATGTAGAAAATGTAGTCCATCTTATTCCTCTTGGATTGCCCTCTGTTGTCTGGCGCATCACCCAGTCTATGACTGTTAAAAATAGAGTGGTTGATAAGAGGCATCCCTGTCGTACTCCTGTCTTCACCTCAAAGGTTAGGTTGCTCTGCCCAACACTACACGTAAAGTTGCCCTAGAGGCTTTTTATGATTGACACTATGCAGCTTGGAATTCCATAAGCTGTCAGTATTTTCCATAAACTGTCCCTATGTATGCTGTCAAAAGCTATTTCAAAATCAACGAAATTAATGTACAGCTGTCTTTGCCATTCTGAGCACTGCTCTATAATGTTCCTGAGAGTGAATATATGATCTACACATCTTCTGTTCTTTCTAAATCCTGCTTGTTCTTTCCTCAGTTTGTGGTCTACTGCTTTTGAAATTCTCTGTATAATTATCCTGCCTAGTATTTTGCTGGGAACTGAGAGAAGAGTGATTCCTCTCCAATCATTGCAGTCTGCAAGATCTCCCTTCTTGGGCAATTTGACAATTATTCCTTTGTTCCACTCTGATAGTGTTGTCCCTATTTTCCAGACTTGTGCAACTAGTGGTTCTAATAGTTCTGCTGCTAGCTCAGGGTCTGTCTTAAATAGCTCTGCATTTATGTTATCGTGGCCAGGAGCTTGTCCGTTCTTTAACCCTTTGATTGCTGTGATGATTTCTTCTTTTCGTGGAATGTCTGTATTTACATCTAGATCGTTTTCAGCCTCAGGAACATTCAATTGTGTCTCTGATGGTTCCTTGTTCAGAGTTTCTCTGAAGTGCTCTGTCCATCTTGTTTCCTGTCCCTCTGCTGTCGTGATGAAATTTCCTTGCTTATCTCTTACTAATGTAATATTGTTTGCACTTCGTTTTCCGCTGATGAATTTAGTTATTTTGTATACTGTGCTTTGTTCATTTCTCAGTGCTGCCTCTTCTGCCTGTCTTGCAAGATCGTCTAGAAAATTCCTTTTGTTGGCTCGGGTTTGGCGTTTAACTTCCTTGTCCAGCTGACTGTACTGTTCGCTATATAGTTGCTTTAACCTGGGGGACTTCGCTTCAGTTTTTTATTTCTTTTCATTTCCTTTCTCAGTGTTATGGTGTTTAATGTTTCTGGTGTTATCCAGTCTTGCTTCTTCCTTTCCTGGAATCCCAAGCATGGTTTGCTGATTTCCTTATATATTGTTGAAATGGTGTTGAATTTCTGGTCTATATCATCAATCAATGTCTTTTCCTAACTTTTGGCAAATTGATATCGTTTCTTTATGTCAGCCGCAAAAGCTCTTCTGGTAAGGGGGTCCTTCAATTTGCTGATGTCAAACCTTTTCTGTGTAGTTACAGTTGGTCCAGCCCTTCTTAGTTTCACTTTCACTATTAAATGGTGATCACTTCCCACATCTGCACCTCTTCTTACCTTCACATCTTGTAATGCATGTCTCCATCTACCGTTAATCATGATGTGGTCTATCTGGTTTCTGTCCCGACCATTTGGTGATTCCCATGTT
Source organism: Oreohelix idahoensis (assembly GCA_024509875.1). Lineage (NCBI taxonomy): Eukaryota > Metazoa > Mollusca > Gastropoda > Stylommatophora > Oreohelicidae > Oreohelix > Oreohelix idahoensis. Next base: position 606,759 of record JAMPIV010000371.1, read on the forward strand.
AATTTGTGAATTTATTTATGTGGGAAAAGTGTCCTCCAATGACCAGGTTGTTAATACTACAAAAACTTATTAATTTATCCCCATTTTCGTTTGCTGTTCCGCTGCCGCATTTCCCCATTACTCTTTCATTATATGTATTGTGTGTACCAACTTTCGCATTGAGGTCCCCCATTACTATAATAAGATCATATTTAGGTGTGTCTTCCATTTCTTTCTGCAGTTGTTGACAGAATTCATCCTTGACCTCTTCATCGCTGTCATTCGTTGGTGCGTAGCATTATATTATTGTAGTATTGGTGAATCTACCTCTCAATCTTAATATTATCAGTCTGTTGTTGATGGGTTTCCATTCCAGTAATGTCCTTTCTATTCCTTTCTGTAGAATAATGGCTACGCCTTCACTGTGCTGTCCATCCTCTCTTCCAGAGTAAAGTACTGTTTCTCCTGTTGCTGTTTTAACTTTTCCTGCTCCTGTCCATCTGCTCTCGCTTATCCCTAGAATGTGTAATCTATAGTTTCTCATTTCTGCTGTGACCTGTTTTAGTTTACCCGTCTCATTCATTGTCCTGACATTCCAAAATCCTATTCTTGTATCATGTTTTGCGGTCAGGACGTCCGTTCTCATGTCAGTGGCTTCCTTTAGGCTTTCACCACTGACAGTCATACGAGCCTCAGACTCCGGATGTCCGTCCCGCAGCAAAGTTTGTTTATTCGTTGTTGTTTCCGTAACTTCAATTTTTTTTTTTTTTTACATAAACAGGGGTGTCAGCCCTATGCTAAAACCCCCAACCTGGAGGACCAGGGTGTCTGCTTTAGTCTGACCCCTGCCCGCGCAAACCTGTCCAGCTTCACCGGTGTCAATACCTTGTCGAGGTATGGCGGCTTGCTTACCCTGATTACCCCCAGAGCTATGCCAGCGGGAGTTTTACTCCTGGAAGGTTCTACCAAGCTGGATATAGCATTGCATGCAAGGAAATTGCAGTTAATTGTCTTTATTGTGATGTTTGTTTCATGCAAATTAATTCGGTAGGATTGAAGAAATAACTTGGTTTGGTTTGGTTTTAAAGACTATCTTCCTTGTACACGGACAACTTTCATCAGTGATCCGACCTCCTCCTTCAGATAACACAAGGAGGATCTCAGCACAGTGCATGAACTCCGTGGCACCAGCGAGAATCTCAGTCTTTGCACATAGGAATCTCACATTCTATAAATATTTTTGTGGTGTGTAGGTTTGTAATTTTTAAATTTTGCCAGGGCAGCGGCCTTATGGCCTATTGTTTACGATTTCAAACTGTCGTGGGATTTTTAACGTGCACAGCTTGCACACGGGACCTTCTATTTTTTCGCCGTTATCCAAGAAAGAAAGGTATCTTATCTCACTACCCAGGAGACCAGGGGAAATACGGCATAATTTGGACCACTGATTCTGAAGAAAAATGTCCATAAATTATATTCCCTCTAATGGGAATCGAACCCGGTACCTTTAGAATTCGAGGCGGTCGCCATACCTCTGAGCTATTACTAGGTCCCCCAAAGAGGTATAACTTGAACAAAGAACTTAAAAATAGGAAGTAACTTTTCAATCACCTTATAGAATAAAGAGCACTACATACCCTAATTATAAGGTAATATGCTATATGGAATAATGAGCACTACATACCCTAATTACAACCCTCATGGGATTGAACCAGGTACACCATAAGCCGAGTACACCATGAATTAGCCAAAAGATGGATTGGACACCGAGTACACCATGCATAAGCCAAAGATGGATTGGACACACACTGAAGAAAACTGTTCAAAGCATTACAAGACATCCTTGTTCTGGAAGCCCTCAGAGCTAGAAGGAGACCCAAAAACAGACGGAGAAGGCTATTGGAAACATGAATGAAAAGACTGAAGAAGACATGAAATGACGTTGAGCGGATGGCACAGACCATGAAGATGTGGCATGACTTGTGAAGGGCTACGCTTCATGTAGATATGAAGGGTAATAAATAAGTGAAGCCTGTGATTTAATTTTATATTGTTTACTAGCAATAACCCGTCAAACCTAACGGGTTTTTAATTATATTGTGCTGTTTCAGTTCCCGGATGAGCAGATAGAAGTACATTCTTAGAGTGTTTTTGGTTTCTTTCCATTATACAGTGTAATCAAACTGTTCATGAACACCGTCATTTGAACGCTTTTCTTTGTTGATTGTAACTATTTTCGGGAGAGTATATATAATGGAAACAATACAATTTTTCAACACGGTTGCATTCCTCAGCTGGGACCAACATACATACGGCGAGAATTATATTATTTTAGATTCAATTTAAAAGTTCTTTGATGACTACATTTCGTGTGAAAGTGCGTGGATTGTTTTCAAAGAGTGTTCCCTGATAATAAGTGGTTTTAACAAAAACTTTCAAGTTTTCATGATTTGTACATCGGGTGAGGGCTCATGCACACCAATTTTTATGCACCTTTTCTTTGTCGAGCGCTACTAATTTCGTGAAAGAATAAAAAAAATAAAAATAAAACCAAAGTATTTGTTTTATATAACACCCACACCGCGCAAGTTGCACACCGTGCGTTGCGCACTTTTTTTTCTGACGCGAGTTACTATTTTGAGTGAGACCGACCGACGTAACATACATCGGTAATTATGTGGGATGGGATGGGATGGGATTATCTTTGATTCGATTAACAGAGTGGTTAGACCGCTGGTCTCTCGCAGCAAAGGTGCCGGGTTGATTCACGGTATTGACACACTCCAGTCTACCCAGCCGTAAATGGGTACCTGACTTTGCTTTTGAATTAGGGAAGTAAAAGGCACTGAGAAAAGAAAAATAATCACCCCACCTCTCAATGCTTAACTTGGAATAAAGGAAGTCTTTAACACTTCATTCCGCTACGGCAATATCTGCTACGGGACTACCTTTTACCTTTGGTTAAGTTTTTGGTCCTGTACATAGACATTCTCTTATAAACTACCTTCGTCGAGGGTGTCGGTAAAGAATGTGCTCAACTCCGACTCCAGTAATTTTGTAAATACGACTCCAACTCCGACTCCAGTAATTTTGTAAATACGACTGCAACTCCGACTCCAGTAATTTAGTAAATACGACTCCAACTCCGACTCCAGTAATTTAGTAAATACGACTCCAACTCCGACTCCAGTAATTTAGTAAATACGACTCCGACTCCAGTAATTTAGTAAATACGACTCTAACTCCTACTCCAGTAATTTAGTAAATACGACTCCAACTCCGACTCCAGTAATTTTGTAAATACGCCTCCAACTCCGACTCCAGTAATTTAGTAAATACGACTCCAACTCCAGGAATTTTGCAAATACGACTCCAACTCCGACTCCAGTAATTTAGTCAATACGACTCCAACTCCGACTCCAGTAATTTAGTAAATACGATGTCGTGAGAAATTCTAATCCACATATATAAATTAAAACGTAAATGTAAAGCCTAACAAATAAATTTAATAAAAGGAAAGAATAATGGTAAAGAACAGTGCTGTCACAATGACTGTACGCGAAATCCCCCTTGTTTTCTCCTTCGTCTGCAAATTGTAACGTTTCACGTTGATAGTAAAAGCCTACTGCTTCAATACCCGCTTTCTACGATAAAACGTGTACTGCCTTTCTAAGAAAAACCTTGAGATACGCAAGCTGACCTATATTTAATATTCCATTCATGTCATTTTATACACTAAGTTACCATAAACGAAAGACAGATGGACTAAGGATAGAAAGAAAGGGAGGGGCTGAAAGCCGGAACGCAGGCAATACTACCACAGTCTCGCGATACACAATTACTACTAACACGCGTGTAAGGCCACAAGCACTAGCTTTTTTTCAAATCGACAGTGATAAAAAACACTACCCATACGAGTTAGGTTTTAAAAACTTACAAAACGCTTATTAGGAAACATGACATTATACTGGTTTACGTTTGAAAACATTACAGTACCCAGACACCACATCGTATTCGAAGTGAACAGGAGGTAGAAGAAAATGCATATTTTGAACGCAGCCCCTTAGCCCCATTAAATTTATATATTTGGGTTCCTTAGGACTTGCTGACAAAGAATATGTTAAACGTTACGCAAATAGTCTAGGAATTAACAAATTATAGCCAAAAGAAATAGTGAGGGATGTCAAACAACACCAAAATCAGAATCGCTCAGTGGCAGATTTTCACACCACCATTGTACGGGAAATAGGCTGACATGTTACCTCCTATTTGATTGGCGGAAAGTAAATGTAAGGCTAAACACGATTAGTCGGACTATAAATACTACTTCTTTGTTGTTAGGGAAACGTGAGTAAGTGTACTTTTTTTCAAACGCTTGTGTAAACATGGCACGATTGGTTAGACCCGCCAATATAGTCAATCAGAGGCGTCAGGTCAGCACCACATTTGCAAATAAACTTACTAAAGAACCAGTGCGTTGAGCGCCAGTGCATATTTTTCTAAATAAAAGCCTGGGACATCGGCAGATCGAAATTGTGCTATATTCATTGCCAGTCAACGTAACTGTGTATTATTCCATGAATTGTGGTAAGCTTGAAATATTTGATATCTTTTTAATGAAAATTGAATGTAAATTGATAATTTATGTCTGTATATATGTGTGGTTCAGTAGCGAACATGAGGTAAAGCCTATATAGTGCTCCAACCTGAACAGAAGGTGTCGGAGGAAAGTAAAACTACATGGAATTGCCAAACAGTACACTGACACCTATCTTATTGACTAGAAAGACATAATGCTGGAATAGCAGAGGCGTGGTAACCATTAGGGAGGAGTATAATGGTGAAAATTGTTTCAGATGAAGATAGCAGTTGGCCTACCACTCTGAACTCAGTGTTTGTTATGTATTGTGTTCAGTCTGGAAATTTATTATAAATTAGTTCTGAAATAGGAGGTACAACCTTCTTGTTTCAGGGACCGTGGTCCTAAAGTTATTGAGCAGCACCTGGTCTGAGCTTTGCTGAACCTAGAGGCTGACAGCATACTCCTGGGTCCAGATAGTGACCAGAGAGGTGTCTCCAGAACACAGGGAGGCTATCGAGCAGAGGAGTCTTTCCTGCCGCCATCACGAAAGATAAGCGTCTGTGGCCAGAGGAGCTCAACATTATGCCCCCCTCAAAATCTGACTTTATAATAAAACAGAGGGAAAATACAGTGTTTAAATTGATAGGAACTGTGAACTTTTCCCCCTGCTATTTCCAAGATAAACAAACACTTGAAGTCATGATGACAAATAACAACATAGCTTGAAAAAACAAAACCAGTATTACCTCTTATTACTACTACACAACTGACACACATAGGATAATATTAATAAAATAGGTCACTACAAGGTTCATATTGATAAATTCTGTACATATAAATTGTAATTACAATTGATTGTGATTCCTGGTTCACTTTGTATTTGAATCAGGACACATATTTTAGTGAAAGTAATTAATACATATTTATATTTGAAAATTTACCAGTGCCTCATTTAAGATAGTCTTATAGAGTGTTAAATGTGTGTGAGTGTCACAGTGTTGTCAAGTGTGGTGGAATAAATTAAATTGTTTATCTGTCTGTTGTTGTTGTGACTTACACTTCATCATATACATACCCTAGACATTTAACGTAGTCATCACAATATTCCAGAATAATTCTGACTGAGGTATAATGTGGTAGCAAGTAAGGTTATCTGCAAAACACTACACCTATTAGATACAGATACCTTCACAGCTGATCTCAGTCAGTACACTAAGTCCCCTATAAATATTTATAACATCCCACTTTACCACATACGACTACAACTCCGACTCCAGTAATTTAGTAAATACGACTCCAACTCCGACTCCAGTAATTTTGTAAATACGACTCCAACTCCGACTCCATTAATTTAGTAAATACGACTCCAAATCCTAGTCCAGTTATTTAGTAAATACGACTCCATCTCCGACTCCAGTAATTTAGTAAATACGACTACAACTCCGACTCCATTAATTTAGTAAATACGACTCCAACTCCGACGGAAAGGAGTTTAAAGAAAAGAATCCCGATTTATCGATAATTAACCAGATTTATTTGTACTCCAGATTCATACATTTTAAAATTGAGAGAGGAATCAGAGTACGGCAGTTCGAAAATGAAAAAGGAAAACTTGACTTCTCACATGGGTTACTTACTGAGTAAGAGGCGTTACTGTCCTGCTTAAAGTATAATGCTTTGTGGAGTAGATGATCATGTCTCTGCACAACTTCTGTTCTCCAGTAGTTTATCAATCCTGTTCTCGTTTTCTTTCCAAGCGATGTCAAACTGGCCTGTATCTTCTGTCTTTTTGTCGTCTTCTATCTTTTTTTGTGTCAATCTTTCTTTTTGTAACGATGTATTTCAGCTTTTCTTTTTCTATTAACAGACCCAAATTGATGAAGATGATGATAATGGTTGTGGTGGTGTTGATGATGATGGTGGTGGTGTTGGTGATGGTGGAAATGATGGTGATGGTGATAACGATGGTGGTGATGATGATGATGGTACGTGTCACGGATTGCATCCCCTGCTTTGCAGTAGTGGTCCAACAGTGGCCAAAACTCAAGAGTATCTAAATGGGTCGTCATAGATGTCTACCTTCGCACAAGATTACTCTTGGCAGAGATGTAGATAAATGGGTAATGACGCTTCAACCGTAAAGCAGATTTCACAAGATATTTTCAGACGTCAAGAACAATGTTGCATTGGGCTGAACAATTGTTAACTGATATCTGATCCGTCGCCTTTTGTGAAGGATTTAAGCAATGGTTTTTAGCCCATTCAAGCCAACAGCTGAGTTAATTCAGCGAATTTCCTCTTATTAATGGTATAGCTCTGTTACGAGGCAAATATATATATATATATATATATATATATATATATATATATATATATATATATATATATATATATATATATATATATATATATATATGTTAGTCGTGCTCTTACGTTTGCTTTCATGCATGTAGTAACAGAATCAGCTATGTTTGTTTAGTTTTAAAATAAGATGTAACAAATTTAATAGTGAATTAGTCTTTAACAGGTTAAAATAAATATGGAAAGATTGGTGAAATTTTAGATAAAAGCGTCTTCAAAGAGACTTAATAAAGGAGTGATAAAAGTCCGTTTTGCTGATGCCTTTTTTACAAGAACTTAACTCTAGAATCCTGTCGCCCTGGTTTCCGTCACTCCTTTTTGGTGATTAGTGCATATCGTTCAATGTAGGCGGTCAGTGTTGATGCACTTCTCTCACACTAGCGGCATAGTAACGTTAGTACTTCAAACTGTCTGATAGCTGTAACCACGAACATTTTAGACAAAATAGAAAGAACAAATGCCTTTGCTAAGTACACTGAGTTGGAAGCTAAACAGGCTCACGGTCTCGCTGGCCACCCACCAATGTTACTCTCTCAGAAGAATTAAATTCCTGAGTACACAGCGTAGCTCAAAAACGATGATTGAAAATCACCAGTGCCCTTCTGGGTATTAAACTGTGAAAATGTGTCTGGACAGCGCGAATAATGGCGAGCCTGAATTGCAATTAACAAAGTACATAGATCTTATACAATGATACTATACACTTCAGGCACCTGTGATGTAATCATCACTCATCACTGCTCCATTCGGAGTCTAGGGGTCACCTCTGCTGTCAGTTTTCTGCACGAATAGCAAGAAACAATCACCATCGCTTGCTGCAGTGGTTCATGAATAAAGTATTGTCATATCTTGAGGTTGCCAGCCTCATATATATATATATATATATATATATATATATATATATATATATATATATATATATATATATATATATATATATATATATATATATATATATATATATATATATATATATATATATATATATATATATATATAACAACTAAGCAAGAAAAACATGTCAAATTCACATTTGTAAAATAAATGTTACACTTACCCTAAACATTTGGGAATCTACAATCTCCTCGCACAGGTTAGAAAGGACACGAGCAATTTAGGTTATATGCTCTCGAATCATTTAGCCTGGAAGTTTTAGAAATTCCTCTTATGACGGGTGTTCTGCGAATCACTTGGTCTGGGAAATATTATGATTCCTCTTATGATGGGTGTTCTGTGAATCCCTTGGTCTGGGAAACTTTCTAATCCCTCTTATGACGGGTGATCTGATTCCTTAAGTATCGAGACTTCGTATTTAAAATACAGGTTTTTTTTTTTTAGTTTTAAGTTGCCCAAATACCTTCTATCTGTCACTGTTAAATTTGGAATCCTTTGTCCGATACTTCTCTTTCTGGCTTTTGGGAGTTGCTAGCTTGAAGTTGCGAAACTGTCTGATCTGTGACTCAGCTTTTCGCTATATTATATTCTCAGTTTCCAATTCTAATCTCGGATGGTAATTCAGCCGATTTTTCCAACGCGATTCCTTGTTTATTCCGGCTTCTCACATCAAACCAATGGTAAGCTCTTTAGCACTGGGTTGGGGTGTTTTAATTCAAAATATCCCCCACGTATTTAAAATATTACATTTTAAAATTCCATCGCGTGACCTCTTTCAATATATATTTCATATTGTGTTAAACGAGGATCGTCTCCTGTCAAAAGTGGCCTGCGACTCAAAGAGATAAACGAATTACCACTACCGGTGATAATGACTGAGTATTGTAACGATAATACAACAGTTCACCTGGCGGAACGTAAATACGTCTGGGTAGTGGTCACAGTAAAAGAATGTAAGGGCGATAAATATGCCAAGTAATAGGACGATGAGTGAGAAAAATGAAGAAATGGAGAGATACTGCCGGAGTGAATGAATTATAAAAACTGCACGATTGATTTCGTTACAGTGCGGATGATGGTGGTGATGATTATGATTGCGGTGATGATGACGGTGGTAGTATTGATGATGATGGTGTTTCCCTGGTGGTTATACACGCTAACTTTTATCTTGGTGTTCAGTGTCATTTTTGTGCTTAGGAAAGGTGCGAGGTGGAAACGAGGGGGGGGGGGGGGGGGGGCAACTGACGATAGCAGCTCTAAATAATAAGAGGAAATGCAATAGGTAATCTTTCAATACTGCGATAATGTAAGCGATGAGTTGAAAAATAATAGAGGATAACTGCCTTGAGTCAGGCACTATGTAAGACTACCAGTCGTGCTTGTCTTTCGTGCAATCTAATTTACAACAGCAACACACACAAACACGTACAGACCAATCTTACAGTCAAGAGGACAGTAGGTCATATATTCAAGGAGTAAAATATGCGCTGGACAGGATTACAAAACGTGGACACGTTCAGATGTTCCACTTTTGTCAAGTGCTCTTGTGTTTGTCTAACTAAATCAAGTTTAGATGTCACAATTTTGTCTAGTTCTCTAGTGTCCGGCTAACTAAATCAAGTTTAGATGTTACAATGTTCTCCAGTGCCTTTGTATTTCTCTAACTAAATTAAGTTTAGATGTTACAATGTTTTCTAGTGCCCATGTGCTCGGCTAACTAAATCAAGTTTAGATGTTGCCCATGTGCTCGGCTAACTAAATAAAGTTTAGATTTTACAATTTTGCCTAGTGCCCATGTGCTCGGCTAACTAAATCAAGTTTAGATGTTATAATTTTGCCTAGTGCCCATGTGCTCGGTTAACTAAATCAAGTGTAGATGTTACAGTTTTGTCTAGTGCTCTTGTACTCGGCTAACTAAAACATATTTAGATGTTACAATTTGCACAGTGCTGTAGTACTCGGCTATCTAAAACAAGTTTTAGACGTACCTAGGGCTATAGTGTTCGGATACCTAAAAAACGGTTTGAATTTAGTAATTTACCTAGGGCTCTAGTGCACGACTAAGTAACGTACGTTTAGCTGTCTAAGCATTGTGTGTCTTCCGAAGACATCCAAATGAATGGAAATTTGTAGTACACTACTTCTGTTGCTTGGCAAGAGATTATTACTCTGTTTTTCTTTTCCATACAGAACACACAGCGTTACCAGCATGAAGTTTGTCAAGAGATTATTCCTCTATTTGTCTTTCCCCTACAGAACATACCGATTTGCCTGCATGAAATTTGTCAAGAGATGAATCCTCTGTTTTTCTTTCCCCTACAGAGCACATCGCTTTACCTGCATGATGTTTATCAAACGATTATTCCTCTCTTTTTGTTTCCCCTACAGAACACACCGCTTTACCTGCATGAAGTTTGTCAAGAGATTATTCTTTTTTTTTTTTTTCCTTTCCCCTACAGAACACACCGCTTTACCTGCATGAAGTTTGTCAAGAGGAGTAACAACGTTGTTCAGGTGTATGAAGGTGAGTTCATTTATTCAAGCTCTCTAAGATGCATAGGCGTTCAGAAAATTCACGCCATGCCTTCCTATCATGTGTCAGCCGTTTCTGATCTACCTATGTCCTCTTTACACCGATCATGTCCATCTTCACTTCTCTTCTCCGTATGTTTTTTTTTCTGGTCCGCCTCCACATCTCTTTACTCTAACGATTACAGCTAGTTTTTGTTTTTCCTGTTTCGTACCGCAAGATTACTTCTCACTTGCTTTTCTCCCCATACTTTTTTTCGTACGATGAAGATGGTATTGTTGTATCGTCGGTGTTGCTGTCGTTTTTGACGGAGTCATAATGGGTAAATCTATTTAATACTTTTGTCGTTTTTGACGGAGTCATTTAGGTAAATCTAACCTATACTTTTGTTGTAAAACTTTGTTGGTCAAAGTTGGATAATTGGGTATTAACTTCTATGACAGGTTGTTTAAAGGGTTATCTTCTCTTTCTTTCAATCGTTGTCGGTGATCTGTCTCAACGATGCTCAGTTTTATGCTGTCTAGGCATGCGCAGAGTTCTGAGCGCGAACTGTGACTTCCGTCATCTTGATTGTGATCTGGGCTGTCGGACGATGATGTCCGTTTGTGATTTTTTCTCTATATCATCATGGGGATTGGGAAGTTTCGATATGACTGAAATGTCAATGTTTTCCCCAGTGATTGTTTGTTAAGTGTGTATCCGGAAGATTCTGTATGAAGGTAAATGACATTCTTATTACTATGCCTTTGGCTGCAGAACATTTGAAGTTACCCATCGGTGAGTGAAGCTCACAGATCTTGAGAGACAGAATTTCTTCTTTGCTTCTAGTTCTAGCCAAATGAGACTATATGTTTTCAAGTGAACAGAAGCCTAATGATGATGATACATTATTGTAGACGCCGCAGGTTGGCGGTATATATATATATATATATATATATATATATATATATATATATATATATATATATATATATATATATATATATATATATATATATATATATGTTTAGCATGGTTTGATCGTGCCTGCTAAAAAAGGATACACAGCTGTCTACATATTGAGGCCCTGTATTACGACCAATAGTTTCAGCAAGAGAAAATATACCTGGCGGGCTATGCCAGTTGAATAACAGCCTTATGTATTATTGCTACGCAATTTAGGAGCTCGTTTGTTGGACGACAGAGCTAATTAAGTACCTGACGCGCTGAGTCAATGGTACGGAAGCTACATTACATATTGTAACATTAGGACAGACGATCTTTGGGTATGTCCTAGTTAATGTATGATGCAAGCCTTTGATTACCAGACATTTAACAGTCATTTATTATCTATGTGAAGTCCTTGATCTCGTCGATTTGACTGTCCTGTTGATGCTACTGTCAGTTTCGTAAATAAATGTTTGAAACGTGCCAGCAGTCTTCAATCCATCATTGATTACTGCATGTGAGTGTATGGGTGCATTATTGACTTTACTAAGAGCCTCAAGCATTCGTGTTTTCGTCTACACCCACACTCAGCACATCATAATACCAATATCACAGATCTACAACATGTACGCTGTTTACTGTGAATGATCATAGTACCCCTGGCAGTGCCTCACTCTGGTGGCCGCTACATTCCTGGCCGTTACATTTCTGGTGACCTACATCGACACCGCAACATTACACAGTTCAGGTGATAAACGACACGTTCACTCTGCCAGCTTTCACATCACGAATAAACAGTACGTTACATTTATGGTGGCCGTTACAAAACAGACGGTTACATTTATGGTGGACCAGATTTGTGGGTTTTCTACATTTTCAAGACAGTGGCAAATAGGTCAACAACTGAGCTGACTCACATAAACACTGGCGTTGGCATTTTTGTGTTACTGCTACATGGACCACAACTGCATTCTGAGCTATCAAGTCACATCGTTACCTGTCAACTTAAGAACGTAAACAGTACCGCTGGTTGTTTACACTACATTCTACAAACATATCGACGTTGGATTTTCTAGTCTCAACTGGTGTCGAGTATGATTTTCGTAGCTACGCTTTGGAGACCACTGCCTGTTATGAAGTTACGGTGACCTTCAACGGTGGATCGTCTACCATTGTTGTTGACAGTAGTACCGCATCATTGCATCTTTGCGGCTATTGAGGAGTGAACTAAAAGATAAGTGGCCGGTTTTAGTGTGTAAACTGTGCCTTTATTTTGTGTAAAGCTGAGCCTTCCTCTAAACACATTCTACATATTGTGTATTTATATATGCCATGCATGTTTTTTGTATACATGTTTTTGTTTACATGTTTATTTAGTGTGTATTTCAGCGTGCTGGTTGGGTAAGGAGACTCCGATAGAAAATACCACGTGATAGAGGTTCTATCGTGAGCGTTTTCTGTAGGATTACGCATATTTCCCCAGTGGAAATTGCGAGCAACCTGTGTTGCTACTTTTCAGTTTTTTTTCTTAGCTGTGACGAGATGCGTTAGTGTTGTTTTCGTTATTTTTTCCATTCTTTGATTTTTGATTGGTTTTGTTTGTATCTGTTCGTCTCTCCTTACTTTCATTTATTTCTATACACCTTTTTGTTTATAACAGTGTTGTCATTTGTTTAATTTTCGCAGTTATCATTGTAAAATTGTACATTAGATTCAGTTAAGCTTTATTTATTATTTGACTTCTGCGAACGTTTTCGGTTGTTGTTTGTAATCTTGTCTTTGTATTTATTATTGTAATACATTGTTGTCATACAGTCTATAGATATACTTGATCATTGACTATTAGTATTAATATCATACACTTTTCAGATAAAGGTTACTTATAATGATAATATTATAGAGAAACAAGGTAACTATACAAGGTCTTTGATTAAGACTTGTCTCTCAAAGAGAGTGAAATTAAGTGAAATGAGTATACAAGTCTAGTATTACAGACTTGTCTCCCATCAAAGTGGGATAAGGTAATTTATTTAATTTTTGAGGTCTGATCTCACATAGTTAGACATAATGTCTACACTGGACGTCTTTATTGAACAAGGGAAAGCCCTTGGGAAGACAGGTGAGAAGTTAGAAGAATTCGCACTTGCTCAATATGACAAGGCGCAAAAAGCAGAGGAGAAAAAACAAAAAAGTGAAGCTGAGGAGAGAAAATTTCAAGCTGCTGCTGAGGAGAAAAAGCTTCAAGCTGCTGCTGAGGAGAGGAAATTGCAAGCTGCTGCTGAGGAGAGAAAATTTCAAGCTGCTGCTGAGGAGAGAAAATTTCATGCTGCTGCTGAGGAGAGAAAATTTCAAGCTTAGGCTGAAGAGACAAAAGCAAAAAGGGAACATGAGGAAAGACTCGCAACTTTGGAGATAGAGAAATTGAAATTGATGAATGCGGGTGCTCATCAAGCAACTTCGGATACAACAAAGGAGAAGTCTAATAAGATCAAATTACCTCATTTCAATCCTTTAAAGGATGATATAACGGATTATCTTGATAGATTCGAATTTTTATGCGATACGCATAAAATAAAAAAGGAAAAATATGTCGAACAACTGATGGAATTTTTTTTCAGGTGAACCAGTAACTACTCTTATGACAATAGAGGTACATGATAGGACCAACTATGATGTTGTCAGAGCAGCATTGCTTTAAAGATATCAACTAAAAGAAGAAGATTATCGTCTTCGTCTTAAGACAATGTTGCCAGAAAATGGAGTGGATTTCTCTGACTTTATTATAAAGATACGTCGTACATTCACACGTTGGATTGAGTTGTCTAAGACTGAAAAAACATATGAAGGACTAATGGACTTATTACTTCGAGACAAGGTTAGGTCATCGGTCAACGAATCTTTTCTTGCTTTTCTTCATGAGCGTAAACCTAAGAACATAAAAGACATGGAGGAATATTGTTGCCAGTACGTAACTGCGCATCCCCATGCTACAGTTAGCAATTCTAAGGTGAAAGAAGGGTTGCCAGTTGCTTCGGCAGCACCATATGGCTCTAATTACAATCGTAAATTTCAAGGTGCTAAGCAAAGCTTTAATAAGAAGAGTAATCAGAATTGCACTCAATATCAAAGCAATCCATCACACAGTGGGTTTTCTTCAAAGAATTGGAGACGAGCTGATAGTCCTCGTAATGTTGGATCTAACAATTTTAGACACTTTCGCAAAGGTTATCACAAAGGAAACTATCCGAGTTTCTCTTCTCGAGATAATTATCCTCGCCGTCAAGAATATTACGATGATGGTTATGGAAACTGTGATGCAAACCAGAATAATGGTTATGATGGGCAATATAATGATAATTACAGGGGAAATAATAATCGCGGCAGACCTAGACATAACAAAAGGAAATCTTATCGTCAGGCAAACGCTGCACAACATGAGTCTCAGGAAACCTGTAGTCAAGTGAACGATAGTAGAAACTCTATGATATCACTGGCTCTGCTTTCGATTTTGGGAGAGCAGCTAAATGTCCCCAATGTTCAACATTGTTCGAGCCATCTACAGTATCTACCCTAATTTGTGGTCACCCTCTTCCCGCTCTTCCTGCTACAGTTGCGCATGACGGGAAAAGATCTCTTATTTTAAATAGAGGTCTAGTGAAAGATAATCCAGTCTCAGTACTTTTTGATTCTGGATGTACTACTATTGGGGTTAGGCAATCGCTTATAGATCCTTGCTGTGCCACAGGGAAGGTGGTTAAGTGTGTGACATTTGGTGGATCTTTGGAGATATATCCTACTGCTATCATCCACATGGATATTCCCTTCTTTAAGGAGATGTCCACGCGTGTCTTCTTCCTAATCCTATTGCGGATCTTATAATCGGTCGTATTCACGGGGTTAAGGAATGTACCCCGCAGCAAATTGCTGCGTGGGAAGAACAGAATATCCAAACAGCCAATGTGGTTGTAACAAGAGCACACGCTCTTATTCCTTCAACTTCATCTAATGATAGTAATGAAGTTGGTAGTCAAGATGATCACTTGGTGATTTCACATGACTCGTTTGTGAAACTACAAGAAGAAGACTCTTTTCTAAATAAATACTTTCTTCTCGCTAAAAACGGTGATCCGAATCAAAATACAATTCACAAATCGTATATCACTATGAAGAATGGTATACTAGTACGTATGGTACAACACTCAGACAAATCTATGCACTCTCAAATTCTTATGCCCAAAAGTATGAGAGCCTTAATTCTTCAACACGCACACGATTCTCAGTGTGCTGGACACATGGGTTTTTCTCGCACTAAGTCGAGAGTTCTAGCTGCTTTCTTTTGGCCATTCGTAAACAAAGACATACGAATTTATTGCCGATCTTGTAAGATTTGTCAAGAAGTCAAATCTAGAGGTCCACGACATGCTGCACCTATCCACGCTGCAGACATTCCTATTCGACCATTCCAGAAGATGGCAATAGATATTATTGGCCCTTTTAAGATTAAGTCAGCCAGAGGACATCAATTCATCCTAACATGCGTCGACATGTGCACACGTTGGCCAGAGGCTATACCTCTAAAGAGCATATCTACTGCCGATATCGCAGACGCTCTTTGGCTAACATTTTTTCGTTTGGGTTTTCCCAGAGAAATATTGTCAGACCATGGTACTCAATTGATATCAGACACTATGTCGCAGGTGATGTCTATCCTAGATATTAAAAGGTCTCTCAGTAGTATTTATCACCCAATGTCTAATGGGTTAGTTGAACGTCTTAATAGAACACTTAAGAACTTACTTGGCAAGATTACTGAGGATCATCCTCAGGATTGGGACAGGGTTTTACCCGCGGCTCTCTTTGCCTATAGAGAGGTCCCCAACGAACAAACAGGGTTTTCTCCCTTTCAACTTGTTTTTGGCGCGCAACCGCGTGGTCCTATGTCCTTGCTACACGACTTGATAACTGCCGATAATATTGACGATGACACTCAATCTTCATATGAGTATGTCATTGCTCTCAGGCATAAGATTATCGAAGTATGCAAGTTAGCGACTTCATCCTCCGAATTTGCCAAAGAAAAGGCGAGGCAATTCGCTAATAAGAAGAGACGCCTACGTCAACTTTGTCCTGGAGACAAAGCGTTTGTCTTACTTTCTTCGAGGGAGAACAGACTTCTCATTGCATGGAAAGGTCCATATAAAATAGTCTCAAAAATTTCCGATGTCGACTATGTTGTCGATATTGATGGAAGGCATAAAACCTTCCATATAAATATGTTTACGGAATTTATTGAACGACCAGACTATTTGCAGCCTATTTTCCAGGCGACGGACGATTCTCCAGTCTAACATGGTCATATCTCATACTTGTCGGTTATACAGGAGGAGGAAACAACTTTTTCAGATGTTAATCTACCTCTTCGTATGATTCCACTCAATTCTACGGAATCATGGAGAAACGTTTCGGTTTCTTCTAATTTGTCTTTTGAGGAACAGCGTCAAGTATCTTCCTTGCTACAATCATTTCAGGATGTCCTTACCGACATTCCTGGACACACACATATTATCAAACATGACATTATACTTACTGATCATAATTCGATCAGAGTAAGACCATATCCTATCCCTATTCATTTCCAAGCGCAAGTCGAGAAAGAATTGGATGAAATTATACAATTGAAAATAATTGAACCATCCACTTCAGCATACTCTTCGTCCATGGTTATTGTTCGAAAGAAAGACAATAACATACGTCTTTGCGTCGATTATCGCAAATTGAACCAGGTTACGAAGTTTGATGCTGAACCTATGCCTTTATTGGAAGATCTACTTACTAGACTTTCTAAATCGCGATTCTTTACTAAACTTGACTTGTCGAAAGGCTATTGGCAAGTTCCGTTAACTGAACGCGCCAAACCTTTCAATGCTTTCTCAACACCTAGTGGTTTGTATCAATGGAATTTTATGCCTTTCGGGCTGATGAACGCCCCAGCTACTGTCGTACGCATGATGCGTCGAATTCTCTCATATCGTACAGATGTCATCGCATACTTAGACGACATCTGTCTTTTCAGCGATACTTGGGAAGAACACTATTCGGGTTTAAATGAGTATCTGTCTACTCTACGCGAGCATAATTTGACTGCAAAACCCTCTAAATCTTTTGTTGGGTTTAGTGAAATCTCTTTCCTAGGTCATCGTGTTGGTCATGGACTGTTGAAGACAGAGGACCAAAACATTTCTAAGATATTAAATATCTCCGTTCCTAAAACAAAAAAGCAAGTACGTAGTCTCTTGGGATTAATACAATTCTACGGAAGATTCATTAAGAATCTGTCCTCCATTATGGCACCTCTTTCAACTTTATTGAAAAAAGGTTCTCCTATCATGGTGCGCTGGTCCCAAGAATGCCAATCTTCATTGGATCAGATTAAGAATTTGTTCTCATCTCCTCCTATCTTACGACTACCATCGATTGATAAGACTTTTGTCCTTCGTAGTGATGCCTCTTTCGCTGGGATCGGGGCGGCACTTATGCAGGAGTATTCAGGAACTCTGCATCCTGTGATGTATATCTCTAGGAAATTGAATGCGGCAGAAAGGAACTATTCGGTTCTAGACCGTGAATTGTTAGCTATGGTCTGGGCCATTCTTAAGCTACAAAGATTCCTTCTAGGCGCGCATTTCATTATGGAAACCGACCAAAAAGCTCTTACAGCTATGCAGAACCAGGATTTGAAGAGCTCGAGATCTACTCGATATGCTATTGCTCTTCAACCTTTTCATTTCACGGTGCGGGCTATCCGTGGTTCGGATAATGTGATGGCGGACATACTGTCTAGATGCCCACATGATTCCACCTACGTCTTGTGTCCTAGATTTCATGATACATTTCCAGACTCATGTCTGTTCATAATATACATTTGTTTCACCTTAGATTAGTAAACTGATTGTTTTCTTTCTCTATTGCTATCTTTGGTGTAATTTCGAAGGTTAAGGTTAACATAAAATAAAGGCCAAAAAAATAAGAAAAGGAAAAATTTTTAAATGGCCACATATAATATTTAAATAATTTTGTAATGACTATAGTGCATTATAGCATGTTACTAATTAATGTCATTTATATTGTTCTCAGTGCAAACTAGTTCCAAGTACGGAGCGCTTGTGAGAACCATGATGACACCATACCTTACTTTTCTTCAAGAAATCGCAGCACTTATTTGTATATAATATACTTCTATTGTTAGATAATGTGTAAGGAATTTAACAAATTTGGTCATGTCCATCCATTACATATATTAATGGTATAACATTGTAATTTGTATATTGATATGACTTCTTCAGATAGATTGTCATTGGTCATTGCTATGATTATAGTATTGCATAATTGTTTGATAGTTATGTAATTTTTGTTACTATCGCCAGCAACTGAGGTTTCTTTGATGGTACCTTCCCGAAGATATTTTCTATTATTTGGTGAGATGATGTGATTCTCGCCGGTTGATTCTTTCATTGGCACATTATTCATGTGTCATGAGCTTGTGGTATCTTGCTCATTGATGTATTTAGAAAAAAAATGGGTCATTTTTTTTTATACCGGAGGTTCAGTAGTCTGTTGCTGTCGTTTTTGACGGAGTCATAATGGGTAAATCTATTTAATACTTTTGTCGTTTTTGACGGAGTCATTTAGGTAAATCTAACCTATACTTTTGTTGTAAAACTTTGTTGGTCAAAGTTGGATAATTGGGTATTAACTTCTATGACAGGTTGTTTAAAGGGTTATCTTCTCTTTCTTTCAATCGTTGTCGGTGATCTGTCTCAACGATGCTCAGTTTTATGCTGTCTAGGCATGCGCAGAGTTCTGAGCGCGAACTGTGACTTCCGTCATCTTGATTGTGATCTGGGCTGTCGGACGATGATGTCCGTTTGTGATTTTTTTCTCTATATCATCATGGGGATTGGGAAGTTTCGATATGACTGAAATGTCAATGTTTTCCCCAGTGATTGTTTGTTAAGTGTGTATCCGGAAGATTCTGTATGAAGGTAAATGACATTCTTATTACTATGCCTGTGGCTGCAGAACATTTGAAGTTACCCATCGGTGAGTGAAGCTCACAGATCTTGAGAGACAGAATTTCTTCTTTGCTTCTAGTTCTAGCCAAATGAGACTATATGTTTTCAAGTGAACAGAAGCCTAATGATGATGATAAATTATTGTGGACGCCGCAGGTTGGCGGTATATATATATATATATATATATATATATATATATATATATATATATATATATATATATATATATATATATATATATATATATATGTTTAGCATGGTTTGATCGTGCCTGCTAAAAAAGGATACACAGCTGTCTACATATTGAGGCCCTGTATTACGGCCAATAGTTTCAGCAAGAGAAAATATACCTGGCGGGCTATGCCAGTTGAATAACAGCCTTATGTATTATTGCTACGCAATTTAGGAGCTCGTTTGTTGGACGACAGAGCTAATTAAGTACCTGACGCGCTGAGTCAATGGTACGGAAGCTACATTACATATTGTAACATTAGGACAGACGATCTTTGGGTATGTCCTAGTTAATGTATGATGCAAGCCTTTGATTACCAGACATTTAACAGTCATTTATTATCTATGTGAAGTCCTTGATCTCGTCGATTTGACTGTCCTGTTGATGCTACTGTCAGTTTCGTAAATAAATGTTTGAAACGTGCCAGCAGTCTTCAATCCATCATTGACTACTGCATGTGAGTGTATGGGTGCATTATTGACTTTACTAAGAGCCTCAAGCATTCGTGTTTTCATCTACACCCACACTCAGCACATCATAATACCAATATCACAGATCTACAACATGTACGCTGTTTACTGTGAATGATCATAGTACCCCTGGCAGTGCCTCACTCTGGTGGCCGCTACAATCCTGGCCGTTACATTTCTGGTGACCTACATCGACACCGCAACATTACACAGTCCAGGTGATAAACGACACGTTCACTCTGCCAGCTTTCACATCACGAATAAACAGTACGTTACATTTATGGCGGCCGTTACAAAACAGACGGTTACAGTCGGTCGTTTCTCTGTCTTTTGTACCAGTAAGACATCTTATATTCTCGTTTGCCTTCCCCATTACAGGACAGAAGAGAGATCCGAGCCATAATCTCTTTTACATTTGGATATGCGCCCAAATATAACCGATAGACCATGTCGTAGATTTTTGATAGGTATTTAAGATATATTTTGGTCCCGTCTGAATAGAACTAGAACAGGTGGTAACGCAGTGAGAGGTAAGGTAAAGAAATAGATTTCACGAGTGAAATGGTGAAAGGTAGAGTCTGTCCCTGGACTGAGAAGATACTCTAGTCCAGCCTATCTCTACAACAGAAATGTGTTGCTCAGACAGTATACCTATATATATTAATATATATTATCAACCACTCACATACACACACACAGATAAGTGATGACACTTAGACGCACAAACGTGAAACTATATTTATGGGTAGGGATATTGGGACGAGCTGACCGACACAGGTAATTAAGTTTTATGTTACTTTTATTTACCATAAAGAAACTTCACAACAGTTATTATCAAAATATCAGAATATAAAAAAAATCATATGTTACAGAATTAATAAAGGAATAGACACATAAGCGCAATCGCCTCTGTTGAGACAAGTTCCCACAAGAAGAAGTTAATTAACCCCCAAAAGGTCAAAAGATTAGCACTATGGTATAGAATTTGACTATACTGTAAAGAACAGAGTTTCTAGTTAGTCTATTCTGAAAAAATTAACAGTATTAGCAAACAAAAGAAGAAAAAAGCAAAGTGAGTATATTAGTTATACAATATAAGAATAATTCATCCCTGCTTTCACTCGCTCTGACAAACATGTGATCACATTTCATTCTCGCTTACCGAATAAGTGTTTGACAACAGCTTGAACATATCTCCATGCTCCAGGTAACAGATTCAGTGTCGGTTCTTTTGGCAAAATAAGCCCCAGTTCTTCAAATGACTGTTTAATCCTCTTATTTGATGAACGCCTATTTTGTTATTTTGTTTTATTGACTCTGTTCATGTCACAGCAATTAGTCCAGGTATGAAACACAACTTCGAGATCAAAATAGTCATAGTGTACAGTAGCTTGAAATATTCGATAGTAAAATAGAATGTCAGGTAGATAAATCTTTTTTTCTTCAGGATAAATCCTCGCCCCAACACAAGTGGTCGGTAGTCAGGTAATGTGAAATTTGATATCCTTCGCCACAGCGGGCTGAATGTAGATGAAAATGGAAAAAGGAAATCTGGATAGCTATAGGTCCAGTTACAATTATTCTTATTTGTCTTTTGTTGGTACTCTCTCTCTTTCTGGGTAAACCAAGAGAGCCGAACCGGTAAACCTCAAAGACCCGCTGGGTGCATAAGAATGTTTGTTTGGCGTCTATTGTACTTAGACCCGTTTTCTCAGATTTATATTGAAGCCGCTGGTAGGTTTTGGGTTGTGACCCGTACTAAATTTATAGGAAGAAAAAAATGCAACATTTAACCACAATCGGTATTCTATTCTAAAAATAACCCGCGTAGAGGTATAATTTAATCCACTCGGCTATTAAATTTAATTAGAAAAACACAAGTGTATATCTTATTTATCGTTTAACCAAAAAAACCGTGAAATAAGCGCTAGTCGTTTATAAAATTGCTCATAATGAATTAGAAATAAATATTCATTTCGTCAGTACTCATAATGAATAGTGCATTTACTAGTTGACCAAAATATCTCTTACTGGTTAATAGCAAGTAAATTAAAAAATTAGCAATATGTTGTTTTAATTCGCTAGTCAATTAGCACAAAAATTCTAGTGAAATATCATGACGGATTTTAAAAATTAAATCACTCAACACAGAAAAATCTTAGTGAAATATAATGCCGGACTTAACAATTAAATCACTCAAGAAGCTATTATAAATATTTACCGCAACACAAAATGATTATCTCCAATCGAACAAACTAAGAAATTCCACTGGTATAATGGATCTAGAATATCGAAGTTAGACGTCTGAAAATTTGTGGGTACTAGATAAACTGAGTTGGAAAGCTGGAATATATATATATATATATATATATATATATATATATATATATATATATATATATATATATATATATATATATATATATATATATATATATATATATATATATATATATATATATATATATATATATGAAATAGACAAAAAGTCGCTGACCAGTGTGAGACATAACACCTTTGGGGAATTCCGTGGTCAAATTTTGAATCAAAGTTAACTTTGCTACGTTTTGCCGACCGCCAGACCCCGGCAGCGAGCAAACTGTCTTTTGATCTCCGTCGTTCCGTAGCTTAATTACATTCACGAACGAACGATGAGGGAGGGGGGTAACTGTAATTATCTCCCCCTGACCAATGTAACTAACAAAAGTACGACTTTTGGATAATCACCCTTGATTTTCTTCAATAGCTTATCTCCCCCTTTTATCTTTCTACGTGCATCTATCAAAAGGTACAACTTTTGAATTATCGCTCTTGATTCTACAATTATACGACCCGTCCCTTCTCTCTACACGTGAAACGGTCTGATTTTAAACATTTCTAGTGCCTGTTAAGACAATAGAGAAAAGAATAAAATAAGGCGTGGCAAAATTATGAATGAAACAGATGAATGAATCGGAGTTAGGGGTACTGCGTTAACAAAACGTGCCTAACTAATAAGGAAGCAAGGTGGGATTTGGGTGGAAGCAAAAACGTGCTGAAATATGTAATCTATTTACATAACTCTCTGTCACAGACCATAAGTTGACCGAAACGCGCTCCGCCAAGACGAAGCAACACTGTATATACACAAAGGACATAAGAGAAACATTAAATGCATACTCCAATTAACCTTAATTGCAGGTGCATGTTCCAATTCATATCTTTATGTCGCAAGTTTTGAGCGAAAATAGAATGTTGAGTCGGGAACCACCAGATCACAATGTCTTTTACATTTGGACATGCTCCCTAATCTAACCAACGGACCTCGTATCTAGGCTGAACGGGGCGCATCTTGCCAAAGCGAGGCAAACCCCATACTAAAAACAAAAAAAAGTTGTGTCGTACTTTGCAGCTGGGCTGAGATATCTGCAACTGGACCAAGAAGTTTATTCGGGTGTGTTTTCCTTAGCCTCTGGCTGTCCCCAGCCTACCTGCAAGGCAGCAGGCGGTCGGAAACCAGAGTTTTCCTTCTCCTAGATGAGTTGCCAGCCACGACCCACGGACTTCATCTACCAGGGGCTTTCTTCGCCCCTTCTCCTGTTATTAAAACACGTCCAGCCACCAGAAGGCCAGGAGCAGGGCTTTTGTTGTCAGTAGCTATGTATTGCAAATGTTTTAGGAGTTAAACGGAAATTGAGAGCTCATCCTGTGACAGCATTTGAGACTCATGTGGGGAGGACAGACGAACATTACAACATGTCCTCCAAGACTGTCGGCTCCATCAGTGGGGTAGTGTGGCCTTCATCAACCTATTTGAGGGAGAAACTGTACGGTGACGAGAGAAACTTGAGAGATAGATGTAGTTATTTGTGAGCGAACGACGAACAAGATGAATGCCTCACGTTTGATCAGTTTATTCGATGTTGATGATGACTTTTGTTCTTCAATCCCAGGACCCAGGAGTAACACCAACGACCCTGACCTCTGTGATATAGCTGGCCTTAGTTTAGATGAATGGCCCTGGACAGGTATGTATAGAACAGTGCTTATTAACCAGGGACTGTGAGACATGCCATATCTTTTATAAGACGATTCATCAT
Source organism: Oreohelix idahoensis (assembly GCA_024509875.1). Classification (NCBI taxonomy): domain Eukaryota; kingdom Metazoa; phylum Mollusca; class Gastropoda; order Stylommatophora; family Oreohelicidae; genus Oreohelix; species Oreohelix idahoensis. The sequence continues at coordinate 630,885 of JAMPIV010000371.1, forward strand.
TACCATTATTTAATACACAGAACTCGAATGTATTTGTACAAAATAGAACATTGACGACATGAATTCAATTCTGAATCTTAGTCACATTTCGTAAATAACATTTTCCCAAAATATACTTGCATCTCTCTTTCTCATATTTAGCATATTTTGTGAACTAGTAGATAATGGGACGCGAGGCTTCTTAAGATGCTGTAAAAGGGTGCGAGGTTTCTTAAGATGATGTAAGGGGGTGTGATGCTGCTTAAGATGCTGTAAAGGTGTGCGAGACCTTTAAAAGTCAGAAAGACAGGTATAGAAGAATTTGTTCATAAGAACACGTTTAGCTGCTCTGCGTAATTCTATTTCTCATTTGCTGTTTCGATGTTATAACGTAAACTACAAATGCTGATAAACTGCGTGGCTCATAATTTGCTCAGTGCTTTTCTCTTCTTTAGAAAAGTTAGAGCACAAGTATGTCAATTAATCAATACCTCTTAGCTCCACATGGAGCACATGTCCTCAATAACAACACCCAAGCACTACTAGCCTGCGTCATCCATTCAATGGCGATCCAAGTCATCTTTATCCTTCTCATCTATTTCTCTAGTTCTTTACTCCATGTATGTTGTGATCTCCCTTTGTTTCTCATACAGATCTCCGGCCAGGGATTCTATAATTTGTAGCCGCACAACTCTGCTAATATATAGTGTTTGTAATTTTGGAAAATATTATGACGGCGATTGTGGTAGTGATGATGATGAAGATGATGGCGACAACAATGATAAGGATGATGATGATAATTGATGATGGGAGTGGTGATGATGATGATTGAGATGATGACGATGTTGATGTTGAAGACGACAAACATGATGATGATTGATGATGGGGGTAGCGATGATGATGACGACGACGATGATAATGATTATGATGATGGATAAGAGAGAAAACGTATGTCTACATTCTGGTTGGCATTTACTGATTTTGGTAGTTGACCTAACTCTGATACTAAGTTGTACATTTCAGCACCTTGGAATAATGAGGCAACTTTCTGCCCGCTGAGTGGAGGATTCAGTTTCAGGACGATTCGCAGGCTTACAAACGAGGTAAGTCACATTCAGACTTTCTCAAAGAGTTACCTGAAACAGAAGGTGGTACCTCGACGGTTTCTAGGGAGTCCGAAGTCGTTTATTAATTTAACAACTGAAAACTGACACAAACGTACCGAACTTTCTTTTGGTGAAGTTAAATAAAATAAAGAATATACGTATTTACTAGTCTCGAGAGCACCGAATGTGGATACACTGGATGTAGATAAAGAAGAGATACTAATGACAATAAACGATCATCAGTTAGAGCAGGGGTTCTCAATCTTGTTATGCTCATGGCTCCCTTCTGAGCTTCATTTCCCTCTGTGGGCCCCTCCCTCATACTCGCTGTTAGCTGGAAAAAGGTACTTTGCCATCTTACTGTGGCTCCCTAGAAATATGGCGTGACCCACTTTGAGAACCACTGTCTTATAACAGTGCTCTGCATCCATTTCTTTACTTCACGGCACACTGAAGTGCCCTTCAGAATTCCACGGCAAACTATAATAGTTAAGTAGATGGGTAAGGTAAATATTTTAAAAATGTGATGCAATGATAAGACATCAATCCCTAATTTTTTGTGATGGATTGAGTGGATGATGATAACTCAGCTTGTTAGTGTACTTGTAACATTTTACGTGTAAGAATCGTTCATAATATTTACCTACAATGGGGACACTGGATATGGATAAGGGAGAGATAATGAGCACAAATAATGATCGCCTGTTAGAGAATGACACTGCAATAGATTAATCAACAAGGTTAAGACTGTTGGACTTTGACATCAAACGTAAAGCTGGTAGAGACGGATGTATGAGAAGATGCATCCGTCGTGTATACAACCAGCGAGCTATATGAACAGTTAGCATTCACACTCTTCGACATATACTGAGGGAGACTGAGCACCTATGGGTTTGTCCGGAGTGCAATAATGTCGATTCTGATCAACAACTATAACAATCACTCACTAACTTAAAAGAGTTCTACTACTTTCAGATAACCCATGCCGTTCTTGTTATATTCTAGTGATTAACGTAGACGTCTCTGACACTATAAGACTCTCAAGGGTTATAATTTTGACATATCGTCTCTATCTTCATATAATATGTTGTCGATATATGAACGTGGCATCTGTCTGAGTATTGTAAATTCAAACTGCGTGTGTATTTTCCTCAATTCTTCAATGGTAGTCTTGTCATACTCGCCATTTAGCCTACAACAATAATTTTGAAAAACACACAAACTATTAAGAGCTTCTCTGGGGTACATGAAACTGCAACTGATATTTTGCACATGTGGTTTTGTATCACAGGGCGCTCTAATTAAATGGATGGAAAGATGATGATATATGCAAGTTAAGAAGAGTGACGTGTGAGTAGTTACGGGGTCTTTTGGCTTGCGTTCTGGACAAAAGCGGATGTGTTCACGGAAGAGTTCTGTGCTATATGCCTGATGTAGACAAATAATATTTGATCGTCGATGACTGTAACCGACGAAAGTCTATATATTTTGGAAGTCTTTTGGAGTATGGTGTTCTTGGACAAGAGCGAATGTGTTCACGCTAGTGTGAATCCTATGATATATATCTGTGGAAGACGAGTGATCTTTGATTGCTATGTATTATGACAGGAGAAAGCGTGTGACTAATTGAAAGTATATATGTAATGAACAAGGGATCCAGCATTTGTGACATTCAATATATATTGTGAATAAATATATTAAAGACTGTCTGGATACATTCCAGTTATAATTATTTGACGTTTATTTATGTTGGAATTGTCGTTCACTAGTTCATCTGTTGTAGCGAATCATACCCGAGTCAAGGTCTTGTTAAACAAATATAATTTCTACCACACGCTTCTCAGTAATATTATCAACGCCATAAAAACGACAAGTTTCCAAAACAAACAAACAAGAGAAAACAAAAAGCACACAATCAAACAACAAAAAAAGGAGGAGGTAGGTAGTAAAAGCTTGAGGTGTTTAGTCTGATAATGTGTGTGTGTGTGTTACTGTGTGTGGGTGTGCCTGCACGTTCACTTTTTCTTGCACTTATGTTTGTTACTGAATAATACCTTGTTGACAAAATTCGCGTTCGGCACTTTTCCCTGTCCTTACAACGAAGTAGGTTTAATAGAACGTGGGGATTACGAAAGACGGGAACATCGTTTTCTTATTACGAGAACGCAATGTTACGGCACTGTGAATTACACGTTCTATCTTTGAAATATCTGAGCTTATTTCAAAACGTAACGAATCTAACATGTTCCCTGCAGGCATATGAACTTGTGAAGTGAAGAAATACGGGACAGAATCGAGGGCAATCTTGAAAGTCGGCTTTACAACCGCCATTATAGGTCATCAGGGGAGATCAGTCTAATTTCAGCTTCAGCCAAAAGTAATTTCACCACTAATATGAAATTTAAAAATTATTAAACAAAGCAGCAACGAAGACCTGGGGGGGGGGGGGGGGGGGCGGGAGGGGGGGGAAGAGATGACTATACTGTACCGGGAGTTAATGTAGGATCTTCTCCCTTTTCATGCGGAAATAGTTTAAAACCTCTAAGCTACCGAGGCTTGCCGAGGGAAAAAGCAACCTTAAAGCGCATGTGACAACATTGAGAATTACAGAAACTGTAATAACCTTTTTACTGAAACAATAGCCTTTTTCTAGACTGACTAATCTTCTTCTTCGTGTAATATGCCGTCTGGCGTAGGCAATCATTTCTTCCCTCAACTTCCTGCACCAGTATTATGTATCAGTTCTATTGTTGACTTCTTTCCATGTCATGATTGTCACGTAGGTCTTATGATCATTAAATTGCTTAGATCTTCTTCCTATTCTCTCACCCGGATCCTTTTAATTTATTATCTGTCTTTAATTGTTTCCGGTATTTTTCGCATCATTCGTTTGCGAAATATATTTCCTTCCTAATTCTCAAACTTTACCTGTTTCTTTTCTCAAAACGGAGAATCGCACTAATGATTCTATTACATAGATGTCAGTCAGACGAGAAGTGTTATAATGCATTCCGTCAGACCGGAGAGCCGACAGCTGTCTGCAGTTTCCCCGGGGACAGTGGTTTCTTCGGCTGAGTTCTGGGCCTGTAGTGTGAAAATTCACTCCGCGGGACATGGCAGGCAGACGGAGTGTCGGCATTTTTCGGTAAACCGCGAGCGTTTCGTCAAAATAGCTCCGGCTTAACGTGAAAAATCGCTCCGCACTGGAGACGGCTGTCTGAGAGTTGCAACTCACGCGCGCTCTCGGTCACTGATGGCACGATATATTCCAGCTTTCTTCTTCTCAAAACATGCGCAAAGAAAGTTGATTGCTTCCTTATAACATGAGGAATAAGCTTCCCTTGCGCATTGGCCTCTTTATGGACACCATCGTTGCTCTCTTTAGATGTCCGTGGTATTTTTAGCATTCTTCTGTAAAACTACCTGATCTAAACACGTTCTCATCTCAGCCTTCCAACGGGCTCTACCTATCTCCCGTCAGGAGGCCCTTCAACCACCACCACAAAACCACTTCTGATAGAATCAAATTAATCTTGACCTATCACCCTCACATCACTGAAGTCAAAAAGATCCTTCTCCGCCACTTACCCATCATCCAAGCAGATTTTATGACTCGAGAAATGTTCGGTGAGGCACCTTTGGTTGCATATAGACATTACAAGATCTTCTTGTTCACAGCCGTCTCCCAACAAATATTGCTAGTCACTTTGGCACACTGCCTTGTGGTCGGACACGAAACAGGACGTGCATGGAATCCAAACCCACAAGGTGTCTTTTCCTGAGGCCACATTCAATATCATCAGTAACTTCACATGCGAGTCACGCAACATCATATATACAATCTTATGCAAACGGTGTAGTAAAACCTATATTTTCCAAACAGGCAGACGACTTAGGGACAGATTCAGCCAGCACCTTTATGACATCTCCTGACAAAAATCCACACCAGTGGCCATTCACTTTAATAATCCTGACCACCAGGGTCCCATCGACATCCAGGTCACTGCGATCAGATCCTGCTCCTCTGACACCGCTAGCCGAGTCCAGCTTGAGCAACGTCTCATACATCGTATGGGGCGTCGCAAACCATGCGGTCTTAACACCCTACACTCCTTTGTCTGAGGTGACCCTTCCACTCCTATTCTATTTCTCCGTCGAGCACTCCATGTTTTTTCTGGGTTTTTTAAATAATTTTTTATTTAATTATTTATTTATTTCCTACTCATTCTGCCTTCTTCGACCTCTTCTATCTCTAGTACTGATTAATATTAAATGTGGGCAGTTTCTTGTTCAGTTTCGTTTCTTAGCCTCTTAGCATCTACTGTTTACATCCGGAAATGGCAGCCATTTCATTTCTCGTGGCGTACTCTCCTTTCGGCAGGCGTGCTAGGTCTTAGCCTCATTTATGGGAAGTACCCAGTTTATATTTATTTTTATTTAGATAGTTATGTGTCCTACTTAGCCCTCACTTTCTTTCCTGCTAGAAACGTTAAGATGGCGCTCAACTGCTTACCTGAAGAAACAGTTGTCGTTTTCTTTCTTTATCTCAACAGAGACCCCCAGGAGTACTGGGGGGCGGGGGGTGCGAGTGCTTGATTCGCCAGGGTGACAGCCAGGAGGAGGTGCCGACGGACACTATTATGATACCACTTAGTGTTTAAAATATGCTGGCAAGTGTGTTTTTTTAATTGGGGCGGATGTGCCAAAGATAGGACCCGCCCCGGGTGCCAAATATTATAAATACTCCCACGCCCAGGGGTTAATCCGGGGCAAGAACACAATGAATGAAACATATTGGCAATGCCTAGAGAGAAAGATGTCTGTACGGAGAAGGAAATGTTCAAACATTTAACTTTAAGCAGAATTTGTTTTAAAATATGATATCTTCTGCCCGTACTTTCATTCAAGTGGACAAATTTGTTTATACTGGAATCCGTGGCAGCGACATCAGAAATGTCCTTTTACCGTATACGTTTTCATTTATTTATATGAATTTAAATTAGGCTCTAACGCTTGTAGCTGCAAAAATTATATTTTACTGAGAATTAAGTAAAATTCGTAAATAACATTACAAATAAGTTTTAGATATGTATTACTCAAACAACAAACTAAAAACCACGACAACTAAAAATATTTAAAAGTTGCCAAACTTCGATTTTACTGTTTTCTGATGCAAGATTTATACTGTTCTTGTTCATTATGTTGTTATTAATGGTTATTCTTTTATTTATTCAATTTGCCTGTTTGTTTTTTTTTTTTTTTTTTTTTTTTTTTTTTTTTTTTTTTTTTTTTTTGTAATGATCGCAAATTTCCATATTTCATGACTTTACCTTCAATTCACTCACCACCAGGACTTCTGTGAGGATGAGTGGCGACGCTCTCAGTTAGAGATAGAATGTATTAAGGGCGACGGAATGGACTTCATCGCTCCGAGAGACAGTAACTGCAACCCGTTTCTCAAGCAAGGAGATTGTAAGGAGGCATAAGCTCTGTGTCTCTCCCTCTCTAACTCATTTCTCTCTCAGTCACTCTTTTGCCTTTTCTTTTCAGTTTTAGTTCTTAGAATTGTCCATCTTATTTTGTAATTGGTAATATTTTCAAAATGCCCCGCTTAATTCCCGGGGGTCTTTGAGGAGACAAAGAAAGGATAGAACTACTGGTCCCTCAAGCATGTCGTAAGATGCTACCAAACTGAGTGTGCATGCGGAGGGGGTGGGGGAGGGGTCTGGCAGCCTCTTCATGTACAAGCCGCTACAGAAACCCTCTCTACGAGAGCAAACTAATGCATTAGTGCAGGTTTCCTGGTAGGACATCAGTTTCAATGGTGGCTCCATGTTACATAATCAGCTCACATAGCGGTGTTGATTGACTGATGATGATGCTGGCGATGATGATAATGAGGACGATGACGACGACGATGATGGTGATAATGATGGTTTTAATTGTCATAATAAATAATGATGGGGCTTTCTTAAAATGATTAAGCTGGTGATGAATGTACTGGTAGTGGTACGAGTTACTGTGTTGATGGTGATGATGATGTAGATGATGGGGAAGGTGTTAGTAATAATTGTATCTTCAGAAGTATAATTAAAGTAGATGTGCAGATGATAATGCCGATAACTGTGTATCTCCCTCAGGGAAGCGGCTTGTATGCTGGGCAGGATGGGAGTTCGGGGATTACATTTTCATAATAGCATCAGATGAAGGGAGTCAGCCAAGATACTGTCTGGTAAGTACGTTGGGTACAGCCGATAGGATAGTCTGGCGCTCTCTCTTCCAAACCTCTACACCTCACGGTAGAAGCGGAACGACTAAGTAAGTAAGTACGTTGGGGCGGGTTTGTTGTGTTCTCTTAATTACATATGCGATGTATAAGGTATATACGGACCAAGTTGTCTAGCTGATGTGTGATACAAGAACACTCAACTCTCAACCTTTACAGTCCGTGGATATCATGCTATATAAACTGCGTTGACGATCCAACATCCTTTATTTAACACCATATTGAACAGTAAATGAGATTCATAAATAGATCAGGCCAATGAATAATAAAATCTGGTATCCACACACTGATACCCAGAATTGGCGTCCTCTTATTCACTTCCTAGGATGGATATACATAATATTTCTTTATCTGGGCAGTACGTATTTCACAGCACAACACACTGGAGTCAGACGCGTATGAACACTTCCATGATCTCATACCAATGATCATATAGACGTTAGCCCACGTCTGGACACTTCGAATGGTTTACACAAGAGATTCAGACACTTCCATTAAACACGTCCAGTCACCTCTAAAGGCTGGCACAAAAGACCGTTGTAACCAAACATACGTCACGTGACAACTTGTTCACGTCATCATTCTTACTAAGTGACGTCATGCACAGCAGGCGTTCAGTGGGAGTGTGTTGCGTAGCAAATGTTGCGTAAGTATTATATGTGTTGATAAATGTTCTGTGGAGGATGTCACATTTGCCACACAACGTTGAGGGTGTTGTAATTCATCTGCTCCTCTCAAGGTATGATAATCCTGGCCTTTGCGGAGTAGTGTGCCACCCTCAGACACCAGGGATGATGAGGCGTAGTAGCATGGTGTCTTTTGTCTGGTTTAAGTGTGTAGGATGTAGATGTGTATTCAGACAGTGAGCATTACGAACAAGTCAATCCACACAATGACGTCACGTTAACTCACGATGTGAAAAGTCAATGATGCTTGCAACAGCTAGTGACGGTTTTGTATAATTTATTATAAACGCCACAATGACGAAGTGTGTAGACATAAACAAGCAGGTACATCATAGGTACGATCAAACAGTCATTATTACATATGTAGACAATTCAACTGGCACAGCAGATAGCATCAAAATAATGTGCATCATCTGCCTTTTAGGATATCGTAAAGCCGCTGTACATGTAGTCAGGTAGTAAACTTCCCCCTTTCCATAAGAGCTAGAAGATATCAACTAGGAGATTAAAGATGGTCTCCTCAATTTGACCTCAACAAGACAGGCATGTCTTTTGAGCGCCACATTATCGTCCTCTATTGTCCAGCAAACAGCAAAGGTATCAAACCTAGATCCATCAACAAAGTTCAGGAAGCAAATAGTCCGTAGGACAGGCATCAATCGATGCGTGACAATCTAAGTGGATCGTGAGCTGAGCAAACTAGTCATATCGTAGACTTTAGAATAAGGCAGGCTAAGCAAAAGTCAACATCACAAGATGGCGATAAAGTTACTCAGCCAAAAAAGGGATTTAATTGCCTGTTCATAAGGAATTAAATGAATAATCACATATGCCTCCAGGCACTAGGAATAACACAGAGATATATCATCTCAAGATAGGAACAACAATCATGAGGACTCCTTCCTGAATAAACTAAGCGAAGACTAGCGCATAGCTACGTCTCGCCTTCACAGCTTCTCAACACAGACTCCTGGGCGGAAATCGTTTTACCAACGCCACAAAAAGGGACATGCGCAGAAAACGCGAATCGAATACAACTCAGGCCAATTTACGAAACGCAGAATGTTCTACAATGTTCGACTTAAGACCTATTACCTTAAAAGGAAATGAATCTTGAAACATTGCGATTGCCAACTGTTTTCAAAGAACTGACGATCTGAGCGCTCCATATATGGTCGTGACTCAAAATCGTTCACACAGCTATCGGCAACCCTAGCTATCAAGATAAGACAACTTCTTAACGATAGCTATCAAGATTAGACGACTGTAGAAATAAAAGTGACTACAATTTCATGAGTTCCTTCCCATGCATTAAAAAATGAATCTAGTCAGAATGCATGGTCAGAATAAGTTGCGACAAGTTTTTAGCAGCAACATTACCGCCACCTCCCGATAAAAAAAAATGTGCAACATTTTTTTTTTTTAAATATCCAAGAGTAAAACCAAAAAACGGTTTAACAACGCACGAACTATGCGGGGATAATGTAAAGTTTCTTTTCTTCTTTCCACTCTGTAAAGTGTCAGTCTGTATGCTCTGTAAGGAAGAGTGGTGTGTTGTTGAGATCAGGCATGCTCCAGTCTACCCAGCTGTAAATGGGTAACTCACCCTAGTCCTGAGTTAGGGAAGGCAAAGGCTCCAGGGGAAGCAGGCCCTAAACTTGGTCACTTCAACCGACGCAGGATGGTGTATGTATGAAGTAGAAGTGTAGAGTGTGATTACCGCGAATGGTGTACTGTTCGTGTGCTGACCAATATAACCACTCATACACTTGTGTCTACAAGGCACCAATGCAGACTGCTGGAATCTTTGTTTGCTCAATTTATTCAGACGTACACACTGGGACATACGAGTACATCATGGTATGTTGACATATCAATTTGTAGGTATACATAGCAGATCTGAAGTCATGACACATTCAGAAATAATGGGCAGTACATCAAAAGTTCAATGTCATGATATATTATGGCCGCATCCCCCTATCTGACTAAACGCGTCAGTGAAGGCAGATCGGTAAATAACTAAAGTTACTTGACGTCCATAGTTTGTAGTATATATTATGAAACCACGAAAGGGGGGGTTTCTAGCAAGATTGAGATCTCCCTGTCACTGTCCGATAATAGGATAAATAATCTGTTCTCTTGGCAGTGATCAAAACATATGATGACCGAAATCTAACATGGCTGCCTCCCTGAGTTGTCGTTCACTCATTCATAGGAAGGAGAATATAAGCCAGAGTTAATTTATAATGGGTATATAAATGATTTCATAAATGTTTCCATACAGCTCTACGGTGATCAGGTTAATTCACGTAGCCATAACCGCTGCAGGAAAGTCTGTCATCTTCGTCGATACAAAACACGACCCTAGCGATACGAAGCACAATGTTCCATCTAGGTCGAATCGACATGAGATCATCAAAATAGGGTCTGGCAATACATGGAGTCCGAATTATACATTGTACCGTACCTTAGGAGAGTCTCTAACATAAACTATAGTAGAGATACCATCTCCTTTAGAAGAAAACCACTTCATGAATCATATTTCCTTAAGAATCTACCAGCCCTTTGAAAAGTGCGTACCCGCCATTATCACGGTACATCGGAACTCCTCACGACTTGTCAAGACAACTCATACTTCCGCTAGACCGGAATAACAAGAATCTAGTCCCTCCTACCCATCCAAAATAAACAATATAGGACTGATTCTACTTGTACTAATAATATGTAATACATATGAATTCAGGCCATAAACACAATAAGCAAATTAATATATTTTCTGGCCCTAAAAAATAAGTACAAACGTAAGCGCAATATCCTTGCGCCGGATCAATATCACTGACTAACAAAAAAAAACTTTTTTTTTCTTTCTCTAACATTTCTATGTTTTTCTGGTCAATTTTAATGCGCTGTTTTTAAATCTGCAAACCGTTTTTCTCTATCAGGTCGGGATCTCTAGAAATACGCAATTGAAGTTTTTTAACAAGGCATAAAGTATTATAACATCATTCATACAAGAAGTGTAACAGTTATGTAGGCTTGAATTTCTTTGCAGTCGACTTTCGTCGGTGAATGGCATGTGGTACATCGCAATGAAGCATCCAACAATAATCGGCAAGCATGGTCACACTCCACCGTCCTTGATAGCGTGATTCCATTACGGCGATATCTTGATGGAATCGTTCTCCATGTTCATCGCTGACTTCGCCAAGTTTGTCAGGGAAAAAGTCAAGATGCGAATCAAGCAAATGGATTTTGAGGGACATGTTACAGCCCATAATTCTGTATGCATCTATGCACTGCTTAACAATATGCATATAGTCGACAGATTTGTGATTTCACAGAAAGTTATCGACGATCGATTTGAATGCCATCCATGCGCGAAGTTCACTACCATGTAACAAGTTCTCGAATTGTTTGTCTGCAATAACTTTCCTAATCTGAGGTCCTACAAAGATACCTTCCTTTATCTTTGCATCGCTAACTTGCGGAAACTTTTCTCGAAGATAAGTGAAAGCTTTGCTCGTTTTATCTAACGCTTTTACGAAATTCTTCATGAGCCCCAACTTTATATGTAACGGTGGTAAAATGATGCCGTTTTTGTTAACTAATGGCTCATGTATTACATTTTTATGCCAGAGCTGCATACGATCCCTGATAGGCCACACCTTTCTTGCATAATGTTCCTGTCTGTTGCGGCTGTCCCATTCACATAGGAAGCAACAAAATTTAGTATACCCAGTCTGCATGCCCGTGAGAATTGCAATGACCTTTAGGTCTCCACAAATCCGCCATTGGTAGTCATTGTACTTTATTTTTGCCAAAAGTATAGCCATATTGTCATAAGTTTCTTTCATATGAACAGAGTAGGCGACTGGAATTGATGAAAATAAATTTCCGTTATGCAATAACACGGCTTTTAGACTAGTCTTGGAAGAGTCGATGAAAAGTCGCCATTCGTTGACTATGTGCTCACGACCGAGGTGCACCATTAGACCGTTTACATCTTTGCAATAGCAAATGCCATCATCCATCTCAAAGTATTGAACAAGTTCTCTGTGTCTATGACGAAATTTAGATATCGGAGTATTGGGCGCTAAAAGATTCCATTCTTTGAGTCGCGAACCGAGTAATTCCGCTTGTCCTTTGGTAAGAGCGAGATCACGTATTAGATCTGAAAGTTCTGAATGGTTAATTAAGTGAACACCATCATTCACCGGTATATAATCCGAGTCAGAATTAGTTTCTAAAGCAGGTAAACTATCACTTTCTGATGGTTCATTCACGTCCAACGGATATTGTTATGGTGGAACTGGGATCGGACACGTGATTGGATCATGAGGCACTGGTTTCGATACCGATTCTACAACTTCTAGAAGCCATATTTCGCTCAGAATTATTTCAAAATATAGTAACTATTTGAAAAATAGCGTAACATATGTCATGCATCTTTTAGCAGTATAAAAAGTAGAATTATTTTGCATTTTATTAATTTTTAATAAGTTATATAGTAAAAATGAAACGGAGCAAATAACGGTTTCCCAAAAAATATATTTATTCACAAATATCTTAAGAACCCGACGTGATAGAGATAAACGGATTTCAGATTTGAAATCAGCGCAAGAAACTGACCTAAGAACACTTATTCTTATATAAGAAAGAAAAATGTTGTTTGTCAGTGTATCCAGAACGATTACTCCTATAATCAAAAGTGTGAATCAAACATGGATTCTCTCGCTTTTACCATAGACAGCATTTTCATACACAAATGAATGAATGTCTATATTTTTCCCATATTAAATAGCCATATCGATTTTTGTAATATGTGCGTCAAAATATGCACACAACAGATAAGTAATTGCACTGCCTAATATGAGGCTAAATTGACACATAAAGTGTCTGGTGAGAATATTTCTCAACAGATAAAAAATCTGATTTAAAAAATATATCGGGGAGGTGCCACCAACACACACTACGCTTGCATGAAAATACAATATAAATATGCAAGTTCATATCATTATAATCAAATAGCAGTGTCATAATCTAATACCGCTTAGAATGGATGTACACATCTGATATTGAATGTTAAATATTACATTATCTAAATGTTTAATATTACCATTACACAATGAAATTAAATATAAATGAAGATCGAGGACACATCTCCTGTCGTTCCAAAGAAACTGTACAATGTGGAACTCTCCATGTTTGACAATAGAAAGGTAGCTTCTCAGATCAACAATAACGTGCTGAGAAAAAAACAAACAATATAATTCTATTTAATAGCCATTAAGTTTCATACTATACAATACATTATTATTAATAATTGTGGCCTTTGGAACTTTCGGCCCTTATATTAACTACTCAGTCTTCTTCTTATATTAAAGATGGGAACAGAAGAAGATGATAACAAAGCACAATAGTATGTGTTCACCTAAAGTGAGGACAGATGTGCTAATGTATTGTAGTAATATAGGTGTGTTATGGCTCTGTCGTATATCTAGAAATAGAACAGAAGTATTAGTTGGAATCATGTGGGCATCTAGACAGAATGTCAGCCATCACATTATCCGACCCACGGATAGCTCGTACCGTGAAGTGAAAAGGTTGAAGAGCAATAGCATATCGAGTGGATCTCGAACTCTTCAAGTTCTTAGTCTGAATAGCTGTAAGAGCTTTCTGATCAGTTTCTAGAATGAAATGTGCGCCCAGGAGGAATCTTTGTAGTTTGAGAATAGACCAAACCATAGCTAACAATTCACGGTCTAAAACCGAGTAGTTCCTCTCTGCCGCATTTAGTTTTCTAGAAATGTACATGACAGGATGCAGAGTTTCAGCATATTCCTGCATAAGTGCTGCTCCGATCCCAGTGGATGAAGCATCACTTCGAAGAACAAAAGTTCTATCAAGAGTAGGTAATCTTAGGATGGGAGGAGAAGAAAATATACTTTTAATCTGGTCTAAGGAAGATTGACATTCCTGAGACCAACGAATCAGATTAGGCGACCCTTTCTTCAACAACGTTGACAGAGGTGCCATTATCGAAGATAGATTCGGAATAAATCTCCCATAGAATTGAATTAACCCCAAGAGACTCCGGACTTGTTTCTTCGTTTTAGGTACAGAGATGTTCAATATTTTCGAAGTATTGTGGTCTTCTGTCTTCAAGAGACCATGACCAACACGATGACCCAAGAAAGAAATTTCACCAAAACCAATATAAGCTTTAGAAGGTTTTGCTGTCAGATTATACTCACGTAGAGTAGACAGTAGGTCATATAAACCCAGATAGTGATCTTCCCAAGAATCACTGAAGAGACAGATATCATCTAAGTAAGCGATGACATCTGAACGATGAGAAAGAATTCGACGCATCATGCGAACGAAAGTAGCAGGGGCGTTCATAAGACCGAAAGGCATTACATTCCATTGAAATAAACCCCTAGGTGTAGAGAAAGCAGTCAGAGGTTTGGCATGATCTGCTAAAGGCACTTGCCAATAACCTTTTGACAAGTCAAGTTTAGTGAAGAATCTAGAATTAGAAAGTCTAATAAGTAGATCTTCTAGTAAAGGCATAGGTTCAGCATCGAACTTTGTGACTTGATTTAATTTGCGATAATCAACGCAAATTCGTATGTTCTTATCTTTCTTCCGAACAATAACCATGGAAGAAGAATATGGAGAAGTCGATGGTTCAATTATGTTTAATTGGATCATTTCATCCAATTCCTTTTCCACTTGTGACTGAAAGTGTATAGGGATAGGATACGGCCTAACCCTAATAGGATTACTGTCGGTAAGAATTATGTCATGTTCTATGACATTCGTGTGACCAGGGATGTCGGTTAGAACATCCTTAAATGTCTGTAACATCGACGAGACTTGACGATGTTCATCAACAGAAAGATTAGGAGAAATGGACACATCTTTCCAAGATTCCATAGAATGTAGTGGAACCACTGGAAGAGGGAGATCGACATCAGAAAAAACAGATTCCTCATCCTGTATGACAGACAGGGATGAGTAATGACCATGAGGTACAGAAGATTCGTCCGTTGCCTGAAAAATAGGCAGCAAATAGTCTGGACGCTCATGAAATTCCGTCAGCATGTTGATATGGAAAGTCTTATGCTTTCCATCTATATCGACCACATAGTCAACATCGGAAATTCGTGAGACTATTGCATATGGACCTTTCCATGCAATCAGAAGTCTATTTTCCCTACTGGGGAGTAGGACGAATGCTTTGTCACCTGGACAAAGTTGTCGTAGACATCTGTTCTTGTTAGCAAACTGCCTTGCTTTTTCTTTAGCAATTTCTGACGAAGCAGTCGCTAGTTTGCATGCCTCAATGATCTTTTGCCTCAGAGCAATGACATACTCATATGAAGATTGAGTGTCATCACTAATATCATCGGCAGTGATGAGATCGTGTAATAAAGACATAGGGCCGCGCGGACGCGCGCCAAAGACAAGTTCAAAGGGAGAAAATCCTGTGTGCTCATTTGGGACCTCTCTATAGGCAAAGAGAGCCGCAGGTAAAACCCTGTCCCAATCTTGAGGATGGTCTTCAGTTATCTTACCAAGTAAAGTCTTGAGCGTTCTATTCAGACGCTCAACTAACCCATTAGACATAGGATGATAGATGCTACTGAGAGATCTTTTAATGTGTAAGGTAGACATTACTTGAGACATAGTATCAGATATGAGTTGAGTGCCATGGTCTGACAGTATTTCTCTGGGGAACCCCAAGCGAGAAAATATCAGCCAAAGAGCATCTGCGATATCTGTAGTAGATATGCTCTTTAGAGGGATAGCCTCTGGCCAACGTGTGCACATATCGACACATGTAAGGATAAACTGATGTCCTCTGGCCGACTTTATCTTAAAAGGGCCAATAATATCTATGGCCATTTTCTGGAATGGCCGAATAGGGATGTCAGCAGCCTGGATAGGCGCAGCATGTCGTGGTCCTCTAGATTTGACCTCCTGACATACCTGACATGATCGGCAGTATATACGAATGTCCTTGTTAACAAAGGGCCAAAAGAAAGCCGCAAGGACTCTCGACTTTGTACGGGAAAATCCCATGTGTCCAGCACATTGCGAGTCATGAGCATGTTGCAATATTTGCACTCTCATACTCTTGGGAACAAGAATTTGCGAATGTGCTGACGTAGCCGAGTCTTGTACCATACGTACAAGTACGCCGTTTTTCATTTCTATCCAAGATTTTCTTTGTGTATCCTTATTTGGATCACCTTTCTTCGCAAGAATGAAGAATTTCTTTAGCGTAGGATCTTCTTCTTGTAATTTTATGAACGAGTCACGAGAAATAACCAAGGTACTATCTTGGCTATGAACTTCATTATCATTATTCAACGAAGTTTGCGGTGTTTGTAGAGCTTGTGCTCTTGTAACCACTGCATTGGTAGCTTGCATATTATCATCTTCCCAAGCAGCAATCTGCTGTGGGGTACATTCCCTAACTCCGTGGATACGACCAATAATAAGGTCCGCAATAGGATTAGGTAAGAGACAGGCATGCACATCTCCCGTAAAGAAAGGAGTGGCAATGTGAATTATAGCAGTAGGATATTTCTCTAGAGTGCCGCCAAATGTGACACATTTGATAACCCTTCCTGTCGCACAGGATGGATCTACAAGCGATTGTCTAACACCAATAGTGGTGCATCCGGAATCGAAAAGTAGTGAGACCGGAGTATTATTAACAAGACCCTTATGTAGGATTAGAGAACCTCTCCCGTCATGTGCAACCGAAGCAGGAAGAGCGGGGAGAGGGTGACCACAACTCAAAGTCGATATTGTAGTCGGTTCGAACAAAGTACTGCATTGGGGGCACTTGTTTGCTCTCCCAAAGTCAAATGAAGAACAAGTGACAGCGTCAGAGTTTTTATTATCAGAAACCTGATTACAGGCTCCCTGAGATTCTTGTTGAACCGAGTTAGCCTGCTGATATCTCTTTTTTTTGTATTGAGATCTACCGCGACTACTATTACCTCTGAAGTTATCACTGTTGTTATTGTCTCTGTAGTTATTATTGTCTCTATTATAACTGTTATCATGTTTCGAACTACAGTTTCCATGATTATTATCATGTCCACATTGATGTGAACATCTATTTGTTTGGTTTTGAGGTCTACGCGAGGAAAAACCTCTGTTACCATATCCTCTTCTGAAATGCCTAAAATTATTATGTTGGAAGTAACGAGGACTGTCAGCTCGTCTCCAATTCTTCGACGAAGAATCACCCTGAAATTGATTTCCATAATTTTGACCGTAACTACGGTTACTTTTCTTATCAAAATTTTGTTGGAATCTATTACTAGTGTTTTGACCATAAGGTGCTGCCGAAGCAACTGGCAGACCTTCTTTTACTTTAGAGTTACCAATGGTTGCGTGAGGATGAGCAGTTATGTATTGGCTACAGAAATCTTCCATTTCTTTTATTGTTTTAGGTTTACGTTCATGAAGGAAAGCAAGGAAAGACTCATTAACAGAAGACATGACTTTGTCTCTAAGTATTAAGTCCATAAGTCCTTCATAAGTTTTTTCTGTCTTAGACAGCTCCACCCAACGTAAAAAAGTAAGACGTGTCTTTGAAATAAATTCAGAGAATTGCACACCAGTTTCTGGTAACATATTTTTAAATTGAAGACGATAGCCGTCTTCGTCAAGTTGGTATTTTTTTAACAATATAGCCCTGACAACATCATAGTTGTTCTTGTCAGGCTCATCTACCATGCTTAACATACTCAAAGCATCACCTCTAAGTATTTTGGACAAATGATAAACCTGCAATGATTTATCTATGTTATGTACTTTACATGAAGTTTCAAATCTGTCCAAATAGAATGTTATATCGTCGATGGAAGCATTGAATGGTGGTAGGTTAAGTTTGAAAGTGCTTGCATTAGTCTTATCTGAGACCTTATTTGCATCATTAGCATTACCTATGTTCATCACCCTTAATTTCTCAACTTCCAAAGCTAAGAGTTTTTCTTCATGCTCCATTTTTGCTTTTCTCTCTTCAGACTCTCTTTGTAACTTCCTTTCTTCAACTTCAGCTTGCTTTTCTAACCTTTTATTTTCAGCCTCTTTTTCAAGTCTTTTATTTTCAGCCTCAAGTCTTTTCTCTTCAGCTTTTGCTTCTGCTTCTCTTTTTTGTTTTTCCATTTCCATTTGGAATCTTTTTTCATCCACCTGCATTTGCAGTTTCTTTTGTTCAGCTTCCATTGCTTTATCATATTGAGCAGTTGCAAATTCTTCTAACTTATCACCAGTCTTCCCAAGCAATTTACCCTGCTCAATAAAGTGCTCAAATGTAGCCATGATGTGTAATAATATGAGTCCACAACCTGAAATAATTAATTATCTTATTTCAAATTTAATTATAACAAGTCTTAAATGAAGCACTTGTTTACTCACAACACTATATTATTATCCCAATCTCTGTGGGAAACAAGTCTTATATCAAAGAACTTGTGTATATACCTTTTTGAAATATCATCAATCAACTCTTGATCATAGGTGCACTTCCCATTCAATAGTGCACAATACTATTCATCATTTATTAATCATCAGTGTAGTAGTAATGCATAAGCATAACCCACTATTAAATGTGAATTAACTACTATAAGTGTAACCAATGACTATGTAAACACAATCACAATGTAAACAATAACAATGTAAACATTACACTGTAAACAATACAATGTAAACAATACAATGTAAACAATACAAAGATTTAGCAACAATACGAATACATTCGTAGAAATCAACAAAAAATAAAGCGAAAATTAAAGAAATATCACAAAAAATGTGATGATATCTACGAGAAGATAACACAAATACAAGACACCACAGTGTATAAACAAAAATGTTGTATGAAACTAAACTATAGTAAAGAGGAGGCTAGCAAGTACAAACAAATCAAAACAGAACTAAAGAATGCAGAAAAATAACGAAAACAATACTAACACATGGCATCACAACTAACAAAAAATTAGCAACAGAAGTCGCTTTGCAAATTCCAGTATCGGAAATTGCACACCCTACAGAAAACGCTCACAATAGATGACCTCTATGACGTGGTATAATCTAAGGGAGACTCCGCCCAACCGAAAAACCCGCAGAAACATAAACATATAAATATAAATATACAAATAACACATAAACATATAACATGTAAACAAAAGAATGAGATGAAACACAGAAGACTCAGTAGAAGTATAAGGGCACAGTTCACAAACAAACAGGCCACTTAACTTATGGAACTCCAATCGTCAGTACAGCAAACAGGATGTAATCAGCATTCTGAGATCAAAGATCCAACGTTGATTGCCATCTGTACTTGCATCAAAACAGCTACGACGATGGTTGAGACTTGAGTTTTCAAACGGTACATGCAGTGTACAAGAAGTGTAGAACTCGTCAGCGATGGAACTTGGCCTTCTCCAAAGCAGAACAGCAACAAATCGATTCTCCCGTATGTAACAAAACTGGGAAATGTCACTTTCTTGACTTGGAACAGCAATTGTTGAAAATTCCAAAAAAAGTTCCTGGGCAACGCCGAGTAATTTCGTAACTCTGCACTTCTGTTGTTGTCTTGTAGATGTTGTCTGTAGACTGTTGTAGAGTGCTGAATGAAGCGGGTAAGGGACCCCGAGTATGCTGGTACCAGATCAAACCAGCTTATGGCCACCAAATGTAGCGTAGCAAATGTTGCGTAAGTATTATATGTGTTGATAAATGTTCTGTGGAGGATGTCACATTTGCCACACAACGTTGAGGGTGTTGTAATTCATCTGCTCCTCTCAAGGTATGATAATCCTGGCCTTTGCGGAGTAGTGTGCCACCCTCAGACACCAGGGATGATGAGGCGTAGTAGCATGGTGTCTTTTGTCTGGTTTAAGTGTGTAGGATGTAGATGTGTATTCAGACAGTGAGCATTACGAACAAGTCAATCCACACAATGACGTCACGTTAACTCACGATGTGAAAAGTCAATGATGCTTGCAACAGCTAGTGACGGTTTTGTATAATTTATTATAAACGCCACAATGACGAAGTGTGTAGACATAAACAAGCAGGTACATCATAGGTACGATCAAACAGTCATTATTACATATGTAGACAATTCAACTGGCACAGCAGACAGCATCAAAATAATGTGCATCATCTGCCTTTTAGGATATCGTAAAGCCGCTGTACATGTAGTCAGGTAGTAAACTTCCCCCTTTCCATAAGAGCTAGAAGATATCAACTAGGAGATTAAAGATGGTCTCCTCGATTTGACCTCAACAAGACAGGCATGTCTTTTGAGCGCCACATTATCGTCCTCTATTGTCCAGCAAACAGCAAAGGTATCAAACCTAGATCCATCAACAAAGTTCAGGAAGCAAATAGTCCGTAGGACAGGCATCAATCGATGCGTGACAATCTAAGTGGATCGTGAGCTGAGCAAACTAGTCATATCGTAGACTTTAGAATAAGGCAGGCTAAGCAAAAGTCAACATCACAAGATGGCGATAAAGTTACTCAGCCAAAAAAGGGATTTAATTACCTGTTCATAAGGAATTAAATGAATAATCCCATATGCCTCCAGGCACTAGGAATAACACAGAGATATATCATCTCAAGATAGGAACAACAATCATGAGGACTCCTTCCTGAATAAACTAAGCGAAGACTAGCGCATAGCTACGTCTCGCCTTCACAGCTTCTCAACACAGACTCCTGGGCGGAAATCGTTTTACCAACGCCACAAAAAGGGACATGCGCAGAAAACGCGAATCGAATACAACTCAGGCCAATTTACGAAACGCAGAATGTTCTACAATGTTCGACTTAAGACCTATTACCTTAAAAGGAAATGAATCTTGAAACATTGCGATTGCCAACTGTTTTCAAAGAACTGACGATCTGAGCGCTCCATATATGGTCGTGACTCAAAATCGTTCACACAGCTATCGGCAACCCTAGCTATCAAGATAAGACAACTTCTTAACGATAGCTATCAAGATTAGACGACTGTAGAAATAAAAGTGACTACAATTTCATGAGTTCCTTCCCATGCATTAAAAAATGAATCTAGTCTGAATGCATGGTCAGAATAAGTTGCGACAAGTTTTTAGCAGCAACAGAGTGCTTTGCGGTTCACATACAAGGCGAAAAGAAAATTAATTGAAGTTTATGCACCGTAACGCAGCTTCCATATTATTTAATCAATCAATCGGTAATTTTTAGCTCCATTCGGGGCACGGGTCCTCAATAAAAAGATTCCAAGACCTCTTTTACTTGTCTTTTCATATAAATTTGTAAGATGTAATGATATTTGAGTCTCCGAGCGGAAGAGTGGTGAGAACCCATGCTTGTCGAAGCAAGGGGACCATCGTTCGCAAGAAGGTAGCGTCACGCCCCAGTCTATTCAGCTGTAGACGTGGGTACCAGGCTATGGTGAGTACGGAAGGAAAGACAGGGGGAAAGGAACTGGTGATTCCATAAAATGAAGATGAAACCTAATAAATCTTCACTCCCCTAGGTCAGTATATGTTATGGGACTACCTTTACCTTTGAAATCATATTTGATGTAACATGGGGCTGACAGGAAGAGTTACGCAACAAATCCACAACAAGACTGGAATAAATCACATCTATTTTCAGATCAATGAAAGAGATAAAGATTGATCGTAAACATCAGGGGTTCTCAATCCTTTTTATTTTGCTAATGCCCCCGCCCCTTTCTGAGACTCATTTACCTCTGTGCGGCCCCCCCCCCCCCCCCCCCCCAAGTAGTCGATGTTAGCGGGAAAAGGTACCGTTGCCCTTAGAAACATGGTATAGCCCCGGATGGGGTGCATATTTCCCACGTTACGAACCACTGGTTTACGTCAAAGGTAGGCAGTCAAGGAGCTGTTACGATCTACTTTAGAAACACAGAACTGTCTAAATATCTATAAGTATATAAACCAATAAAACGGTATTGAATCAGTTCTAAAAATTAACGGTGCACATGAAAATATCTAAATCTCTACCTTGACAAAATCATATCTAATTTAAGGTATCAGAATATCTTAAATTTCATTAATTCGTTTCATTGTCCAAATTATATGGAGGGAGAATATTTCATCTTGTCGTTTCTGAAATTTGAAATACCTGTAAGTTGCAGCATATAGGTAACTTTTATCTCTGAAACACTTTCTGCTTCTAGCAATGTCCGCGACTGATTGGTGGAAAATTATAACTAAATATTTGACCAAATATTAACTTCATTTCAAAAATCGTAGATCGTTTTCTATTTTTAGCAATTCACGAATAAGGTGAATGTAGTAAGCTAATTTGCGGGTGTTCACTGGGAATGCGGTGAATGTACCTTTAAACCTGGGGACACCGCGCTTTTTAATGGGCTAGTCCGAAACTTAACAACGTTATAAAAAAAAAATTCTTCTTTCCCCTCCATCATATAGAGATCTACCACAAGATCCCCTGGATCTACCGGTAGATCAAGATCAACCGGCTACCGACCCCTGGATTACATGCAGTGGCGGATCTACATTTTGGGGGCCTTGAAGCTTGAACTGTTGTGAGGGGGGGGGTGCTTTTATTCCTCCCCTTCCCAAACAAAATGAAGAGGGAGAGGAAAGAAACGTATTATGGAGAAAACTGGAAACTCCATAAACAGAAAAGCAACAAAAACGCTATCTCTGTTTGATTGGCTCTTTTTCCGCAATTATGATTGATTGCTTTTTTATTCGTCCTCGAATAATTAGGTGACTCCCCCATTGTGAAACTCAGATATAGAAATATACATACGATAAATCCTAAAGATGTCCTATTTATGGGGCGATTTCCCGAGTGACCTGTCCGTTACGCTAACTAACTCAAGAGCGAAAATCAGGTACCAGTTTTCAAAACTGGGTAAAATGGAGCATGATACGGCCTGGCTTCGAACCAGGTCCCTTTGCCTCGAAAAGCAAGCGCTCTGTCGACTGTACCACTCGAACTCTTTTCAACTTACTTTTTCTAAATGTTATTGTAGTCGGTTCTTGATTGGTTCGGTGTTATAGTCTTCATTTCCGTCTGTCACCTACCACCCAGTATTATTAGAGTTGTTTTTTTTTTTTTTTCAATGTATGATCATGAATGTTTATACATGAGGATTGAAAAGTCACTTCCTATTTTTAAATTATTTATTCATTCCCATCTAACTAATTTACATGAAACAAACATCACAATAAAGACAATTAACTGCCATTTAATTACATAAAATATTGTGGCACATTAACAGTACTACACTTGGGGGGGAGTGGCTAAGAGGTATGGCGTCCGCCTCGGATTTTAGAGGTACCGGGTTCGATTCCCAGCATAGGGAATATAATTTATGCAAAACAATGTTTCAGAACCAGTGGTCCTAATGATGTCATACTTCCCCCTGGTCTCGTGGGTAGTGAGATCGGATGCCTAGCCTTATCGGATAAGGGCGAAAAAATGGAGGTCCCGTGTGCAAGTGCATGTAAAAAATCCCACCGCAGATGGACATCGTAAAGAATAGACTATAAATTTAAAAATTAGAAAGCTACTAACCACAAAAATATTTATAGAATGCGTGCTTCCTATATACACACATTGGGATTCTCGTCGGTACTATGGAGTTCGTGCACTGTGCTGAGATCCTCATTGTGTGATCTAAGGGAGGAGATTGGAACACTGATGGAGTTGTCCGTGTGCATTGAAGATAGTCGTTAAAAACCAAACCAAAACCAAATAGTACGACCCAACGTATGACCTGATTAGTTTAACACGTGACTTCATAGCGGGTAGCAATTGGTTTACTGTCTCTTGTAACGTCAGTGTATTGGTCATTTGAGATTTTATTTAGTTTTATTTTTTTTTCCTGGGAATAAGAAACATTTGTTTTGTCGTTTCTCTTCTACCCTGGGATGTAGAGGTTTGCCAGAGAGATAGAGCGCGCGCGCGCCTTACTATCCTATCAGCTGCCTTCTTTTTGACCTGGTTTCAGTCCAGTACTTGTTCCTTTAGAGAATGTCTGATGTTGTCCTCCCAGCGAACTCTGGGACGTCCTGTAGGTCTGGATCCTTTGCTCATAGTTTCCTATATTTGTCGTGGTAGCCGATCTGCTCCCATTATGCAGACATGGCCAAAGTCAGGTACCCATTTACAGCTGGGTAGACTGGAGCATGTCGGTACCGTGATTCGACCCCAACACCTTTGCCACGAGAGACTAGCGCTCTAACCACTCCGTCAGTCAGACGCTCCACATATAAATAAGAGCTCATAAAAAGATTTATTTTTAAATCTTCTCTCTTCGGTTTCGAAGTATATCCAGTGTCGCCTAGCAACCTGTTTTATTTTTTAAATAAAAGTTTGCCTCGTTTTGGCGAGTCACGTCCCATTCAACCAAGTCGGTTATATTAGGTGCATGTCCACATATAAAAGACCTTTAGTTCTGGTGACATAATTATATCAGTTATGTTACAACCTTTTCTGTACTATTTCTTATTGCAGCGTTTTCCCCGTGTCCAGGATGGAGAGTTCTCTGTGCTTGTCTACTTCAGCGTCATCTGTCCAGTGGAGCATGATGGGAAACCACACCACGGTATTGAGTATTATGAACTGCGCATGTTCAGGAAAGGTCAGAAATGTTCGTTCTCAAAGTTCAATTACGAAATTGTTGAATTAATATTATGTAAATAGTATTCACGACTGTATGAAAAGTAAAATAAAACCAGAAACTGATGGTCAACAATGTGGATTTGTAGACGCAAACGCACAAACAACACGATATTCTACATGTGTGTGTGAGAGAGAAAGAGAGAACATTAATAGCTGGAGCAAAAGAAGTAAAAACATTTGACAAGAGGAAACATGAGAGAATTATCAAAATGTTATAAAGCATAAATATCGATGACACAAAGCTGAGAATATGAAAGGCTTTGTATTGGCTACAAATAGCAGCTAAATTAGCGATCAAATAGGAAAGTTTGTGTCGATAAAACAGGGAGTCGGGTAGAGATGTGTGCTGCCACCCGAACTGCACTTTCTCTTTAGCAGCGTTTCTCAGCCTTTTTACCAAGGAGGAACCCCTTCCAACAACTTTCTACAACCAGCGGAACCCCTGGGACGCAATTCTAGTAGAGATTAACTTATTGTCACAAAGGATGTTACTTGTAAATAGATGCTTTGTGTTCATTTTACGCATATGCGCGCGCACACACACACACGTCGGCTACCTTTATAAGGTAAGGTAGTCCCATAGCACATACTGCCGTAGTGGAGTGAAGTGTTAGAGATTTCACTATACTAGGTCCAGCATCGAGAGGTGGCGTGACCAGTTCCGGCCCTTGCTGCCTTTTCCTTCCATAACTCGTCAGGTAAGTCAGGTACCCATTTACAACTGAGTAGGCTGGAGCGTGGTGATACCGTGAATCGAACCCGGCACCTTTGTCGCGAGAGGCCAGCTCTCTAACTACTCTGTCAATCGGACAGTCATTATATGAAAAAGTATTGAAACCTTTTTCCCGTCTTTTATGTGTCCAAACGTGCTGCATTCAAGGCACTGAACAAATGTCGCAAGCAACAAAAACCTAGACAGTTAAAAAGCAGTATCTAATAAATGTCAAAATATAATGAACGATGAATGAAGTAACACCTAAAGAAACTGAAAGAAAAACGGTTGTTTGTTTGGCTCTTGAGTATAATGTACGGACATATTTTCAAACAGTCTTTTCACGTGGAGTTCTAAAAAATGTGCTTGTTCTGCTATACTGTTGTGGCAGCATTTTGTATTTATTGTAAATCGTGTGTATTCATCTCATCGCTGTAACTATTACTAAGACGAAAATCTGTCTCTTTTATTATAAGCTAATAAGAAGAATGTTACAGATCAAACAAATATATGATGTTTATTTATCCAGTTTGAAACAAATATAGACGCATATAACGAAATATAGCACTGGAGGGAATTATAGCCCTAAATAAGAACCATATTTGAATTCGTAGTGGTATCTGAAAAGTTTATTTACTTACGATTTCCCGCGGAACCCTTGCAGATGAACTCCGGAACCCTAAGATTCTGATTAATACTGGTTAAGAAACACTGGATCCATTGAAGATATGCTAGGAATATCAGTTAGTTAGCATAATACAAAGTAAACAAACAATAACAAATTTTGCCCATTTTACAGTTGAATGATACACTCAAAACACGGGACGTTCCGGGATTCATCCTTCGCCAGCCACAGTCAAAAACAACAAAGAACATCATATAGGCTAAAAATAAAAAGCACACAGGACAAATAGGACAACGCGAGAACAAGGTTGCAGCGATAGATTTAATATATCAACGAATATAATATAATTCACATAGTGTATGGCATCTATTAATGTTACCCTCTTTTCGTGTTGTCCTATTTAATGGATTGGACACATATTGAGGAAACTTTGATAGCATTGCAAGACAGTCCTTGTTATGGAATCAACAATGTAAGAAAAGTAGAGGTAGAACACACAAAAACATATGGAGAAGAGAACTGAAGACAGAAATGAAAATGATGAGAAAGACGTGGAAAGAAGATTAGCTGATGGCACGCGACAGGACCTGAATGAAAGCGAAAGAGAGGCCGACCAAAAACAACTTGGCGAAGATCTGTGGAGGCCGACAAGCAAAGAATGAACCAGAGCTGCGGCACTGCACGAAGGATATCCGCCGATCGAGCAAAGTGGAAGCAAGTTGTTGCTGCCATACAAGACGCCACCAGGCGTGA
The DNA here is from genome assembly GCA_024509875.1 of Oreohelix idahoensis. Classification (NCBI taxonomy): domain Eukaryota; kingdom Metazoa; phylum Mollusca; class Gastropoda; order Stylommatophora; family Oreohelicidae; genus Oreohelix; species Oreohelix idahoensis. The sequence continues at coordinate 657,745 of JAMPIV010000371.1, forward strand.
TGACCACTGACTGCTTTGATAGTCGGCGGCTAAGAATCACTAAAGAAGAAGAGGTCGCGTCAGGACTACTTGACATGTTTTTCTGAAGGTCAGTGCACGCTGAAGAATCTTTAAGCACAAAAGCTTCAACGGACAATATGAGTAAGTTAACTAAAGGAAATAATTCAAATCAGCCAATCAAATCAACCAATCAAATCAGCCAATCAAATCAGTCAATAAATTCAGCCAACCAAATCAGCCAACCAAGACAGAAGACGATGTTCTGGTAAAGAGGCTCAAGAAGCTACCCAGAAACAGCCGAGGTAGATTGAAAAACACATGGAGAAGATAACTTAGGACAGGAATGAATATGATGAAGCAAGACATTATGGCACGCGATTGGAAGACTTGTCATACGTTTCTTAAAGCCTATACTCCTTGGGAAAATGAAGAGTGTAAAAGAAGAGGAACTTTCAATGCATGTCGTAAAAAGCAACTAAGGAGGATTGGGAAGGGTACCGACTACCCCTATCCTGTAGAAACTTTAAACCACTAAAATTTCCCTTTCCATTTGCTTACGATAAACTTTGACCTTTTAACCCTCCGGACCCACGAGCTTCTAAGTCTAAATACGTATGTTAGAATGTTACTTCTTTTACATAAACTTGAAAGTCGTTCATTTACTTAATATATGGCCCAGGTAATCTTTACCTTTAGTGCCGTCGAGTATGTATAATATGTGTATTTTCGTACCATTGAGAGTTAGGGTTGGGGTTAAGTTTAGGGTTGGGGTTGGGGTTAGGGTTAGGGTTAACAACCTAACCCTTACTCAATACACATATTATACATACTCGACGGCACTAAAGGTAAAGATTACCCAAATATGATGTGATTTCTTTTCACTGCATTATTCACCAAGCAGCCCTCTGTGCACAAACCTTCCCAGAAGAAATGTTGAAGGTAATGGAATTAGTAGTTAAGATTGTAAACCAAATAATGGCAAGTAGTCTGAATCACCGACAGTTTTGTGAGTTTCTCCAAGAAGTCAAACATGAATACTCTGATCTTCTTTTGCATAACAAGGTACGGTGGTTATCTAGAGGCAAGGTTCTGATGAGGTTTGCTGCTTGTCTTAATTAAGTAAAGATATGGCTGAAAGAGAAGAAACTTGAATATTCTGAGTTATCAATCCCTGACTGGTTACCGAAATTCTACTTCATGCTGGACATGACTTCTCACCTTGAACATTTTAAATTAAAAAAAACTATTTTGCTCTTGGAAGAAGTGCTTTCATTTGAGCAAAAGCTGTCTTTGTTTGCTAGAGACATTGAAACTGGCAAATTATTACACTTCCTAGCATTAAAAGAATATATGTAAACTGCTGTACGTGGCGCTGACCTCGAGTTCCTCAAAACGTTATTGAGAAAATGACAGTTTCATTTGCTGATCGCTTTCAAGAATTTAGAAATGAAAGGCAACCTTGTCATTTTTTATAAAACCTCTTGAAACAGATATCCCCAAACTGAATTTTTCAGCCATACCTCAAATTGACCAAGCTGATATTGAACTTGAATTGGTAGATTTAGAGGACAAAGCATTGAAGGGTTCAAAATTTACACATCTGGTCCATGAGCTTGAAGATCCTGAAAGGCAAAAATCAGCCCTGTCACTGCAACACAAGTGGTCTGAAATAAGTGAGCTCAAAAAACAGATCAGATCATAATTGATGTTTGGAACTGTTTACCCGATAGCTATGTTCAGCTGAAAAAAATTGCATTTGGGCTTCTTTCAATTTTAGGATCAACATATCTTTGTGAACAATTATTTTCCAACATGAATTATATCAAAATCAAATTAAGAAGCCAATTGAATGACGTGAGTCTCCAGTCATGCTTGAAAATGAAAAAAACAGATTATTCACCAAATATTGACCAACTTTGCAAGGAAATCCAACAACAAAAGTCTTTTTAAATTTCCTTACTTTTCATTAGTACATTTTATTATTGTGTTACATCTTATCTGAAAATTTGTTACTGAAAAAATTGTATTACTTATTGTGTATTAAAATAGCATTTGAAAAATTGTGTTTATTATTTCAATTATATATAATAAGTATATTACTGAATGAGGGATACCATGTGATTTTTTTTTTAAATGCAGCTCTTCAATTTTTTTTTTTAAATGGAGACAAAATTAAATATTTGACTCTTTGTCATGGAAAGGTTCCCGACCCCTGGTCTAGATATTAAAGATATTAATTTTGTTTGTCGATATCTGAATATAGAATCATTTCGTCCCTCCAATCAGCCCAAGTAGAGTTAATGAAAAGTTTCAAATTTCGTGAATTTTCCTGTATGAGTGTGTCCTACCTTGTCTCTTAACGGCAGTCCCTCACACCTGTCATGTTGTTAACATTGACTCGTGTGTTTAGCATCAACCTTTCTATTTATCACAACATTTATCCCGGCAGATAAAGACTCTTGTAAAGATGAAGACGCCGATAAATGCAGGGAGATTATCACGTCACCAGAAATGTGTATGAAGGATCGGTTGTACGCTCCACATTGTCCAAAAACTTGTGGTAGTTGCTGTAAGTACACATTCTCCAGACCTAAAGGTCTTTTATATTTGGACATTCGCCCTAATATAACCGACTAGGTTAAAGGGGACCCACCTCGCCAAAACGAGGGGAATTTTTTTTTTTAATCGGAGTGGTATCTGGTTTTGTATTATCACCATCATTATCATTATTTTCTTTGCACACTCCCCATGGACCACTGTCGTAAAGTCGTCTGATTCACAACAAGTTATTCTAAGTAACTCTAACCAAACCGAGCGCCATACTTTGTAAGAACTGCTTGATACACGGACCAATCAGAAGGTACCTTTATGCCTCGTTTACTAAAGCATTGTACAGTCAAAATGTCCAGGACTAATCTGTGCAAACGAGTGGAGGATGACAATTAATTACAGACTTAGGAAAGAAGTACCACCTGGAAGATGCCACCAATACGATATTGGAAATATTGCTCTACACGTCTGTGCAGAGACTTTTACAACCAGTAGTATATTAAGAGAGAAATCTCTGGTTGAATGCATCGAGGCCTCGGGTTAGTCCATAATTTTGCTGTTTAGAGTAAGCATAGAATAAAATGCACTTAGGAAAGTAAAAGACTATTAGCTAGGAAGATGTAGAATAATACAGGGCGTGTTTTAAGCGTTAGATGAAGAAAATCGCTCCAGGAATAACGTAGATAACTAAAATCTTAGTTTTCCTGATTTTTACACATAGGCAGATCTTACATACATTTTCGGAACGCAAAATACTAGTGAGCAGGAAACCCCCTCGGGCGTCCGACCTTGGACTATATATAGCATGTGTTCTAAACGGAAATAGGCCAGTCATATTTTGAAAATTACAGCGAGCGCTAAAAGTGTTAGTGAATAGTGCCTTTGCGTTTTGTAACTGAGAGCAGACCATTACAACTATTAACAGCTCGACTGTATGTGCCTGAGGGTTATATCCTGTAAACCCAACTACACATAATAAAGTCAGCCACTACTGAGGGAACTCCTGCTGCAAGTACCTTTTGAGTTCAGAGTGCCAATCAACTAGTACTTACTGCCTGGAGGAAGATCATTAACTTTACTCCCAGGACCAAAGTGGAACCATCTTCATTCTACAGATGAGTGAAAAACAAGGCCACTGTAGAGTATGCCAGTCACTCCAAGATTATAGACAGTAATCAAATGATGACCCATGTTGGGGCATAGTTATAACCAGTGATAACTTAAAATAAAAGGACTACTTCTTCATTTTCCCATTGAGTGCCTGATCATACCTTTGTGTGTTGTTTGTTTATTTATTTACTAAAATAAAATGACAGTGAAAGAACAGTAATATAAAGATTTAGCCTAGATATTCTACAAGAGTGATGTCAATCCAGTGATAACCTCCTACGAATTCAGAGACCTTTGAAAAATGTTCTTGAACAAATTTGAAGTGCATATTTATTTAATTTTGTAATTGAAGTTTGTTTTTCGTTAAAGATTTTCAAGAAGAAAATAAGAACTGTAAAAATAAATTGTAAATATTTACCAGCAGACTAACTTAATTATTTAAGTTGAGTTCAAGTTCTTGTTGGTGGATAATTTAGTTAATACCCCTAGCAGAGTCAATAATAATAATAATATAATCATAGGAGGATTTTGAGAGGGAGCCCATAGGAATCTAGGAACATATAATATCATCATACCTGGAAACTTATACAGCTTGATCCTACCTTTGATGTCGATACACCATTATTTTTTTCAGAAAAGGGGGTATTTCTTATAAGACCAGTCTCTTATCTGGCACAATCCTGGTATCACTTGATACAACTTTTTGTCCAGGATCTCTTATAATTTAAATAATAATCAACCCTCTCGTGACAACCACTACGGCTGGCCTCTCTGCACAAAGCATTCACATGCTCATGCAGTAGTCATTTCTGAATCGACTTGTTTGACATGGTAAGTTTGTCAGCTGCTTGCCCAACCTCGTATTAGTTGCCTTGTACGACATGCATGAGGCAGCAGTAGTCCGATTCTTTATTTGCCTCACCAGAGACCCCCCCCCCCCCGGGAATTACATGGGGCTGTTTTGAATTATGGTAACACCCAGTGTGTTAACAACGTTGCTCTCTCTCTCGGCAAAGGTGCAGGGTTCGAATCACTGTTCCGACACGCTCCAGTCTACCCAGCTGTAAATGGGTACCTGACTTTGAGTTAGGGACTGAAAAGGCAGCGCGGACGTGAACTGGTTACCCCACCTCTCGATGCTAGACCTAGTATGATGAAGTCTCTAACACTTCACTCCCCAACGCAGTATCTGCAATGAGACTACCTTTTACTGTGTTAACGGTGGACTGAAAGGGGAGCAAGGGCTAGTAACAGTGTAACTTCCCAAGCATGTCGCTTAAAAGGCGTCTAAGGAAGGTTGGGAATCGTGCTGGCTAAACCCCCCCCCCCCCCCCCCCCCTTCCTTTTTCACTGTTCAAACTTTAAACAAAAAACTGTCGACAATAATTACAAAAGGAAGCAAGTTTCCACATTTAACAAAAATACATAAAGCAAAAGGATATCACCTGACCACAGGGCAGCCAATCAGATTGATTATGCGCATGAGGAAGTCGAAGACCAAAAAATGTATGGAAAAGAGACTTGGAGACAGAAATTAGAGAGATGAACAAGATGGAAAGACTTTGAGCTGATGGCAGGGGACAGGAGGACTTGGTACGGGACAGGAGGACTTGGTACGGGACAGGAGGACTTGGTACGGGACAGGAGGACTTGGTACGGGACAGGAAGACTTGGCACGGGACAGGAGGACTTGGTACGGGACAGGAGGACTTGGTACGGGACAGGAGGACTTGGTACGGGACAGGAGGACTTGGCACGGGACATGAGGACTTGGTACGGGACAGGAGGACTTGGTACGGGACAGGAGGACTTGGCACGGGACAGGAGGACTTGGCATACGTTAGTTTGAATGCCTACACTCCGTGGAAAGCTGAAGTTATGATGATGATGGCGATTATGATAATAGCGATGGCATGTGTTGTCATTTATTTCCTTTTCGTTCCTTATGGAGCATGGGAGCACCACTGAATCTGATTCTCCTGCAAGGGTGGTTTCTATATCACTTTGTTTAGCATGATGTGTTTGCCAGCCCCAATACAAAACCCAATACTCAGAGGGTTCTGTTTCTATTCTGTTACCATACTAGTTGGTGGTACCAGTTGAGGGTACTATCTCTGGAACAGGAAGGGGACCAGTGGCCTGTAGTCGAAGCTAGATACCATCACCAGAAGGGGCTTAAAGACGAGAGGGACCAACTTAGTAAACACTCCCTGATACGTCTGGGAACGTGCTGCGCCCCTTACTGGTTGCCAGATGGAGACGTGGTCCTTTTCTTCATTTGTCTCCTCTGAGACCGCCGCCCCTCCCCGCGACCCGGGAACTACATAGAAAAACGTGTCAGTTAATAAACTTTAATTTTCTTTTAATGAAATCGTTCATGGTTTAGCCGGCACAAAATGTCCATGTTTGTTTAATATCAACCTTTCCCATTTGTCTGTACTTGCACTGGGGGTTTTCTGTAGCAATGTGTTTTACACAATGAGATCGGCTGCCTCATGCACAACCTTATTTTAGTGACTGATGAAACAGTAGTCCGTGCCTCCTCAAAGACCCCACCCACCCCCAGAACTTCAAGGAAATGGCGTATGTTGTGGTGGAGCGATAATGATGATGTTGACTCTGCAGAAGATGATGATGAGGATAATGATGATGATTGTGATGATGATGACGATGTTGATAATGACGATGATGATGGTGGTAGTTGTGGCGGTGGTGGTGGTCATTGTGGTGGTGCATGTGGTGGTTGTAGTGATGATAATGATGATGACGATGATGATGATAATGGTGGGAATGATGGCGGTGGTGCTTGTGGTGGTTGTGATAATGATTATTATGAGTATGATAATAATGATGATGATGAATATTGGAATAATTAAAATGTTTGTAGAGGTAACAAGGTGAAGATAATATAATGTTGGTAATATTTACTTGGCGCTGTCGAGAGTTGTAATAATTCTGCTAACTGTAGCGAGGTGATCATACATGTAAGTTGTGAACATTATTTTATAATATAATTATGGTGTGATATTTCTTTTATTATTTCTAAGCAATGAGTACTGTTTCGGAGATCAACGGTCGACGTTGTTGGATAGACCCCACCCTATACGGTGACTGGCATTTCATTGACAACGTCAGAACAGCTAATGTAACCATTGACAAAGAAAAAGCGGTATTCTCTCATCTGGGGGCGTTTCAATGCCTGGATATGGATAGTAAAGGGCGGAGGTACAAAATGGCCTCCCTTTTCGATAACGGGTGGTAAGTGGTACAAACAGGAGGTAAATGAAATTCTAGAAAACATACCTATCGATCAGATGTAATCTAGTTTTTACGAAAATACATTACTAATACATAGTAATTATCAAGAAGTGATAACCAATGTTAATTTGCAATACAAAAGTTCAATTACTAAAAGTTGTGTCCAATCACTTGTATATTTCTATTTTTATTGTAAAAACAAGATAAATTACTATACCTTTTGTCTGAAGGTGCATTTTTAACTCATTGGTGCTAAGCTTCCCTCAGAAAATGCTGATTGTTTCTTGTCTATTTTCACACCGTTAGGACAGCCCTTTTCTTATCTTTGATTATTGTCTCCTCCCCTCTACATTTTCTTAGTGTCTATGGTCAAATTCCAGACTCCACCAGCGTCAATCATAGTACTAGACAGCCCATGAGATGTCTTCACGCATGTATCTTTTGCTCGTCTTCAAAGCAGCGACTGAAATTTTGTCATGCTGGTAGCGGTTCATATTCAAATGGCTTTTGATTCAGGGAAAAGCTGTATACCTACTATTTCTCGGTCACTCATGACGCCGGCTGACGGGGGAATCGCGACAACAGTCGAGTCGAAAAACGCCTTTTCATGTCCCCTGACGGCGCTCGGCCGTTTGACCGTTCAAGACCGAGACACCAACTAGTGCGTCTATCGGTACTTCCTTGGTCAACCGAGCTAAGAGCTCTTTCATCTCAGGGACGAGGCGAAATCTTCTGGTTCCCCGGCGTCTTTGTCCCCAGCGCTACTAACCGCTTGTTCACCCACGTGTTCGCCAGATTTGGGGAATCTATACACAACTTAGCTATATAAGCTGGGCATTATTTGTCGCTTGTGTCTCAGAATATCAGTGGACTTTTATCTGCGGAGTGAAATTAGTATTACCAAGTTGCACATTAGAAAGAAATATTTTCTTGTAATTTCTAGATATCACAGAGTCCCCTGGAGACAGACAGCCCTTGTCAACCATCTTTCCTGTTATACGTTTAATCCACGTCTTATTGGCTCATTGTATCGCAAAGCTTTATTGTTATTCATCGCGACTAGGCAGCGAGTTTATTTCATTGTTTGAGTCTTCTTCAAGACAGCCAACTATTACCAATCCATCCTTCCTAGCTGCGCCCATACTTGTGTGATCAATTATACATTGTAGCCAACGCTAGCCACCCACCGTGGCCTGTGTCTTTTGCTTTCCTGAAAGATCAACATATTCCCATGAACACGGCAACGTCACGACTTAGACTACACCAGAGGCTAATTCTAGCAGCAAAGAGGTAGGGACGGTGAACCACCGAATCCTAACATCCATTTTAGTGTGGGTTCTTAGCAAACCTACCGTCGGGTCCTTTAGTGATTCACGAAAATGTGTAAAGAAAATATTTCATATTAGCTGGATTTTCTATATTTCTCTAACACTTGGATAAGTTACAGGGAGACGGAAATTGTTCTGTGATTCAACTATAGAGTGGTACCACCCCTGGATTATTGACGTGTTGATATTAATTGGCACTCTTTAAGATGAAGACTGTTATACTTTATTTCTAGCATTTTTTTTTTTTAGTTTTCGTTTGCTCACCACTAAATGTGTTACATTATGTGATATTTATTGATATGTCTGTAAATATATTGGGGGTGTGGGGGGGGGGTTGGGGAGAGAGATTAATTGTTGTCCACACGAATAGTTTTTTCCTGGTTAATAAATATATATTCTATAGCGTTCAGAATTACTTTACTATTTCATCTGTCACTTTAACGCTGACTTTCCTTTTCTTCTAGTTGTAATATATATATATATATATATATATATATATATATATATATATATATATATATATAATATATATATATATATATATATATATATATATATATATATATATATATATATATATATATATATATATATATATATATATCGGAGGCAAGGAGTGTATGTATGTCATTTTAAGAAAACGTGAGTGTGGTAGGATTTAAGAGATTTAATATAAACTTTCTCTCCTGACTATCATACAACACTCTATTTACATTTGTGAAACTATATCTGTCTACTTTCAAGCATCTCACTCGCAGTTTAATTGCCTAAGTCATATTCTTCAACCACCTCAGGACATTCCTGTAGCACGCTGGCTGTATACACGCCTAACCCATCTTCTCATGCGTCCATCTCTGCTAGTTTTACGTGTGATGTTTAATTCCAGCAATCTGAGTTGTGTTGAATAATCGATTGCACTTTCAGTTTAATTATGTAACAGTTGATGGTTATTGCCCTTATTATCTCTCCCTTATCAGTATCCAGTGTCCCTACTACTGAATCTCTAGATGCTACTCTATCTATCAGCTTTATCTTAACCACGTTTTCCTGCAAGACCAGGCCAGTCTCTGAAGGTCTGAGGCCTCTATGTTCGTTCTCTATTCATGTCGTAGTCATACATTGTGGAACGTCCGAAGCATGCAATGAAAGATTGGAAGCACGGACAAGGACAAACGCAAAAGCACACCCATGTAAGGAACATACCCGCACATACGTAAAAAGGAAAGTACAACGATGAGCCTAGTGAACAATCCTGAAGACATCTTAAGGGACTAGTTCATCATCTCATCTCAACCCATAACCCGTCATGGGTCGTAGGGGTGCAATGGTTGAAGCATCAGCAGACAGGGTCCTCCACTGCTCTCTATCCTCAGCAATGCGTACAAGTGTGGAAAAACCGTGTCCTGCCCATTCTTTGATGTTATCAGCCCAGAATTTTCTTTGCCTTCCTCTTCTACGTTTACCTTCGACTGTTCCCTGGAGGATCGTTTTCGAAAGGGAGTCATGACGACTTACATGCCCAAACCAGGCAAGCTTTCGACGTTTCACTACTGACAAAAGTGGTTCTTGGTGGCCTGCATTGTTAAGGGACTAGTTAAGTAGTGTTAAATAACATCATCGTGAGAAGAAACATCACTATAAAATAAGATGACGCAGTTCATTTTCATTGGCGTTGTTTTGATAAGGAGAAAGTTAGAGCAGATGATGACAGCTAAGAAACTGAGAGAAGTAGACGCTCAATCTTCCTCATTATTCTTCAGCTTTCTCTAGGACATTGATCTTCCAGACATTCACAACAAACTTTCCTCACCTGTACCATCCGTTCAATATCTTTCCATGTCTTCTTTATAGCTTTGTTGTCTGTTTCATTGGCGGATCCAAGGGGGTGGCGACGGGGCAACTGCCCCTCCCTTGGGACTTTGAAAACCGTTAATTCATATCAACCGCCCCAGTATTTATCCATCCACTTGCGACTTAAGTGTAAGCAATCGTTAGGTCTGACGACCGACGAATTAAAACATGTCTGGTACTGGACAATGGTAAGTACCCTAAAGGTTACGAACGTAGATTGCAAGTAATTCTACGTGGCGGAACAGTGAAAGATAATAAATGGAACCACCATACAACAATGAGACAAAAGACGGCACCAGGAAAACGATACAAGGGTGCTTCACTGCAGCCTAAAAAACATAGGACTTTGTGACAAGAGGCGGATAATTTCTAGATCGGGAGGCCAATCCCAAATTTAAAAAATGTTATGCTGTAATATAAATATTATGAATTTTTATCAGATGTTGTCTCTTTGTAGTTGTTCCTTACTTTTAGTTAATTTTATTATCAATAATCATATTTTAAAAAAGAAAAGTTAAAATGTCTGAGTTACTGTACAAAATATAACAAAACTATCAAGTTGTCACATTGTTTTAAAATTCGTTATTTTCTTTTTTAATTGTCTAAAAAATATGTGTAAACAAGGAGCGGGGGAGGGGGTGGGATCCTTTCCATTCTGATGTGTCGCCCCTCTCTTGGGCAATTGCAAAATCCACCAGTTAAATCTGTCTCCCATTCACTTTCTCGTATGTTTTTTTTATATGTCTTCCTCTATTTCTCTTTACCTGACGATTCTATAACAAAAACTACCTTGTAATGCTATCAACTGATTGTCCTGTATGTCCTATTTACGTTTCTTCCGCCTCCTGTTCCATTGCCATCCTTTTCATTCTTTGCGTCGGTTCCACATTAGTGATCTTGTCGTGCCTTAATTCTTTCTACACAAACGCACATTTATGAAAGTTTATAACTTCTTGCTTGTTGTGTTTGTTGCTGTTCTCCCTGTTTACAAACCCATACAGTAGGATTGCCTTGACATATGAGTTGACGATTCTTAACATTGTGATCAACTTCATTTCTTTTAAAATCACAATATTTCCTAATGCAATAAGAGATAGACATCGGCCTACTTTAACTTCTATATTGCACCAATAATATAAATATTCTATATTTTGTTTTAGATTTTTCAGTTAAAGAAAATATACATTAATAAAAATATTGATTGAATATTTCTATTCCTCAGTTCCGCTAGATACACATGTCTGGAGTTTATTCGCAGAAACAATAATGTTCTCCAGTACAGAATAAGTAAGTACATCATTATTATTTGTTCTCGTCACATTTGGAGGACCATAGAAGGATTGAGAAAGACGTTCCATCAAACATCGCTGGAGCCTCTCTCTCTCTCTCTCTCTCTCTCTCTCTCTCATGTTCTCTGAACGCAGTTTGTTTCCAGTTATGAAGGCAAACGACAGTTAATGAACGTCATTATGCAGTCTCTTTTTTATAGAAGAACGGGTGTATAATGTGTTCCAAAATTTTGAAAATATATCTTATGCAACAAGCATTGTGAACGAAAACGTAATTTTCTTGTGAAGACTTCAATTAGTTCAAGTTATTTGAGGACTTGGCACTGCTAGCTGTTTGATAAAGCTCGAAACAGGGTTTGGTTTAGATTAAAGCTAGCTGTTTGACAAAGCTCGATACAGGTTTGGGGTTATGTTAAAGCTAGCTGTTTGACAAAGCTCGATACAGAGCTTGGGTTATGTTAAAGCTAGCTGTTTGGCAAAGCTCGAAATAGGGTTGGGGTTTATGTTAAAGCTAGCTGTTTGACAAAGCTCGAAACAGGGTTTGGTTTAGGTAAAGGCTAGCTGTAACGCAAATATAGATAGCCAGTCTGGCAACATGGCGGACCTTGTCTGCTGTCTTCTTCGTCTATCTAAATGTTGCCTGCTATGAGGTCTTGCGTTGAACAGGCCGGATCTCACGTTCAGATGTAATGTTGATGTGACACGGTCAAACTCCATAATTCTCGCCGTTTGTGCATCGGTCACATCTAAGGGATGCAAGTGTGGTTGAAAGTTAGACATTAATTGTGTTGTTTCCCTTATATGTACTCTCCCAAAAATAGTAACACTCAACGAAGAAAAGTCGGTGAATTGTGCAACACAAAGTGAGTGACAGTGATAAATGATTAAAATGTAAGTTTTTGATTGTAGAATCCAGTTTCATTCCGGAAACGGAATTAATTCATCATTTTGTTAAAAATAACCTTAAAATGTAAGTTTTTGATTGTTTCTTCAAGACAAAATGTTAATTTAAAGTATTGCAGACTTATTGTTGGAGCTACTCGCTGGAAACGAAACGGTTTATTGGAGCATAGATACCATGATTTCCGATGATCCTAACGGCGTTACAGTTTTTGATTTACTTCCGTCATTATTGGCTGGTTATTGCTTGTTGTGTCTAATAAAGTGTCAGTTAGTTATCTTTATTTTGATGTTTGTTTCAGATAAATAAGTTGCATAGTAGTGAAGAAATAACAATTACAAAATAGACGACGTAATTTTAAATCGCCCTTTATCTGTTTGTGTACATGTGCATGCGTGTGTCGGAGTGGGAATATGCGAGTGCGTGAGACCTGTACGGGATGGCTTGTGTTATACAGATATTCTTCAGTTATGAAGTGCATTGCTAGATCAGACACACTTACTTGTTTAGTTAAACTCTTCAAACCTTATTTGGCACATGTTAGTTGTTAAATGCGATATCAAAGTAAATGGAGCAGTTTTATACAAGTCAATATATTCAAATACGTAGGCACGTTAATAACATCGGATGGAAGATGTATCTCAGAAGTGAAGAGTAGAATAGCTCAGACAAGAGCAGAATTCTACAAAATGACAAGTATGTTATGCCATAACTCCTATGGAAGTAAGAAAGAGAGTTCTCCAGTGTTATATAGAACCAATCCTGACATACAAAAGTGAGTCATGGACAATTAGTAAACAAGTAAGCAAAGCACTGGAGACCACAGAGATGTGGTTTTACAGAAGAATGTTAAAAATACCACGGACAGCTAAAAATAGTAATGAGGATGTCCTGAAGGAGGCCAATGCACAAAGGAAGCTTATTCCTCCGGTTAGAATGACGCAATCTACTTTTCTTTTGGGCTTGTTATGATAAGAAGGAAGCTGGAGTATATCGTTACAACAGGAAAGATAGAGAGAAGAAGATATAGAGGACGACAAAGAAAGAAGACCATTAGACAGTTTGACATCCAGGCATAGAAAGAGTTGATTAGTAGTACTGTAGACAGAAAGTTGTGGAGAGACATGATCACCCACGCCACCTAGCATGGTTCATGAAGAAGAATAACTGTGTAGTTCCTGGGGTCTCTGAAGACATAAGAAAATAATAATAATACTGCATCCCCAAGCATGTCATACACGGCAACTAAAATGAGGTTGCGCATGAAGCTGGAAACTTCATCATGTATAACAAATTGCCACATAAACTTCTGCTGCCAGAGCATGTGACTGCTTGGTGCAAGGGGATTGGTTGTAGTAGTGGCTCCAAACTCCGTAAGGAATGCGAAGGGAAATAATGATGATGTTACAAATTCGCTTTGTTTCCTTTATTAGGCCCCAGCAAAAGGTCAGAGGTGACAATGGACGAACTATGTATATTTCAAGATGACCTACCTCCCCTGCTGGATTCTTACCGCAGTGAATACTTCAAGAACTTGATCTGTAAGTTTTTATCTAACTACACAATCACATCATCATCATCATCATCTGCTTACGTTATTTGTTTTTTTCTCGTAACCAATGCTTCAACTCACTGTTACTATTGAAAAAGTACTGGGACCTAAGACGCAGCAAAAGTGATGAATGCAGTCAGCGACTCATAGCTTGACTGCTTGCGTCAGGGTCAGCGAACCAGAGCTGACCAAGACCCTACTCCACCTCCAAGTGGTAGTCCTGCAAACAGGCTGCATCACTACAGTCTGGCCGAGAGAGTAGGGATCGAAGAGGGAAGGCTAACCCTGTCCCAAAAAATACCGCGAAGAAGTCGGATGTGTCGGGCCGAAAGGCACAAATATCGCAACTTGCTGTAAACGGCGACATAACGCAACCAACTTCCTTTTTAGGACGAACGAGGAAGAAAAAGAAGAAGAAAAAGTACTATAGAACACTTCCTTCTAACATGTAAAAAAAAACATGAACAAAGAATTACGTTGTTACAATATCTGTAATCATACCATTCTCCTCTCACGGTAGAACAGGTGTTAAACATATATCTACCTAGTAAAATACAGTAAAACACAGTATATTTTTTATTTAAATAAAATTTTGCCTCGTTTTGGCGAGGCGAGTCCCGTTCAACCTAGTCGGTTATATTAGGGCGCATGTCCAAATTAAACCGACCTCTAGGTCTAATAATGTATTAATATTGATAAGACCTTAAACAAAAATTCAGAGACGCGGTAAAAAGGGGTAAGGGTTAGGGTTAGGTTCAGATATCCTGAACCTGAACCTAACCCTAAACCCTATCCTTAATCCTAAGCTTAACGACGTTGGTGACTTACTACGATGACATCAAAGAACACGACCCACTTATCTTCATTTCAACCCCTTTACCTATAGGACAACATATATTAACAACACACTTTGAGTTTCTCAGAGATTTAAACCTACAACTCCACTTGACAACCCGCCTCACCAACATAAAGAAGCCAGCATAGGACCATCACTATCCTTCAGTTCACTCAAACCGTTCTGACCCGTGCCGTCCTTTCGTGGTCTTTCTTTGTGTTCTTTATCCTTTCTTTTATGTCTGTCTCTCGTTCCCTCTTCTGTGTGTTTTTCAGTGCTCCTTTTCCTCTCTTACCCTGTGAATTCCATATCAAGAGCTGCCTTATACTGCTATCAAGGTTTCCTCAGTTTATGTCATTTCCGATACTAGCGACTTTGTATTAATTCTTGCGCCAGTGGCACTTGTCTGGTTCTTGCCATAAGTTCCGTATTGATGATCTTGTTGCAGCATTTAAATCCTTCTATCAACCATATCGAACGAAGATATCAAACCAAAATTTTCAGATTGAGAACAGGTTACTCTACACTAAATGGCCACAGAAACTGAATGTGTTCACAAAATATAGCAAAATGTAGACATTGCCCAAACTCGTTGGAGACAGTAGAACACCATCAGCTACTATGCCATGCACTGCATGGAATGAGACAACTCCTCCTACCAGACAACCCATCCATAGACAATACACTTTTTGGCAGCCCAAAACAGCGTTTATGAACTGTGCAGTACCACATAATGGCATCAAGGTCACCAAGAGTTGACGCCCAGTTAAAGTGGATCACAGTCAAGTCAAGTCAAATCCTTCTAAACTACGCAAGCACTCACCTGTATCTTACCGGAACCCAAATGGAACCAAAGAAAACCCTACCCTTCTAGAGGCCGGTTCTTCGTGCTGTGAAAAAAAAGCCAAAAATTACTTCAAAAACAATATGACAACATGGACAAATCAACACAGGATGCATGATTAAAATAGTGATATAATTTGTTTTCTTTATTTCGAATATGTCAATGGCCAAGCTGTATAATCAAGTGGTCTCCTTGCTCTGTTGTCAAATAGCGGGTTTAAATCTTTGAAGTATATTTATTTATTGTCATTCTTCTACATTTGTTACAAATCCGTTCATTGTTTGTCATCGAGTGATATTAAACGCCTGTTCTTACGTAAATTATTGTCCGTGATACAAAGTATCCTCCTTACTTTACAGTAACTAACAACCTGTGGCCGTCTTACTGTGGCCTGCAAAGTTTGATACCATTTAATGGTACTATAAATGGTCACGAGTGTTCCGGAGTAATCTCTGACTGGAACGAGGACAAGTGTAACTTACAGGGAACGATCTCACTCAAATCAAAAACGTGCAAGGAACTAAATTTCTCCTTAGGTGAGTGACATGTTTATATCTTTGAAACGTGTCTATTCATTAACTACCGACCCAAGGGTCTTTTTATGTTTGGACATGCGCCCTAATATAACCGACTAGGTTGAACGGGATGCCCTCGCCAAAACGAGGCAAAACTTTATTTTAAAAAAACAAAAACTTCTCTATTTCTTTGTTTTCATTTCTTTGGGTTCACTGAACTATCACTGTTTACATTTCTTCTGGTTCCATAACCCATCCTTGTATGAATGTTTTGTTTTTTTTGCACCATACATCCTTAAAAGAAAGTGACTCTTCTTGTTCACCATCTTCTTCTTCTTCCTCGTTCGCCCTCAGACCTTCATATTAATGACTCTAATAAAGATAGTAGTCAGCTCAAGGTTCCTGACACCTCCAATCAGTTTTTCGTGGAGAGAAGTAAGTTCTGGATATTGGACGGGACTGCTGCAGATGTTCGACTGTCATGGAGCTGATGCTACAGGTGCAGAAATCCGTTGTACCCATCCTGCACTTGTGGTATACATGGTATAACGTGGTTTTACCGTCACATGAGAATGGAGCTAGTTCAGTTGCTACAACGCGCGTTTTTCAGTCAAAGATCTGCTTTTATGGCACATAGATGACCAAGAGGCAGAGCGATAGACAATATTACAGAAACTCTACAACAACACAAGCTCTAAGCAAGTGATACGACACACTTGGCACAATAAAGAAAACTTCACCTCTAAAAACGCTTCACGGCAAGAGTGAACAAAAACAAAGTAACAGGACAGTGCTGGTTAGGCCCACCTTTGACAAGACAACACTATAAGACTTCATTCTTGCTTACGTTTTCTGTTGATTCCATAAGACATCCTTGCTTACGTTTTCTGTTGATTCCATAAGTCATCCTTGCTTACGTTTTCTGTTGATTCCATAAGACATCCTTGCTTATTGATACGTGTACAGCATGGGGCATAATTCTGTGATTTGTTGAAGCAGCTTCTTATGAGTAAATTCCATAACATTGGTTGTCGATGGTCACTTCCTAATTGATTTGTTTATGGACGGTTGTCCTGGTTTCAGGAAGTGACGTCAGTACTTTATCCTATTGATTTCATAAGCCATCCTTGCTTACGTTTCTGTTGATTCCATAAACCATCCTTTCTTACCTGCCTGTTGACTCTATAAGCCATCCTTGCTTACGTTGCTGTTGACTCCATAAGTCATTCTTGCTTATCTGTCTGTTGATTCCATAAGCCATCCCTGCTCCATAGCCAAACGATGCCCTTTCGGCAGTCTCACTGAGCCTCTTAAGTGTTCTCGTTCTTGACTGTCTTTTCACGCCCAATAGTTTCAGTAGATAATGCACCGAGGCAGCCACTAGACCACTTGCACCTACCCCTACAGCTATGACTTGCTGTCAACCCGTCATGTCTCAAGTCCATGACTAGATCGTTATACTTAGCTAACTTAAATGAGTGCTGCTCATCTAACCTGGATTCAAATGCCACTCTCAACTCAATCATTTTAATCTGGTGCAACGATGAGGAGTGTAGTACTTTATCTGGTATTCTTCGACATGTCCTTATGATTTCCGGATATCTCCCTCGCCCTGGTAGATCTACTAACATCTCCCAGTCATCTCCACAGTCTAGAATAGAGGGTCAACTAGTGTTTGGTTTGGGACGTGCTGACTTTCCTGGTTTCAGAAACCATGTATTTGTGGTATTCCGTCTGACTTTGCTGTTCGCCCTCATCCTTGCCATGCCTGTTGTAGCAGTCAGCTCATTTAGCACTCTGTTGTGGCGTCATGTGTATCGCCCTTGCCCTAATGACATCTTGCAAGCAGAGAGCACATGTTCCAGTGTCTGCTTCTCTTTTAATTATGTGATGTAATTAACCTTCTTTGCATACACTCTGTCCTTTATGTACCCCATAAAACGAATTCCAGCGGCATGATGTCCTGCGAGCTGGCATGCATCACATAATTAAAACACCGGAGTGAAGAGAAATTAGCTTCCACCACACAAAATATTCTATTGTTTGGAATGAAATAATATATGATCTTGATGTGTTCTGCATGCTGCTAATGCGGTTCACATGGAAGTTTAATTAATTCTGCTTTACGGAAGTATTGACTGAACTTTCGTAGTCTACTTAATTAACACAACAATTTCTAGGGTGTGTTATTAACTGCTCAAACCCGTTCTAAGATAAAATAGCGAATTTATTAAGGCTTTTAATGGGGTGAATAATATTTGGACACCCTGTATATAATATATACAAGATTTTAGCGTATCATATTACAATGTATTATATTAACTTATCTTATATTATTATTATTACGTTATGTTATAATATGTCATAACATAGTGTAATAATTTCGATGACATTTCCAGAGTATCAGTGTATCGCCTTCATCCATGATGATGCTGTACCCTTACAGCAACTACTGCTGACGAGAAGTTTCGATGGTAGAAATGCATATAACTGTTGGGTGAGTCATTTCTAGTCAAAACAGAAGAGATACATAGAAAGCTAGTTCGTAATATGGAATAGGAGAAACACGTACAATTTTTGGGTAAATTCTAGTGTTAGTGACATTCAAAAACATAAACAAGAAGAACAATTTATGATTGTAGTGGAACTTGAACGGAAAACATACATAGAACGTTTGGGTAAGTCTAGCTGGTAGCCACACTCACAACTATGGAGGTACATACAATTCAAGATTGGTCAAAGCTTGGAAGCTGTCAATAAATTGCCTCCCCTGCTTTGCAGTAGTGGTCCAACGGTGGCCAAAACTCAAGAGTATCTAATATGGGTTTTCAAAGGTGTCTACCTTCGCACAAGATTACTCTTGGCTGAGTTGTAGATAGAAGAATAATGATGCTTCTATCTCAAGGGAGTGTTCATAAGACATCTCATAAGTCAAGAACAATGCTGCGTTGGGCAGGGCAATAGTTAACTTATATCTGGTCCGCCGCCTTTTATGAATATTTAAGAAATTATTAATTTTAGCTCGTTCAAGCCCCCACCCTGATTTACTCAGTGGAATTCTTATTATTCTGGTACAGCTCTGTTTAGCGTGTAATTAGTAAATTGACTGGCAAACATGCAGTACATTCAAAATGACTAAATTGACGTTAAATTTGTATATTTACAAATAACAGATTTAATAATCACTTAGGTGTTTACAAGGTTTTAAAAAATGAATAATTATTTATCAGGAAAATTATCGTCACTGTTGTGATGTAACGATGGTTTGTAATGGAGGTCACTTGGCAGCTTTTATGTGTTACTTAGCTGTCAGTGACGGTTCTGCTCCTTCTGGTGGTTTGGTTCCTGGTAGACTGTATTGCTGATCACGCTCATCATTGGTCAAGGTTGTAGAGTGCAGCTTGTTCCCAGGAGTTTCGGGAGTGTCTACGAAGTTGGTCCCTCGTCTTAAAGCCCCTTCTGATGATGGTATCTATCTTCGACTTCAGGCCACTGGTACCCTTCTTGTTTTAGAGATGGTACCCTCAACTTGTACCACCAACAAGTATGGTAAAAGAATAGAAACGAATACCCTCTGAGTATTGAGTTTCCCGAAACATACTTATGTGTCCCATCTTCCTTTTCCACCATCCTATCTACCTCAGACTTTACCCTCGATGAGAATTAAGCTTAATCCCTGGAGAGAAAACTTTCTTTACATTTAAATTGAATAGCTTTATATTTACTTTACATTCAAACAAAAAGGTTAATAGTATAGATATAATATGTTTACATTTACATCTACGCTGGTTGAAAATATTCACAATATAGATTGAATATGTTTTCAGTTATATCTACACTGGTTTGAAAATGCAAATATTATATTATTTTACCTTTCCTTCCCTGCTCCATATGGAACTTGGGACTACTTATGCTTTTGGTTCTCTTTAAGAAACTAGCGATAAAGCAGCCATCAGTCCTTGCAGTGGTGGTTCATGAAATCATCATTCTATACGCTGAGGTTGCCAGCCTTACATGACTTGGACATCCACTAGCAATTTTCACATATTAATATTCAAATGGCAATATATACATATTAGTTCACATGTTAGTAATGAAAATATAGAATGTAAAATGTACAACTTACGTCAATCTTGGCTCACAGACTGTTTGCTCAGAGAATTAGGTTAAGGCACTAGCAGATGCATTTTTACACGTGTTCTTGGGGGTCGTTACTTTCACAAAAAATTCCCAATATGACTCCGTGTTTTCAGTTTCCTCAGATCCCGGTTTTCCTTATTAAAATGATAGAATTTTCCTGGGCTGTTTATGTCCTTCAAAATGCTCAAACAAAGTCCGGTTTGATAGCTGGAATTCTGATTCTAACCTCTGGCAGTCTGGTGGTCGTCTTGGGAAGCGATTATCACAGTGAACTAAACTGTTCGTCAAAGTCGGACAGGAAACAGTTATGTCATTCGTGCATGTATGCTGTATCTGCGGGCGAGTATTTTTATCGCCTGACACAGCTTGGACAAACACAACTATGCGAAAACTGAGCAGGTCCATCTGGGTTTCACCTGCGCTAATCTTCGCAAAACTGTGATGGCCCTGCAACTGTGTTGAAGTATCACCAAAAAGGAGTGTCAAATGATTTGACAATATTAAATGTCTGCTACATAGCAGAGAAAGAAAAAGTTGTCGACCATTGAAAAGCACGTAACTAAGTCAGTACAACAACTGTCACAGGTTACGGCCGTAGTGGACAAGAAAGCGACACAAAAATTATGTCACAGAAGCGTCCGATTGACAGAGGGTTTAGATCGCTGGTCTCTTGCAACAGAGATGCCGGGTTCCATTCACGGTATCCAGTCTACCCAGTTGTAATTGATTACTTGACTTTGCTGTTGAGTTAGGAAAGGCTAAGGCAGTGAGGAAGGAAATTGGCCACCTTATCTCTTGATGCTTAAATCTAGTATAGTGAAGTCTCTAACACTTCACTCTCCTAAGGCAGTATTTGTTATTGGACAATCTTTACCTTAGCTAAGCTTGGAATAGAAAAGGCACATACAACTGTTGGAAAACTTTTACAACGTAACAAAATTTTGAAGAAAACAGCCACTTACACCAGAAGATACACACAATTCTTATGTGACTTCTAGATGGTAACGGAATGTGGAACAGAAGAGACCTAAAACTCTTATGTATCTTTTACTTGTATCTGGTAAAAAAAACTTAGAGCAGAAGACATTTAGAACTCTTGGGAAGCACGTAATAAAAGAAGCATTACATGTAATGTGTGCGCAGCTTGCTGCTAGTAGCTTAACTTGAGATAGGACAAAACACACATCCGTGCGGTAATTACAAGGTATTTGCTTAAAGTACAACAATACAGAACTGTTTCTGTACATGTACTTGACAGGGTCTACTATAATAATTTTGAAAATTCAAGGCTTAAAGCCACCTGTGTTTTTTAATAGCAAGCCTAGTGTCATATGATGATGATGTTTATGATGATGATGCTGTTGTTATTTACCTAGGGCTCCTGAGCTTCTCGCTCTTTTGCAGCCACTACCAAGTTAAAGACTCCTTGGTATTATCTACACTGTAGATCTAGGCTTTTCCCGTGGCTTATCTGCCATTCCTAAACGTGCTGAATTGAAGTCCTGAGCTCCAGTTTCTCCAATATGCATATATTTAACATCTAATCCCAATATAAGAGTATGGAACACGTGGCATACTGTGCATTCCCAGCCATCCAAGGGGTCTAGCCAACTATGCAGAGCCAAAATACGGTGCTATTTTTCTGAGCTCTGCTAAGGAATTGTTACGTCCTGCTGAGAGCCACTTCTCAGCTCCCCCAGCCTATCAATGGGTCCATAGTGAGATCCTCTTGCATGCAGTCAACCAGGTCAAAGCCAAAGAATTACGTTTGGGGCTCAAGGGACTTCTCTAAGCTTAGTGTGCAATGCAGGGTTCTCAACAAGTTTCGCCAACGGGGGAATCCCTGGAAGTTTGTGAATGATTTCGCGAGTTAATGAGTGTAATTAGCCTCACAGACAGAGGTTCACTTCCACATATATATATTGTAACAATGTGCATAGCCGGTGGTCACACAAGGATGACTCCAGATCTGCCTCCATGCATTATAATGATGATGAAGATTATGTGTTTACGTTGTAACGGGAAAAGGTCTGCGTTTGTTTTTAGTGTGAATGGATACTAATCAAGCTGGCTTACCTTTCCAATAGTTCTTCTGTAGCAGACTTCCACAGAAAGACACAGACTGACATAAATAACCTCCAACGAATTGTAAACGTGTGCAAGTATAGGCGCAGCAAAGCTTATGAACGACAAAGCAATCTGAATAATAACTAAAATATAAATACACCATCAAGAGGGGGAGCCGCGCTAGCGTAGTGGTTACAACACCGCTCTGGCGACCGGGTGATACAGGATCAAACCCGGGCGACGGCATTTGAGGATTTTTCGTCGACCGGGATTTGGACTGGATTAACTCGAGACCTGGCGAGGACATTTGAAGGAGTGTCGTCGACCAGGGACTGGCGGCTCCTGAGCCGACCCAGCTGCAATGGGTACCTCCGAAATCGGCGAGTATTTGCCTGAATGGCGAGGGACACCTGTCTCTGTACAAGAAATAAAGGGATACTCACGTAAAATCAATGTCAGGTTAGACATAAATAATAACCTGAGATTTCGCCTCGAGTATTAGCGGGTGTACGCAACAACAACAACAACAACAACAACAAAATCATCAAGAGGAATATTACACGAAATAGTGTACGCAAAGTCTATATCAAACGAAGACACGTTTATTTACTATTCTCAGTATACAATACGTTATTCCTATTATTAATCGTCAGTCGAAGCAGTCAAAATCATTGATTTTTACATTTTCCTAAGTTTCCTAAACCGTTATTAGGAAAAACCAGGCAACGCCGGGTACTTACAGCCAGTATTTTATATTTTATTACTAGATTCTCACAAGCTAAGCCAGTGGTGGTCTATGACCACGGAGTCTTGTTTGTCAATGATGTATGGCATCTAATAGTGTATCTTATAATCAGATTCTCTCAAGCTACGCCAGTGGTGGTCAGTGGCCGCGGAGAGTCCTATATCAAATGCCAACAGCGCAGTGCTCGCTCGTAATGGAAGTGGACATGTTTACTGCCGGCGACTACACTACAGCTCTCACCCTGGACGACAGTAAGTTGTGAAGAATGTTAATCATGCTAGAATCTGTATTTCCGAATCACTTAGAGTTGGGAACATGCGAGATCTTAAAGAAATCAGCGTTTTAGATGCTGAAGGTTAAACAAATAACCTAATAAGTTTTTCTTTTCAAGGAAGGGTCAATTTGAGTTACTGTGTTTGGATTTGTAAAGCTATGTCGTAATGTTTCTGTCCTGAAGGATGTGTATGTATGGTTTAGACCTTTAGAGTGATGACGATCTTCTTACTTTAATAAATGCTTGTCCGTGTAGTCTCTGTTAAACTAAGCCATCTGTTGCATAAATAAATTAGAGGGCTGCTGAAAAACTGGTAAGGAAATAAATAAATACTTGTATCTTAACAAAGAAAACTGTATCAGGTTTACAAATTAAAGGTACATTATACTTACATTATACTACAATCATTGCTGCTATCCTGGTTTCGTTTCGTGAATACTGTATTTTATGCACTTATCAAATTTCATATTTTTACATTTGTTCTTATGCCATATTTTTTGGGACGATACTTTGAGATCAGTGTAGTTCAGTAGCTCAGTAGTCTATGGTTCGATCCCCAGATGATGTGGGATTTTCTTAGGCCGCAAACGGCTCCTGGGTCGACCCAGCTCCAATTGGGTACCAGAGCAACTTCTGGGAAGGTTAAGGCGGCCGGCTTGATGCTGACCACATCACCCGTAGTGTGCCGATTGTCAAGAAAATATGGGCCTAACACCATATTCCCAATATACCTCAATGGGCGTGTAACGGGATCCTTTACCTTTACCTCTACATCTCACGGTAGAAGGGGAACGACTAAGTAAGTAAGTAGTTCAGACATTTTTCATCAGCATGGTCATGGCAGGATATACATGGTAAATAACAGTCACTACGGACGTTGACCAACCGCACTAGCCGCTGTCACATCAAGGTTAGCGGAAGCTCTACGGCAACGAATTGGTAGGATGCGTGGGTTTACAAAAATGACCATGTTAATAGCATTGAGCATATATATTTATTAACGATCCAAAAGATCTCCTAGCGCTGACTGAACGCACTAACAGCCGACATAGCTGGTCAGGCTGAAGCTCTGCAGTATCGTTTCTGAAGGATATGTATCTGAAGCTAGATACTTCAACAAGCCGGTTCTGGCTAAATATTGGCGATAAAAGATTCTTGGCATAACTCGTACTGGAATAACAACATCATCTCTCAGATGATCATAATTAACTTCATAGCCGTGTCTTCCCTAAACTTGGGACAATACCACAGAACAAATAACGTCTGCTCAAGACGAAGAATCACTGGATCTGCCTCAAAGACATTGATTGTATCCAAACACATATATGCGTCATACCGCGTGTCGTAATTTTTGATGAGACAGGTCTGAGAAATTTATGGTCCCGTCCGAGCAGAGGTGATAGTGATAACTCTGTAAGAATAAGTGGTAAGAAATAGATTGCTGTTTCACGAGGGTGATAGGGTAAGAGGAAGGACAGTCTCTGAATCGAGCAGTTGCTCTAATCCAGCCTATCTTACGACATTAATTTAACTGCAGACGTACTTACTCTCCTTGCTAAACAATTTTTACAAGTTACCCTACACTCATGTACACAAACCAATTTGGTGACACAAATGCACAAACGTGAATACAAACTACGTATAACATATAATGGGACAATGGGGTTGACCAACACGGTAAGTAAAGGGTTATTATGTTTATTATCATTAAACAAAAAGCACAACATCAATAATGTTACATTTATAAAGCATAGTTACAGACAAGGTGGGGAAAACAATAGTATCTCAGTAGGCCCTCCCCTCTATTGTAAAGGAAAACAACACAAAGAAAATTACTATCAGAGGTAATTAACCCACATAGAGATTCAATTTTAACAATGGGATATGCAATAATCAGTAAGGGGTATAGGAACAGGTTCTTAATTTTTAATCTATCCCGTGACTAAGCAGATTGGGAGGGGGCGGGGAGGGGGGGGGAAGGACACAGAAAAAGAAATTAAGTATACTGATGTTAACAAGAAAAAAAAAGAATTAAAGGTATCTAATTTCGTTCATTCAATGCACGCACGCAGTGGCCACTTTCATCCGCACTTACCAATCGTTGAAGCAGGCATTCCATGGAATAAAAAACTCTAACAAGTACTAAAACAATCAGAGTCTTTTGCTTTGTCTATTTCAGCCCCAGACTGACGGGGTTTGCTGTCGGCTATTTTTCCGTAGTCGCTGAAATCGAGGCGTTACTTTTTTTTCCCAGGATATTCCTCTTTTCACTGCAGTTAGTGTTTGGGGTAAGGGTTCTATGGGGTGGCACTGTCCTCAGAATTATATATATATATATATATATATATATATATATATATATATATATATATATATATATATATATATATATATATATATATATATATATATATATATATATATATATATATATATATATATATATATATATTGGTCCGGTGGGGTCGCGTCGCTGGTAGCTAAGACACTCTATGGCGTGATGAAAAATAACAGGAAAATGATACTCCTCGGCTGTTCAATGAAGTGGTGACAGAGTACGACCAGTGAGTTTTCTTTAGGGGGGTAATCCAGTAGGAAAACGTTTACTGTCATGTGTAAAAATTAGTGATATAAATTCTGCCACAGCAGATCAGTAATATTTATGGAATGGCTTCTGGCAATGTTCTGCTCCAGTTATACTTAAAAAATGGCTTATTGTTAAAGTTCTTGGTTTTACTGCTCTCATGGATGGAGAGGTGGACCACATAGGGGTCACAACACGAAGATTTAACCACAATAATCGCTGGATGGTGTAAGAACCAAAGTCAGTAAGACCATAAGAAGGGCTAGGCCGCGAAGGTATGACTAGCCTATATGTAGAAAATATACAAACATGAAATCATAATATAAATCATATCCTGACACACGTTAATTTTAGGTAAGACTATTTTAACCACTTGGGTATTTAATTATATATATATATATTTAAAAAAACCCGCGAGTGACTAGTTTATCTTGACCGTTTTACATGAGATATGTGCACTAGTAGTTTAGAAAATTACACACATATGAATAGAATTAAATTGCGTTACATCAATTATCAATCGCCTAGCGGCTAATAAATTATTTGAAGCATCTCTCACTGGGGACATAGCGGGTGATTAAATTTATCTTTACCGCTGGAGAATTTTGCTACATGTTTGTAGTAAACTTCTAAATACAATATCTAAATTAGGATATAACAGTATAGTGCATAAAGTCAAAGATAGGATAGTACTAAAAATTTTCGGCGAGAATCGTAAGTTGTCGCCTACGCCTTCAGCGTATTATTTGATAACGCAATGGCCGAACCAAAAGGGTACCCTATTTTTCAAATTCGTCATTGAGACAAACGTTCCACTTCCCTAGGTCAACTAAGTATTTGCCTAAATACATTGTAGAGGGGAGGGGAAACGGAGAAAACCCAACGCAAATCACGTCTCACATTGTTCTAAAAATAAAACTACTTGCTAGTATTGCCTTAGGCGGTTTTTCAAATTACGATGAAAAAGTTAGAAAAAGTGGACACTACGATCATGAAAACACGCTTAGCTCTTATTGCGAATGACATAAACTCTCGTAATTAGCTTGAAAGTACATGAGAAAAGAATTGAACGGGAGGTAGTTTAAAAATCAACAACTAACATGGAAAAAAATATGGAATATTGAACCAAGCCGCTTAGCCCCATAAAAATCATCTATTCGTGTACCTGAAGACTTGCTGACTAAGAATATGTAGTTAGTTATCTAAATAGTCCATTAGATAATCAAATATTGGGGATAATACATAGAGAATCGGAGATACTGTCAGGTCAAGTCATATCTGCTTAGATTGGATAGCATTTTTGGGGGGGAAAAAATTAGGTGAAAGATAGGCTAAGATAGTACGATGAAGGGGATTGGGTGGAATTTGAAGTGAGGCGAAATATTATTGGCCGACCTCGTACTAAACATATATTACCCGAGTAACGTAGTAGAAAGTTGAATTGTATTTTTGAAAGACTTTGTTTACAAGTGAAATAAGGATAATCATTGGCCAGAGTAGTTGATATTGGGGGAAAAGCATTAGGTGAGGACGCCATTTTATAACAAAATTTTGCCAAGGAGCGATGAAAGCAGGCTTGTGCTGTGTAAACAATATTTCTCAAAAGCCTGGACAGAACGGCAGATCGAAAGTGTGCCAGTCATCGTTCACTTGTGTATTTCATTGAATAAATGTGGTAAGATTGACTTTATTAACATGTATCTAGAATAAAAATTGAATGTGAGATAATAATGTATGACTATAAGTAAGTGGGTCTGTAGCAAACTTAGACAGAGCCTAGAAATTGATCCACCATGTGGTAGACTATCAGAGAAGTGTTAGACTACAAGAAAATATGTATGATTGTTATCAAGGAGCATAACACCTATCCTATTGTATGGAAAAGATTACAGCTGGAATTGCAGTGGCGTTGTAACTATTAGGGGAGAGGAATACTGGTGTACATTGTCACATCAAAAGATAATGGTGGCATAGGTTGGTATAAAGCTATGACCCTTTTCGTTTGTTTGTAATGTACCTGTACTTAAATGTAGAATAGTATTGTATACTAGGTATAAAGAAGGATGCATAACCTTCACATTTCAGGGTCCTGGGTACTGACGTTAATGTAGTACCAAACGCTTGAGAACTGCTCGATTCAGGACTCTGTCTGTATACTTCGAGCCCATGCTAGTGGCCATTGCCTATCAAACAGGTGGAACAGATTGTCAAGCGAGCAGAGGAAACGATCTACCTGTATTCTCCTGCCAAGTTAAGTTCTTGTTCGGCACCTGGCAGCTCAACTTAAAAGAACTAGAAAGTGATAGTGAAGAAAACTGTGAATAGTTATTAATATTTCCACAAGTGACAAACGAAAACAGACATAACTTAAGGGGAGTGATTATAACCAACAACCTATTGTTGATACCAGTATTACCTCAAAGTAGAAGAATACAACTACACACTTATATTAGAATAATATTGTATGTATGGACAGAAGATCTACTGTGTTATTGGACTGTTGTAAATGATTCTTTTGATTTTACTTTTGATTGTCAGTCCTGGTTCAAAATAAATTAGAATCAGGATAATAAATTGAAAAAAATTCTATTTACACAAATTTCAACCACTGTCTTAAATAAGATAGCCTTTTAAAGTGTCGTTTGTATGTTATTGTTGTAATACTGTTGGTTGTTGTGGATAATAAACTATTTGTTTGTATGTTAGTTGGTTATTGCACCCTACACTCTACATTCATAACCCTAGACACTACACGAAGTCATTTTATATAATAATATAGATTAATTTTGAATGAGATCAAAAGGGTGGTAGCGGAAAGGTACTCTGAAATGTTTACAATACTATTTGTTAAATTCAGAGACCTTCATAGCTGATCTCATTTAATACAATAATAATACATAACAATAATTCATAACATCAAAACCCACCACAATGTTTATTTAATACGTTTAAATTAACACAAAAATCCCAGTGAAATATAATGAACTTCAACATTTAAATCACTTTGATGCTAATAACTATATATTTACCGCAGCACAAGAAACTGAAATAAATCTCCACGTATTTCTATAGGAAATCCAGATAAATAAGACTCCAAAAATGCGCGCTAGACCATTCAAGAAATCCTGATAGCAAACTGACAACTGAATTCGGAGAGATGGACATATATACTAAAACGCTGGACTCTCGTTCCTTAATGCGAAAAATAACACCTTTCGTCCAATTTGGGGGATTTTGCTGTTCGTTTCGCGAATCAAAGTCTATTTTCATGCCTTTTTCCTGACATGATGACCGCTGCGCTAGCGGCGGGCGCCTTTAAGGTTCGGTCACTCGGTGAGTAAATTTCGTCCCTTACAGCGCGATCAAAGGGATGCCGTCGGAAATAAAAGGTTAACGCCCCTATATTTGCAATTAACGATCCGTTCTCTCTTAATGAGCTACAAAGCCCGTTGACTCGCCCTCCCGTGTTCCAGGGAGACGGCGCTGACGTGATGACGTAATGTGACAGCTGGCAGACCCCTTATTTCCCTTCCCCCTTTTAAAGGAATGTCACTAGAGATAAGAATATTTGTGTTAATAGTGCTTGAAAACAAAGACAGGAAGCGTGGCTAAACTAAGAATCGGACAGTTGGCTTCCACGTGTTTAACTGTACATGCTTAATTAGTCAGCGAGGGAAGTCCACGTTTGATCGTTGCTTGAACCCAAATAGTGAGGGCCCCGATGAGAATAAAGTGATCGAGCAGGGTTGCCTCAATTTTCATGTCACAGTCGTCCCCGCTTGAAGACGTGAAACCATTTTTCATGTTTCTTTTATGACAATCGAGCTGCCCTGATCGGTAGCTTCTGGATGATTGGTGTGTTCAGTTTCATCCTCTTCTTCCATGGTCCAATTTCTACTCATGAAATCTGCTCCGACGTTCTGTTTTCCCGGAATATATTCCACTTTAAATTAGTACACGCTTTATAGCAAGGCCCAGCGCATGATCCTCGCATTAAATTCCTTATTCGTGCCAAGAAAAGCTAGAAGAGAATGGTCTGTTTGCACCGTGAATGAAACTCCGTAAAGATATTCATGGTGTCTTCTTATGTCATGAACAAGTGCCAGACGCTCTCTTTCCACTGTGGAATAGTTCCGTTCTGCCATATTCCGTTTACGGCTGCCATACGCAACGGGAAATAACAGGTTTGGATCGGTTTCTGCTTGGAGTAGTGTTGACCCGATGCGTCTACCCGCAATATAAAGGGTTTCTTGAGGTCAGGTAACCGTAAAATGGGGTATTCGGACAGCTGTCCTTATAGAGTGCTGTAGGCGTGTTCGCACTTCGAATCCCAAAAAATTTTGTCCGTGATAAGGTTGTTATAATGTTGGATTTTTATTCCCATTAATGATATCCACCAAAAGATAGATATAAGTGGATGGAAGCAGACATCATCATCATCATCAGTTGATAAGATCTCTATGGTGTTGTTTGCTCCACTGTAGTGTATGGAATGTCAACTTGACCTACGCAGTGGTGTGTAGACATGGATTGAGTGTACAATGTGCGAATGATGATAAGGGTTCGTGTTGTTGACAAATGTTCTTTTCTCACACTCATGTATGACTGGAAGTCATCGACACCAACGACTGTGTACCTTTTCTAAAGTTTAATTGGACGTACACACTCGACAGCACAGATAGTGACAAATCACAGGTTGGCATAATACATCATAGTACAGTGGATAAATGGTCCTGCAATGTTATGTTACATGGGCACTCATGTAGATTAATATTATAATGGACTGTCAGTAGCCAAGCCCTCAGCATCGCCCATACATATAAATCATCTGACTTCACTGACTGAGCACGTCAGCTTATAAACAATATTTCAGATGGCTTCTAAACCTAATCTCGTTTAGCGACGATTCTCCCACATAATGTTCAGCACATATTTTTTTCATATAATAATATTGAACCGCTAATAACGGGTTCTCATGTGTAGCAGTGATCTCTGGACTAAACAAGCGATAATACGGGCATCCCCTTTCTCTTCTTGAAAGTCGCTACATGTTTTGGTTCCAAGATGGCTTCACTCGTGAACTGTCACTCACGTTTGGATGCAGATAATGAATCTGTCCTAAAGTTAGTCATTCATAAAACATTGCATTGCTCTGTAGATTTGATCATGAACAATTGACTGCATTCTACAGAATATAGTGCTGCTAGGAATCGAAGTCGTTTTCATCGAGTCAAATATATTCTCTTAGACATTCAAATCGTAACTATCGAAAATGGTGGCTTCGATCGAGAGTTCATAAGAGTGTCTTTGATTACCTTGGTAGAGGAAATATGGAACTGCCATTCCTTGGCAATATGAATAAACACTGGGGTAAAGCATACACGATAGGTCTAGACGACTATCACTTTCCCCACAAATACTGAGATCACTTTTTCCCGGCGACAGGCCGACATAGGAAACACACAGTCCCTATCAGGACGAAGCCAAATCACACCACACTCTAGCGACACATCCGCCGAATAGCCTTTGACCTCTCTAGAGACAACAGAACATATAGTTCGACTTAGATATGTAAAGATATACAGATATAAGACAGACTCGTCCTACTCAGACAAACAATACACATAAATTCAGGCCATAGATATTCTGAAGCAAGAACAATCTATTATTACCCAAACAACGAATAAATCGCAGTAAAATGGATTTATCCGCGGAGTTTGATCGAAGAGATGGCACAACTCTCAAGGGAAGTAACTCAATAATGACTTTCCCTTAAGCACAAAAAAATTACCTATGTATAATATTGTAAGATATCAAAGACTGCACGTAACAGTCTTGTCGCCCTTTTCTGGTCAGGTCAGTAAGGGGTGCCGTTAATCCGTTGAAATATTTGATAAATTTCTGATAGTATGCACACAGTGATAGGAAAGAACAGGTGTCTTTCTTCGTTCGGGGTCTCTTTGCTGCAACTATTTTCTCAATATTCTTGGTAACAGGCCACATGCAGTCTTGAGAAATGGTATGTCCCAGGAAGTCTAGCTTTTTAAAACCGATGAGACATTTGCTAGGTCTAACTGTGAGACCCGTTTCCTGTAGTCTCATGAGGAGCATAGCAACCGTAGCAATATGTTCATCACAGTTTTCCGATGCAATTAATATGTCATCCATGAAATTATGGATATGGAGACTGTGCAAGGGTTCTAAAAGCTTTCTCATCATTCTGGTGAAGACTCCTGGTGCGTTGTGCAATCAGAACGGCATCATGTCGAAGGTGTAGTGTCCTTCACTGGTGCTGAAAGCTAACAAGAGTTTAACTTCCTCCTTGACTGCTATTTGGTAATAACCTTTACTCAGGTCAATCTTGGAGAAAATTCTTGCCTTGCTAAGCTTGGTGAACAGCTCAGAAGCGCTCTGTAAAGGTTCAGGCCGGAATTCCGTTACTGTGTTAAGTAAACGGTAATCTATGCACAGCCGAATTTCCTTATTGGGCTTCTGTAACAGTACTACACTCGAACTGTAAGGAGAGGTAGACTCGCTAATAATTCCTGCCTGACGCAGCTTGTCTATTTCTCCGCGCAGTGTATCAGCTTTAGCGTACTGAATGGGGTAAACTCTGGTTCAAACAAGGGTCTCGTTCGTCAATTTCATATCAAATTCTATGAGATTTATTCAACCAGGTAATCCGTTAAGACAGCAGTGTACTGTTTCAGTAGTGCCCTGGTTTCTGTCTGTTGTGCTTCCGAGATATTTTCGCCGAATTTTACATCTTTGAAAGATTCCGTTTGTTGCAATGGATACTCCATGCAATTATCGTCCTCTTCCGTTGCTATGGCGACCGCCAGGAGATGTTCGGAGGACGGCATCGGTCTTTCCAAGTATTTCTTTAGCAGATTTACGTGGTAGACCTTCTCCTTTCCTTTAATAGAGATCTTGTAATTAGTGCGGGAGATCTTTTTAAGGACGGTAAACGGCCCTTGCCATCCGATGCGAAGTTTTTTGTTTCCGGTTGGAAGTAACATTAAAACTTTCTTCCCTGGTTGGAGTTCTCTCTCTTTCGCTGTTTTATTGTATCGTTGAGCGTGCTTTCTTAAGGTTGGTTGTTGCTAGATCCCATCCTAGTTGTAACCTTTCCTTGAACTCTGATACACATTTACTGGCTGAGACGACTGTCTCGTCAGCCTTTTGGTCTGTCAGGGACCGAAGTAAGGCTTCTAGCGGCCCCTATATAGGTCTGCCGAATAAAAGTGTAGCTGGTGGAAATCCTGTGGAGGCCTGGGGAACTTCCTTGTAGGTGAATAAGGCTGCAGGAATAAAAAGGTCCCAATCTTCAGGTTTCTCCTGTCCCAGCTTACGTACCATCATAGTGAGGCTGCCGTTGACACGCTCCACGCGCCCATTTCCGGCCGGATGGTAGGGGCTTGTGTGGATGTGTTTGGCCATCAAGATCTTAAAGATCTCCTCCATTAACAGGCTACGGAATTGAGATCCATTATCCGTCAAAACTTGTTGAATAAATCCCAACCGTGTATAAATTTGCACGAGGGCTTCTGCGACATGCTTGGATTCCGTGCATGTTAGCGGTATAGCTTCGGCCTACATAGTGCAAGTGTCGACTACGGTCAGGATAAACCTGTTCCTTCTTTTGGTCCTTTCTAGGGGTCCAACAACGTCGACAGCAACCCGTTCAAATGGAGTCCCCACTATTGGCATTTCACCCATCGGGACCGGTTGTGTCCAATGCTTGGGTGCCACCCGTTGGCACTGGGCGCAGGATTTCACGTATCTGATAATCTCAGTGTTCATTCCTGGCCACCAATAGTGAGTCGATATTTGCTGAATAGTGGCATTTTGTCCCATATGTCCGCTAATGGGAAGAGAGTGCCTCATTTCTAAGATCTGGCTTCTGTACTGCGTCGGTACTAGGAGCTGATTATGCCCTTGATCAGGGTAGCCCGTTCTACGATACAATACGCCATCCTTCGAACAGATGTCTCCGTTGTGTCTGGGGTCATTAGCCATGGGCAGTTTTCTAAAGCAGGGCTCCAGAGTAGGGTCCTTTTGTTGCGCCTCTTTTAGTTCCGTCGGTAACAAATTTGGCGCAGGCTCCTGCTCCTTCTGGGCTTGCCCTCTTGTGGTTACTGCTGCCACAATCGGCTCTTTCGGTCTCCCAACAAACACATATCTACATCCGACGATAACTGGGTAGATAGGATCATCCATAATGGCCGCTTTGATAACACCTCTGACAAAATCAGAGTGTATTTCCACCAGTGCGATGGGAAGCGTCCTGGGTGCATCACTCTTAAAAACTCCACATAGTTTGACGGTTTCTTCTGTCTCTTGACCGGGTTTGACCAAATGCCATGATAATGCAATCAAAGGATAATCCCGTGTCAAAAAGACAAGAAACTGAAGTACCGTTCAAAATAACAGTTCCTCGCTTTGATGGCCTCTCTCCCTCAGGTTGAGAATCACTGACATTGATTCTTCCTTGCCAGGCTGTTTGCAAGCATCCCATGCGATTAGGCCCGGTGTACTTGCCCTGATCAGACGTCCCTGCTGTAGGGGTCTTTCCTTTGCCTTGACCTTGGTGGCCGCGCTGTAATGCAGGCCTTGTAGGTTGATCAGGATTGTTGTTGTTGGTGGGATAACGGGTCTTGTAGAATTTCGATTTTTCCTTGGTAGGTCTCTGGGGTATGGTTTCTCGTTGGTTATAGTGCTGAGAAGAATTGGAAGAATGGGAAGACTGCTCTATATTATTTTTCCGAGAAGGCTCATCTGTAGGTTTTCGTTTTGTGCTGGGAAGCTCGGCCAACGCATTTACATATCTTTCCGCCTTATCGAGGATGTCATCCAACTTCACTGCGCCCTGCTCAACCAGAAATCTACGGGTTTCGTTCGAAAAAGTGGTGTTTATTTGTTCTGTAAGAACAAGTTCGAGAAGTCCTTCATACGTGAGGGACAGTTCTGAAAGTTCTAGGCACTTTGTCAGATGGCCCGTCAGGCGTGAAGAGAACTGCTGAAATGTCTCGGCGCTCTCCTTTCGGCTGTTTCTGAACATTTGCAGAAATTTGCGAGCGTTCATTTCGAAACGCTCTAGTAAAGCCTTCTTTAACATGTCGTACTTATCTTGGTGGCTGCTTCCCAGCTTCACGTAGGCATCATAAGCGGTACCTTTTAGGGCCTGTGAAAGTTTTAGGCACCAACGGGAACTCTCTAACCCATACAGATTCGCCATTCTCTCAAATTTCTCTAGAAATGTGTCAATTTTCTCATTAGGGCTAGGGAAAGATTCTAAGGTAAACGACATCGCTGTAGGTTGAGAAGATTGAGTGCTTGAGGGATCAGTTAACTGAGACTGGGGTGGAGACTCTCCATTGCTGGAGGAAGACAAAGAACCCCGACCTTGTACCTCTAGGGCCTTAAGCGCCAGTTCGTGCTGTCTCTCCTTCTCTCTTTCCTCACGTTGTCTCTCCTTCTCTCATTCCCTGCGAGATTCCATCTCTGCCTCAAATTTCTTCTATTCTAATTGACGATCTTCCACTTCTTTCTTCTTCTCTCTATCTTGTGCTTCCTTCTTCTCTGCTCTATCTCGTGCTTCCTTCTCTGCCGCGTCATATCTGTCAAGTTCTTCATTGACGAACGCTTCTCCTTGCAGTCCTGTCTCCTTTGCTTCCTCTCTTAGCATCGCCCTAAGTTTAACACGTTCAGCCATGTCAAAGAATGAATGCAGCTAAGTCGAGAAAAGAAAAAGAAAAGTAGAAGAAAAACAACTTCAAACCGTTTACGAGAAAAACCCCAAAAAAATAAATTACCTGAGATACCTCCTCAGTTATCAGTTTTCTAACCTATCGTTGCTATTAACTGGCACTTAAGCTCCTAATGCAGACTAAGCCAAATAAATGGTAGATCAGCTAATAACTAGAAAAATCTACTATTACTAACGGTAGAGAAAAAGATATTTAAAAAAATGTTATACATATATATTTTTTTTTAATTTAAGGAGAAAAAAAAATTCCTTAAAAAAACTCCACCCAAAACTCTCCTCACCGAAGTCAGTTAAGAGAAGGGACGTAATTAACTTGACTTGAAAGTCAGAATTGACGTCCTTTGCTTAGCTCAACTCTGCAAACTTCAAAAAAACCTTAGTGACTGTTAAACAATCACGCGTCCTCGCGGTCTATGTAAAAAAAAAATTTCCAAATATCTGACAAAGAATGTTTACCATAACGAATTTCAGGTAACTCTCTGCTGCAGTTGAAAGAAAAACAGTCCAATATGTTTGTGTGGTCAACACCCAGTACTAAGAACGTTGTCTAGGGGGTGTAATAATTATTTTTATGCCTTAACTTCACAGGACAAACTCACAAACATACTCTATCTAGAGTTAGACTAGGTACCGTAGCAGACGTTAGTCAATTTCTAGACTCAGACTTTTAGATCAGATCCTGAATGGAGCTACCCATTAAGTGGTACTAGTTCTAGATCTGGCACAAAATACCGGAACCGAGCCAACCCATTTATGTCGAAATTTTTGATGAGATAGGTCTGAGAAATTTATGGTCCCGTCCGAGCAGAGGTGATAGTGATAACTCTGTGAGAATAAGGGGTAACAAATAGATTGATGTTTCATGAAGGTGATAGGGTAAGAGGAAGGACGGTCTCTGAATCGAGCAGTTGCTCTAATCCAGCCTATCTTACGACATTAATTTAACTGCAGACGCACTTACTCTCCTTGCTAAACAATTTTTACAAGTTACCCGACACTCATGTACACACACCAATTTGGTGACACAAATGCACAAACGTGAATACAAACTACGTATAACATATAATGGGACAATGGGGTTGACCAACACGGTAAGTAAAGGGTTATTATGTTTATTATCATTAAACAAAAAGCACAACATCAATCATGTTACATTTATAAAGCATAGTTACAGACAAGGTGTGGGAAAAAAAATAGTATCTCAATAGGCCCTCCCCTCTATTGTAAAGGAAAACAACCCAAAGAAAATTACTATCAGAGGTAATTAACCCACAGAGAGATTAAATTTTAACAATGGGATATGCAATAATCAGTAAGGGGTATAGGAACAGGTTCTTAATTTTTAATCTATCCCGTGACTAAGCAGATTAGGGAGGGAAAGAAAAATAACACAGAAAAAGAAATTAAGTATACTGATGTTAGCAAGAAAAACAAGAATTAAAGGTATATAATTTCGTTCATTCAATGCACGCACGCAGTGGCCACTTTCATCCGCACTTACCAATCGTTAAAGCAGGCATTCCATGGAATAAAAAACTCTAGCAAGTACTAAAACAATCAGTCTTTTGCTTTGTCTATTTCAGCCCCAGACTGACGGGGTTAGCTGTCAGCTATTTTTCCGTAGTAGCTGAAATCGAGGCGTTACTTTTTTTCCCAGGATATTCCTCTTTTCACTGCAGTTAGTGTTTGGGGTAAGGGTTCTATGGGGTGGCACTGTCCTCAGAATTTTATATATATATATATATATATATATATATATATATATATATAATATATATATATATATATATATATATATATATATATATATATATATATATATATATATATATATATATATATATATATATAAAGATATATTGGTCCGGTGAGGTCTTGCTGCTGGTAGCTAAGACATTCTATGGCGTGATGAAAAAGAACTTTAGGAAAATGATACTCCTCGGTTGTTCAATGAAGTGATGACAGAGTATGACCAGTGAGTTTTCTTTAGGGGGGTAATCCAGTAGCAACACTTTTACTGTCATGTGTAAAAATTAGTGATATAAATTCTGCCACAGCAGATCAGTAATATTTATGGAATGGCTTCTGGCAATGTTCTTCTCCAGTTATACTTAAAAAATGGCTTATTGTTAAAGTTCTTGGTTTTACTGCTCTCATGGATGGAGAGGTGGACCACATAGGGGTCACAACACGAAGATTTAACCACAATAATCGCTGGATGGTGTAAGAACCAAAGTCAGTAAGACCATAAGAAACGCTAGGCCGCAAAGGTATGGCCAGCCTATATGAAGAAAATATCTAAACATGAAATCATAATATAAATCATATCCTGACACACGTTAATTTTAGGTAAGACTATTTTAACCACTCCGGTATTTAATTATATATATATATTTTAAAAAACCCGCAAGTGTCTAGTTTATCTTGACGGTTTTACACGAGATATCTACACTAGTAGTTTAGAAAATTACACACGTATGAATAGAATTAAATTTCGTTACATCAATTATCAATCGCGTAGTGGCTAATAAATTATTTGAAGCATCTCTCACTGGGGACATAGCGGGTGATTAAACTTACCTTTAACGCTGGAGAATTTTGCTACATCTTTATTTAATACGTTTCAATTAACACAAAAATCCCAGTGAAATATAATGAACTTCAACATTTAAATCACTTTGATGCTAATAACTATATATTTACCGCAGCACAAGAAACTGAAATAAATCTCCACGTATTTCTATAGGAAATCCAGATAAATAAGACTCCAAAAATGCGTGCTAGACCATTCAGGAAATCCTGATAGCAAACTGACAACTGAATTCGGAGAGATGGGCATATATACTAAAACGCTGGACTCTCGTTCCTTAATGCGAAAAATAACACCTTTCGTCCAATTTGGGGGATTTTGCTGTTCGTTTCGCGAATCAAAGTCTATTTTCACGCCTTTTTCCCGACATGATGGCCGCTTCGCTAGCGGCGGGCGCCTTTAAGGTTCGGTCACTCGGTGGGTAAATTTCGTCCCTTAGAGCGCGATCAAAGGGATGCCGTCGGAAATAAAAGGTTAACGCCCCTATATTTGCAATTAACGATCCGTTCTCTCTTAGGTAGCTACAAAGCCCGTTGACTCGCCCTCCCGTGTTCCAGGGAGACGGCGCTGACGTGATGACGTAATGTGACAGCTGGCAGACTCCTTATTTCCCTTCCCCCTTTTAAAGGAATGTCACTAGAGATAAGAATATTTGTGTTAATAGTGCTTGAAAACAAAGACAGGAGGCGTGGCTAAACTAAGAATCGGACAGTTGGCAATAGAGAGACCTGGCTTCCACGTGTTTAAATGTGCATGCGTAATTAGTCAGCGAGGGAAGTCCACGTTTGATCGTTGCTTGAACCCAAATAGTGAGGGCCCCCGATGAGAATAAAGTGATCGAGGAGGGTTGCCTCAATTTTCATGTCACACCACGCCATGCCTAGTTTAATACTAGTGCACGGTCGTACGCAAATAACATTTTTAAAAATATCATTGCTGCACTCAGATACGCGTCTGAAAATCCCAGAAGTACATATGAGAGCTTTCAACATCTATCTCACCCTCAATGAATATAAATTGTTTAACAATTCACATCGACCCCCGCGCTTTGTATTCTATAGTGAGGTC
Source organism: Oreohelix idahoensis (assembly GCA_024509875.1). Lineage (NCBI taxonomy): Eukaryota > Metazoa > Mollusca > Gastropoda > Stylommatophora > Oreohelicidae > Oreohelix > Oreohelix idahoensis. The sequence goes on from JAMPIV010000371.1 coordinate 697,015, forward strand.
AGTCACATCCCTAATAATTCAATCAAGCAATTGTAAGACGACTAAAAGAATAATACCATCGGTGAAGTTAGTAATAAACATAGTAACACAAGATGAACTTGGGAGAACGAAATTAATGTAGAATTCAAGAATATGATAAATGGAAAAATTGACATAGAACAACTATGTATTATATATCAATCGGTGAGGTAAAGAACAAAAGAAATGATATGAAGAATAAGCATAAATGGTGAAAATTTGAAAAGGGTGACAAATCAATCAACGTGGCAAATAAATGCGTTGCGTCCCGTTGTTAATGCAAGTTTGAAAAAATGAAATGAAAATCAGATTAACTCAAAAACGTGAATAAACAACACATCCTAAGGGTATACTAATTGAATAAGAATCTAGGTAGTACACTATTAAATTCAAAAATTATGAGCTATTCTTATAATCTAATGCGTAAACAGTATTTCGCCTGTAACGTGCCATGAACGAATGTTGCGCTTCCATACAATAATTAGCCTATGTATATTTATTTATAAGGCGAGTGTGTTGCGCTGGCAGTGGCTTGCAGGGGTAGAGATTACTCCGTAACTGAGCGCACGTTTCCTAGGTAAAGTGGTCGTTGGGTGCACTCGTGGCAATAAGTTCTTGGCAATCACTTTATAAGATTGAGTCCTCTAGAGGCCTACACCATCAAACAACGCTTAACCATAGAAACAAACAGAGAGGGAACCCCAAGGTCTGTGGTGGTAAACAAATGACGAAATTAGCTAAATTATTGGCACTGACAATAACAATACAGGTTATGAAGTCGGCCAAAAAGTTTTCCGACTCCTGAAATTTTAGAAGCCAAACTCCCAGCTCCGTCTACAGTTTTTTACTAGTCATTTAGCATAAAATTCAGAGTCCGGACATTTTTACCGACTCCAACACCACTAACAAACGACCGACGTCACGGCCCCTACAACTGACTCCGACTGCACAGCCCTGGAAAAAATAAACAGGAAGGAAACTAGAAATAGACCGCAGAAAAATAACGAACGAATTAACTTTATTTTCAAAGGGTTTAGAATTGGGCACACAGGCCCGTCTAACTTTCTGCCCTTCCTTTCTCTCGTCTTCCATACTGAATCCATTTATTCTCACATGTGTCTTACATATTACTTAAACAATAAAATGACCCAAAAAAATACAATAAAATAAAATCCCAACATTGTAACAGTACAATAACAGTAACACAGATTTACAGTACCATATCATAATTAATACTAAACAGGGCAAAATTATCTTTAAAACCTACATATGATGTTATATAATTATTTAAGAACGTAACTAAATTAGGGTGGCATATAATCTGCACTATATTATAATGAACCAGAGTTGAGGCACTATACGAAGGATGGCCGCCGAGCGAGCAAAGTGGAATCAATTTGTTGTTGCCCTACAAGACGCCACAAGGCGTGATGGCCACTGACTGCTTTGACGGTCGGCGGTTAAGGATCAAAGAAGAAGAAGAATCTGCACTTATGATGTATTTGAAATGTTGGTCAATTATGAGTCCTAGTGTTCTATTTTCATTTACATTTTCAATTAAAGAGGTTCCAATGTAGAGCTGAAATGTTGTTTCTGTGAGTTTTGTAATTTTGGTCTAGTTAATATTATCATACATTTTGTTTTAATGATATTTATTTGCATGCAGTTTTCGTTGCTCCACCTAATAAGATTGTCTGTGTCGCTTTGTAACTGGCGTGTTGCAACTTTTATCACTAGTATAAATGGTACAGTCATCGGCAAATAGGTCGCATGATGACTGCTTGATGTGATGTGGAAGGTTATTTATGTAAATGGAAAAAAGTAGAGGGCCGAGAATAGAACCCTGAGGAACACCGGTGTCAATAATAGTTGGGCTTGACAAGGAGTTATTGTACCACACTACTTGCTGTCTGTCGGACAGTTTAAAGTTAACTTTCATTGTTTCTAATTTCCTTATTAAAACAGCGTGGTCTAACAAATCAAATGCTTTCCTTAAGTCTACAAAGATTGCTCCACATATGTTATCGTTTTTTTATGTTTAGGTGCAAGTTGTCTATCATCTTAGTTAGAGCTGTGTGACATGAATGCTTTTGTCTAAACCCTGACTGACTGTCAGTTAGCAAGACTATGCATTGGTACATACTTGATTTATGTACATCTACAACATGACTATGCATTAGTAACTACCTGATCTATGTACATCTACAACATGACAATACATTAATAAATACCTGATCTATGTACATCTACAACATGACCATACATTAGTAAATACCTGATCTATGTACATCTACAACATGACCATACATTAGTAAATACCTGATCTATGTACATCTACAATATGGCTATACATTATGTCACGGTTGCTTCCCCTTAGCTCTGCAGTAGTGGTCCAACGTTGGCCAAAACTCAAGAGTTTCTAATGTGGGTCTTCAAAGGTGTCTACCTTCGCACAAGATTACTCTTGGCAGAGTTGTAGATAGAAGGATAATGATGCTTCTATCTCAAGGGAGTATTCTCAAGATATTCAGACAGCGAGAACAATGGAGCATTGGCTAACTACGTTAACTCTAGTATCTGCCATCAAGTTTTGTGAAGGATAGGGTTAACTTATAATTCGTTAGCTCTTTCAAGCCCCCAGCTGAGTTAATTCAGCGAATTTCCTCTTATTATTATTTAGCTCTGTTTACGAAATTGTCTGAGACATACGGATGTAGTACATTCAAAAATGATTAAATCACCTTTGGATTTGTCTTTATAAAAGTAACAAATTTAATACTCAGTTATATTTAACAGTTATAAAAACTGAATAATTGTTTAGAAAAAAAAGTTTTCATCACAGAGTGATGGTATGGTTTTTGAATAGAGGCAGTTCACTTGGCAGCTTTTAAGTTTTACTTAGTTGCCACTAGTTGTTTCTGCTCCCACTGATGTTTTGGTTCTACGCAGGTAGGTGACTGTGTCGCTCGCGTCTCTGATCAAGATTTAAGAGTTGCAGCACGTTCCAAGTAGAATCAGAGAGTACCTGCAAAGCTGGTCCCGCGTCTCTAAGACCCGTTTGATGATGGTGTCTAGCGTCGACTTCTTGCCACTTATACCCTCACTTATTCCAGATAAAGTACACTCAACTGGTACCACCAACTAGTATGGCAAAAGAAGAGAAACAAATACCCTCTGAGTATTGGATTTCCCGACACACACTTATGTGCCCCCTGTTTTCATTCCACCATCCCATCTATCTCAGAACTTTTACCCTCGCTGAGAATTAATCTTAATTCCAGGGGGCAAAAAACTATCTTTACATTTAAAATGAATAGTTTTATATTTAACTTTAGTTTACAATTTTAACAATATAGTTTGAATATGTTTACATTTACATCGGTTGAAAAGGTTGTAAACTTTCATTACAGTTAGAGTGAATATGTTTTACATTTACACTGGTTGAAAAGGTTGAAACTTTCATTACATTTAGAGTGAACAGGTTTTACATTTACACTTGTTGAAAAGGTTAATAATATAACATGTATGTGCATCATTTCTTTCATCATTCCCTTTCTGCTCCATATGGAACTTGGGACTACCTCTGCTTTTGGTTCTTTATAAGAAACTCGCAATAAAGCAGTCATCCGCTCTGGCAGTGGTAGTTCATGAAATCATCATTCTGAGGTTGCCATACTCAAATGACTTGGACATTCCCTAGCAATTTTCACATATTAATATTCACATGTCAATATATACGTATTAGTTCACATGTTAATAATGAAAAGATATAGAATTCAAAATGAACAACTTATGCCAATCTTTAGGCTCACAGACTGCTGGCTCAGAGAAATAAAGGCACGAGTAGAGGCCTCTTGCACTTGGTCTGGTGTGTTGTTACTTTAGCAATAAGTTCCCACTTTGACTCCGTGTTTCAGATTCCGGTTTTCCTTGCTAATAATGGTGGAGTTTTCCTGGGAGATAATTCCTCAAGATGCTCAAATAAAGTCCGGTCCAATAGATGAAATCTTCTGCTATTCTTAACTCTGGCAACATCTGGTTGTCTTCTTGGCGTGATGAATTTTCACAGTGCTTTCAACCGACCAAAGTGTCGGGTTATATTGCTCCTCTCGTTCCTGGCACGTGTTACTTACTATTAGACCAGGCCCCAATCAGAAGTGTAGTTATATTTACATCTCGAGTGTCCGTCAATAATTTCAAACATGCGTGTTTAGGATGGGGTAATTCAAAATATTTCCATTAGGAAATGTATGTGCATTAATACAAAGGTCATGTCTTCCAAATATGGAATAAAAAATATCCGGTCACTCTCTCGGCAATGTTTACAAATACGATATTACTTTCATCTAAAGTAATGTCTTTGTAACAAGGTGTACATGACATGATTATGTCATTCGTTTCCGCCGAGTGCATGCCGACCGGTCGATAATTTATCGCGGGGCACTCTTAGGTAAACATGACACACGTTCACTATACGAATATTGACCGGGCCCATCTTGGTTTTACCTGCGTCTTAATCTTAGCAAAGCCGAGAAGCGCAAAGCAAACATGATCAATTATCACTGAAGGGAGTGTAAAATTGAAAAGAAAATAGCTCATATCTGCTTGATAGCAGAGACAAAAAATGGGCCGACCACGGAAATTGCGAGTTATTTAGTACACAAAGAAAATGTAACTAAATACTTCCGGAGAGGAAAAGCGATCGACCCAATGATTATGTGACACATTAGTAAATACCTGATCTATGTACATGTACAATATGAGACTATTCATTAGTAAATACCTTATTTATGTACGTATATCTACAACATGACTATACATTAGTAAATACCTGATCTATGTGGCTATCACCGTACAGAAGTAAATCCAATATATATAAAGCATTGCATCTGCAATAGCGGCGCCATACTTGGGTAAATACGGTATAGCTGCTAATTCACTTATAACAGGGGGAGGATACATGAGTAAATACGGTATATCTATCATTCTTGCTTAACTTTAACAGCAGTCTTCACTTTACATGACTAAATAATGTATACCATACTACTGGCGCAAGTGTGACAGTAGTTGACTGTAGTTTGAGCGTCCGATTGGCAGAGTGGTAACAGCACTTGCCTGTCGCTGCAAAGTTACTGGATTCGAAACATGGTGGCTTCACTCTCCAATCAACTCAGTTGTACACGGGTACCTCACTCTGCTTTTGAGTTAGGGAAGGCAAAAGCAACTGGTCACCACCATCTCATGAAACTGGACCTATTATATGGAAGTCTTTAACTCTTCACGCCGCTGCAGCAGTATCTGTCTTGTATCCACCATTTTTATATCACAATAGTTACATCAACTAATCTAACTTTGACAAGCTGTATCTGTGTTCTAACAGTTGTTTTTACTTTACCCCAACTTTGTAGGAGCTCGTAGCAAAATTTGCAAACCTGCAGAAGCCAGACAGAGGTTGGCTCAAAAAATCGTGCCTACAGCTGCTGTGCCAGATCTATCTTATATCATACCCAACCAGGACGAAGCAGGCAGTGAAGGAACGGAAGTCCACGTGGACAGCCACGCACCTAAAGTCCCGCCCTTGGAGAATCCCCCACTTATATATGATGACAGTACAGATCCGCCATTTTGGGATATGTACGGAAGAGGGGGCGTAATAAGTGGTGGATTATTTTTCCAAACTATCACTCTTGTGATATTATTACAACTATTTCTTAAAATTTTACGACAAGAACTATACAGATGATTGTAATAAAATAATGTACAGTATATAGATGTGAAATATTTCAACAGATTTGGCATGTCCAGTCATTTTTTTTTAACTGACCGAAGGGTTGTAGTAGTTTCCCTTTCATTCATTACTGACTATAAGAACGCGCCCCAGAGACGTTGTCTCGGCGGGCGCAAGGTTTGCCAAGTTTTAAATTTGTAATACTGGACAACATGGACTACTATATAGTAGAACTTTCGAGAGAAGAGGAGGATGTATATTTTAGCTTTGGAAAAAAAGATGGACAATTCGAGGACATTCTCCACAAACCGGTTTTTTGGAGAATACCTATGCTTATTGACTAGTTTAAACCGTTCTTAATTATTGCATCTTTCTGTATAGCAAGTGAATGTCTTTTTTTTTTAAATTATGTTTATTTAGTAAAAATACATTACTAACACACGAATCACCAGTGTGTTACAGGGGCCTGAAAGGGGCGCAAAGAATAGTAACACATTGATCTATCATGCATGTCGTTGTTGTTGTTGTTGTTTAACTGGGGCTGCTGAGCTTTTAGTTCTTTTGCAGCCAATACCGAGTTGAAGACTCCTTGGTATTATCTACACTGTAGATCTTGGCTTTTAATGTAGTTTTTCTGCCATTCCGAAACGTGCTGAGTTGAAGTCGTGAGCTCCAGTTTCTCTAGCTTGACTTGCATTTAAAGGATCGCCACATCTGGTCCCAAGCTAGAAGTAAGAAGTATGTGGCATACTGTGCATTCACCGCCATCCAAGGGGACTTGTCAACTAAGCTAAAATTATAATACTGTGCCCTGGTTCTGGGCTCTCCCAAGGAATCATCACGTCCTACACAGAGTCACTTCTCAGCTCCCCCTGCCCATCGTTGTCCCATAGTGAGATTCTCTTGCATCCAGCAGACCAGGTCAAAAGCCATAGTACATCTGGGGCTCAAGTGACTCCTCCAAGCTTAGTGTGCAATTCTGGGTTCTCAACAAGTTTCACCACCGGGTGAGTCCCTGGAAGTGTGTGGATGATTTCAAGAGTCAATGAGGGAGTAATTAGCCTCATAGACAGGGGTTCACTTCCATTTGTATATTGTAGCATTGTGCATAGCTGGTGGTCATATAAGTGTGACCTAGGGTTCCCATTCGTCCCGTTTTTCCCGGGACAGTCCCGTTTTTTTTATAAAATGTCCCGAATTTATTCCAAATGTCCCGCTTTTTAAGGGTCCTTCCTGAAAAAAAAAATCTTTGGGTAACGGATTTTATTCCGTGTTTTAGTAGTGTTAATTTATCAATTTCCGGTTACAGTAGAAGTGTTACAGAAGTTAGATCTCCTTAAAAAGGTTATTGCTATATCAGCAGATAATACAAATACAAACTTTGGTGGAAAGAAGAGAAAAGGACAGAATAATCTGTACTTCAAAATGCAAGAAAACACTGTGAACAATTTAATTGGTATTGGTTGTCCTGCACATGTGATGCATAATGCTGTGCAGACTGCTGCGGATTGCTTACCTATTGATCTTCAGTTAATAATTAACAAGATTTACCAGCAATTCCACATTTATTGTGTAAGAGGTGAGGAACTAAAATCATTTTGCGAATTCACCAATACAGAATATAAAACTGTTTTGGATAACAGCAAGACAAGATGGCTCTCTCTCTCTTGCCTGCAGTCCAGAGAGTTATTGACATTTTCCCTGCATTGAAGTCATATTTCCTTTCCATTCACAAATGTCCTACCAGTCTCAAAAATTTCTTTAAAAATCCACTTTCAATTACACTCCTGCATTTCAATGCCATCCAGTTAAAAACCTTTTCTGATACCATCAAATGTGTTGAAAAGCAAGAGACAACAGTAATTGAAGTGAAGGATGAAGTAAACAAACTGGTGGAAAATTTAAACTACAGGAAGGCAGAAAAGTTTCTTACTACTACTGTGAGAAATCAGTTGCAAGAATTAGAAAAAGAAGGACACGTAACAGTTGAAAAGTATCAAAGCTATGCAGTAGATTTCTATGACACCTGCATTGAATATATTCAGGAGTGGTGTACACCATTTCTTACGCCTCTTCAGCCTATGGATTGGATCAATTTGAAGGGAAAGGAGTCTGTGACTTGGAAGAACATCCAAGAAAGCTACATATTCATGAAGACAGTGTCACCAAATTTTACTGTGAATGAAGAGGACTTATTTGATGAGTTTGCATGTGTTCGCTCATTTTACAAAGCAGGATATAAATGCTGAGAACCTGAAATGCCTAGTTAGTTTTTGTTTGGCACTGCCAGGATCCAATGCAGCTGTTGAACGTGTTTTTTCATTAATAAATGCGCTTTGGACAGACGAAAAAAACAGACTTAAAAATTGAGACAGTGAAAGCTTTAACCATTATAAAGACCCATTTTAAGGATTTCTCTTGTGCTGAGTTCTCTATGTCCAAATATCAGAAGAAAAAAAACTTCTTGAACGGGCCCATAAATCTGATAAATATTCTGATGAATCTGAAATATAAACTTGACTATTGTGTATTTTTTAAAGGTGCGATTTTTAAAATTAAGTATGTTTGTAATTTAGAATTCTTTTTTAAAGTGGAAGTTGTGTTAGTTAATGTGTGTATTTTTATACCAGTATCTTATTTTAAGTGCAACATATAATAGATTTATTTGTGCTTTACCTTAATTTTTAACATGTCCCGTTTTTTTACAAAATGTCCCGGGTTTTTTAGGTAAAAATTTGGAAATGTCCCGGTTTTTAAACAAAACATTATGGGAACCCTAGTGTGACCGTGTGAGCAGAAGGATGTAATTTAAGACTGAGTAATAATTTTCGATCTAGTCTACGCTGTTTATTTGTGCTCATGTTGACATTCTCACACGGGAATGGGCTATTTAAATGAAACACACCTGTAACATCTTTGAGAAAGACGAACGTGTGAGACGTAGAAGATATAATCGGAGACGACCCTCGGTTATAGTCATTGTGACGAGTAGGGTGTATGTGGGTGGATGTAGAAGATCAGACAACACTTATACACCGCTCGTCTAGCTCACTGTCTAAGGAGTAATACACCAACTCCAACACCCATATCAATCTCCGTGAATATATAATATCACAAATAGGTCACAATGGGCGCAGGGCCATTACAAATATTGGAGATATAACAAATCCCGAGTATTCTACGCGATCACTCTGATTCTCGGAATATCTACAGACACAAAATAGGATACTTCATAAATCCACTGCACCACTCTGGCTCTCTACTCGCGCACTACTATAGACATCCACCCTTCTCTTCTCTACGCTCTTCGCTGTCTCCTATCTACTGTCTACTCTCTACTGACCCAACACACTACTGACTCAACACACATCTCTCTCTGACTGACTCCTTTCATTCGTATACACCAAACACGTGAAAACCTTCCACACTCCACTGAGCTTCATTCACGTATGACTATAGCTAGCAGCTCGTCTTAAGCAGTGCTCACAACATTGCTTGTAACTAACATATTACCACTCAAGCATACCCAACTCACAACAACTCAAATGACTAATAAACTCCCGCTGGAGCGTGGGAACACCCACATATGCATAACACCCTCAAAACACTCCGTGACAGTCATCTGGGCACTATCTGACACGAGTGGAATACACCTTGGCTGAGTAGGAAACTGTGAGACGAGTGATACAGATAACATGTGGCAAGGAGTATCTAGTATTATCCAAGCCGGGCATACGACACACGATTCACTCCTTAGAGAGAGGGGGCGTAGCTTGCCGGATATATGACGTGGATATCATATGGTAGGTGGAAGACTTGAACTAAAACAGTGGAAGGCTCGAGCCAGAGTTCAGAAGTAGCCAGAATCGACTTCTTGTGCGATATGCATCCTTGTATAATACACCAGTGAGGTTCGGGGATTTAATATCGCATATATTGTGTCAGTGCTGAGAGAACTGTCGACATAGAGGTATGCTTACCTATGAGTACATTTTATAATACTTAAGAATTAGTCATATTGCATTCTTGTGAGCCGTAGCTGTGGTTAATTTTAGATCAGTGACTATTGTGATAGAAATGTTAGCATACCCTCTAGCTCCGTGAGTAGCCTATGCTTATTACATTTAGTAAAGAGCTATAACAATAGAGTTTATATATCTGCTTGATCTTTAGAGCGGCTAGGCCTCTAAGATACTGATCAAATGTGGTCATTGAGACCAATGCGCTATGTGTAATATAAATAATGAAGGAAACCTGAGTCCTATGGATAGTAAATAAATAAGTAAATAAATAAAATAAGGTAATTAACAGGTACTCGTTGGACATAAAGGATGGCACTAGACAACAGAAAAGAAAATATAAGTGATAGGCTTACCGGGGGGGGGGGGGGGGGGGGGGGGGGTAAATGGTAAAGTAGAAAAACTAATAAATTGTGACTATGATTACCTACAATGTAGAAAAATTAGTAGTATTCAACTTATTTCAGAACACATTAACCCTTTTTATTTTAGGAAGCTCTTCTAATTTTAATGTGAAACACTTGACTGGTTTTTGGTCCGTGAAACATAGACTCAACATTTTAAGACAATCAAAGACTAATAATCGCTTTATGGCTATTTCATTCTTTTTTTTAATTGGAGCTAATTTTATGGGAGATCACTCATTTCTCGTATTTGTACGGTTTATGAACGCTTATCACCCTGCTAAACTTCTTCTTCTTCTGTCCTTAGCCACAGACCGTCAAAGCAGTCAGTGGCCATTACGCCTAGTCGCGTGTTAGGGCAACAGCAGATAGGTTTTCTTTGCCATTGTTTCCCATCACGCCTAATGGCGTCTTAAGGGCAACGGCAAATCAACCCATCTGCTGTTGTTTCCGTAATCGAAGTGACTGGCAAACGGGTGATCAGCCCGTCTGCTAAACTACCAGTTGCTATCTTGGATTTAAAGATTTCGAATTCATTTGTCCGCCATGCGGCCCACGTTTTCATGGACCATATTAAAATTGATAAATAAATTAAACAGAAAATGATATGGAATCAGTTTTAAAATTTCATTTTCTTGATTGAGAGAAGCTCTGTGTAACCTACCAAGGTCTAATGGCATATCGTTTCATTTCCTTGTTTGAGAGAATCTCTGTGTATTCTACCATGGTCTATAATAACAGCATATCGTTTCATTTTCTTGTTTGAGAGAATCTCTGTGTATTCTACCATGGTCTATAATAACAGCATATCATTTCATTTTCTTGTTTGAGAGAATGTCTGTATATTCTACCAAGGTCTAGAATAAAATCATATCGTTTCGTTTTCTTGTTTGAGAAAATCTCTGTATTCTACCAATTTGAGAATAACTGTATGTTATTTTATTTTTTTTCTGTTTGAGAGAATTTCTGTGTATTTTTTCTACCATGTGTGACAATACCTGCATATCACTTCATTGTATTGTTTTAATCTGTGTATTCTACCATGTATGAGAATAACTGTATGTTGTTTCAGTGGCGTCACTAGGGTTGGTGTCACCCAGTGCGGTAACTCATGGTGTCACTCCCATGGACCTCCTCCCGTACCAGACCATACACAATCCTTAGTAATGTTTTTTGTACTAATGTTACTCGTAAATCGTAATTCCCGTATATTACTGAATGCAATGGCAATAGTAGTGACATAAACAACTAGGAACATTAAAATTACATCTTTAAATTACAATATCAAACGCACAGCCTAAATGTATTTACATTTGCATAGTTTCATGTGGTTAAAGTAAAAATTCGGTAAGAAAATAATAGAATGCGAAGTAAAAACGTTTAAGAACTACATCAAAATTATGTTCATTTTAACGTTAAACCTTAAGCTGGGCTTTCGAAAAATGTTTTTGTGGTTATAACTAAGTACAGGGATATTTTTAATAAAAAAATATTACGTTTCTACTGAAACACTGCACACAAATTGTATAGACAAGTCATTTTGGTGTCACCCCCTCTGATAGTGTCACCCGGTGCGGTCCGCACCCCCCAAGTGACGCCACTGTGTTGTTTTATTTTCTTGATTGGGAGAATCTCTTTGTATCATTATGTGTGTGAGAATACTCACACGACATGTCAGTCTGTGCGAGAACCACCATTCTACATATAACTGTATGAGAATAACTGCATGTCATTTAACCATTATTCTTACATGAGAAATGCTGTGTCACGTTGCTGTCTTTGTACATGTGGCATTGATTAGTTATAAGGACATCATACTTTTTAAAGTATCAGAATTAGCATGCATTACATTGGCTACTTCTTATGTCCAAGAATTAGCAGGTATCACATTGGCTTCTTCTTATGTCCAAGAATTAGCAGGTATCACATTGGCTACTTCTTATGTCCAAGAATTAGCAGGTATCACATTGGCTTCTTCTTATGTCCAAGAATTAGCAGGTATCACATTGGCTTCTTCTTATGTCCAAGAATTAGCAGGTATCACATTGGCTTCTTCTTATGTCCAAGAATTAGCAGGTATCACATTGGCTTCTTCTTATGTCCAAGAATTAGCAGGTATCACATTGGCTTCTTCTTATGTCCAAGAATTAGCAGGTATCACATTGGCTTCTTCTTATGTCCAAGAATTAGCAGGTATCACATTGGCTTCTTCTTATGTCCAAGAATTAGCAGGTATCACATTGGCTTCTTCTTATGTCCAAGAATTAGCAGGTATCACATTGGCTACTTCTTATGTCCAAGAATTAGCAGGTATCACATTGGCTACTTCTTATGTCCAAGAATTAGCAGGTATCACATTGGCTTCTTCTTATGTCCAAGAATTAGCAGGTATCACATTGGCTTCTTCTTATGTCCAAGAATTAGCAGGTATCACAGTGGCTTCTCTTATGTCCAAGAATTAGCAGGTATCACATTGGCTTCTTCTTATGTCCAAGAATTAGCAGGTATCACATTGGCTACTTCTTATGTCCAAGAATTAGCAGGTATCACATTGGCTTCTTCTTATGTCCAAGAATTAGCAGGTATCACATTGGCTACTTCTTATGTCCAAGAATTAGCAGGTATCACATTGGCTACTTCTTATGTCCAAGAATTAGCAGGTATCACATTGGCTACTTCTTATGTCCAAGAATTATCAGGTATCACACTGGCTACTTCTTATGTCCAAGAATTAGCAGGTATCACATTGGCTACTTCTTATGTCCAAGAATTATCAGGTATCACACTGGCTACTTCTTATGTCCAAGAATTAGCAGGTATCACATTGGCTTCTTCTTGGGTCGAAGCTTATTCTTCTGTGAACGCTGAAGTCACTGTGCTATATATTGTCATCTAGTACAAGGGAATGACTATAGGTCAATTTTTTTAACACACTGAACCCACTATGCTTTATATTGTTATCTTGTACCAGAGATTGACAGTTGGTTACACATTTAATTAGCGCACTAGACTTAATAAGCGTTACGTGGTCATCTTGTGCAAGATAATGGCTATATGTCACAATTTTTCTTTAAACACTGGACTCACTACGCACTATATTGTCATCTTGTGAAGAGATTGACCATTGGTTAAAAAAAAAATGTAATCCACTGGACTAAATATGAGTTACATTGTCCCAAGATGCAGCAATAGTGAATGCAGTCAGCGACCCATAGCTGTACTGCTTGCATCAGGACCAGCGAACCAGAGCTAGTCAAGACCGCACTCCACCTCCACGTGGTGGTCCTGGAAACAGTCTGCAGCAGTGCAGTCTGGCTGAGCGAGTGCGGATCGCAATGGGAAGGCAAACCCGGTCCCTAAAAAATGCCGTGCTGAAGTCGGATGTGTCGACCGAAAGGTGCAGATATCACAGCTTAGGCGTAAACAGACACAACGCAACCACCGTCCTTTTCAGGGCGAACGAAGAAGAAGAAGAAGTCCCTTGTGCAAGATAATCTCTATAGGTCACGAATTTATTTTTTTAGCGCACTAGACTCACTATGGGTTATACTTGCTGCAGACGATGCTGACGTACTTCCTGAGTTGTCGTAGTTACGCTTTGTAAATAAGGAAGTTAGCTCACAAACCAAGTTTGAGAGCGACCGAAACTGTGTTATGAATTTAGTCATAACAATACTGTTGTCTTGTGCAAGAGAATGACCATAAGTCACAATTATTTTTATTTTACGTAATGCCGGTAATGTACGTTGAATTGTCATTTTGTACAAGATAATGACTTATAAGAACATTTTTTTCTTTAAACACTGGAATCACTCACTACACGTTATATTGCCATATAGTTCAAGAGAATGACCATAAGTCATAAATATTTCTTTAACGCACTGAACTTAATATATGTGATATTGCCATTTTGTGCAAGAGAATGAGCATTGGTCATAATTATTTTAAACACATTGAATTCACTAACTACAAAATTATGTATACATACGTTTAATGCATATAACTCACGCACAACTTAACACATAACTTTGCTATTTTTCGCAAGAATAGAGTGGAATAATGCTAGATACAAATTAATAATAACATTAGATTATTACTTGTGATAGTGTTTTTTTTTTTTAAGAAGTTTGTGCTCATCTCAAAACACGCACAGTGAGAGACCTGATTTGGCCGAATACCACCTTCAACCAGGAACTGCTTACACGGTGCAGTCAAACAGGTATGTACACCATCATTGCTCCGTATAAGATGGCCAGATGTAATAACAAATGTAGAGCTAAGGAAAAGATGCGGGCAACAGCCAATACAAATGGAAATTAAGGTAAGAAGGTGGGGATGGATAGGACATACACTCAGAAGAGAATTATCAAGCATAGCCAGAGGTGCCCTTGACTGGAACCCACAAGGGAACAGAAGAGTGGGTAGGCCAAGGAGAACTTGGAGAATATCACTGGAAGAAGTCTATGAAGAGCTAATGTTTCAGCCTTATATTCCACGGGGAACGGAAAGGGATGATGATGATGACCATCATTGCAGGCAGACGCTGGAACTGAGTTGGCCATGTCCTCAGAAGGGACCCTGACACATCACCAGAACTGCTATGGTATGGACCCCAAAAGAACGGCGAAAGAGAGGCAGACCAAAGACAACCTGGCGATGAACAGCGGAGATTAAGATGCAAAGCATGAACCAGAGTTGGGGCAAGGCACGAGCAAAATGGGGACAGTTTGTTGATGCCCTACAAGACGCCACTAGGCGTGATGGCCACTGACTGCTTTGCCAGTCAGAGGCTAACGATCCAAGAAGAGAGACCTGAGACATCAAATTAAAACTTCATATTTCACTATTCATTTAGTAACAAAACAGATCGGCAGTCAGTTGTTCATCGATGTGAACAATGCACTGTTGCAAGTCTTCGACACTTTGAACATTTGTGACTTTAAATGTGAAAATATTATAATTCTATCTCAAATGATAATTAAGTTATTCGCATTCAAAGTGTGTATACATAATTTTGAAACACCCTATTTGTGTTATATTATATAGTACAAGAGAGCAACTACAGGTCACATATTTTTTTTTAACACTGGATTCATTATGCGCTTATACTGTCATCATACGTGTGTGAAATGGCCAAGGGTTGTATTATCAATTCATTTTATATGAAAAACACAAAAGTCTTGTCATCTTCTGGTTTGTGAATATTAATGACTGTTTTCATAATCGTTTCCTTCAAATATTTACAGTATAGCCATTTAGATTCGTAACATCCAGCACAGAAATAAATAAATTGTTATGTTCTTGGCATGAAGTAGGCTGTAGGATATGCTTTATGAGTTGTGTAAATCAGATATTTTAATCTATTAATAAGACACACAGATTTATAATAATTGTAAAAACTGCATTTTAAAAATTATGTATATGCTATGAATTAATACATATTTATAATATGTGCTTCTGGTTTGTATTATGTGATGCAAGTTGTGTATAATCAAACATTTGTCTTCGTCTTCTGCGTTCAGTTTGTAGTCATGCTAAATCTGCAGGCCTGTCGCCAGGACGAAAGTTCAGTCTTTTCCAGGTCAGCGCATTAGCCCCATAGCTTCTGTTTGAGCTCAGCACCCCCTAGCCAGGTCAGACGTCGTGAGTCATCATGGATTAGGCAGTTTAGGAGAATGTGATCGGTGGTCTGGCTTCCAGTTCCACGTGGACATTCATTTGTATGAGACATCCTGAGGCGATAGATATGGCCAGTTATCTGCACTGGCCAGTTCTCAGGCGGAAAATGAGGGTCTGATGGTGTCTGTTAAGTTTGAGGATTGGGTCATCTCTGTTGTATATATCACCTTCCTCCTTCCACTGATATGTGACTGTGTGTTCTCGGAGAAATCTTAAACGTGCTTAAATAAATATTTATCTGGAAGAGTATAAGATTGTCTTGACGTGGAGAAGACAGACTGAGAATGACTCAAGAGCAGGGAGACGTTTATGATGAGGGGGTAAAGTCAGAAAATAAACCCTAGGAGAGGCAGACAAACAGTACCTAAGTATGTGTTACGTCTGTTCATCTAAAGACACGCAAATGGATACAGAGACAAAATAGACTGAAGGGTAACTGTTGTATTAAAATATCCTCTGTAAGTTTTGCGCACTAGAGGCTACAGAGATGTGGTTTACAGAAAGATGTTAAGAATACCATGGAGTGCTAAAATGAGTAATGAGGATGTTCTGAAAGAGGCAAATGTGCAAAAGAAGCGTATTCCTCTGGTTAGAAAGAAGCAATCCACTTTTTCTGGGCATGTTATGAGAAGAAGGAAGCTGGAGTATATCGTTACAACAAGAAAGGTAGAAGGGAAAAGATATAGAGGACAACAAAGAGAGAAGATAGTTTGACATCATGGCATGGGAAGAAGTCAACAACAGAGTCGATCAGTAGTACTTGAGACAGGAACTTGTGGAGAGACATGATTACCTACGCCACCAGGCATGGTACTTGATGATGATGATGATGATGATGATGAAGTTTTGTGCGTTTTTGATCAATACATTCCTGCAGGTCGCAGGTGTCCTCAACCTTTTTTGCACCGCGGGTACATTTTAGATTTATAAAGTGGGTTGCGGGCATCAACCAAATATCACGATTTAAAGTTCATGTTTACATCTAATTATACCGAATACTTATAAAAGGCTGAGTAACTACATTTAATGAAATCAGAAATATTCAGGATTTTAAAAAAAATGATCTTCAAATCATTTGGTACTGCATGTCAGTGCCCAAGATTTATAGTTAGAGATGTATGTTAATGTTAATCAGAATCGACGTCATTGCACTCCGGAGAAACCCATAGGTGCTCAGTCTTCCTCAGCAAATGTCAAAGGGCATGTTCCAGCACGCTATCAACCAGACTAGCGTCAGTGAGCCACGACCTGTACACGGATTTGACAATGTTCATTGTTGAAAATAATGATTCGCAAAGATATGTGGAGCCAAAATTTAAAAGTGTATCTCATATGCTGCACTTTTTAAGAATGGGTATTTTTTCAATAATGCTTGACTGTTAGAGTATCAGATCTTGAATATAACTTAACGTTCTGTTTCTATCGGCCACATGTTTGTAACTTTCCTGTGACCACTAACCGCCAAAACTTGATAAGTTTAGTAGAGGATAAAGCTATAATTTCTGACCATGCTAGCACATTGTGTATTGTCTCTTTCGTCTACAAATCTTCCGGGGCACACAAGTAAGTCATGACGGGCACCTTGGTGTCCGCGTGCACCGCGTTGAGTGTCCCTGCTGCAGGGTTACTGCCCCATGTAGTTCACCTGTGTCTCTGAGGAGACAACGAGAGTAGGATTTAAGCAATTAAAATTAGTTTGTACATAGAACATCATGAAATACTAATTGCTACATAAAGCACCACATATGAATGCGTGAATGCAGAGTTCTTGCCAGGAGTCAGCTGCATTAGTGGCTGCTTGCTCCATAAGGAGACAAAAGGGACATAATGATGATAGGATAACTGCAGCGTGCATGACAGTGACATTCGCTCTTTATTCTGTAGAGAACCAGTTTGCTATGATTTGAACATATATGTTAGTACATATAAAATGTGTCAATAAAAGATGAATATGAAAGAATATACTGTTGACTCTTTTCTGGTTCTAGCTTTGTTCAAACTAAAGTTTTGTCTGTTTAATATATAGCTCGTCTCAAGCAACCCCGCGTAGTTCTGGTTTTAAAAAATAAAATAAAAATCCATGGTCATTAGACACAAATTGTTGGAACTACATCTTGCATCAAGCGAGAGACAGAAATATAAGTGATTCAGCCATCTCGTGAGAATGGAGCGCGATAAATTATCACTCCGTGTCCACAACAGTAGAAAATCTGGTTTTAGAGCCCAGAGAAGACCAAGAAGATTGATAGATATTACCATTACTTGGCTGAGCAGATGGGCCATGGGAAACACCATGAGAGATGTTTACAGACATATGGCTAGTCCTGATCCTAATGATACTCGTAACATCGGTCATCTTACAAGGAGGGATTGGAGCACAATTTTTCGGCTCATAACACAACATTTACCACTCAACAGTCACTTGAACAGAATACAACCACAACACACTCCAGAGTGCCAGCTATGTCACTACTCCTATGAAATTGTTGACCACCACCTCTTTGAGTGCTCGCCTCTTCCGAGGCCAGATAAGTGGATCAGTACGGAGAAACAAAACAACTTGCGAAAACATGCAGATATCACTATTTGGTACTGGGCCGAAGGTTGAGAGCCGAAGGACGAGAGCCTAGGGGTGAGAGCCTAAGAGTGAGAGCCTAAGGCGAGAGCCTAAGGGTGAGAACCCACGCGCCGCTGGATCAATAACGAAATCATTTTCAGTTGCGCTCCTTATGGAGCATAGTACCATCATAGGAACTGGTCCCCTTACAGGAAGACTGCGCCAAGCATGCACGTGCTTTTGTAGAAGTAATTTCTGTAGCAATTTGTTAACATAATGAGGCTGCCAGCCTGATACACAACCTCATTTTAGTGGCCATGTACGACATGCTTGAGTAAGCAGTAGTCTTATCCATATCAGGGGTCCCTGGGAACTACCCGGGGGGGGGGGGGGGGGGAATCACGTATATATAAAAAAGGTAAAGGTAGCCCCATAGCAGATACTGCGTTGGGGATTGAAGTGTTAGAGACTTCATCATACTAGGTCCAGCATCGAGAGGTGGGGTAACCAGTTCACGTCCGCGCTGCCTTTTCAGTCCCTAACTCAAAGTCAGGTACCCATTTACAGCTGGGTAGACTGGAGCGTGTCGGTACCGTGATTCGAACACGGCATCTTTGCCGCGATAGACCAGCGCTCTAACCACTCTGCCAATCGGACGCACATGTATACATTATAGAGACAAAATTCAATGGTTTAGCCATCTCATGAGAAAGAATTGAGTCCAATAAATTACCACTCACCCGTGTGTTACCGGGGCCCGGAAAGGGGAGCAAAGAATAGTAACACTGTACCCTACCATGCATGTCGTCAAATGCGACTAAGGAGGGTTGTGCATGGTGCTGGTTACCCCATCCCGTAAACAACTTTTTACCACAAAAAACTTCAACAAACATGGACAAGTCAAATACAGAATATAAATCAACGCAGCCGCCCAAGACAGAAGAAGGTCCTGTGGAAAGGAGGCGCATGAAGCAACGTAGAGAAAGCCGAAAGGAGGCTGGGTTGCCGACTAACCTTTTTTTTTTTTGTCTAGGAAAATCTCCAGGATTGGCACCTGTAATGTTCGCACTCTAATCCACAGGGAAAGAGAGGCAGAGGTAGACCAAAAAAACACTTGGAGCAGAGAACTAGAAACAGAGGTGAAAATGATGAGGACAACATGGAAAGAACTTGAGCGGATGGCATAGGACAGGAAGACTTGGCATGTGTTTGTTGAAGGCATATGCTCCTTGGGGAGCTAAAGGGTATTGAGTGATTGAAATTACCACTACACGCCTACAACAAAAGATGTGGTTTAAGAGTACAGGGAAGAACAAGAAGCAAATGGATTGACAACATTACAAAAATCCCAAATCAGCAAGGGCTTGACAGCCACCAGTGCGACATACTTGGCTCAACAGCACAAGCTTCAGCTCCCCACTACAGACAGAATAAGACAAGAAAATGTCTACACCACTAGTAGTTCTCACTTTCGCCATTTCTAAAAACATCCACGCTTAGTCTATATTCATACTACAATCGCAGACTTTTCAAATACAGTACATCATGAGTGCAGATTAAATGCCACCCTAATTGTGTTATGTTCCTAAATCATTATATAACATCAAATGTAGGTTTTAAAGATCATTTTTCCCTGTTGAACATTGATTATGATAAGGTACTGTAAATGTGTGTAACTGTTATTGTAGAGTTACAATGTTGGGATTTTATTATGTTTTTATTATTTAAAAAATAATGTTTAAGATACATGTGAGAATAAATGAATTCAGTATGGAAAACGAGAGAAAGGAAGGGCAGAATGTTAGACAGGCCTGCGTGCCCAGTTCTAAACCATTTGAAAATAAAGTTCGTTCGTTTATTTTCTAACCATGGAGTAAGCCAGATTTGACATCTGTGCTGGTCAAAGTTTTACTTTCCAAGGAAACAGCCGCAGAGTTCTACGCTGGTAAGATATAGTTATAATATACACGGTGTTAATGTATCATCAAGGTATATCATCAAGGTATATCATCAAGGTATATCATCAAGGTGTATCATCAAGGTGTATCATCAAGGTATATCATCAAGGTATATCATCACGCCCCAAACAGTCCCCGGGGATTTCTGAGCAGATAAGAAATAATATAGCCATTGTTTCCTGATGACTACTGCTTCTTTAGCAGGTGGGCTTGAACATCAATTTAAAGAAGTCAGAGGTCATGACGCTCAATGTGAGCAACCCTGAGCCCATATCAGTAAGAAATCAGCAACTGGTACAGACAGACACTGTAGCGAAATCTGTGAAATAATCGCTAAATTCAGTAAGATTTTAATCCTATGATAATAAATAAACCCGACCGTAAGTGTCTGCTTAAAGTCGTCTCTACGCCAGTATAGCACTGCCTTTTGTGCAGAGGAAATGCTTATAAAACGATCCCGCCGTAAAATCTAACCCGCTTTCCTAGTTTCGGTTTTGAGACTTACAATTAACGATCTGCCAGAACTGTGACACCAACCTACCGTCTGAATTAACGTACGATTTTAACTTTAACGCCTAAATTAGTAGTAACTCTGACATTTTCCAGTAGTAAGAACGAAACAACTGTAATAATTAACGCAAATACTACCAACGCTTGGCAAAACCCCTCTTCGCTCTGCACGCGGGACTAATACTATAACCTCTCTATTGGACAAGCCAGAATACATAAACACACAGACAGTGTTCCATTCTCGCCGAGTAGTGTATTTCTGACGTAACACAACTAGTTGGTTTATTTGAATGAAAATGATAGAAAAGGAGGGGGAAAGATGGCCGACTTTTGGAAAAGTTGAAATTGACGATTAACAGTGACAAAACTGAAAATCTAAACGACAAAGAATATAGCCATAAAAATCATATATAAAGATAGCTTAGGGTCCCCTGAGCAATAATATGTTTTAATATATATGGTAGTCTAATTATTAGCCAAGATATTGAAATAATACTATATGTCTACGAACACTAAGACGGACAGACTAGTGGTCTCGCTCATTTATCCATAACGTTAGTGGGGACGCCAGTTTAAAAAGAGGCATTAGATTGATTCAAATCTGATTGGATGGTAGAAGAGTATAGGAAGGAGGGTATTGGTTAGGCAAAAGCTAAATATATTTTGAAGACTCACTCCTAGAAGTTTGGAGTTTTGTTTTTTTAAATTTAATTGAAAAGCTAGACCCTCGCTGATTGGGCCGGTCTGTTAATATTGGCAAAAGCTTTCAAAGGCTTGTCGCCAGTTGATACAGAAAGTTTTGTAAGCAAGCTGCGTTGAGAACAGCAGTGCCTAGAGTGAAATAATAATTCTTGGCAGTCTGGACTGAGGCAAAGCTAAACTTACCTTAATGCTAATGCCAGTCAACGTATGTTTGTGATATTTCTTTGAATTGTGGTAAGAACGAATTATTAATCTTGTTATTACAACAACATTTGGTGTATGAGATACTGCTTGATTGGGAAGGCTTTACGACTGAGTACAGAGGTCCCCAGCAGACTTATGCAGGGCCTGTGGTGTTGCACACAAGCAGTAAACATTGACATGAGTTGTATAACTTAAAATGATTTCCACAGTTACCAGTGGGAAGGCTAACCCACATTATTCTATGGGAGAGAATCATTGTTGCAGTGTCAGAGACGTTGTAGCCATTATGGAAAAGAATAGGGGCACTGGTATGAGTTGTTATCTCAGAAGAAAATGGTTGAAATGGGGTGGTCAGAGAGATCTGACCCTTTTCTTTATTGAATTATGCTATGTATTGATTGTGGAATAATATTGTAGATATGTTGTACAGAATCATAACCTTGTTTCAGGGTTTTTTGTTCTGGTACTAAGTTAGTGCCAGAACCCTGGTGAATTTACTTGAGAGAGAAAGTGAAACTTTACTGGACCAAGCGGTCTACTATACTATACTACACCAGGGACTGTGGCAGTCTGGTCATTCGAGTGAACGAAAGGAAATTGTCAGCATCATACTACTATCTACATCAAGATAAGTGCCTATGTGTCGGCACTCAAAAGTTTATCCACTGACTTTATTAAAAAGAACATAAAACATTTGATTATCCAATAAATATTCCACAAGAGATTAATATAAAGAGAGGGGATGATGCCAACACCCCACCCCCACCATTAGTTACCAGTGTTACTTAGTTTAGAGAAATACCTAAATATAATTAGATTATAATAGTCCTTTGTATGGACAGAAGATCCATTGTGTGATTAATCTTTTTATGTAAATAAAACCATAAAATTCATTTTGTTGTTGGTCCTGAGTCAGAAAATTCTGAATCAGGGCATAATAAATTGTAATATAGACTGTTACATAATTTTCAGCCAAGACTTCTATAAGATATACAGGGTGTCCATAAAGTCTCTTTACAATTTAGCAAATTTATTACAAAGGCAATTGATGAGATATCTTAATCAGATTTGTTCTATGTACTCAGTGGTTATCAAAGTTTCATGTTTCAGGGAAACTGAACACACATAATGTGAGAATCTGGGGATCAGAACACCCCTATGTGACTAGGGAACTTCACTGAGATAGTCCAAAGGTGAATGTGTGGTGTGGGATCATGTGCAATCGAATCATTGGTCCATTTTTCTTCAACGAGACATCAATTACTGCAAATGTTTACCTTGACCTTTTGACTGAATATGTGGTATCGCAACTAGATGACCTTCAACCAACCATCATTTTCCAGCAAGATGGTGCACCACCACATCGGGGACTGCATGTTCGTGGGTTCCTAAATCAAACATTTCCAGACCGGTGTATTGGAAGGGATGGCCCAATTCCCTGGCCACCTTGTTCACCAGATATCACTCCCCTGGACTTCTTTCTATGGGGTTATGTAAAAGATATCGTGTATCGAACAAAGATACGGGACATCACTGACCTAAAGCAAAAGATCACTGATACCATTGCCACCATTGACGAGGCTATGCTACAGCGAACATGGCAAGAAATCGAGTACCGTCTTGATGTGCGTCGTGCAACTAATGGTGCCCATATAGAGGTGTATTAAATGAGGCAAATAAAACTTCAATATCTACTTCTCATTTTGTAATAATTTCCACATATTTATCTTTTCATTTGCCTTTGTAATAAATTTGTTAAATTGTAAAGAGACTTTATGGACACCCTGTATAATAGAGTGTCAGTTTGTTTGTGGTTGTGGTATTGACTCAGTTCTGTGTGTGTGTGTGTGTGTGTGTGTGTGTGTGTGTGTGTGTGTGTGTGTGTGTGTGTGTGTGTGTGTGTGTGTGTGTGTGTGTGTGTGTGTGTGTGTGTGTGTGTGTGTGTGTGTGTGTGTGAGAGACTTTAAATGTGTTTGTAGTAATTTTAATTACACTCATTACACACTTTCATAACCCTAGACATTTTACGTAGCTATCATACATACTAGTCAAGAATAAGTCTGATTGAGGTCATAAGGTGGTAGCAGAAAGGTACTCTGATAACTCAACCCAAAATTTGTTATAATCAGGGACCTTCACAGCTGACCTCATTCAGTACACTAGAAATAACATCAATAACATCAAATCCACCACGGACACCTTCACATACCTAGGATGCATAGTAACACCAGACGGCGGGGCAGGCAAAGACATCAACATCAGAATGAATAAGGCAAGAACAGCCTTTTTTTAGCCTAAACAACATCTGGAAGTCCTCTCAATACAGCACAAGCACAGAGCTGTGTGCTTTCTGTGCTTCTCTATGGTGCAGAATGCTGGAGAGTTACAGAGAAGGAAATGTCGAAATTGTCCTCTTTTCACACAACATGCCTAAGAAAAATTCACCTAATCTTTTGGCCGAATACCATCACCAACCAAGATCTGCTTACTCGGAGCAAGCAAGAGGACATACTGTTACGGTGTTATTTTAAATGACGGCGTCTGCTGGGGTTTACCCATGCGCAACGTTTAGGGGTCATTAATATTTATAGAATATGTCGATATTTTACGGTATAGTGAACGCGAAATATATGCGGAGATTATGACGCATTCGCGTTGGGAAGGTCACGCCGGGTGACTTGGTTACAGGGCTTTTGTTACGCTATCCGTCAAGCAAGAAGGTCGTGTCTTGTATTTCTTCCAAGGAAATAAGGCTGAGTATATAGCCTATATTATATAGATGAATCGATGTAGACTTCAGGGTCAGTTCGGAAATTAATCTAAGTATGAGATTAATTAAATTAAACTAATAATGGAAGGAGAATCGTGTTATGATTCAAATTGTAGATGTCAAGAACTCATGTGCTCATTTCTGGCTGTTGACTACAACAGCGCACGTATATAGCCACGATGTTCATCTGACATATTGTTTTGACACGGACGGACATGAATACTATGCATGTAATTCCTAATGAACTATATATGAACTATATATGAACGTGTACCTACGTGAATGTCTTATGTGTGAACTGTAAATAAATTCATGGACTCTGAATTGAGGACTTTATCACATCGATACGTTACAGCTATTTGCTGCATTTGCCAATGTTGATGATTATGCAAAATGAAGAACTCTTCTGATAGGAAAAATATGTATCTATATGATGAGCTCCGAAGGGAACGAATGTATTCTTGGACATTCAACAAATGATTAATCAATATAACGTTGACCCTTACTCCAAGATGATAACCGGACGAAGCACGCATTCGCGATTGAACAAAATACATAACCAGCGCTAAACCAGCTCGGCCTTATCGGCCTCCCCTATATAACGACCCTTTATCAGCTGGCGGCCAGATGTGGCGTGGATAATTTCAAATATTAACGAGTTGAAAGAACTAAATTCCTTTCGATCGAAATGGACATTATTTGCAAATACACCGGTGACGTCATGCCCTTGACGACAGCATGAACGGTTGGAAAAGCCAGCAGCTGACAATTTCCATCAAAAAAATTTATTTGAAGCTTTCAAACATCAAATGAAACCTATTGCTGACTTTCTCAGTGATACAAACAAGCTCTCGAGTCTGTCGGCGAAGCATATAATGTACGATATTACCGCCAAAAAAAGATAAGTCACTGATTTTAAAGGTTAAAATATTTCGTCCTGTTTGTCCAAATAACGCCATGTTCTTTTTTCGTTGTATCCATGTTAAATATTGTTCCTGTCCTTTTCATGTAGCGGGTATGGATGGGCGGCGGTTCGGAATGAATAAAATGGCTCTGAGGATGCCGATATTCATTCTGAATGTTCCTAAGGCTGTGAATTAATAGCACCTCGCGAAGAAAGCGTCGAATTATCATTATCGGTGATCGTTTCGTTCGGACTTGCATTAATTCACTTTGCATGTTAGGTGTATAGTCATGTTATAACTGGTGTTTTCTGGTATATTTGGTTCTTATTTTTATTCATTTACAGTCTTATGTTCGTAATCTATCTTGTTTATCCTGATCTAGCTATCTTTAATTTTAATTAAATGTATTGTATTAACGTCAAATGAGTCCTGTGACGTCACTATTTGTTACGTACACAGCTTAACTTTCTATTCAGTTCATTCTTAATCTCTCACTTCCGTTTTATACCACTTAGTTATTAATGCATTTTTTATTGTGAAAATGTCTTGTCGTATGGTAATACTGTTTCGTAATCCTTGGTTAACCCATTGTATTGTTTGTCTTCATTTCATCCTTTTATAATTTAATATTAATGCTGTAATCTCTTCATTAATAATAGTGTAGATGAATATAATTAAATTTTTATGAGCTTTAATGAGGAATTAGGGACTTTGCACATATTTGCAATAGTGGTCCAAGAAATGGGCAATGCACTTTATAGCTCATGATTATGGCATAATATATAATGATTAATTATTAAAACTTTATAACATATTAATACATATTTAATATAAATTAGTACACTTTCTCAGTACTATATTGTGAACTTAGTGACAATTAAGACTAATTATTTAGGGATAATACACATAATTATTAAATATTAATATTAAGTGCTTGATATAATTTCAGCAGCTTATATAACTAACTATCATAACTATTTATGATAGATATCAGTGAGTATATATATAATATTTTTACAAAATATTATAGATTGTGGAACTTATACATAACAATACAGGAATATTACAATTTCTTACATTAATTATTTATTCGTTGAGTAATTATAATTATCGACATAGATTATATTGTTGATTACAATACATAAGTAATTGAATACTTAAATAATTAAACTCCAAGAATGCTTACCTTGGACCATTTCATTAAAATTGGAAAAGATTGTAATAAAAAGGGAGAGGCACTCCTGGAATTTGCGGAACAACAACTTGCGAACCATAAGGCAGAAGAGGCTGAAAGGAAAGCTATTGCTAAGGCAGAGATGGAAGAACTTGAAAGAAAAGAGGCTGAAAAGAAAACTATTGCTAAGGCAGAGATGGAAGAACTTGAAAGAAAAGAGGCTGAAAAGAAAACTATTGCTAAAGCAGAGAGAGAAGAATTAAGACAAGAAGAAGAAAGAAAGATAGCAAGAGATGAAATCCTACGGATTGAAGAAGAGAATAAATTGAAACAACAAGAAATCATATTGCAGCAAGAAATGGAATTGCAACGGCTTAAATTGGAAACAGCAAAACTTAATTCGCAGAGTGCTGCAGCAAGCCAAAATGATAATGCTCAATCTGGATCTTCATCCACCCGACTTAAGGGCAATTATTACTTTAAATTACCACCATTCAAATTACACGTGGACGACCTTTCATCGTGGCTGGCGCGCTTTGAGGATATATGTAAGGTCAATAACCTTGACAAAACTGCATGGGCACTTAAACTTAAGGAATTTCTGGATGGCGAACCTGCAAGTGCAGCACAAAACATTGATCCTACATTAGCCACAGATTATGAGGCCATTAAGACGTTGTTATTACGTCGTTTCCACTTGAACGAAGAGGCATGTAGATTACGTTTCAAAAGTTTGTTGCCAGATAACAATAAAGATTTCACAGGTTTTATTGCTAACATACGCAATACTTTTAACAGATGGGTTGAACTGGCAGGTGTCAACAAATCTTACGACAAATTAGTTGATTTATTATTGAGGGATAAAGTATTATCTTCTGTCAGCTCACCATTCTTTGCTTATCTGCAAGAAAGAAAACCAGAATCTATTGATGAGTTAGAAAAAATTTCTTTAAATTACTGCACAGCACATCCGAATGCTAATATTTCTGGCTCGTTGATAAGAGAACCTCTTCCTGTAGCCTCCAATATGGCATATCATAATCATAACAAACCTAGAACACACAGTGTGGACAGAGGTAGGTTCAAAGGAAACTATGACATTAATTTTCATAAGGGACAGAATAACTTTAACAATAACTTTAATAGAGGAAGACAACAAACCAGAAATTATTCACCTCAGTCAAGATACAACAGTAATCCACGTAACTCAAGTTATAATCGGTCATATCAATATAATAATGGTAACAATTGGAAGAATAGCGATAATTATAACTCGAGACATCGAGATAACAATTATAATAGACGACAACGAGATAATTCAACTAATTATTCTCGTAATCGTTCTCATTCTCGTGGATCTTCACATTATAACCATAATACCGGGGCAGCAGTGACAAATGATATCACCCCTAAGGTTCAGGTTCCACCTAACGATAATACAATGAATTCTTCTGCTGCATGCTTTGCTATAAATTATAACGTGGCAAATAGTTGCCCACAATGCAATCTTATTTTTCAGAAGGCAAAGGAGACAGTGCTAAACTGCGGACACATTACACCAGAAGTAGGTCTTGCAGCCAATGATGGAACAGGCTCTCTGATTTTTAACAGAGGGATAGTAAACGGTTCTATAGTTTCTGTATTGAGAGACTCGGGGTCCACAACCATTGGAGTGCGACAGTCGCTAGTACATCCTAGCTGTGCAACGGGGGAATATGTCCGTTGCATGACTTTTGGGGGAACTATTGAGTTTTACCCCACAGCTCTTGTCCATGTTAATACACCTTTCTTTTCAGGACAAGTTAAGGTATGCATGCTTCAGAATCCAATTGCAGATCTGATGTTGGGACGCATCCATGGTAGTAAGGATTGTTCCCCACAGGAAATTGAGGAATGGGAATTAAAGAATGTGCAATCTTATTGCAATGCTAACGCTGTCATTGCAACAGCTACATTACGGGCCAACAAAATAAATACATGTGGCACAGTTTTCTCCAATTTCAGTCTCAGTACCATTCTGGAAATCGATAAGGAGAAGGATAAGACTCTCCTACAGGATAAAAAGTATACTAAACTACCAGCCCATCCTAGGAAGATTAGAAAATC
The DNA here is from genome assembly GCA_024509875.1 of Oreohelix idahoensis. NCBI lineage: Eukaryota > Metazoa > Mollusca > Gastropoda > Stylommatophora > Oreohelicidae > Oreohelix > Oreohelix idahoensis. The sequence continues at coordinate 725,749 of JAMPIV010000371.1, forward strand.
ATTTCGAGGCAGATATACCTTTTCTCAAGAGAATGCCGCCAAGTCGGAAGATAGATGTTGGCGACAGGATCATATTAACAGTGATCTGAATAAAATTGTTGAAAATGGGAAAAGAAGGGATGTCCCGAACAAGGGTAATGATGGTGAAGTTCTTATGAACTTAACTAATAAAATTAGGACAAATAAATATGTCAATCATTATGAGACATCATCTCATAAGACTACCATATCCAAAAGATTAAATAGAAGAACTATTTATCACGTTAGTGACACTGATCCCACTTACATTGGGAAGGGTGCATATTCTCGCACCGTGTTAGTGCGCAATCTGCCACAAGGTACCAGATGGCAGGCACTTAGCAATTTCTTTAATGACACGGCAGACGTTATGTTTGTACGGTTGTTGTCACCTACCAATGACAGGTATGGTGAAGCTATAGTTACATTTCGTAACAATAGAGATGCTCGAATGGTCATCGAGCATGATAATGGTGCTTACTTTAACCATCATTGTCTACGGTTACAATTAGTACCTAATGCTGCGTCACGCAGATAACATGCTATGGTAATACAATTGTCTCATATCATTGATGACTCAGCATAGTCATTCATCATTTCTTTTCCTTACTGGTCCTTATAAGGTTACTGATAAAATTTCAGACGTTGATTACGTCTTAGATATCAAGGGACACAGAAAGATATTCCATATTAATATGCTCAAGCAATTTCATACACGTCCTATACACTTACAGTCAATTTTTCATGAATTAGATGACAATACTGTATCTACTTGTCATTATTCTAATCTATCTGTTATACAGGAGGAAGAATCTTCTTTTCCTGAAGTGCAGATGCCTTTACCTGTACTTACTGTCCAATCTACTGAATCTTGGCGTGATGTGACCATTTCTTCTACGGTTACACCGCAACAGCATCAACGCGTTGCTGATCTTCTACAATCTTTCCCAGATGTGTTAACTGATGTACCGGGTTGCACATCTGTAATTAGTCACGATATTATTCTTAACGATGATACACCAATTCGTGTTCATCCTTATTCTGTACCTCTACATTTTCTGAGTAAGACATCTCAGGAACTCGAACAGATGATATCATTAGGTATTATTGAGACTAGTACATCTCCATTTTCTTCTCCTTTAGTCATTGTCCGGAAAAAGGACAACAACATACGTTTATGTGTTGACTATAGGAAACTTAATGCGCAGACAGTACCGGATAGCGAACCACATCCTATCCTTGACGATTTACTTCCTCGTCTATCCAATGCTACACTTTTCACTAAAATTGACTTAACTAAAGGTTATTGGCAGATTCCACTAACCGAAAGAGCCAAATACTACACAGCATTCTCAACTCCACAAGGTCTTTACCAGTGGAACGTGATGCCTTTTGGGCTAATGAATGCTCCAGCTACCTTTATTCGCATGATGCGAAAAATTTTAGCAGGTAGATCAGATATAATTACCTATATTGACGACATATGTTTGTTTAGTTCATCATTTGAGGAACATTTTTTGGGTCTTAAATCAGTTTTGGAAATATTGCGGGATAACCATTTAACCGCTAAACCAACTAAAATTCAAATAGCGTGTAATGAGATAACATTCCTGGGGCACATTATTGGATCGGGACGTATCCAAACAATTCCCAGTACGGTTTCTAAAATATTAAATTTATCTGTTCCTCAAACGAAGAAACAGGTTAGGAGTCTGTTAGGTTTAATCCAATACTATAGCAGATTTGTACCTCACCTATCATCCATCACGGCTGTCCTGTCTTCGTTACTAAAGAAGAACATGCCTTTAAGGATAAATTGGACCGACGAATGTGACAAAACTTTTCGCACTATCTTAAAAATTTTTTCATGCCCACCTGTTTTAAGATTACCAGATGCTTCTAAAAAGTTTGTTCTACGTACAGATGCGAGTAATTACGGACTCGGGGCGTGTCTACTGCAATATCATGATGATGTCCTTCACCCTGTACTGTATATCTCACGCAAACTGAAACCTCCGGAGACGAAATATTCCACTGTGGACCGAGAATTGCTCTCCGTAATCTGGGCAATTACCAAGTTGGAAAAGTTTTTGCTGGGATCTCCATTCCTGATCCAGACTGATCAGAAATCAGTGGCAGCATTACGTCGCTCAAACCATAAAAGTGCTAAACTTGCACGATTTGCTATTACGTTGCAACCCTACGAGTTCGAGATACAGTCGATACCTGGAACTGAAAACGTCATAGCCGACACGTTGTCCAGACATCCTACGGATTCTGAATGAATATTACAATTTCAAGAAAATTTTCTGACTAGTCAAGCATTACATTTGCAATGAACGTTATTGATATCAAGTCAGAATATACAACAATTCAGTTGGACTTCCTACCTAAATAAGGACATTTCGAAATAAACTATTGTGATCAAAATATCAAGTTTTACGGATCGTTTGAAAATTTGAACTTCAATTCCACTTTGAGTATCACTCATTTCGATTGAAAACTGTTAAAAAGGAACAATCTCTGATGTAGAAAGGACAGATACGTTGATGACTTAGTCAATTTACTTTCAAAGTTTAATAAAGGAACTAACGATGAATGGATAATCAAATCATAATTTGATAATATGAACCTTGTGTCTTAATGAACTTTCATACAATTCAACAGGAGGTAACAACGATTGGATCTTCATGTCCAATATTATTAAATTTTCTATTTATTAAATTAGTATATAATATATAATAAAGTCAAAGTGTGATGAAATAAAAAAAATAAAATATACTAAGAAAAGATGAAACAAAAGAATATCACACCAATTAAACCTTTTAATTAGTGTAATTATTAAGGTAATAGATATTACATTATGACATTTCATATATATAGTTAAAATGTATGAATTTTTTTTTCTGCTCTTTTCTTCTGATTGCGTTAATTTAATTAGGTATCTATCCTTACACTTCATTTTCACACGCATGCTAATTTAATGTATACTTTAATATTTGGTTTCAATTGTCCGTACTTCTCAATTTTTATTTCTTTTACTCTCTTATACTATTTCTCATTTTCCTCTATTAGATATTAATTAGTTAGTACCATACGTACATACTATAATTAATTATTTTAATTTTAGTTAGTTAGAATAATTTTAATAACACCTCACATTATTAGTTAGTCTATACATACAACAAATTAATTAGTTAATTAGTTAGTGACAGTGACATTTCCTTGTTTAATATAAGGTATATGTATGATATGACGTTGATTTTATTATAATATATTACTGACATGACCGCGACACTGTTCTAGATAGAACATCGTAGGTCATACGTCGGGTTTTGTTAAATTTTTGATAATTTGATTAATATTGTTCCAAAAAAAAAATCTATTTAATAGATTTTTTTTTTGCCCCCGTCTGACAGGAAATCTGTTACGGTGTAATTTTAAATGACGGCGTCTGCTGGGGTTTACCCATGCGCAACGTTTAGGGGTCATTAATATTTATAGAATATGTCGATATTTTACGGTATAGTGAACGCGAAATATATGCGGAGATTATGACGCATTCGCGTTGGGAAGGTCACGCCGGGTGACTTGGTTACAGGGCTTTTGTTACGCTATCCGTCAAGCAAGAAGGTCGTGTCTTGTATTTCTTCCAAGGAAATAAGGCTGAGTATATAGCCTATATTATATAGATGAATCGATGTAGACTTCAGGGTCAGTTCGGAAATTAATCTAAGTATGAGATTAATTAAATTAAACTAATAATGGAAGGAGAATCGTGTTATGATTCAAATTGTAGATGTCAAGAACTCATGTGCTCATTTCTGGCTGTTGACTACAACAGCGCACGTATATAGCCACGATGTTCATCTGACATATTGTTTTGACACGGACGGACATGAATACTATGCATGTAATTCCTAATGAACTATATATGAACTATATATGAACGTGTACCTACGTGAATGTCTTATGTGTGAACTGTAAATAAATTAATGGACTCTGAATTGAGGACTTTATCACATCGATACGTTACAGCTATTTGCTGCATTTGCCAATGTTGATGATTATGCAAAATGAAGAACTCTTCTGATAGGAAAAATATGTATCTATATGATGAGCTCCGAAGGGAACGAATGTATTCTTGGACATTCAACAAATGATTAATCAATATAACGTTGACCCTTACTCCAAGATGATAACCGGACGAAGCACGCATTCGCGATTGAACAAAATACATAACCAGCGCTAAACCAGCTCGGCCTTATCTATCCCCGTCCTTTATCACATACACACCATCATAGCTGGCAGACGCTGGAGTTGGGTTGGCCATGTCCTCAGAAGAGACCCCGATGCCATCACAAGAACAGCTATGCTTTGGACCCCTGAAGGAAAACGAAAGAGAGGCCGACCAAAAACAACCTGGCGGAGGACTGTGGAGGCTGAGATGCAAAGAATGAACCAGAGTTGGGGCACTGTACGAAAGATGGCCGCCGACCGAGCAAAATGGAATCAATTTGTTGTTACCCTACAAGACGCCACTAGGCGTGATGGCCACTGACTGCTTTGACGGTCGGCGGCTAAGGATCAAAGAAAAAAAATAGAAAAACTGCTTCTTTACTCTAATAATGAGACCTAAGACGCACCAACTGTGATAAATGCAGTCAACGACCCATAGCTTGACTGCTTGCGTCAGGGTCAGGGAACCAGAGCTGACCAAGACCCTACGCCACCTCCAAGTGGTGGTCCTGGAAACAGGCTGCATCACTGCAGTCTGGCTGAGAGAGTAGGGATCGAAGTGGGAAGGCTAACCGGTCCCAAAAATTGCCGTGCTGAAGTCGCATGTGTCGGCCTAAAAGCGCAGTTATCGCAGCTTCGCTGTAAACGGACACAACGCAACCAACGTCCTTTTCAGGACGAACGAAGAAGAAGACTAAAAATAAGGTTGTGCATGTGGTTGGTAACCTCATCGTGTACAATAAATAGCTACAGAAACCACATGAATACTTTGGTGCAGGCTTCTTGAAACAGGACCAGCCATAGTGGTGGATCCGTGCTCCAGAAAGAGTAAAAAATGAAATGATGATGATGAAATTATAATGTTCATGAATATTGTCAGTAATAAATAAGGGGTCTCTATCAGGCATGCACAAGGTAGTGCCGGTATGAATGAATAAAAAATCTTCTGCTGCAGCACTGAAACAGAAAAATATATATATATATTCAGGGAAATGCCAGGAAAAAACTATTACAGACACCTCTGACATTCACCAAGTTCACTATATGGAACATTAAAACAACTGCAGAAAACCTGCACTTTTCTAAGAATGGCATTGGGCTGCCAAGAGTAGACATGCTCAGCAGCTATGGGATATCGACAACATATTCAGAGAAAATATACAAAACTGCCTCATGTTTGTTGTGATTAAATAAAGTTTACTTCATTTGAAATTTAAAAAAAACCCTCGAGTCGCTGTAATATTAATAAAGAAAAATTGCTAAATGTTCAAGACGCCCACGCATATATACTCACAAAAATCGAGACAGTATCTTCAAATTAAACAACAAATTTTAAAAACATTTTACAATAAACGAAACAAATCAAAGCTAAAAGAAGCATAAAACAAAATTGCGTATCCAATTTGAAAGCATTCAAACCAGAAAAGAACAATATTTCTTACAAGACAATAATTTTTAAAATCTTGTATATGAAACTTAATAAATGATAACAACAATAACATTCCTTCTCTTTAAACTGGCTGGATCCCAGAAAAACAATATCACTTCTCCGAAAAGGAGAACCATGCTATAACAATATATCTTTCATTCAAGTTGCTATTGGTAGTTAAAAACATCACATCACATAGAAACATCATAAACAAAAATGAAATATTCTACCAAGTAATGAAAATATCTATTGTCAGAAACGTATTGTCATTTACTCTTTGCACTCTTTCACACCATATGCTTTCAACAGGTTTTATTTTTTCTTACTTCCGTTATCAACTTATTTTTTATAATTATTTTTATTGTTGATCTAAATCAACGTCACTGCACTCCAGACAAACCCATAGGTGCTCAGTTTCCCTCAGCAAATGTCGAAGGGTATGAATGCTAACTGTTCATGTAGTTCACTGGTTGTATACACAATAGCTGCATCCTTTCATATGTCCATCTGTTGCGACTCTTTTTGCACATAGAAGAGCGTCCATTACTTTGGAACTTTGTGGTGCTCGATGGGATGTTGCTAAGCGTGTCATAATGCGTGGATTTGTATGACGTACCGTTGTCTTCTACGGTAACGTGTGTTCGAGCGGGACAGTCGCTTTATGCATTCTGTTCATTTGAAGTGTTAGGCGGTTGTAGCTTCCAAAGTGTTAAGCCTTTTATGGCACATATCTTGGCTAGAGTAGAAGTCAATTCTAAGTGTACTATTGAATTAATTTACATGTCTCAGTGGAGACCGTATGGAGTATTATGTATTAATAATTATTAAAACCAGTCGTTGATAGGTCTGAGAAATACTATGGCTTATTAGCTCAATGTCTGATGCCTTATGGATTTAAACGTCAGTGTATAATAGCTGGGATCTACATATGTATCAGTGGAAATAGCCTAATAAATTGTGTTGTATATGTGGGACTTGAAGTTCTCTGGACTAATTTACAAAATTACACTTGGCTATGTTCGTATTCAATTAGAAATATATTCTACCCCTAGCACTGTGGTCGGCAGCAAATAATATAGCCATGATATCATCCCTGCTAGTCTTACGTTAGTATCAACACTTCTTTCATAATTCAAAATCTTCTATCATAAAAAAAATTTTCAGACTTCAACATCTGTCATTAACAATTATTTCAGGCTTCAACATCTTACGTTAACAAGTATTTCAGGTTTCAACATCTTAAATTAACAAATCTCTCAGGCTTCAACATTTGTGATTAACAATTTGTTCAGACTTAATCTTAAATTAACAATTCCTTCAGGCTTCAACATCTTAAATTAACAATTCTTTCACACTTAAACATCTTAAATTAACAATTCTTTCACACTTCAACATCTTAAATTAACAATTCCTTCAGACTTAAACATCTTAAATTAACAATTCTTTCACACTTCAACATCTGCCATAAACATTTCTTTCAGAATTCAACATCTTAAATTAACAATTATTTCATTTTTAACCACAAGAAGATAACTATTTATTCAGGTTTCAACATCTTATATTAACAATTCTTTCAGACTTCCACCACTGATCATTAACAATTAGTTCAGACTTGAATGTCAGTCATTAATTAATAGTTCAGACTTTAAAATCTTTTATCACCTACAACTTTTTTTTCCAACAAATTTTCATGGTCTACAATGTTCATGTTTCTAGGATGATGTTTCTCAACAAACTAACAAATTTTCACAGCCTACAATTTCTGAGTTTCTAGGATGAATCTTTCTCTCAACAAACCAACAAATTTTCACGGCCTACAATTTCCATGTTCCTAGGACAAATCTTCCTCTCAACAAACCAATATTTCTTGGGCATGTTGACAACTGGCATTTTTCAATGATAAGATATGACTAACCACTCTCAACACCACCTCTTGTCACAAATCTCATCACTAGCTCTTCTATGACAAGTCTTACTTAGTCGTTCCCCTTCTACTGTGAGGTGTAGAGGTTTGGAAGAGAGAGCGCCAGACCATTCTATCAGCTGTCCTATGACAAGTCATCAATCTTAACACCTCTTGTCACAAATCTCATCACTTCCTCTTCTATGACAAGACATCAATGTCAACACCTCTCTTGTCACAAATCTCATAAATCTCGTCATTTATTCTTCTATGATAAGACATGACTAATAAATCTCATTACCTCCTCTTGTCCCAAATCTCAACACCTCCTCCCTTCATAAATCTCATAATTTTCTAATCTCTCAAAATACAAGCAAACCTTTGGCACCTTAACAAATGGTCTATTACCAGGCATGTTTCAACAGTAAACATAACCAAAAATAATATTTATAATAAATGAATTTGTACATAAAGGAAACACAACATATTAAAACATTTTAATACTGATTAGAGTACCAATGTCAGAAGGCAACAATAAAGATGACACTTACAGTATATACATTAACAAATAAAACGGTATTGAATCAGTTTTACAAATTAACGGTACATGGTGTCACGAAGTGTATTCGCCTTCTTTTCTCTCTGTCTATCTTTTCTCATACAAATTCATTCCTTCTCTCTAAATTCTCTAGAATCTACCACGCGTAAATACACATCAGGAGATCTCCCATTTGCTGCGGGAAATAAATTCCTTTGTTCTACGTTTGACTGGCAAAACCACTGTGACCTTTTACCGCTGTGAACTGTTACACCGCGCCCTGAATAATTACAGTTTAGCCAACGGGATAGGCAGCGTATAGTCTTTTGACCTTTGACCTCAGCAACCAAACGGAAACCTGGAGGATTTTGGCGCTATTCTCAAAGCACAGGCCTTTTCTCTCGCAAGCCGGCAGACTGACCGGGAACAAAATGGTTGCTCCTAAGAAATACAGAGGGGCCCGATCATTTTAAACAGCAATGGATCTTGTCTGAGCGAGTAAGTGATCTATTTTGTTATATGAATAACATGAATTAATCATATGTTTATCTACAACATATCATGTCAGTATCTTTTGTTTTTCACTGTGACAGAAATTAATATCCTTGATTTTGTACAGGAGACAACAACATTATGTATACTGAAAGTTTCATGTATGAACTACCCTTGTCCTGTTTTATACTGAATGATTTCTACTAATTCTACTGTATGATTTCAGCCATGATTATTCTTGTCATATTTTAATCCTGAAATGATTTCTGCAAATATCCTTATTAATTATATTTTAATGTGTTAATGTGCATGTATCCTATGTTATGATGGTATTAATAAGGTATATGAATGCCTATCACATAAACACAGAAGTATGTAATGAATGGGCAACAGCACTAGCCAATTTTATTAAGGAATATGTTGACTGACTTGTAATTCAGTGGTTCTCAAACCTTGGCAGCAATGGCACCCCAACAGGTTACAGAAGAATAGAAAACTATTACCCAGTGGTTCTCAAACTAGTGTTGACAGTGACCCAAATTGATTTTATTGCTCTATGGGCACTAGGTAGACCAGTGGTTCTCAAACTTTTGATGACCACTGCCCCAAACTTCACAGTTGGTGAAGCTAACAGCCCATATGTTGAAAATCACTGCGTTAAACAAGCTGGAAGCCAGATATAGGTTTAGATCCACCTGTTTGCTTATAACATCAGTTATGCTATAGTACTTTATAGATATTGGCTAGCACTTTGTTTGGTATTGATGTTAACTATGAATGTTGTTAGATTTCTGATGGACGATTAGCGTCCAGCAGATGTGGGAAATGACTTCTCTGGCATGATTACTAATGGAGCTTCAATTGTTTGTCAATCCAGTCCTACCAACCAGGTTGTCATATCAGGTTGTCATACCAGAAGACCTAAGCATAAGCAGTGTTCTCAAGGGCAGACTTAATCCATCCCAGCTGGTGATGCGCCCTGAGTCAAGACGGAGAAAGCAGCTTGCCATCCTCCGAAACCCTAAAAAGAACTTGCGGGACCTGGAGTGCTGGGACATATTGAACCCCTGGCAACAAGACTACATCAGCATTTGAGATGAGTATCTGAACATGCCAGCAGAACCACTACAGAATATCCATATTGTCCTATGATTAAAAATTAATTCTGACATGGATCAGAACCATTCATAGATTAGGGAACATATCATATAGTTGTATATTTTAATATATTGTGAGATTCTATTTTCATTTTTGAAAACTTTACATAACAGAGTCTGTTGTTATTTTCTTTGTAATATTTAATTGGGTTGTATAGTTTTAATAACATAAATCTACACCCTGGGGGCAGAGCCAAAATTAAATAAACACTATTGGGTCGGGATATTTTTAATGTGGCTGGGCACCAAATCTCTTATCCATCTATATGTACTATACATAGTCCTTTATAGGATCTCGGATAAAGAATTTATCGCCTAGAGAATATCCTGTTTAGTTTCACCAGAATTCTCTTAGAAAGTTTTTTGAGTGGACTAATTCCCGAGGAGAGACTGTGCATTCAACTTGCAGTCTGGGAGAGTTTCCTCTAGAGATTATCTTTTATTCATTCCATTCAAGCTGTCCTATCTCCTCAAAACAATTTCGCTACACTGGGACGCTCGTGTCCGGGATTTACTTTTTTCATATTTAGACACTGGTCTGAGATATGAAAACTCTTATCTTTCCTAGACCACTACTGCTGTAGGTACTTGTCACTTATTGGTGTCCAAGTCTAGGATTAGATTAAAGAGGGGACATATAAATTACCCTAGACTAAAATACATATAAATTTTTACAAGAAAAACAGATTTTAAGTTATGTTATGAAAACTATTCTTGGTGGTACTGCTGGTTATTAGTTACATGTTGTTTAACTAATATTTATGTTATATTTTATGTATGCTGGTTTTAAATAACATAGGTTGTTAAAATACTTTAGTTTAGTTACGGCTATAGAAAGTATTTAGCCTGTATTTATTTGATAGTGAGTTAGAGATCTCATACTCGCTCAGCAAAACCACTGCTGTTAAAATGGATGAGATAGAAGGACTGAAGAAATGGACAGCGCAATCATATAAAATTGGAAAATTATCTGGCTTCTCGGGAAGTTTGCTGGAAAATTATGTCTCGGAACAGGTAGAATGTTTCATGAGCATAATGGGGCAACAGAACGAAAGGAGAGCAAAATGCAAGGAAGAGAATGTGGAACATGAGAGACAAAGACAAGAAAAATCCCTCCAGTGTAAGGAAGAACTGCAAGAAATGGAAACTCAGTTTCAACCTACAAAAATGGAATCCGGGGATAAACTTGAATCAAGGAATACTTATCATGCCACTCCTTTGCCAGTTGCATCACCATCTTCAGCGGTAAATATAACTGCATCACATGAAGCCGAGTCTATGTCTCAGAATTCAGGCTCAGACAGAGCAGAGGCTAGGATATCTAAACAGAGACCTCTAGACTGTCCTGAAAACAAGATTAAGCACAGCTGTGCAAATAATCTGAAGAGACCTTCCTTGTCCTCAACAAAAACTCACAACAGGCATACTGAAAACAACCGCACCAAAAACCTGGTAAATAGGATCGCTCAACCAAATAGGATCACTCAACAGAAAAGGATTACGCAACCCTATGGGAAGGGAAGGGATGTTCTTGAACATCACCTGTCGGCCACCCTACATCAGTTAGACGGTAGGCGCCGAGACCCAAACCCACAGACTTCATACAAAGCTAAGGTCCCTACCATGGATGGGAACTTGACGAAGGCCCGGAGTGGATACAGGGATTCTCAAAATGTGGAGACTGCCACAGTAAATGGAGAAGAAATCACCTGTTTGTATTATCAAGGTCTTGGGTGTGATGCCCTTGTCTCAGCCTCTGTTATCGACCTTGATCAAGTCACCGAAGAGGATGTTGAGGTAACAGCATCCATGATAAACAACAGAAGGATGATTTTGCCTTTAGCTTATGTAGAAGTTAGGTCGAACTTTGTAAACGGCAAAGTAAAGGCCGCAATATTAGATGAACAAATTTACCCCATACCTCAAGGAGGGAAATATATCATCTTAGAAGACTCAGCACAATCCAGAGACGACGTGACTGAACAGGCTATGGAAACTCCAATGCCTAACTCATCTTCCAATATTTTCACTGAAAAGTTGGAAGAGTGCAAAGGGGATGACCACCCCAGTGCACTTAATTCTGAACCAGTTTTGATAGTCTCACCCACTATCTGCGTGCAGAAAGTGAAGCCGGGCCAGAGTTTCTTGGTACCTGGTGGGATGAAACATGTTTCAGAAATAACTTCCTTTAACACGGGAGAAACGGCTAAAGAGGAACAGGACCCTCAAGCACTTAGTCTTCAGTCAGTTCCGATAACCTCACCCACTCTCTGGGATCAGAAAGTGAAGCTGGTTCAAATTTCCTTGGTACCTGGTGGGCAGGAACAACTGGTAGACTTATCTTTCTCTGTCACTGGAGAAACAGTGAAAGAAGAACATACACGCTCTCATACCTGGGGAGATAGGTATGTGTCCTTAGGCAGGTCAAGCAATATGACTAAAATAAGGTTGTGTATGAGATTGGCAACCTCATCACGCAAAACTATTTGCTATAGACCGCATTGCAAGCAGAGTGTAGGCTTTAATGCAAGCTCTTTGCCAGGAGGCAAGCTACAATGTAAGGTCCACAAGGAGGAACATAAGAGAGGGAAGATCATACGAGCAGGACTGCTCAACCCACCTCAACTACTTATTGAAGAGGAAACGGATAGAGATGTGTGGATTACAGGCATACCGTTCGACAGAGGAAAAATGGGATTCAATTAACAAGAGATATGAGACAGGAAGGTATTGGCAGACAGAAGAGAATAGTCGGCTCAACTTAAGTTAGCCGTAGGCATAACTTTTAAAAGGGGGCCTAAGTCACGAAGTGTATTCGCCTTCTTTTCTCTCTGTCTATCTTTTCTCATACAAATTCATTCCTTCTCTCTAAATTCTCTAGAATCTACCACGCGTAAATACACATCAGGAGATCTCCCATTTGCTGCGGGAAATAAATTCCTTTGTTCTACGTTTGACTGGCAAAACCACTGTGACCTTTTACCGCTGTGAACTGTTACACCGCGCCCTGAATAATTACAGTTTAGCCAACGGGATAGGCAGCGTATAGTCTTTTGACCTTTGACCTCAGCAACCAAACGGAAACCTGGAGGATTTTGGCGCTATTCTCAAAGCACAGGCCTTTTCTCTCGCAAGCCGGCAGACTGACCGGGAACAAAATGGTTGCTCCTAAGAAATACAGAGGGGCTCGATCATTTTAAACAGCAATGGATCTTGTCTGAGCGAGTAAGTGATCTATTTTGTTATATGAATAACATGAATTAATCATATGTTTATCTACAACATATCATGTCAGTATCTTTTGTTTTTCACTGTGACAGAAATTAATATCCTTGATTTTGTACAGGAGACAACAACATTATGTATACTGAAAGTTTCATGTATGAACTACCCTTGTCCTGTTTTATACTGAATGATTTCTACTAATTCTACTGTATGATTTCAGCCATGATTATTCTTGTCATATTTTAATCCTGAAATGATTTCTGCAAATATCCTTATTAATTATATTTTAATGTGTTAATGTGCATGTATCCTATGTTATGATGGTATTAATAAGGTATATGAATGCCTATCACATAAACACAGAAGTATGTAATGAATGGGCAACAGCACTAGCCAATTTTATTAAGGAATATGTTGACTGACTTGTAATTCAGTGGTTCTCAAACCTTGGCAGCAATGGCACCCCAACAGGTTACAGAAGAATAGAAAACTATTACCCAGTGGTTCTTAAACCATTGTTGACAGTGACCCCAAATTGATTTTATTGCTCTATGGGCACTAGGTAGACCAGTGGTTCTCAAACTTTTGATGACCACTGCCCCAAACTTCACAGTTGGTGAAGCTAACAGCCCATATGTTGAAAATCACTGCGTTAAACAAGCTGGAAGCCAGATATAGGTTTAGATCCACCTGTTTGCTTATAACATCAGTTATGCTATAGTACTTTATAGATATTGGCTAGCACTTTGTTTGGTATTGATGTTAACTATGAATGTTGTTAGATTTCTGATGGACGATTAGCGTCCAGCAGATGTGGGAAATGACTTCTCTGGCATGATTACTAATGGAGCTTCAATTGTTTGTCAATCCAGTCCTACCAACCAGGTTGTCATATCAGGTTGTCATACCAGAAGACCTAAGCATAAGCAGTGTTCTCAAGGGCAGACTTAATCCATCCCAGCTGGTGATGCGCCCTGAGTCAAGACGGAGAAAGCAGCTTGCCATCCTCCGAAACCCTAAAAAGAACTTGCGGGACCTGGAGTGCTGGGACATATTGAACCCCTGGCAACAAGACTACATCAGCATTTGAGATGAGTATCTGAACATGCCAGCAGAACCACTACAGAATATTCATATTGTCCTATGATTAAAAATTAATTCTGACATGGATCAGAACCATTCATAGATTAGGGAACATATCATATAGTTGTATATTTTAATATATTGTGAGATTCTATTTTCATTTTTGAAAACTTTACATAACAGAGTCTGTTGTTATTTTCTTTGTAATATTTAATTGGGTTGTATAGTTTTAATAACATAAATCTACACCCTGGGGGCAGAGCCAAAATTAAATAAACACTATTGGGTCGGGATATTTTTAATGTGGCTGGGCACCAAATCTCTTATCCATCTATATGTACTATACATAGTCCTTTATAGGATCTCGGATAAAGAATTTATCGCCTAGAGAATATCCTGTTTAGTTTCACCAGAATTCTCTTAGAAAGTTTTTTGAGTGGACTAATTCCCGAGGAGAGACTGTGCATTCAACTTGCAGTCTGGGAGAGTTTCCTCTAGAGATTATCTTTTATTCATTCCATTCAAGCTGTCCTATCTCCTCAAAACAATTTCGCTACACATGGGAAACACGGAACGCTTCAGATTTCACCCTTCATTAGCCACAATTACAAACAGGCAACAAGGACAAGAAATCTAGACTGGTTTTAAAAAAATACTACAGACACTGCAAACATGCAATATAAATGAAATATAACATGTGAAGATCAATAATAAAGCCAGGAAAATTCAAAACCAAAAAAAATTATCAATACAAGAAATTCAACAATCAACAAAAATCAAAAGCAAAAAATGAAATAACAAGAAGTCCTGCTATGATATTCCTCGCTGAAAGATCTGGAGAAGCTATTAACACTAATAATCACAATGACATCAGCTAATTTACTTATTTATTTACTGACACTTACAGTGTTGCAGATGAACTGACCAACGTTTGTTCAATATTAGACATTTAACATTTATGTATTGGTTTAAAACCATAACAGAATTAATGAGATCAAACTATGAGCTCTGTTCTATTAAAGGCTCTGGAGGGGGAGAGGGGACAGAGATATCTGACAGTCAACCAAAAAGGAGAAGACATACCTATTATGGTGTTAACTATGACGAAGTTGATGATAATTGTAATAATTATGATGTAATTATACATATAATAACGTCATTAACGCTTGTAGAAAAGTTTTTCCCTGCAGTTTACACACACCCAAAAATTATCACAACATGCAGTTATGCTTGCTCTAAGATCTCATGTGGTTGTTTAATTAACTAGGGCTACTGAGCTTCTCACTCTTTTGCAGCCAATACCAAGTTGAAGAGGATCAATATCTCTCATATAAACAAAGAACATAGTTCAGTTCTGTCTCTAGATTCCACATAAACATAGTTTTGTGGTTTTCATCCTAATTTTCAAGAACATAAAATTTAGTTTAGCTTTTTCTGTTTTAGCTTTCAGATAAACATATAATTTTGTGTAGCTTTCAGGAAAATTTCTTTCTAGGGAAGTTATTTGGTTCCTGCTACAAGGAATAATATTATGGTGGTTTCTCCTTGCCTTCCGTTGGTTCGTATACGGGAAGTTTCTCATATCTTTTGACTAAAAAGTCTAACCAACATGGTTAGGGTTACCAGATACCGAAGTATAAAAAGTAGACAACGAAAGACAGATGGGAGGGCAAGAGTGGAGACAGCCAACAGTTGCCGTTTTAGGGAAAACATTTCTGCCCACATGAACATCACAATTTCAGTCTACTTACTTACTTAGTTGTTCCTCTTCTATCGTGCGGTGTAGAGGTTTGTAAGAGAGAGCACCAGACTATTCTATCAGCTGTCTTCTTCCTGGCTAGGTTCCATTCTAGTCCTCGGTTCTTCAAAGATTGTCTAATGTCCTCACAACGGACTTTGGGTCGTCCTGGAGGTCTGGATCCCTGGCTCTTAGTTTTCCATGCTTGCCGTGGTAGCCGATCTTCTCCCATTCTGCAGACATGGCCAAACCATCTCAGCTGGGACTGTTCTCCTTGGATCTGCAGGGGTTGGGTTTTTAGGCCTTGACGTATCATCTGGTTGCGGACCATGTCTCTTCTTGTTACTTCAACCACCTTCCTCAGATACTTCATTTCTGAGGTTTGGATCTGGCTTTTGTGGGTTGTAGTCATTGCCCATGACTCGCATCCATACGTCAAGACTGGGGCATAGGTGGAGTGGTATACAGCCATCTTCGTCTTCTTACCAACTTCTCTTTTGCTGAGGAATCCTCGATTTATGGCTTGAAAAGTCTCCCAGCTGCTGCTCTTCGGGTAGCCAACTCTTCTTTGATGCCTCCCTTCCAGTCTATGACAGCTCCAAGGTATTTAAAGTGGTCGACCTGCTCCAGGACCTGTTCTCCCAGCTTAATCTGAAAATTTCAGTCTAATGAGTTTCAAATTCAAAGAATTTACTGTAGTAAAAGCATCACATAAAATAATAAGTAATACTATGAGAAAATGATTTAATTCAAGCATACATTTATTATTTTAATCGTGTTATTTGTCTGAAATAAGATTTCAGTAAGTCTTCCTTTTCATGCACATACAAATGAAATTCCTCACTCAAAACATTTGTCATATTGTATTTCGTGAGATTTATTGCCTTGAAACAAGACTGACAGGCAGTTGATTTGCCATTTATCAGAAAGAATACTTTTATATCGTTAGTATCATGCCCAGGAATACTGAAGACAAATTCACAAATTCTCAGCAACTCTGAAAATAAACTTTCTTTTATAAAAAAAATGATTTCTTCTTCTTCTTCCTCGTT
Source organism: Oreohelix idahoensis (assembly GCA_024509875.1). Taxonomy (NCBI): domain Eukaryota; kingdom Metazoa; phylum Mollusca; class Gastropoda; order Stylommatophora; family Oreohelicidae; genus Oreohelix; species Oreohelix idahoensis. Next base: position 742,623 of record JAMPIV010000371.1, read on the forward strand.
CGCCTTCAGACTTCCACATTTATGACTCTAATAAAGGCAGTAGTCAACTCAAGGTTCCCGACATCTCCAAACAGTTAAAAATTATTTCAGACTGTAGAAATGGCCAAACAACTTTGCATCATCAGTTTAAAAAAACTCTCCCAGTTCATGAGATTTTCTGTCAGTTACCTTCCTCAACACCACTCCATTAACGTAGTGAAACTCGCTGAAAGATTTCTAACCACTGTTCCAAGTAACAGATGCCAGAAAACTCACCATTTAGACAATTTCCTTGCAGGGTTTTCAAGAGTTCTCTGCCAGTGTCGAAAATAAAAGCCGGACAAAATCATGTTTTTCTGCAACTGCTGATGGAGTAAAAACAAGAGTGTGCAAGAAGGACATGTCATACTTTTGCTGGTCATCTAGTAAACCCCACACATGGTAGTAGGGAAGAGAGGGACTGGTTAAGGCCACTTCATCTCACTGGTTGTCACGTCATAAAGCTTTATAGGTGTTTCATACAGATAAGATACCACCTACAATTATCTCACCTCGCCCTCAGTAACAACCATCTGTATTGGTTCATGGCCGCTTATTCAATATTCACAAATAACCTCTATATGTACAGGTCATTCTACATATAATCACATAATATATTATATCTTTCATTTTAACTTTGATACAAGCAGAAAATACTTTGATTTCTTTTTCATGTATGCTTAATGTTGGTGCAATTTGGAAGCCATTTCATTAACAAAATTAACTGTACCCTTGTCTGCTTCCAACAGTCTCAAACCTGAAGTCCTACACAATCACTGAGAAATTAAAGAGATTTCTATCAGTATCTGAGGAAGGAAAGAAAGAACAAAACTACTGCACCATCAGGCATGTCGTACAAGGCCACTAATATGAGGTTGTGTATGAGGCTGGCAACCTCATCACGTAAAACAAATTGTCACAGAAACCACTGTTACAAGAGTATGTGAATGTTTGGTGCAGGCTTCCTGCGGGGGGGGGGGGGGGTCATCTGCAGTGATTAATCTATGTTCCTTAAGGAGCAATGTCAATGATGATGATGAAATGTCACATGTCACAACTCCATCCACATGATCGCTCAAAATTCCATGACAACCACTTTCAACGTTGTATGCCCTTGTTACATTTCTCATATTCAGTTCTATCAGTTACAAATAATCACCTAAGATAGTAAATATTCTAACTGCAGGGTAAATATACATGGTGATGATGCTTACCCTGTATTCTTAAAGAGAGTAAAAGGAGACCGAATGATGAGGAATTCAAGTGGCACGATAACAATATGTTGTTTAGGCTGGAGATCTGCCCTGGGAATCAGCAAGGTTAATGTTCTGAGTGCCAAAACAACATGGTTGTAACTGTATTTTTTTCTCTTGTTGAGGTGATCACTGGCCCAAGACAGTATACATGTTGTTAGGTGTGTAGTGCGAGCGTATGATGAACTGAGTGTGGGTGCGAATGAAGGCGCGAATGTGTTTAGGCTCGTATGTATGTAGACCCTGCAACCCATACACTCACATGCAGTAGTCAAGGATGCTTGGACACTGCAGGCACGTTTCAAAACATTTATTGACGAGAACACACATGGTATCAACAGGAACAGTCAGTGTAACAAGGTCATGCTGACCGGAAATCGATAGGTATACATTAGGCATTCAGCAAGCTGGTAAACATTTGAATATTCGTGCATGGTCAATACAATGTTCTTCAATAAGGACAGTTCGTGGCGTCGCCCTGGGATTACTGACTAAACGCGTCAGATACCTTAATCACTTTGACACATAGGTGCAACTTGGCATTCCCCGCCAATTGCACATTATCAGGCTGTAGTATAATAGCCGAAAACACAGGCCTCGTTCTGACGTCGGCTGTGTACTTCTGATAAGCAGGTTACCATCAACCCTGCAGTAATGCTTATTGTAGACATAAATTCCGCCAATCTGCGGTTCCCACAATATATCTTCATCACTGGATTTCTGGACAATATAAAGACTAATAGTCTTGGATGGCTACCTCGAGCACAAAATATAAGTTCTGAAATGGAGGACCGGTGAACTGCAGTTCACAGACTAGGCAATCTTCTAACATGTTCTGCTACCGAAAGCATAGTAATGGAAAAAGTCGGTATTACCTGTAACCGAGTCCACAGAACTTAACAAGGAACTCTGCTGTCATTCCAACGCACAGAGATTCACTGGGGAAAACTGCCAGTGCAGTCACTTCGAAGATTCTCCCCGAAAAACACAATGGACTCTCGTCCCTTCAGAAACCAGGACACTTCCCGGCTTGCCGGAAGTCTAACTCAACTCCCGCTTAAAAAAAACCTGCCCATGGGCATACGCCCGAACTGTCTACCTTTGACCCTAAAGGTCAAACACAATGAATGAATAAACAAGGGAAGACAACCCCTAATCAACCTGACATCGCAGGTAAAGACACAATTATTCTTATGATAAAAACATAAGCAAATAACTTGACAGATGACTCCGTCAAAAATGACAGCAACATATTACTACCACCCCCCTGTAAAAAAAAAATGAAATTTTTTTTTTAATATGTCCATGAGCAAGATTGCACAAGTATCACTTATGTGCTCATGAAAAAAATGAACCTAATATCATGTACAACAGACGCACAAACAAAGCGTCTGAAGAGGATACAAATCATCTCCCAACATAGGAGAAAATATTTCCTTTAAGCCAAACAAACTAAGGGGGTACCATTAAAGAAACCTAAGTTGCTGGCAATACCAATCATATATCAATCATTACTAAATACTATAATTATAGCAATATACAAATGTCATGAATTACAATGCTATATTAGCAACATATCACTGATGGATGGACAAAATGAAATTTGTTAAATTATCTAAACATCATCCAAATACATTTGTATTACAACATATTAGGATATTAAGGACAGACCTAAGTCTGAAAGTGTATCAGGAAAAACTAGGACACAAGATTTAACTGGAATCATGTGGGCATCTGGACAATATGTCCGCCATCACATTATCCGAACCACGGATAGCTCGCACCGTGAAATGGAAAGGCTGAAGAGCAATAGCATAACGAGTAGATCTCGAGCTCTTCAAATCCTTACTTTGCATAGCCGTAAGAGCTTTTTGGTCGGTTTCCATAAAGAAATGCGCGCCCAGAAGGAACCTTTGTAGCTTAAGAATGGACCAAACCATAGCCAACAATTCACGGTCTAAAACCGAGTAATTCCTTTCTGCCGCATTTAGCTTCCTAGAAATATACATTACAGGATGCAGAGTTCCTGAATATTCCTGCATTAGTGCCGCTCCAATCCCAGTGGAAGAGGCATCACTACGAAGAACAAAAGTCTTATCAATCGTTGGTAGTCTTAAGATAGGATGAGATGAGAACAAATTCTTAACCTGATCCAATGAAGATTGGCATTCCTGGACCAACGCACCATATTAGGAGAACCTTTTTTCAATAACGATGAAAGTGGTGCCATAATGGAGGACAGATTCTCAATGAATCTTCCATAGAATTGTATCAATCCCAAGAGACTACGCACTTGCTTTTTTGTCTTCGGAACCGAGATATTTAATATCTTCGAAATGTTTTGGTCCTCTGTCTTCAACAGACCATGACCAACTCGATGACCTAGGAAGGAAATTTCACTAAACCCAACAAAAGCTTTAGAGGGTTTTGCAGTCAAACTATGCTCACGTAGAGTAGATAGCAATTCCTTTAGACCCAAATAGTGTTCTTCCCAAGTATCGCTGAAAAGACAGATGTCGTCTAAATATGCGATGACATCTGCACGATCTGATAGAATTCGTCGCATCATGCGCACGAAAGTCGCTGGGGCGTTCATAAGCCCGAAAGGCATAAAATTCCATTGAAACAGACCCCTAGGTGTCGAAAAAGCAGTGAGAGGTTTGGCGTGTTCCGTCAGTGGGACTTGCCAATAACCTTTCGACAAGTCTAGTTTAGTAAAGAATTTAGCTTTAGAAAGTCTAATAAGTAGATCATCTAATAATGGCATAGGTTCAGCATCGAACTTCGTAACTTGATTTAATTTGCGATAGTCAACGCAAAGACGTATGTTATTGTCTTTCTTTCGAACAATAACTATCGACGAAGAATAAGCTGAAGTGGATGGTTCAATTATTTGCAGTTGAATCATTTCATCCAATTCTTTCTCGACTTGTGCTTGAAAATGAATAGGTATTGGGTATGGTCTTACTCTGATCGGATTACGATCAGTAAGTATGATGTCATGTTCTATGACATCTGTGTGTCCAGGAATGTCGGTAAGGACATCCTGATATGATTGTAGCGTAGAGGATACTTGAATCCCCATACTGGCAACCAAAAATGTAACTGTATTTTTTTCTCTTGTTGAGGTGATCACTGGCCCAAGACAGTATACATGTTGTTAGGTGTGTAGTGCGAGCGTATGATGAACTGAGTGTGGGTGCGAATGAAGGCGCGAATGTGTTTAGGCTCGTATGTATGTAGACCCTGCAACCCATACACTCACATGCAGTAGTCAAGGATGCTTGGACACTGCAGGCACGTTTCAAAACATTTATTGATGAGAACACACATGGTATCAACAGTCAGTGTAACAAGGTCATGCTGACCGGAAATCGATAGGTATACATTAGGCATTCAGCAAGCTGGTAAACATTTGAATATTCGTGCATGGTCAATACAATGTTCTTCAATAAGGACAGTTCGTGGCGTCGCCCTGGGATTACTGACTAAACGCGTCAGATACCTTAATCACTTTGACACATAGGTGCAACTTGGCATTCCCCGCCAATTGCACATTATCAGGCTGTAGTATAATAGCCGAAAACACAGGCCTCGTTCTGACGTCGGCTGTGTACTTCTGATAAGCAGGTTACCATCAACCCTGCAGTAATGCTTATTGTAGACATAAATTCCGCCAATCTGCGGTTCCCACAATATATCTTCATCACTGGATTTCTGGACAATATAAAGACTAATAGTCTTGGATGGCTACCTCGAGCACAAAATATAAGTTCTGAAATGGAGGACCGGTGAGCTGCAGTTCACAGACTAGGCAATCTTCTAACATGTTCTGCTACCGAAAGCATAGTAATGGAAAAAGTCGGTATTACCTGTAACCGAGTCCACAGAACTTAACAAGGGAACTCTGCTGTCATTCCAACGCACAGAGATTCACTGGGGAAAACTGCCAGTGCAGTCACTTCGAAGATTCTCCCCGAAAAACACAATGGACTCTCGTCCCTTCAGAAACCAGGACACTTCCCGGCTTGCCGGAAGTCTAACTCAACTCCCGCTTAAAAAAACCTGCCCATGGGCATACGCCCGAACTGTCTACCTTTGACCCTAAAGGTCAAACACAATGAATGAATAAACAAGGGAAGACAACCCCTAATCAACCTGACATCGCAGGTAAAGACACAATTATTCTTATGATAAAAACATAAGCAAATAACTTGACAGATGACTCCGTCAAAAATGACAGCAACAATGGTGTCTCGTATTAATGAACATAAACATATTGATCATTATGGCAGACAGGGACATATCACAAAATATCACACAATCAATAACATGTCGAACATTCTGATAGACTAATGGAGATGGATAGGACATACACTCAGGAAAACTGTTGATAGCATTACTATACAGTGCTTGTTCTGGAATCCTGAGGATAAGAGAGGTTACTGGTAGACGAGAAAACACATGGAGACAGAACTGAAAATAATGAGGAAGACTTTGAGCTGATAGTATGGGAGAGGAAGATTTGGCATTACTTTGTTGAAGGCCTATGCTCGTTGGGCAGCCCAAAAGTAAGAATCAATTAATTCTGAAACATCGAGACTTTGATATCATAAAAAATATCTTTCAAAGACATTTGTAACAGTGGAAAAGAAATATTAAAACTGGAAAACTTACTAACAAGTTGTATGTACTTAACTCTTTAAGTCCCAATCGACTTTATAAAGGCTCATAGGTTAGATGCACTTGGCCCAATCGACTTTAAAAAGGCTTTAGTATATGTGCCTCTGTTTGAGACTGTTTCTAATTATAACTACCCACAAACCACCCAAAACGTCATTTCCGACTGCAAGTGCATTCTTTTAAATACCGCACGTGTTTAAGAGTGAACGTGTTTCTGTTTTGAGATATTTATTTTAAAACGCACTGGGGTGGCCATTTTTACTTGGGCCAAACCCACTTTTTTGCTTGGGACTGAAAGAGTTAAGACAGCATGCCTGAGATGCCAAATTCAGACACACACAAAACTGTTTCAGAAAATGTCACACTGTTTATCTGAATTGATCAGTGTCTTCAAATACACATCACATGCAGCTAAGATCATTTTTAACAAATGTCTTAAGATAGCAGCAGGTAACCCAGGGGATGTGGAGTACAAGTATGTACTTAAGACAGCATGCCGGAGAAGCCAAATTCAGACACACACAAAACTGTTTCAGAAAATGTCACACTGTTTATCTGAATTGATCAGTGTCTTCAAATACACATCACATGCAGCTAAGATTTTTTTTTTTTTTTTTTTGACTCTGGAACAACGCTCAGAGCGTTGGTCAGATTTGACACTCGTGCCAAAACAACTCTCTGAGCGTTGTTTTTAGTCTACCACGAATTAAAATTACGGCACAGGATGGAAAGTAACTGCGAGTCAAAGAGTTAACAAATGTCAGAGTCATTCTTCTTCTTCTTCGTTCGTCCTGAAAAGGACGGTGTGTCTGTTTACGCCTACGCTGTGATATCTGCACCTTTCGGTCGACACATCCGACTTCAGCACGGCATTTTTTAGGGACGGGGTTTGCCTTCCCATTGCGATCCGCACTCGCTCAGCCAGACTGCACTGCTGCAGACTGTTTCCAGGACCACCACGTGGAGGTGGAGAGCGGTCTTGACCAGCTCTGGTTCGCTGGTCCTGATGCAAGCAGTACAGCTATGGGTCGCTGACTGCATTCACTATTGCTGCATCTTGGAGTCCCCTCAGAGTCAAAGAGTTAACAAATGTCTTAAGATAGCAGCAGGTAACCCAGGGGACGTGGAGATCTACTTTAGAAACACTGAGCTATCTAAAAATCTACCTTGATAAAATTATGACTGTTTTCAGAGCACTTGAAACCTATAGTAAGTGCATGCTGTAAGTAATTTTAAGCGGTGGAAAATTCAACCAAGTTTGGTTTCATATGGTTTTAAGGACCCATCTTCATTGCGCACGGACAACTCCATCAATACTCCGATCTCCTCCCTTAGATCACACAATGAGGATCTCAGCAGAGTGCATGAACCCCATAGCACAGGTGGGGATGCCAATGTGTGTATACAGGAATCACACATTCTATCAATATTTTTGTGGTGGGTAGGTGTTCCTCATTTTAAAATTTTGCCAGGGGAGCATCTGTACAGCCTACTCTTTATGATTTCCAATGGCCGAGGTATGTTTAGCGTGCGCAACTTGCACACGAGACCTCCTATTTTTCACCCTTAACCGAGAAGGCTAGACATCTGATCTCACCATCTCACTATCCTTCTTCTTCTTCTTTGATCCTTAGCCGCCGACCGTCAAAGCAGTCAGTGGCCATCACGCCTAGTGGCGTCTTGTAGGGCAACAACAAATTGATTCCACTTTGCTCGGTCGGTGGCCATCCTTCGTACAGTGCCCCAACTCTGGTTCATTCTTTGCATCTCAGCCTCCACAGTCCTCCGCCAGGTTGTTTTTGGTCGGCCTCTCTTTCGTTTTCCTTCAGGGGTCCAAAGCATAGCTGTTCTTGTGATGGCATCGGGGTCTCTTCTGAGGACATGGCCAACCCAGCTCCAGCGTCTGCCAGCTATGATGGTGTGCATGTCCTCTTGCTTGCTCCAAGTAAGCAGATCTTGGTTGGTGATGATATTCGGCCAAAAGATTCTGTGAATTTTTCTTAGGCATGTTGTGTGAAAAGAGGACAATTTCGACATTTCCTTCTCTGTAACTCTCCAGCATTCCGCACCATAGAGAAGCACAGAAAGCACACAGCTCTGATATAATCTTAATTTTGTGCTTGTGCTGTATTGAGAGGACTTCCAGATGTTCTTTAGGCTAAAAAAGGCTGTTCTTGCCTTATTCATTCTGATGTTGATGTCTTTGCCTGCCCCACCATCTGGTGTTACTATGCATCCTAGGTATGTGAAGGTGTCTGTCTGTGCCAGTTGCTGATTCCTTACTGATATGAGCTCAGGGTTGCTCACATTGAGCGTCATGACCTCTGACTTCTTTAAATTGATGTTCAAGCCCACCTGCTGGCTAAACTTATTAAGTCTATCCGTTTTTTCCTGGATGTGTTGATGTGAATGTGCTAGTAGTGCAATGTCATCTGCATATTCCAGATCTTCCAATGTAGAAAATGTAGTCCATCTTATTCCTCTTGGACTGCCCTCTGTTGTCTGGCGCATCATCCAGTCTATGACTGTTAAAAATAGAGATCTCACTATCCAGTACGGCATTATTAGGAACCACTACTTTAAACTGAATGTTAACTTCATTTCAAAGAAAATATCATATTCCCATCTCATAAAGTTCCTTATTAAAGTGAATTTTTGTAGGCTAGCTCGTGAGTTTTCAATGGGAGTGTTTTTCAACGCCTTTAATTCTAGGGATACAGTGCTCTTTTAAATTCCAGAAGGAGAGAGTTAGTTTGAAATTTCTCTAGCTTTAAAACTATTTCTCTTTTTTCCATCTGTCACCTACAATCTTCAAGTAAGACAAATGCTGCCTCACAAGGCCGTGTGTGGTGTTCCCAGAATCAGGGCCTCCCAGCTCAAGTGATGGGACAGAGTTGCGTGTGTCACTCAAGTGACACTCTTGGGCAGGCCGATGCTTTCGATCCTAGAACTGTCAACGGACACGAGGTATAGCGAATATATCTACAGACATGAGGTATAGCATATATATATGATCTGGTGCCAGAATGTATTGAATGCTCCATTCCTCTGGATCCACCAGCTTTGGGAGCATGATACATAGGCAAAATCCTTAATCCAGTGCCCAATCTTGGACCCCGCTGTGACAGTGCCTCGGGAACACACTCCCATAGTCAGCAATGACTGAAGGGGATACTACTACTACCTAGAATCTACCAAATCATCCGGTGTGACCTATCAGAATCTATCTTATGCCCACCCCTTGTGATGAAGTCTGTTGTGTACTTTTTCATAACTTTCGTTCTCTCTGGCAGATCAATTCATTTCTTCATTTTCCTCACTGATCGTCCTATTATTTGGCTTAGTTTATGCACACATTTTTTGCTCTTTCCACTCCCTAGACTTGTTTATGTTTCATAAGGTGAATCATAGTATTACAAGGCTAATTAGACAGGTCAGCGGTTTATACTATTATCACTTAAGTCATCTGGCCACCTTTGATAGAGACGATCTTTGTTGACACAAGGTGGTCACGCACGATCGATGGAAAGCAAGCCAGATTGGCTGTCTAAGAAATCCACCTGGAAGGTGTAAGCAAACACAAGTGATAATATGTAATTGCTTCCGCTGGACCATCTCTGTAGCAATAGTAAGCATAACCTGTCAGAGGAGACAATATGGGCGGAAGATATTGTCAGGAAATAAGTTCATTGATGTTTTTGTGAGTTTGAAGTATTACTGCCATATTTGAAAGAGGTCATGAGTTTAAATTTAAAATTGATATTTTAAAACACGCGGGGGAGAGTAATGATTTAACACCCCGACCCACATAATTCTAAAGAGCTTACCATTGGTTTAATTTGAGAGCCGGAATAGACTTTAGCTTTCATTGGCAAGTTTGTCTAAAACACCATTTGGGATGTGAACTGAGAAATGGAAATATAATCTAGCGAAATCGGAGACACAAATCAGACTGGTGTTTGCTTTATGCTAGTTCGTTCAGGAAAGCGAAAGCAGAAGCAACCCCAGACTCCGAAGGGAGCAGTGAGATGATTACCTCACATGTGCCTAGAGTGTATAGTATCATTAGGTGAGATATATGTATCTTGTTAATTGTGATTCTGGCAAGCCATTGCACTCGCGCTTTCCAGACACATTTTCCCCATTTAAGTGACCAGAAGAATAACTGTGATTTCTAATCATAGTCCCTGAGTTATACTGTGCATACTCAGGGAGAATAATTATTCAGCGAGGCTGACATTGGTAGGTGAATAGCGAGACAATGTGCCTGTTAATCTTCAGCCCACAAATGTACTTAGCACAGGCATTTGCTCTTTTATTTTTCCTAAAGTTCGTGGTTCGAAGCTACAAGACGGTTTAGACCAGACCAGTCTGAAGTAAGAATCTTCACCACTATCTTGTGATTAAAGAAAACTGGGTTCGACACCAACTACCTACAGTGGACACGTTGTGAAGACACCCACCTTGACATTAGGAGTGAAGTTCATATAGACGCCTCTAGAGAAGAGTCCTCATCACAAAAGACCTGACGACCCATTGCAGTACTCAGCAAGTTAAGTTATTTGTAACAGGCACAAGCAACAGACAATAATAACCATCAGTCCCCAATTAAGTCTCAGTAAAAACAAATTTTAAAAAACCCTCTAAAGTCACTTTCATCCATATTTATTTAAATTTGTTACAGGCTAATTGATTATTAAATCTGTTATATGTTATTTTCCAAATTCATAGTTGATTCAGTTCTTATAGATAAGAGAGTGCATGTATGATCGAAAATCTTTAATATATATACATATATTTACAGTCATAGAGCCAAAAATACTTATAAAAGGAATTTTGCTGGATTAAACCAGCTCGACCAGGCCAAACCATTGTTTAAAACTTCACAAAAGGTGCCAGATCAGATATAAGTTAATAGTGCTCTGCCCTATGCAGCTTTGTTCTTGACTTCTGAATTATCTTGTGAATACTTCCTTGAGATAGAAGCGTCATTATCCTTCTACCCACAACTCTGCCAAGAATAATCTTGTGCGAAGGTATATACCTCTGAAGACCCATTTTAGATACTCTTGTGTTTTGGCCACAGGTGGACCACTACTGCAGAACAAAGGTGAGGCAAATCACGTGCCACCCCTGTCCTATAACATTTGAAACCACAGCATCTTAAATTTCATAAATTAAAAACAACACTTGCAGAATTTGTCTTAAAATCAATAACAAATTAACAAAAACAGATAACAGCAGATAAAAGATGTCAGAACACAAGAGAAGATGTAAAAAATAGTTCCAAATTGTGCATACAAAATGTGGGAACAGAACAGCTGAAGAAAGAAGCTGAAGAAAGATCAATAAAAACAAACAAGAAAGAGAGATACTTTGCTTGTTTAAAGGAATCTCTAGGTTACAACAACAACAAAAATACAGAAAAACATGCTCAAATATGACAGACTCAATTTAATCATTACCAATTTAATCATTCTTCTTATAGCCTATTTTAAAAATTAAAAAAAAGTGAATAGGTAGTTTCACAGCAGATACTGCCATGGGGAAGTGAAGTGTTAGAGACTTCACTATACTAGGTCCAGCTTTATGAGGCGGGGGTGACCAGTTTTCTTCTTCCCTGCTTTCACAATCTTTAACTCAAAAGCAGAGACAGGTACCTAATTACTACTGGATAAACTAGTATACACACTGTGTACTTTCTGTGCTTCTCTATGGTGCGGAATGCTGGAGAGTAACAGAGAAGGAAATGTCAAAAGTGTCATCTTTCCACACAATCTGCCTAAGGAAAGTTCTCAGAATTTTTTGGCCAAATAACATCACAAACCAAGAACTACTTACTCGGAGTAACCAAGAGGATATGCACACTATCATAGCTGGCAGATGCTGGAGTTTAGTTGGTACGTCATCAGAAGAGACCCCAATGCCATCACAAGAACTGCTATGCTTTGGACCCCTGAAGGAAAGCAAAAGAAAGGCCGACCAAAAACATCTTGTAGAGGGCGAGATGCAAAGAATGAACTAGAACTGGGGCACTGTAAGATGGGTGGCCACCAACCGAACAAAGTGGAAGCAGTTGGTTGCTGCCCTACAAGATGCCACCAGGCATGATGGCCACTGACTGCTTTGACAGTCTGCAGCTAAGAATCAAAGAAGAAACTAGAGTAATACACTACCAGATTTCCATCCCAGAACCTTTAATTTGGTGGCGAGAGGAAAGCACTTTGTCTGCTTAGCCAATCAGATGCTCTATAGCATAACAACTTTCTTTAAAGTAACTAGGACCACACACAAAAACATAGTACAGGGTTCACACAAAGAAAGCCGTTTTTCACCATGTTAAACTTTTTTATATATTTTAAAAGCACAAATAATGAGCATTTCAAAAATATCAAACAGCTCCATGTTTATTACGTATAACATGTCATTTTACATGAAGAATCATGTGATCTCCCCTTGCCAAGATGGCTGCTTAAATTTTGACGTTTGCGAGCCTTCTACATTTTTGTAGATACCAGTCCCAGTCATGTAGAGACCTGTCATATAGAGGCATAATACTGCTGCCTTGCAGGGAAGTCACAAAAAACCAAAGGGTAGGGAAGCCGTCCCAAATAAATTCATGCTGAAGATGGAAGCAAGGCATACAACAGTGTGCAATGCAAACATTCTTAAGGTGTCAGACATAAATATGACTCAACGAGATGGTGCTCGACCAAGGAGACCGACCAAGTGGGAAGAATGCCGGACCCCATGCCTCGACGGGGTCCACCCAAAGCTTTTTGTGAGAGCCGAACATCTGCTGCAGTCCTGTCCAATTTACAGCAGTGGACAGAGGGGCATATGGCAACAACCTCCTTCTCTCCACGAAAAAATGTTTGGAGAGATGTCAGGGACCTTGAGCTGACTACTATCTTTATTAGAGTCATTAATATGGAAGTCTGGGGGCGAATGAGGAATAAGAAGAAGATATTACATCTATATAACAGACATATGATAATTGGCTATTACAACTTGACATGTTTTGTTAACAGCAGGTTAAAATTAATTGCATAAAAGTTGTAAGAAGTTTTCAGGTGGGTTCAAATTATCTGTCATACAAGGCAACTAATATGTGGTTGTGCATGGAGGCTGGCAACCTCATCATGTCAAACAGACTGCTATATAAACCACTGCTGCAAGAACATGCAAATGCTTGGTGCAGACTTCCTGCAAGGTTGGCCAGTTGTAGTGGTGGCACCATGCTCCACTGGGAGCAAAGGGGAAAATGATAATAATGATGATTATTAAATATCAATATGTAAAACGTTCACACTCAGGCACTAACAGAACAGTCAAATAAATTGGAGGTAGTGATGACAAGACTACAAACTAATGCTCTACAAATCCATGCAGGCTAGAATCTACGCTGATTTACAAATCCACAAATCTGACAAAGTCCTTCAGTTTTCTTGGAAGAGGAAGCTGCTCCAGACAAAACAGTTTGTCACATTTCGCCACATGCAACCGAATGGCCGCCCTTGCTTTACTCAAAAGGCTTGGAGGCATGACACCCTTTGACTTATTTGCTTGATTATATTCATCTATTTCAGTTAATAACCCATAAATGCAAGGGTAAATATTTTTCAGTGTATGTAGATCTTCTGCCTGGTAAGGGCTAATACCGCAACTACAAACTAACATGCGGACTACTTCTGCATAAGGAGACAACAACTTCCTGTCACAACCTGTGACATTTATAGCTTGCTTTAAATGGAGTGAGAATTCATCTAGCAAAATCTCGTTGCAAATTTTTGAATTCTGCAGCCTCTTTTTGAGTTCAAACTGGTGAACTATTTCCAGGGCAAGACACAAGCCGCTGCGTGATATTACCTGCATGCATGGAAGAGAGTTCATCTCTTTCACTAGAGACGCACCTGCAGCCAAAAGTAGTTCCATTATTGCAATATGGCTATACTGCACGTGCAGCAGGTTGTCATCCATTGACCCATCCTTGTTATGAAGTACCATATTGTTTTTCAGCATCATTAAGCTACAGAGCAGAGGAGTAAAACTATGCAAATCTACCACATTAACATCCTCAGGGTTCAGCCTCTCCAGTAGAAGACACACACACTCAACACTGCCACTCATGCAGGCCATATGAAGAGGTGTGTGTCCATTACCTCTGCTAGGACAAGCTAACTGCCAGTCTAGGCAGTACTTTAATATTTCCGTCATGATACCGGCATCTGCCAATTCTGAGGCCAACAGCAGAGGTGACTTTCCACTGTAGTCCTTGACATTAACATCACAGTCAGTAGCCATCATTAACCTAATCACCTTTAAAGCTGTGCTGTTATCAATCAGGTTGCGGTGGGACTTGAGCGACGTTAATACCGTGTGAATCAGGCGCCCATGGCTGGTTGGCAGATTGGCACTACAGCCATTCTGCAGAAACAGCTCCAGCATGTCAAAATGACCTAAGACACAAGCTCTTTCCACAACACTGAAACAAGGAAAGGGAAATAAAAACAAGTCACATGACAGATGAGAATTTTGTGATAAATATTCAAAGGGACAAACATTTGCTTCGACAAACAATTTATCAAGATTTAGGACAATAACTTATTGAATAAGAAAGAGTCTTTTTTGTCCTGTCTTGTGTCTTGTTTTGTCTGGTCTTGTCTTATCTTGCCTTGTCTAGTCTTCTTGTTATGAATGGTCCTGGAAAATCACTCCTGTTACTTTTCTGGTCCACTCTTCTTCTTCTTCTTTCGTTCGCTTGAAATATATTGTCTATATCTGCAATGTTGTTTCTTGTATAAACTTCACTGTCTTTTGTAGTTCATACAGAGGTCCATATAGTTTTGCTTCCAGTGTTGTTTCTCTGGGCCAGTGGGTTTGCCTCAATATATCATATTCGGGGCAATCTTGAAGTACGTGCTCCGCAGTCTGGGGTGCCTGTCCACATGTACACATGGCTGAATTGCCAATCTTGAATTTTGTATACATGTGGCTGCGGAGGCGGTTGTGTCCTGTTCTGAGGCGCAGAATGACTATTTGTTCTGATCTGTTCATAGCTTGGTAGTCATCCTGCGTTGGTGTTGGTGGCTTTCTGATAGATTTGATCATCTTTTTCTTCTGATGGTACGTAACTGGTACATCCGGTTGCTCGTCTGCAGCACCTTCTTTAGCCAGTCCATCTGCTCTCTCGTTTCCTGGTATTCCACAATGAGACGGTATCCACTGCATGGCGACCCTGCGCTGGTTGCACAGTTCAGAAAGTAGGGCTTGTATACCTGGCAATTTTCTGGACTGAAGTGCTTGGAGTGCTGATCTTGCATCTGTCAGGAATACTACAGGCTGTGGACCGAGATTGGTGTTCAATAGTTTCTCAGTTGCCACCTTGATTGCCTGGACTTCTGCATCATAGTTGTTACAGAATTTCCCCGTTGGTACTCTGACCGTATCCCTAGTGTTGTTTGGGTATTCTATGTACACTCCTGCTCCTCCATTCTTTACTGCATTCTGTGCTGACCCATCCGTGTATACTCGGACCCAGAGGTCCTGTGGGTATTCATCATCCAGGAAACTGAGAGTGACTGTCCTACGTTGCACGCTGTTCTGTTCATCCCTGTCGAATATTCCTTTCACTTTTGTGTGGATGTGTACTGGTAGTCCATGCTCCTCTCTCCAAGGGGTTTGTTCTGGCACAGACTTTAGGGGGCTGTTAACTTCAGGCAGGTCTGAGGTTTGTCTACGAAATCGTTTGGCCTGGTGGATAAAGCTGCTTCTTTTCAGTCGCCCCATTGCTAGGTTTTGGAATCTGTCCTTCATTGGATGGCTCGGCATACAGAGGAACTTTTCTGCCTGTGTTAGCACTTTCGTGTCTCTGCGTTCTCTCAGTGCTTGTATCCTCCCCATTTTCTCCATCTCCACTATAGGCGTTGATTTCATTGCCCCCGTGATGACCCTAAGCGCCTGGTTTTGCACCTTATCTAGCTCTTGTAATGTGGTGTTTGATGCTGGACACCACGCAGCTGACCCATATTCCAGGTGTGGTCGTATGCCCTGCTGGTAAACTTTACTAAGTATTTTCCCGCTGGCTCCCCATGTGGTTCCACTTAGTTTTCTCAGGATGGCTAACTTCCTCCTGGCCTTTGTTGCTGCCTTGTTGATGTGCTGCTTCCATGTCAGCCTATCATCGAATGTAACTCCGAGATAGGTGGGTTGTTTATCTTCTCTCAGGAGCTCTTCGTTTATCTTGATGACACCAGCTTTTTGTTTGGGAGAGAGGGTGAAGAGCGTAGTGCTGCACTTGTCTGTGTTGATGCTGACACACCATCTATTTGCCCATGAGGTTAAGGCATCTATAGCTCTTTGTAGCAGTTTGGTGGCCACTGTTGCATGCTCATCTGTGCACCATATTACCAGGTCATCAGCGTACATTGCCACTTTCATTCCATGTGGTAGTTCAGCAACCAGGTCGTTGATGTAGACTAGGAAAAGTGTGGGGGACAGAACCCCTCCCTGAGGGACGCCATGACGCAGTAGAATTTTCTTACTCTTGAGGCCATCTAGTTGTACTCGGGCTCTTCTGTTATGCAAGTATGCTTTCACCCATTTGTACATCTTACCATTCACTCTACAATTTCTCAGTTTCTTCAGAAGCCCTTCTTTCCAAACCTTGTCAAATGCTTTCCTTAGATCTATCCATGCTGCTAGTACCAGTTTCTTATCTTGGAACGCATCCTCAATCTCTTGGGAAAGGTAAGTTGCCTGATCTTCGGTGGAATAACACTGCCTAAAGCCCGCCTGCTGTGGTACAAGAAGGTTTTCACTTTCAAGGTACCACTGTAGCCTGAGGTTGATGATACGTTCCATTGTTTTGCAGAGGCAGCTTGTAAGGCTGATTGGTCTGTAGCTGGAGGCAGTGGAACTGTCTTTTCCTGGTTTTAGGAGTGGTATCATGATTGCTTCCCTCCAGGTCTGTGGAACTCTGCCTGAGTTCCAACAGATATTGAAGATCTGCAGCAGCTTTGTTTTTGCTGCGGTTCCCAAGTTCTTAATCATTTCATTGGACACTCCATCAACTCCTGGCGACTTTCTCATTTTCAATTTGGATATTGCAAGCTCCAGTTCTCTGAATGTGATTGGTGCCTCCATAACTTCAGGTATGGTTCCATCTCGTCCTGCGTATTGTTGTTTCTCACGAGTCTCCTGTTGCTTCTCTGGGCTAACTTCGATGTTGTTGTCTTTAGCAAAGGAGTCTGCAAAGTGATCAGCTGCCTGTTTTCCCATGAGGATGTTTCCATCTTTGTACAGAGCAATCCTTGAGTTTCTCCCTGTACCTTCATCGTTAAGTTGTTTTACCAGCTTCCACAGTTTCCTCGTATCTCTTTCGAAGTTCAAGGACTCTGTTTTCTCCTTCCAGCTTCTTCGCCTGGCCTGCAACTTGGCCCTTTGAAATTTGGCCTTAGCTTGCTGGTAGTTATTGTGGTGTTCTTGGCATGGACTGGTCTCTGCCTGCTTTCGAGATGTTTCCACGTCGTTGTGCAGCTGCTCTAGTTCACTATTCCAATATGGTTTGTAGTGCTTACGAGCCCCTCTAGGTATTGTTTCACGAGCAGCCTGTAATATGCATCTGCTGAATTCATCGACTAGCTTATTGATGTCTTTGTCTACAGTCAGATCTCTAGCCAGTATACTAGTACGGTGCTGGTACATTGTCCAGTCTGCCTTCTTGTAGTTCCACCTAGAGAGAGTGCTGCTCTCCTTGACAAGTTCATTTTCCACAATTAGGAAGACTGGCCGGTGGTCGCTGCCTCCAAGTTGTTTCCCTACAACGCGTGTGGTGTTCCACTCCAGGCTGGGTGAGTGGAATGCCAGGTCTGGTGTAGAGGTGGTGTGCCATGATCTCGAGTAGAAGGTTGGTGGGTCGATTGGCTGGTTAATCAGGATAAGCCCATTGTCATCCTGCCAGTTTTCAAGCTCCTCACCTCTCCTGTCCATGTGATCATAGCCCCAGCTCTGTGAGTGGCTGTTGAAGTCTCCGCATACAATCAGTCTTTCTTTTGCTGGGATTGTATCTAGTGCCAGTGGGCGGTCGCTCGGACAGTAGTAGTTGAGCAGGTGGAATTCTGAACTTTCTGTCCTGAGATGAAGCATCTGGTATTCCGCCCCCTCCATATATGTTTCAAGCTGACATGCACTGATGTTATTCCTCACGAGTGTCAGTATTCCACCCTTTCGCCTGTCTATTCGGTCAGATCGGTAGCACTGGTAGCCTCTGATTTTGAAGGCTATGTCCTTGTTGAGGTGGGTTTCTTGCAAGCAACATACATTTACTTGCTCTTCATTCAAGATATTTTCGAGCTCTAATTTTTTGCTGTAGCCGTCTTTTTTACTATTGACGCCTTCAGCATTCCAGTGCATTATTTTAAATGGTCTTTTCTTTGCTTGGCCAGTAGCTCTATTCTCATGCCTCCTGGCTCCACGGGGCAATTGAGAAGGACCCCCAGTAGTAGGGGTTGGGCCCTTCCGAGGCAGAGGGCCCGGCACTGTGCCTGCCTGGGTGTCCGTCACAGGGCGAGTGCCATAACATTTTGCAGATATAGGCATATTTCTATTGCGCGTGTGCGTGGCATTCTGATTGCTGTGGTGCGCCTCTTGGCTGGTTGCCTCCGTCTTCAGCACCTTGACTTGCTAGGGCAGACTGTGGTCTTGCTTGAGTGTAGGAGGGCCTGGCCAGTCTTGGTTTTTCAGCCGCTGATGGCTGTACTTGAGCCCCATCTCCACGTCAAGGAGCTGGCCTCGATGGGGTCTGGTCCACTCTTGCCATGAAGCATCTTGGACAGCTGGAGTCTTTGTTCTTGAGCCAAGTGTGGACAACAAGAAAGAGCTTTGTCATGCCACAAGTGGATCCTGAAAGTCCCTGTCCTATTATCTTTTTTTTTCACTCTTGGTCACGTGAGGCATTGTCTTCATTCTTGAGTAATGTGTGGACAAATAGAATGAGCAATAGTACACACACACACACACAAAACAGTAATAACACCCTATTGCAGCAAATACAGATAATCCAGATATTTAGTTGTCTGGGTTGCTAATGCAGATTTTCATTAATCTCTTCCTTGTTTGTTGTCTAAGTGTGTTATGTATATTCTTCCTCAATGTTGATAATTAACATCTCTTCACACCTATTGCCAGATATGTTCTGAGTCTCAAAGCCTTGGATTTTACAACAGCTGTTGTTTATCAGTGGAAAATTCATGCTCCAGAAAAACCATCATCATTGAGTACCCCGCCAACTAATGTTTGCGAATATATGTCATCTTTTCCTAAGATCTCTGGCATCTTTATCAGCTGAATTTCCTATTTCTTCTTATGCCTTATGGTCAGTTAAAAATGCATTTCTCTATTTCTCTTCCCCTCCTTTTTGACTCAAATTTTCTAGCTGATACCAAGTTGTCTAATTTTTCTCATGAGAAGTCAAAAGAACTTTGTCTGAACCTTATCTTGTTTAGAATCATCCTTCAGAGATTGAAGAAGTCATAGACAGACAAATGAGAGAAAAACAGGCAAGTTTTTTTTATCTAACAGATTCTGTACAGCAACACTGCATATACAGTTATAGTTAAAGAGAGACTGGAAATGAACTCACCACTTTACTTTATAATTTTGGACTCGGAAAAGGTTTTCATCAGTTTAGACAGAATCACTGTAGAAACTGATGAGGTACCAGATAAATTCAGTAACCTAATAAGGAAAACATTATAACATGAAATGTAGATTTGTTCACGACGAACTAGCTACAGACCATTTTTAGATAAGGAACGGTGTGCAATTCAGCTTGCCACCATTTCTCAGCTGACTGTAAACTGCATTATGAATGCATCAACATCAGTTACTTTAAATGCAATTCAGGGTTCACTGACAAAATAGCGTAGCGATCTAGATGCAAGACTGAGATAATAGTGCAGGATACATCACAAATACTCATCGCACTGCTGTACCAAGAACAACAGGCAGCCGTAAGAATAGAGGGGGAAACATCAGAATGGTTTGAAGTACAGAAAGGAGTAAGACAAGGCTGTACCCTTTCCCCTTACCTGTTTAACATTTATGCCGAGAATATCATGAGAAACGTAAGAGATGACCAAGAACACACAGAGTTTGACTCATTTAACATCGGCGGGTACCAGATCCCGGAAATCAGATATGCTGACGACACAGTCCTCCTATCGACCAACCCAGAAGGACTTGAACAATTACTTCTGTCCACCAAAAAACACAGCGAGGCCCAGAATCTATACCTAAACACCAAGAAGACCAAAGTATTGACAACAGACAAAGTAAAGACCAAACCAGAAATTGAAATTGATAACGAAGAACTGGAAAGTGTCAATGAATTCGAATACTTAGGATCAATCATTAACAGCTCTGGCGACTGTGCAGTAGAAATTAAAAGAAGACTTGCAATTGCTTCACATAAGCTAATACAGATGAAAAACCTATGGCAAGGCACAAGCAAAGAAACAAAGTTACAACTGATCAGAGCATGTATATTCCCAGTAGCAACATACGGCTGCGAGACTTGGACACTCAATAAAACAGTTGCAAAAAAGATTACATCATTCGAAATGAAATGCTACAGAAGGATGTTGAGAATACCCTGGACAGAAAAAAAGACCAACAGAGAAGTACTGCACTCACTAAATGTACAGGAACATTGGCTCCTAAATACCATCGCAATAAGGAAGCTGAAATTTTTCGGTCATATAAAAAGACATAATAGTCTGGAAAAAACAGTGATGGAAGGCATGGTCCCTGGAAAAAGGGGAAGGGGTCGACCTAGACGACGGTGGACCCAGGACATCACAGAGAGTCTGAACTTGTCTTTGGCTGATGCAGGTCGACTTGCCCAGAATCGTGATGCGTTCAGAGCAGCTGTAATGGAGACAACGTTCTGGAAAGAATACGTCACATGATGATGATGACATCACAAATAAATGAGTCTGAAAACTCAGCATAAAATAATAAAGATTGTAAGAATAAATGCACCATGTTAGCCAGACTACTCTTAGAGACTACATTTTTTTCCTGTGTACTATTAAATTGTAAAACTGATTCCATACCATTTTATATATATATTTATTTATTTATTTCCTTACCAGTTTTACTGCAGCCCCTTTATTTATTTATACACTTAGAGAAACAATCCTAAAAGATGTAGGCTTTTACATATATCTTTGCAGCAACATGAACAAAGTTGAAGGAAAGGACAGTCATATAAAACAACACATTTTAAAAAATAAGAATACAGAAGGCACCAACGGGCTGATCACCCGTTTGCCAGTCACTTCGATTACGGAAACAACAGCAAATGGATTGATTTGCCGTTGCCCTAAAGACGCCAATAGGCGTGATGGGAAACAATGGCAAAGAAAACCTATCTGCTGTTGCCCTAAGACGCCACTAGGCGTAATGGCCACTGACTGCTTTGACGGTCGGTGGCTAAGGACGGAAGAAGAAGAAGAAGAATACAGAAGGCATTAAGCGCTTCTGCCACATTTGGAAATATATGAAAATCCAGAGAAATCAAACCCAAAATTTAAAAAAAAAATAAGAATTTTCAACTTAAAAGTCAAGGCAGTCTTATTGCATGCCTCTGAAACATGGAAAACAATAAAAACAACAACCAAGATGCTTCAGACTTTCATTAATGAGTGCTAGCATGTAACGGAACAAATTTTACCTCTCAAAACAAGATCTACACACAATGCTTAAGAAATAAGTCTGAAAATTATTAATAAGACAGAATCAGAAAGAAGATTGATGAGAAAGAAACAATCAACAGCTCGTCAAGCAAACGTAAGAAAACACATCTGCAGATAGACTGGACATACTCCTAAGAAACAAGCCCTTTATTTAATTTGCTAGACACCATCATAAAACATACAGGGTGAGAAATGGGGATAACAAACAAATATGCAAAGGAGAGACAGTAAGGTAGAAATTTTTAAAATATATATATATATATTGACCAACCCAGAAGGACTTGAACAATTAATTCTGTCCACCAAAAAACACAGCGAGGCCCAGAATCTATACTTAAACACCAAGAAGACCAAAGTATTGACAACAGACAAAGTAAAGACCAAACCAGAAATTGAAATTGATAACGAAGAACTGGAAAGTGTTAATGAATTTGAATACTTAGGATCAATCATCAACAGCTCTGGCGACTGTGCAGTAGAAATTAAAAGAAGACTTGCAATTGCTTCACATAAACTAATACAGATGAAAAACCTATGGCAAGGCACAAGCAAAGAAACAAAGTTACAACTGATCAGAGCATGTATATTCCCAGTAGCAACATACGGCTGCGAGACTTGGACACTCAATAAAACAGTTGCAAAAAAGATTACATCATTCGAAATGAAATGCTACAGAAGGATGTTGAGAATACCCTGGACAGAAAAAAAGACCAACAGAGAAGTACTGCACTCACTAAACGTACAGGAACATTGGCTCTTAAATACCATCGCAATAAGGAAGCTGAAATTTTTCGGTCATATAAAAAGACATAATAGTCTGGAAAAAACAGTGATGGAAGGCATGGTCCCTGGAAAAAGGGGAAGGGGTCGACCGAGACGACGGTGGACCCAGGACATCACAGAGAGTCTGAACTTGTCTTTGGCTGATGCAGGTCGACTTGCCCAGAATCGTGATGCGTTCAGAGCAGCTGTAATGGAGACAACGTTCTGGAAAGAATACGTCACATGATGATATATTTTTTTAAAAAGAAGGAAGGAATGAGAATAAGCCTGGAGAGTGATTGAGACAATGGCAAAGAGATCACATACCAAAAGAATCTGTTGCCGATACAACATGAGGAACTGACAGGGTGTGTTAATTCATCTGACAATAAAAAAGCACGCATTACCTTTGGTTTTCCACTATGTGGTCTCGCATGTGTTTGCTCAGTCCTGGTTGCAAATGACAAGGATATGTAAAACAGGTCATATTTGGGTCCTCAATGGCTTTCCTAAGACCCATGAGATCATGAGACTCCACCAAGTGTGGAAGCTTACACTTACAAGTCAATGTGGTCATCTTTACCAGCAATCATCAAGCAGCCTGGTCTGGTACATCATACAACAATGTTTAAATATTTGTGTGAAAACAGCACAACATTATATAACAATGCTTAAATTTGTGTGTGAAAACCGTACAACATTATATAACAATGCTTAAATATTTGTGTGAAAACAGTACAACATTATATAACAATGCTTAAATATTTGTGTGAAAACAGTACAACATTATATAACAATGCTTAAATATGTGTGAAAACAGTACAACATTATATAACAATGCTTAAATATGTGTGTGAAAACAGTACAACATCATATAACAATGCTTAAATATGTGTGTTAAAACAGTACAACATTATATAACAATGCTTAAATATTTGTGTGATAACTGTGACAAGGACCATTAAATAAAAATTTATAACACATAAATACCATCGCAATAAGGAAGCTGAAATTTTTCGGTCATATAAAAAGACATAATAGCCTGGAAAAAAACAGTGATGGAAGGCATGGTCCCTGGAAAAAGGGGAAGGGGTCGACCTAGACGACGGTGGACCCAGGACATCACAGAGAGTCTGAACTTGTCTTTGGCTGATGCAGGTCGACTTGCCCAGAATCGTGATGCGTTCAGAGCAGCTGTAATGGAGACAACGTTCTGGAAAGAATACGTCACATGATGAACACATAAGGAAGGGAAACCCGAGGCCTGTAAACAGTAAATTAATGAGACAAACATAAACGTATGTTATCAGGCACTCGTAGAAAATAAAGAAGTAGAACACTAGACAAAAGAAAAACAACAGACATGAGTGGCTTACTGTTGCACAAGAATTTCTCGTATTCTGTGTACAACATATATTTTTTCTAATGCAAGGGAAATAACCTTGTGAAATTAATAGTCACTTTTTATAGTATGCAGTTGTCTGTTCTTGTTGGCAAAAGGTGGCAGATAAGTTTGTTAAGCGCTCTTAAATCATGTCCATGTATGGATATGACAGGCCGGTTTTCTCAGAAATAGTTGGCAACTTGCTATGCTGTCTAATGGTCTCCTTATAAGGCACTGATTTCGACGTTGTTCTCAGAAAGAGGTTCTATCTTCATTTATTGTGTGAACAGTATTCGTATTGGGCTCTTTACTGCGCATGTCCAAGTTTTAAGTCTTTGTGTTCTCGTTTCCGCCCTGCAGTCGAGAACGGTTCGTTTTGCGAGCAAGACGTCTCTGTGAGAGCGTCTATGCTTATTTTGTTCTGTCAGGAATATGGAGTCCTCTTTATAGATTGCTCGCTTATTTGAGATGACATTTCTCTTGTGATTTAATACGCCTGGAGGCATGTGAGTTATGTGGTGTATTTCCTGAAGACAAGGTAATTGCATTTTCCAGTAACTTTGTAGACATCTTTCGAGATTGACATTTGTTTCGTAGCCTGTCGTTGAAGAGTCTTCATTATGAGATGTTTCTCGGCTCACGTATTGCTACGTTGTAACGCATCGGGTTGATGCATGTCCTAAGGACTATTACTTGCTGCCCTGCTACATGATCTAGGTTTGATACCTTTGTTAACTAGAGGATTTTGAGGACATTATTGATACTTCAGAAGACGTGCCCGTCTTGCTGAAGTCAGTTCAAGGAGAGTGGATTGATCTCCTACATATTGTTATCTCCTGGCTAAGATAGAAAGGGATGGAGAATTTTCCCGACTACATTACAGCCTTATAATGTATTGACATGCATATGATTCATCTCTATTATGATGCCGTCTACCGTCCATTGCTGTACTGACTATCTTGATGTAATAATGACTGTTTGATCGTACCTATGATGTACCTGCTTGTTTATGTCTACACACCTCGTCATTGTGGCGTCTATAATAAATGATCAAAACGTCACGAGGTTTTACAATGTTCATTGACTCCATACGTCGTGATTTGGTGTGACGTTCCTGTTGGAACCGTACTTGTCTGACTGTACATCTACCTCACACACGCATACCAGACCTAAGACACCATAAATCATCACTCAACATTTGGAGTCGCTACATATTTGGTGGCCAGTCCAAAGGCATTCGATAAGCCCACCACGTCTCAACATTGATTTGATTTGGTGAGCATACTCGGGGTCCCTTACCCACTTCAACAAAATCTACACTTCAACATTCTTCAAGACATCAACATACAGAATTTTCAAAGTACCTGGCGTTGCCCGGTAAAAATATCGAAATTGCAACTTTTTGCTTGAAGCAAGAAATTTGACAGTACCCGGCGTTGTTAATGATATTGCCGGATAATACAAGTTGCTGCTATGAGTTCTTGAGAAGGCCAAGTACCGTTTGAAGTAATCTACTTTGGATAAGAAGGACAAGTGCCGTAACAACACTACATTCATTATATCAGAAGGCCAAGTACCGATTTCGATTGATTTACCATTGGATAAGAGGGTCAAGTGCCGTAACAACTCAACATACAGTATTTCAGAAGCTCAAGTACCATCGTGTTAGCAGTGGAAGCAGTTCAGATGTGCCATCATCGTTGGAGCTTAGCTCTTTAGGACGTTGATTGACATCTGTTTTTCTGCTGTTCTACGATTGGATATCCATAAGTTAAGTGGCTTGTTTGTTCGTAAACCGTGCCCTTATACTTCTACTGAGTCTTCTGTGTTTCATCTCATTCTTTGTCATATTGTTATATGTTATATATTTATATGTTTATAGTTAGCGGGTTTTCGGTTGAGCGGTGTCTCCCTTAGATTGTACCACGTCATAGAGGTTGTCTATCGTGAGCGTTTTCTGTTTCATAACCCTCCACTCCCAAAGGAGCATAGGCCTTCAACAAACACATGCCAAGTCCTCCTGTCCCGTGCCATCATCTCAAGTTCTTTCCATGTTCTCCTCATCATTTTCACCTCTGTTTCCAACTCTCTTCTCCATGTACTTCTTGGTCTTCCTCTGCCTCTCTTGCCCTGGGGGTTCCAGAACAAGGACTGCCTTGTAATGCTATCAACAGGTTTCCTCAGTGTGTGTCCTATCCATCGCCATCGTCTTCTTCTCATCTCTTGTTCCACTGGCACTTGTCTAGTTCTTGTCATCAGTTCCACGTTGGTAACCTTGTCATACCATTTTAATCCCTCTATTCTACGCAAGCACCCATTTATGAAAGTCTGTAGCTTTTTGGTTGTTGTCTTTGTTGTTCTCCATGTCTCCGAGCCATACAATAGGACTGACTTCACATTTGAGTTGAAGATTCTTATTTTCGTGTTGGATCCGATTTCTCTTGATCTCCATATATTTCCCAATGCAATGAAAGCTCCTCTTGCCTTTTGTATTCTTATTTTGATATCGCTGTCTGTCCCTCCAACTTTGTCTATATTACTGCCAAGATATGTGTATGATTCTACATCTTGAATTGGTGTTTCTTCAAGTTCAACCCTGTTATCATTACCTGCATTTATTCTCATTATTTTTGTCTTTTCCCTGTGTATTTTCAGACCCAATTGCTGTGACCTCTCATCGAGTGTTTTCAATTTGTCCTGCATCTGATTACGGTTATGGGACAGAAGAGCCAAGTCATCAGCAAAATCCAGATCATCCAACTGCTTAGTCAGAGTCCACTGGATTCCATTTCTGTTGTGTGTTGTCGATGATCTCATAACCCAATCTATTGCCAGCAAGAAAAGAAATGGAGACAAGAGGCATCCCTGTCGCACTCCTGTTCTTATCCCAAACGGTTCTGTAAGCTGTCCTTCGTGAAGAACTCTGCATGTCATGTCTTCATATGTTTTCTTTATTAAATTAATGATCTTCAGGGGAACTCCATAATGCCTCATCAATTTCCAAAGTGATTCTCTGTCTACACTGTCAAATGCCTTTTCGTAGTCCACAAATCCGATGTATAGTGGTGAATTCCATTCCAGACTTTGTTCAACTATTATTCTCAAAGTGGCTATCTGGTCTGTACATGATCTGTTTTGTCGAAAACCTGCTTGTTCATCTCTCAGTTTCTTGTCTATGGACTCTTTTAATCTCTCAAGGATAATCCTGTTTAATACTTTTCCTGGCACTGATAGTAACATTATTCCTCTATAATTTGTGCACTCTTGTAAATTTCCCTTCTTAGGCAACTTAACCAGATATCCTTCCTTCCATTCTGCTGGTATCTCTTCCTTTTCCCAGACTTTACCAAGTAATTTATATAACATCTCTGTAGCCGTGTCGATATCTGCTTTGATGGCCTCTGCTGGAATGCCATCAGGTCCAGACGCTTTTCCCTCTCTTAGAAGCTTTATGGCTTTCTTTATTTCTTCCTTCGTTGGTCTTTCACCGTTAATTTGTAGCTCTTCTTCTGCTGGCTGGATGTCCGGCGGGTTTTGTGGAGCTGGTCTATTGAGAAGGTCCCCAAAATATTCTGTCCACCTCTTCATTTGCTCTTGTATATTGCTGAGCAGTTTCCCATTCTTGTCTTTTATGAGGCAACTTGTTTGCTTGTATTTCCCTGTTAGCTTCTTTGTGCTGCTATACAGTTCTCTCATATTTCCTTTGGCTGCAGCATCTTCTGCCTCTCTTGCCAACTCCTCAATATACTTCCTCTTGTCTCTTTTGATACTTCTTTTTACTTCTTTGTTTGCTTCTGTGTACACTTCTTGAGCCTTGGCTTTGGAGCTTCTAGTTTTGCTTGTGTTTAACTCTGCTTTCTTGTTTTTTCTGTCTTTTATCTTATTGATGGTTTCTGTTGTTATCCATGCTTTTTGTTGTCTTTCCCTTTTCCCCAGTATTTCTTCACATGTCTCCTTCCATACTGTTTTGACCTGCTGCCAATAGTCTTCTGTATTCTCTACATCTTCCAGCTGTTGGAGCACTTGGAATTTGTTGGATACTGTGACCGCAAATTTGTCTCTTGTTTCTTGATTTCTTAGCTGTCCTACATTAAACTGTTGTCTATAATTTTGCATTGTTGCATATCTCTTGAGTTTCATTTTTACTTTGGCTATCAGAAGATGGTGATCTGATGCCACATCTGCTCCTCTATATACCTTTACATCCTGCAATGATGATCTAAACTTCTTGTTTATGCATATATGATCAATCTGATTTTCTGTTCTATGGTCTGGTGATATCCATGTTGCCTTGTGTATTCTCTTATGTGGAAACATGCTTCCTCCTATAGCCAGTTGATATGAAGCACAGAAGTTTGCGAATAGCTCTCCATTTTCATTCATTACTCCTAGCCCATGTTTTCCCATGACTTCTTCAAATCCAGTGTTGACTGTACCTATCTTTGCATTCATGTCACCCATCAAAATTGTGATGTCTCTTCTTTTTATTTTATCCATAATTTCCTGTAGTTTAGTATAAAATGCTTCTTTCACAGACTCTTCTTTGTCATTAGTTGGTGCATAACATTGGATGACATTTACATGAATTTTCTTTTTAGCTGTTTTGAAAGAAGCTGTTATTATTCTGGGTCCAACAGCTTCCCATTCAATTAGTGCTTTCTGTGCTTCTTTAGATAACATAAGAGCTACCCCTTCACTGTGGTGTGAACTTTCGTCTTCATGTCCTGAGGACAGCACCAATTCACCTGTGATGAGTTTCTTCCTGTCTACCCCCTTCCACTTTGTTTCACACATTCCCAGAACCTCGATTTTGTATTCCCTCATTTCTGCTGCTACTTGCGCCACTTTCCCTTGTTCGTTTAATGTCCGAACATTCCAGGTGCCAAATCTGGAAGTTCTCCTAGAAGAAAGAAGGTTAGTCAGCAACACAGACTCCTTTCGGCTTTCTCTGTGTTGCATCATACGCCTCCCCACGAGAGGACCTTCCCCTGTCTTGGATGGCTGTGTTTTATTTTCTTTATTTGACTTGTCCATATTTGTTGAAGTTTTTTGTGGTTTAAATTTTTTTACAGGATGGTGTAACCGGCCCCATGCCCAACCCTCCTTAGTCGCTTTTTACGACATGCTTGGTAGGGGACAGTGTTACTATTCTTTGCTCCCCTTTCGGGCCCCGGTAACACACGGGTGGAGCGTTTTCTGTAGGGTGTGCAAATTTCCGATACTGGAATTTGCAAAGCGACTTTAGTTGCTATTTTTGTTAGTTGTGATGACATGTGTTAGTATTGTTTTCGTTGTTTTTTCGCACTCTTTAGTTTTGTTTTGATTTGTTTGTATTTGCTAGCCTCCTCTTTTCTATTGTTTAGTTTTATACAACATTTACATTTATACACTGTGGTGTCTTGTATTTGTATCATATTATCTCAGATATCATCACATTTTTTTTGATATTCCTTTAATTTTCGCTTTATTTTTTGTTGATTTCTGCGAATGTTTTCGTATTGTTGCTAAATATTTGTTATTGTTTACATTGTATTGTTTACATTGTTAATGTTTACATTGTTATTGTTTACATTGTGATTGTGTTTACATAGTCATTGGTTACACTTGTAGTAGTTAATTCACATTTGATAATGGATTATGCTGATGCACTACTACTATACTGATGATAAATAAATGATGAATAGTGTCATGCACTATTGAATGGGAAGTGCACCTAGGATCAAGAGTTGATTGTTGATATTGCAATACAGTTGACATACAAGTTCTCTATAATAGACTTGTTTACCACGGAGATTTAGTTAATGTGTTGTGAGTATACAAGTGCTTAATTTAAGACTTGTTACCACTGAGTTTGAAATAAGTTAGTTAATTATTTCAGGTTTTTGGACTCATATTTTTAGACAACATGTCTACACTTGAATACTTCATTGAACAGGGTAAATCCCTTAGAAAGACTGGTGATAAGTTGGAGGAATATGCTACTGCTCTGTATAATAAGACGCTGAAATCTGAGGAAAAGATTTGGAAAGCAGAAGCTGAGCAAAAGAAGATAGATTCTGAGAATGCAAATGCAGGCAGATGAAAGGAAATTCCAAATGGAAATGGAAAAACAAAAAAGAGATTCTGAGCAGAAACAAAGAGATTCTGAAGCTGAGGAGAGAAAAATCCAGCTACAATTGGAAGCTGAGAATAAAAGACTAGAGAAAGAGGCTGAGAATAAAAGACTGGAGAAAGAAGCTGAAAATAAAAGACTGGAAATACAAGCTCAATCTGAAGAGAAAAAATTACAAAGAGAGGCTCTGAGGAAAGAAGGTTACAGAGAAAGGCTGATGACAGAAAAGCAAAAATGGAGCATGAAGAAAAACTCTTAGCTTTAGAGTTGGAAAAGTTGAAATTGATGAACATGAGTAATGGTAATGATACAAATAAAGGTTCATCTGGTGATAAGGCTAATGCTAACACTTTTAAGATTAAGCTACCAGCATTTAGTCCTTCCAGTGATGACATAATGTTCTATCTGGACAGATTTGAACAAGCATGTACAGCTCATAACATAGACAAAGCAAAATATGTTTATCAGTTATCAGGGATACTGACAGGTAAAGCTCTATGTATATTAAATATGGTGGATGAACCTGACAAGAACAATTATGAGGTTGTCAGGGCCGCTTTGTTAAAGAAATATCAGCTTAACGAAGATGGCTATCGTCTACAATTTAAAAACATGTTACCTGAAAATGGAGTTGAATTCTCCGAGTTTATTGCAAGAATACGCATTACTTTTACACGTTGGGTTGAACTGTCTAAGACGGAACATACTTATGAAGCACTTATGGACTTAATACTTAGAGACAAAGTCATGTCTTCTGTCAATGAGTCTTTCCTTGCTTTCCTTCATGAACGTAAACCTAAGACAATAAAAGAAATGGAAGATTTCTGTTGCCAGTATGTAACTGCGCACCCTCACATAACCATAAGTAACTCTAAAGTGAAAGAAGGTTTGCCATCTGCTTCGGCAGCACCATACGGTCAAAACTTTGGTCGTAAATTCCAACAAAATTTTGATAACAGTAATTATTTTCAAAATCATGGGAATCAATTTCATGGTGATTCTTCTTCGAAGAATTGGAGACAAGTTGACAATCCTCGATTCTATCAACCTAATAATTTTAGGCATTTCAGAAGAGGATATGGTAATAGAGGTTATTCCTCGCGAAGACCTCAGAACCAAACAAATAGATGTTCGCATCAATGTGGACATGATGGTAGTCATGGAAACTGCAATTCGAATCAGGATAACAGTTACAATAGAGACAACAATAACTTCAGAGATAATAATAACTCTGATAACTTCAGAGGTAATAATAGTCGCGGTAGATCTCAACACAAAAAAAAGAGATATCAGCAGGCTAACTCTGTACAGCAGGAAACTCAGGGATCCTGTAATCAGGGTGTTGATAATAAAAACTCTGACGCTGTCACTTGTTCTGCTTTTGACTTTGGGAGAGCAAACAAGTGCCACCAATGCAGTACTTTATTCGAACCGACTACTATAACTACTTTGAGTTGTGGTCACCCTCTTCCCGCTCTTCCTGCTGCAGTTGCGCATGACGGGAGGGGTTCTTTAATCCTACATAAGGGTCTTGTTAATAATACTCTGGTCTCACTACTTTTCGATTCCGGATGCACCACTATTGGTGTTAGACACTCTCTTGTAGATCCATCTTGTGCTACAGGAAAGGTTATCAAATGTGTCACATTTGGTGGCACTCTAGAGAAATATCCTACTGCTGTAATTCACATTGCCACTCCTTTCTTTACTGGAGATGTGCACGCTTGTCTCTTACCTAATCCTATTGCGGACCTTATTTTGGTCGTATCCACGGAGTTAGGGAGTGTACCCCACAGCAGATTGCTGCTTGGGAAGATAATAATGTTCAAGCTACCAATGCAGTGGTTACAAGAGCACAAGCTCTACAAACACCCGAAACTTCACTGAATAGTGATAATGAAGTTGATAGCCAAGATAGTCACTTAGTAATCACTCGTGACTCTTTCATAAAATTGCAAGAAGAAGACCCTTCTTTAAAAAAATTCTTCGTTCTTGCGAAGAAAGGTGATCCGAATCAGGATACAAATAGAAAATCTTGGATTGCAATGAGAAACGGCGTACTTGTACGTATGGTACAAGATTCGACTACGTCGGCACATTCGCAAATTCTTGTTCCCAAGAGCATGAGAGTGCAAATATTGCAACATGCTCATGACTCGCAATGTGCTGGACATATGGGTTTTTCCCGTACGAAGTCGAGAGTCCTTGCGGCTTTCTTTTGGCCTTTTGTCAATAAGGACATTCGTATTTACTGCCGATCATGCAAGGTATGTCAGGAGGTCAAATCTAGAGGACCATGACATGCTGCGCCTATCCAGGCTGCTGACATTCCTATTCGGCCGTTTCAGAAAATGGCCATAGATATTATTGGCCCTTTTAAGGTCAAGTCGGCCAGAGGACATCAGTTTATCCTTACATGTGTCGATATGTGCACACGTTGGCCAGAGGCTATCCCTCTTAAGAGCATATCTACTACAGATATCGCAGATGCTCTTTGGTTGATATTTTCTCGCTTGGGGTTCCCCAGAGAAATATTGTCAGACCATGGCACTCAACTTATATCCGACACTATGTCACAAGTAATGTCTACCCTACACATTAAAAGATCTCTCAGTAGTATCTATCATCCTATGTCTAATGGGTTAGTTGAGCGTCTCAATAGAACGCTCAAGACTTTACTTGGTAAGATAACTGAAGATCATCCTCAAGATTGGGACAGGGTTTTACCCGCGGCTCTCTTTGCCTATAGAGAGGTCCCAAATGAACACACAGGATTCTCTCCCTTTCAACTTGTCTTTGGCGCGCGTCCGCGCGGCCCTATGTCTTTATTACACGATCTCATCACTGCCGATGATATTAGCGATGACACTCAATCCTCATATGAGTATGTCATTGCTCTTAGGCAAAAGATCATTGAGGCATGTAAGCTAGCAACTGCTTCATCAGAAATTGCTAAAGAGAAGGCAAGGCAGTTTGCTAACAAGAATAGATGTCTACGACAACTTTGTCCAAGTGACAAAGCATTCGTCCTACTCCCCAGTAGGGAAAATAGACTTCTTATTGCATGGAAAGGTCCGTATGCAATAGTCTCTCGGATTTCCGATGTTGACTATGTGGTCGATATTGATGGAAAGCATAAAACTTTCCACATAAACATGCTTTCGGAATTTCACGAACGTCTGGACTATTTGCTGCCTATTTTCCAGGCAACGGATGATGCTCCTGCACCTCACGGTCATTATTCATCCCTGTCTGTCATTCAGGATGAGGAAGCTACCTTCTCTGATGTCAACCTTCCCCTTCCAGTGGTTCCATTACATTCCACGGAATCTTGGAAAAACGTTTCTATTTCTCCTAATCTTTCTGTTGAGGAACATCGTCAAGTCTTGTCGATGTTACAAACATTTCAGGATGTTCTCACTGACATCCCTGGACACACAAATGTCACTGAACATGACATAGTTCTTACCGACAATAGTCCTATTAGGGTTAGGCCTTATCCTATCCCTATACACTTTCAGTCGCAAGTGGAAAAGGAATTGGATGAAATGATTCAATTGAACATAATTGAACCATCTACTTCACCATATTCTTCTTCCATGGTTATTGTCCGGAAGAAAGATAAGAACATACGAATTTGCGTTGATTATCGCAAATTAAATCAAGTCACTAAGTTCGATGCTGAACCGATGCCTTTACTAGAAGATCTACTTATTAGACTTTCTAACTCTAGATTCTTCACTAAACTTGACTTGTCTAAAGGTTATTGGCAAGTGCCTTTAGCAGAGCATGCCAAACCTCTTACTGCTTTCTCTACACCTAGGGGTCTATTTCAATGGAATGTTATGCCTTTCGGTCTTATGAACGCCCCTGCTACTTTCGTTTGCATGATGCGTCGAATTCTTTCACATCGTTCAGATGTCATCGCATACTTAGATGATATCTGTCTCTTCAGTGATACCTGGGAAGATCACTATTTAGGGTTATATGACTTACTGTCCACTCTACGTGAGAATAATTTGACAGCAAAACCTTCTAAAGCTTTTGTTGGTTTTGGTGAAATCTCTTTCCTGGGTCATCATGTTGGTCATGGTCTCTTGAAGACAGAAGACCACAATACTTCCAAAATACTGAACATCTCTGTTCCTAAAACGAAGAAACAAGTTAGGAGTCTCTTAGGTTTAATTCAATTTTATGGGAGATTTATTCCGAATTTATCTTCGATCATGGCACCTCTCTCAACATTGTTGAAGAAAGGTTCGCCTAATTTGGTTCGTTGGTCTCCAGAATGCCAATCTTCCTTAGACCAGATCAAGAAAATATTTTCATCTCCTACCATCCTAAGATTACCTACTCTTGATAGGACTTTTGTTCTTCGAAGTGATGCTTCATCCACTGGTATTGGAGCAGCACTTATGCAAGAGTATTCAGAAACTCTGCATCCTGTTATGTACATTTCTAGGAAACTAAATGCGGCAGAGAGGAACTACTCGGTTTTAGACCGTGAGTTGTTGGTTATGATTTGGTCAATTCTCAAACTACAAAGATTCCTCCTGGGCGCACATTTCATTCTAGAAACTGATCAAAAAGCTCTTACAGCTATTCAGACTAAGAACTTGAAGAGTTCGAGATCCACTCGATATGCTATTGCTCTTCAACCTTTTCACTTCACGGTGCGAGCTATCCGTGGTTCGGATAATGTGATGGCTGACATTCTGTCTAGATGCCCACATGATTCCAACTGATACTTCTGTCCTATATTTCTACATATATTACAGAGTCTTAACACACCGATATTACTACAATAAATTAGCACATCTGTTCTAACTTTATGTGAACACATACTATTGTGCATTGTTGTCATCTCCTTCTGTTTCTGTCTTTAAGATAATAGAGGAAGACTACGTAGTTAATATAAGGGCCGAAAGTTTACTAAACGGCCACAATTGTTAATAATGTATTGTATCTTATGAAGCATATTGGTTGTTAAATAGCATTATATTGTTTGTACTTTCTCAGAATGTCATTGATGATCTGAGGACTTACCTTACTATTGTCAAGCAATGGCGAGTTCTAGATTGTGTACTTACCTTCGGAACGTCAGAGGATATGTCATGGATCGTCATGTACTTTAATTTCATTATGTACTAAGGTTATTACATGTCAAATAATGTGCTATTTGATATTTTCTATCAAATTTGTACATCCATTTTTAAGACAATATTAGAGTATGCTATTTGATGATGACTATAGTAACTTGCATACGTATATTGTGTTTACATGCTAGCGTGATGTGTGTTGGTGACACCCCCCGATATGAATATTTTTTTAGACAGATTTATTTTTCTGTTGAGATATATTCTCACCAGACACTCTATGTGTCAATTTAGCCTCATGTTAGGCAATTTAATTAGTTATCCCCGCATAATTCGTGCGTTTTGAGCCGCTTGTCGCTTGCTCTTGGATATTTTTTTAAAAAAAATATGTTCCACATTTTTTTTTTAATCGGGAGGTGGTGGTGATATGTTGCACAAGAATTTCTCGTATTCTGTGTACAACATATATTTTTTCTAATGCAAGGGAAATAACCTTGTGAAATTAATAGTCACTTTTTATAGTATGCAGTTGTCTGTTCTTGTTGGCAAAAGGTGGCAGATAAGTTTGTTAAGCGCTCTTAAATCATGTCCATGTATGGATATGACAGGCCGGTTTTCTCAGAAATAGTTGGCAACTTGCTATGCTGTCTAATGGTCTCCTTATAAGGCATTGATTTCGACGTTGTTCTTAGAAAGAGGTTCTATCTTCATTTATTGTGTGAACAGTATTCGTATTGGGCTCTTTACTGCGCATGTCCAAGTTTTAAGTCTTTGTGTTCTCGTTTCCGCCCTGCAGTCGAGAACGGTTCGTTTTGCGAGCAAGACGTCTCTGTGAGAGCGTCTATGCTTATTTTGTTCTGTCAGGAATATGGAGTCCTCTTTATAGATTGCTCGCTTATTTGAGATGACATTTCTCTTGTGATTTAATACGCCTGGAGGCATGTGAGTTATGTGGTGTATTTCCTGAAGACAAGGTAATTGCATTTTCCAGTAACTTTGTAGACATCTTTCGAGATTGACATTTGTTTCGTAGCCTGTCATTGAAGAGTCTTCATTATGAGATGTTTCTCGGCTCACGTATTGCTACGTTGTAACGCATCGGGTTGATGCATGTCCTAAGGACTATTACTTGCTGCCCTGCTACATGATCTAGGTTTGATACCTTTGTTAACTAGAGGATTTTGAGGACATTATTGATACTTCAGAAGACGTGCCCGTCTTGCTGAAGTCAGTTCAAGGAGAGTGGACTGATCTCCTACATATTGTTATCTCCTGGCTAAGATAGAAAGGGATGGAGAATTTTCCCGACTACATTACAGCCTTATAATGTATTGACATGCATATGATTCATCTCTATTATGATGCCGTCTACCGTCCATTGCTGTACTGACTATCTTGATGTAATAATGACTGTTTGATCGTACCTATGATGTACCTGCTTGTTTATGTCTACACACCTCGTCATTGTGGCGTCTATAATAAATGATCAAAACGTCACGAGGTTTTACAATGTTCATTGACTCCATACGTCGTGATTTGGTGTGACGTTCTTGTTGGAACCGTACTTGTCTGACTGTACATCTACCTCACACACGCATACCAGACCTAAGACAC
The DNA here is from genome assembly GCA_024509875.1 of Oreohelix idahoensis. Lineage (NCBI taxonomy): Eukaryota > Metazoa > Mollusca > Gastropoda > Stylommatophora > Oreohelicidae > Oreohelix > Oreohelix idahoensis. The sequence continues at coordinate 779,303 of JAMPIV010000371.1, forward strand.
CATAAATCATCACTCAACATTTGGAGTCGCTACACTTACCCAGGATTCGAACCCTGGACCTTTCGTGCGACAACCCCGCCTAGCTATGCAAGCAAATCACACTATCCTCCCTGCCATCTACGCATCACCAAAAAATGATGCTTCGATGACAGGTCATTAGTGCGAACCGCAAGACATAACACCGGAAGTTTACCATGGGCAGTTCAGCCTATTAATAACACAATCACTTCTGTTGTTCCCCTATTATACAGTATAGGCCAGTCCACACAAGACAAAGACTTCCTTGTGTGTTATAAATGTTTATATACTCATGGAAAAAAGTAAGTGTGCAGCACTCAACAGGGCACTGTACGTGTGTTCTTGGGTGAACTCAAATGCAAGTTGGCACATATTTCTGTGTGAGTGTTGTTCACTTACCCGTGCAATTACAATTGGATCGCACTATTCATGGGGAGATAATCACGGTAGAAGATAAATCACATGAAAATTGCCGTAGGGGAGAATTTATCACAGATAAAAGGAAGGTAAGTGTGTAGCTCTAATCACAAGCATGTGAAAACGTAATCGTTGAAATAAAGAGTAACAAGAGTCCAACAGAAACATCTTTTTTAACAATGCCAAGATTGAACCAACAACAGCGAGCAATAGCTATAGGGATGTTAGCTGCTGGAGCGACTATATTAGCTGTATCACAACATTTCAATGTTCACAGGAACACTATATCACGGGAGGTGTTGGGAAGTCAGGTATTGGTAGTACCTCTGGTGAAGGAGCTGTCATGCCTTTTTCAGGGCAGCTCGGCCACCTTTGGTCCAAACCTGGCATCCAGCTCTCACCTGTGGCTCCTCGTAGCTGTCAGCATGCGACAGCGGCCACCCCCCAGGCAATGGCTTTGACAGGCCGGCTAAACTAGGTGAGGGTAGCCGAATGGTTATAAACCTTCGGTGAGTTAGGGTCTGCCTACCCATGCATGCGAAGACTGGATTCGATAGACTGCGCGGAAGAAACCACCTGTTGGTTCAACGGGCATGACGGCGATTACTAGCAACACGCTGTGAAGCGTAAGGAGCACGGCGAGGCACGTAAAAAGCCCTGGTCATCCACTGCACCTGACTTCATCTCCAGTCGTCTTGACTTGTCTTGCCACTGGATTCAGATGGACCCAGGCGAGAGAGTGAGGTCGACGAATTGCGCAACTCTTCCTCACTTTAATCCAAATCACCGCGCAAGTCACTCTTTCATTCATTCATCCATTCATCCATCCACTCACAACAAGTCCTGTGGCGATGGGCTAGCGGTGAAGCGGCAGGCGTGGGTACGCTGGCAGTCGTAGTCGCAGACCTGCACACAGGCGGCTCAGGCCATATGGTAGTCTTCCACTAATCGGAGCAGCAGTGGGATTCAGCAGCCCCCTGAGTGTCTGAGCAGCCCTCTTTAGGAAAGCACTGCTCACCTCCATGGCATGAGGAAGGGGCTAGAAAAGGTGCCCTAAACATTGCCTGCTCCACCTATACCTAACCAGCTTACCGCGGTTGGTGGGTACCCTACTTCGGCGGGCGACATATAAGAAAAAGAAAGGACAGATTTTTCCCCCTCATTCTAGGCGCATGGAATGTGCGCACTCTCCTTGACAAAGACTTTAACGCAAACAGACCTGAGAGACGAACTGCCCTGATTGGGAGAGAACTGGCCAGGTACAACATTGACATAGCAGCACTGAGTGAAACTCGACTTGCAGGCGAGGACCAACTTTGCGAAAAGGGTGCAGGTTATACATTCTTTTGGAGCGGAAGAGGAACTGAAGAAAGACGAGAAGCAGGGGTTGGATTTGCAATCAAAACAGCAATTGTCAGCAAGTTAGTGGGGCCCCCAAAGGGAATAAATGACCGACTGATGACGGTCAAGATCCCCCTGCTTTATGGAAGAAAACATGCCACCATCATTAGCGCGTATGCACCAACTATGACAAACCAGGATGACGTCAAGGATAAGTTATGCAGTCATTGCATCAGTTCCTAAAGCAGATAAGCTCATCATTCTTGGTGACTTTAATGCAAGAGTAGGCTCAGATAACATCTCCTGGAATGGCACTATCGGAAGGTACGGCGTGGGTCGCTGTAACAGCAATGGACTTCTTCTCCTCCAGACTTGCGCAGAACATGACCTCCTTGTCACCAACACCATTTTTCAACTTCCTACCCGCAACAGGACCTCCTGGATGCACCCTCGCTCAAAGCATTGGCACTTAATTGACTATGTAATTGTTAGGAAGAAGGACAGGCAAGATGTCCGGGTGACCAAGTCCATGTGTGGTGCCGAATGTTGGACTGATCATCGCCTCATTGTATCTAAACTTAAAATTCGTATCCAACCAGCCAGGCACCCTCAGGGGAAGAAAACTCAAAAGAGGCTGGATGTCACCAAACTAAAGAAGACAAAAGTCAAACAGTCATTTACTGACACCTTAGAAGACCGTCTCAAATCTATCTCGCTAGACGGCCAAAGTGTGGAAACAAATTGGGCAGCCCTAAGTGAGCAGATCTACAACACTGCTACAGAGGTCCTGGGTCCTTCCATCAAGAAACAAAATGACTGGTTTGATGAGAACTCAGATGATATAAAGCAGATGTTGGCTGAGAAACACCATCTCCATAAAGGATATTTAAATCATCCAAAATCTACATCCAAGAAAGACACTTTCAACAACATGCATAGAATCGTCCAACATAAACTACGCCAGATGCGGGATTCATGGCTGAGTAATAAAGCAGATGAGCTCCAAGGCTTTGCTGACAGCCATGACTTGAAAAATTTTTACCTTGCACTCAAAGCGGTCTATGGTCCAACATCATCAGGATCATTTCCCCTCCTTAATGCAGATGGAAAAACACTAATTACAGACAAGGAAAAAATTCTCCAACGCTGGGTCGAACATTTTAATAATGTTCTGAACCAGCCATCATCTATTAACGGCGAAGCCATCAACCGACTGCCCCAAATTCCTATAAATGAAGCATTAGATGATGTACCAACTCTGGAGGAAACTAAAAAAGCGATTCGTCAACTGTCTAGTGGAAAGGCCCCCGGCTCCGATTCAATTCCTGTTGAGGTTTATAAAGATGGCGGTGCAGTTCTGATAGAGAAACTTCACATGATCTTCCAGCAAATGTGGCAGAGTGAAACCATCCCACACGATCTCAAAGATGCGTCAATTATACATCTATATAAACGCAAAGGTAATCGCCAAGACTGTAACAATCATCGAGGCATCTCTCTTTTATCAATCGCTGGGAAGATATTCGCCAGAATCCTTTTGAATCGCCTTACGGCTCATCTTGACAAAGGTCTTTTACCTGAAAGTCAGTGTGGATTCCGGAAAGAACGTGGAACCACAGATATGGTGTTCGCTGCAAGACAGCTACAAGAAAAATGCCAAGAACAGCACTGTGACCTGTACACAGCTTTCATTGACTTGACAAAGGCGTTCGACACGGTCAGTAGAGAAGGTCTATGGAAGATCATGGCAAAATACGGCTGCCCAAAGAAATTTATCACAATAGTGCAGCAACTGCATTATGGAATGCAGGCTAGAGTTCAGGAAAACGGTGAGCTATCAGAGCCTTTCCCCGTCTCAAATGGAGTTAAACAAGGGTGCGTACTTGCACCGACTCTGTTCAGTATCATGTTTTCTGCTATGCTGACTGATGCTTTTAGAGACGGGGACACAGGAATCGACATTAGATATCGTATTGATGGAAAATTGTTTAACCTTAGGAGGCTTCAAGCAAAAACCAAGGTCAAATCACACACCATCAGAGATCTTCTGTTTGCTGATGATTGTGCCCTCAATGCTGGCACAGAGGCTGATCTGCAGCATAGTGTGGATAGATTCTCCGAAGCCTGCGCCAACTTTGGGCTTACCATCAACACGAAGAAAACAGAAATCATGTACCAACCAGCTCCTGGCACAGTTTATACTGAGCCAATCATCAAGGTTAATGGTGAGAAACTGAATGTTGTGAACAGATTCACATACCTTGGTAGCACACTATCCCAGAACATTGTCATTGATGATGAGGTGAACACCAGGATCTCCAAAGCCAGCAGCACATTTGGCAGACTATACACCAACGTTTGGCATTGAAGTGGCATTAGTCTACAGACAAAGCTGAAGGTGTACAGAGCTGCGGTGCTTCCAGTGCTGCTATATGCATGTGAAACATGGACTGTATACAGGCGCCACGTAAAGAAGCTAAACCACTTCCATACAGTCTGTCTCAGGAAGATTATGAACATCAAATGGCAAGACAAGATCCCGGATACCGCCGTTCTTGACAGAGCTGGTATCCCTAGTATTGATACTATTCTGATGCAGTCACAGATTCGCTGGGCAGGTCATGTAGTCCGCATGCCAGACCATCGACTGCCAAAGATACTCTTTTATGGTGAGATGCAGAAGGGTAAACGCTCCCATGGTGGCCAAAAGAAGCATTTCAAAGACACGTTAAAGATGTCATTGAAAACCTTTGACATAAACCCAGACATATGGGAAGCTGCTGCGCAAGACCGAACTGCTTGGCGCACATCTCTTCTTAAAGGTGCAGCGGCATGCGAATCATCCAGAAGAGCAGCAGCTGAACAGCGGAGACAAGCTAGAAAGGACCGTGTAATAAAACCTTCACATGAAGCAAACATTCCCTGCCCACACTGTCCGAGATCTTTCCAGGTCCGCATCGGGCTCATCAGTCACCTTCGTACCCATAGACTAACCTAACATATTCCTAAATAATTGGATGAACAGAGTGGTCTTCATCACCCGTGATGGACGAACAACATATCACGCATTCAAGCTTGTTTCCACCAAACTGGATCCACTGCTGATCAACATAGAAGTGGCCGACCACGAGTTACAACCCCTGCACAAGACCGTTACATACGTCTTATGCACTTGCGTAACAGGTTTATTCAGGCAACATGGACTACCATGAACATTCCAGGTTCAAGACACGTGTTGTGCAGAACAGTGTGGAATAGGTGGACATACACGGTACTGAAATCAAGATTTCATTTTTTCGTGGGGATGCCACACTGACTTTAGTTTTTATCTTTCTTTCATGAAACTTTCATTAAAATCAAAGTGATCACTTGGTCTTTTATTCAATATTCAACCACATTGTGTGCCAACTTTTATTTCATTTTGTCCATGAAATCACGCACAGTGCCCTATAAAGTGTTGCACACTTACTTTTTTCCATGAGTATACAATACCAAACCTACCCTCTGTCCTGTTCTTACTGTTCTGTCTACTATCATTTACTGGACACAGTATTAAGGTCTTGCGTCATTAATAGGCTGAACTGCCCATGGTAAACTTCCGGTGTTATGTCTTGCCGTTCGCACTAATGACCTGTCATCGAAGCATCATTTTTTGGTGATGCATAGATGGCAGGGAGGATAGTGTGATTTGCTTGCATAGCTAGGCGGGGTTGTCGCACAGAAGGTCCAGGGTTTGAATCCTGGGTAAGCCACTCATGTCTGTCGTTTTTCTGTTGTCGAGTAGTTCCCCCCGGGGGTCTCTGAAGAGGCAAAGAAAGAATACAACAACAGCACCCTCAGGCATGTCGTACAAAACTTCAACAAAAGATGGACAGGTCAACTCAGTCATCCCAGACAGAAGGTCCTCTGGTAAGGAGGCTCATGAAGCAATCCAAAGAAAGCTGAAAGTAGTCTTGTTTGCTGACTCACCTTTTTCCTTCTAGGACTGAAACAAAAGGCATGAAGAATGACGTGGAAAGACCTGTAACTGATGGCATGGACAGAAAGACCTGGCACGAGTTTGGTGAAGGCCTATGCTACTTGGGGTGCAGATGGTAATGAATATGATGAAATGAAAGGCAGAATAAACAGAAAGGAGAATGGAGGTAAAAGAGTGGAAAAGTAAACAGAGAAGGAAAATGTAAATAGTGGAAAGATAAAGGACAAAGAAAGGTGAAAGTGAAAAGATAAAAGACAAAGAAAGGTAAGAGTGGAAAGATAAAAGACAAAGAAAGGTAAGAGTGGAAAGATAAAGGACCAAGAAAGGTGAGAGTGGAAAGATAAAGCACAAAGAAAAGTAACAGTGGAAAGATAAAGCACAAAGAAAGGTGAGAGTGGAAAGATAAAGCACAAAGAAAGGTGAGAGTGGAAAGATAAAGCACAAAGAAAAGTAACAGTGGAAAGATAAAGCACAAAGAAAGGTGAGAGTGGAAAGGTAACCACAAAGAAAGGTGAGAGTGGAAAGATAAAGCACAAAGAAAAGTAACAGTGGAAAGATAAAGCACAAAGAAAGGTGAGAGTGGAAAGATAAAGCACAAAGAAAGGTGAGAGTGGAAAGATAAAGCACAAAGAAAGATAAAAGAAAGGAAAGATAAATAATGAAAACGAAAGGTTTTTAACAATAACTTATAAGGGAATAAAGTTTTGGGTTGAAATGAAGAATAGTGGGACGTGTTTGATTCTGCCCAAATATCTATCGATCTGGCAGCGAATTAACGTCCCTGTGGTTAGAGTTAGGATTATGGTTAGGGGTTTAAATGAATAACAGAAGGATGTGTGTTCAAAACAGTCTTAAAAAATAATTTAGAGATGCAAAAACAAGGGGTAAGGGTTAATGAATCCTAATCACTTGGATGAGTTATTTGGATGGCATCGAAGAACATGCCCCACTGTTCATTTCAACCTGTATTAGTATTAGGATTCTTAAACTTTACCATTTATTACTACATCTCTGAATTCTTATTTACAGCCATATCGACGTGCACGACTTTACTGTGCTGCCGGATCGATAGACATTTAGGAGAAATCGGATACACGTCCCACTGTGCATCTTTTCAATAAATAAATATTAGACAAATATATAGGTATGTTTTCAGGCCCTCGTAAGAAATAAAGAAGTAGAACACTAGACAACAGAAAAACCACAGACATGAGTGGCTTACCCAGGACTCGAACCCAGGACATTCCGTGTGACAACCCCGCCTAGCTAAGCAAGCGAATCACACTATCCTCCCTGCCATCACCAAAAAATTGTCGCACGGAAGGTCCTGGGTTCGAGTCCTGGGTAGGCTAAGCCACTCACGTCTGTTGTTTTTCTGTTGTCTAGTGTTCTACTTCTTTATTTCTTACGAGTGCCTGAAAACATACCTTTATATTTGTCTAATATTTATTTACTGTTTACAGGCCTCGGGTTTCCCTTCCTTATAAATGCATCATTTCAACTAGGCTCTTAACTGCGTGAAATCAGTTCATTTGATCTAGACTTACAACAACACCCTTTCACAATGCTACGAATAGGCTAGTTCCAACCACTCATTCAATACCGTGATATCGCAACTCCATTCATCGCCCGTCTACTATAAACATTTTATCTCAAACATGTGATACGTTATAAAGTTTCGTGTTACTTTAACATAAAAATAGTATTTATTTAGTCTTCTCGGCTGCTGTCGCGAAAAAAAAAAAACAATAAAAACATCAACAAATTCCCAAGCAAAAGATAAAGGTGTTCTCAGTTCTTGTGACTCTTCAAAATAAAAAATAAACAAAAATACTAGTAACGTGTCTATATATAGAATCATCGTGTAAATAACGTCGAATGGAACCACGCATTGTTGGGGGGAGGGTATGAAATAGTGGAAAAGGCGGTCCTATAATGGATACTACCTTTAGGAAGAAAGTGAAACAAGATAATCAGAAAGCCAATGCGACTTACCAATTGTCAATATTACTCAAATATCTGAATATCAATATGAACACTAAATGACAGCTGATAAATATAATATTCTAACCATCTCTTTGTTATCAGTGTCAAACGTGGTTCCTGAACAAAGCACAGAAGAGGAACATCCCATCCTAAGAGATGAGATGTTTACGAAAAGCCATTAATGTTACCAGGAGAGACAGGATGAAAAATTATGCCATCAGAAACATTATAGGAACTACATCCTGCATCAAGTATATAGAGTGACAGAAAATTAAGTGGTTTGGCCATCTCATGAGAATGTAGCCCGGTAAATTACCACTACCCGCCTACAACTGTAGAAGATTTGGTATCAAGGCAAGGGGAAGACAGAGGCAGATAGATAGACAATATCACACAACAACACGAGACTCACAGCAGCCACCGCGACACATTTGGTCACAGAATGCAAATTTCAGCTCCCCACTCCGCTTCAGGACAATAGTGGAAGGAAAAGGTAACTGAGTCTCCCTCACTTGTGACTACATGTTATCATTTTAAACGTTTAACAAAAATACACTGCTCAGGCACTCCGCACATCTCCATGGAAACAAAGCGACAGCTGACAAATGTAGCGCACGTGTATATACAATATATGTACTTATTTTTTTTTTTTTAGTGCTTTCGGTAACAGTAATAAAATTAGATCCATAAAACCTGTTTTATTAAGTAATAACTGAATATCCTGTAAAATTCACCTTTGAATAAAAATATTGTTTGATACATTTTAACAGCTGATTAAAAGCTGGTCATTGCTAGATCTGTTTTTTTTTTTTTTTAAAGGACTATCTGACATTGTTGTCTGAAGAAATAGATTGATTTAATCGGCATATTGTCTCCAATAGTTGACGCTCAATGACAGTGCATCAAGGTCAAGTCAATTGTCATATCACCAATTATCATCCGCTTTCCCTTTCTTTTTCTTTTATTTTTGAAATATAAAACACAATCTAAATTCAGAGTTCATTATAACCTTTACTTTAGTGGCGTTATTTCCATTACTTAAAATATTATCTTACATCGGCTGGGTCAAAATGCTGTTCAAAACTTGAGAGATTATAATTTACCAAGAAAGGGATACTGCATGCATAGTTTCAGTTCTCTTTACGGTGAGTGGCGTATAGAGATTTTGACCGTCAAAACTTTGAAATGCGACTAACTTATAAAGCTCAAGTGGTTAAAAATAAAGTTCTGCTTCCTTTGTTCACCTGACCAAACCTCGCGGAATATAAGGACATCTTCTTCGTTCGCCCTCAGACTTCTACATTAATGACTCCTAGTAGTCTGCTCAATGTTCCTAACATCTCCAAACAGTTTTTCGTGGAGAGAAGTGGGTTGTTGTCTGTCACGTAGGTCTTTATATCATTAAATTGCCTACATCTTCTTCCTATTCTCTCACCCGCATCCTTTATTTTATTATCTTTCCTTACTTGTTTTTTCCTGTATTTTTCGCATCACTCGTTTGCGAAAAATATTTTCTTCAGTATTCTCAAACTTTACCTTGTGTTTTTCTCATACTGGGATACGTAATTCTATTACGTAGATGTTAGAGGACGAAACTGTGAATGTGCTTCATACTTAGAAATAGGGCCGACTTATCGTCTGCAAATTTCACCTGTCAAAGGCGTTTTCCCAGGCTGAATTTCTCGGCGAAGTGTAAAATCGCTACCTGACACGGCACTCACTGTTGGTCATTCTAAACGTAGGTGCTAAAACTGCCAACACGCTTTCGCCCAGTGCAGACGGTTGTCTGAGATTTGCAACTGACACGCGCTTTTCCCGGTCAGTTTGTTAACGAAGGTGCGAAATCGCACCGGTGACAGTTACGACATGCTTCTAAGTGAAACGTAGGTGTTATGAGAAGGGGAGAGATCAGGGTTGGGGAAATAGTTCATCCTTTGTCTGTTTCAGATATTAAACCTAGTTTGAAACTTTATTTTCATTCTTTCTCAAAATATCACAGTAGACAGGTGGTTCGCGAAGAGTAGAGCTGTATAAGCGAAGTTTCTTAGTTTGTTGCGACAATTTGTCGAACTTCTAGACTTCCATAAATATAAGAGTATAATTCTTAATTGTGCGATATCCTGTAGTGCTGTGTTTGAGGTAAATATATTATTATCTAGTATTTTGTGAAGTGATTAAGTGTTAAATTGCCGATTTTATTTCACTAGTTAGATTTTGTGCAGAGTGCTAAATTTATCTAGTCTTTATTTTTCTAGTGACGCATACAGTGTAAAGCAGAATAAATTATATATTTAGCTTACTAAACAAGTAGCTATAAGGAATTTAATTTAACTGCTAAATACTCAGTCGAGAATATTTTATATCAAACTTATAAAATGCTAGATGCGACATCAGTGAATAGTGACGGAATACGCACCATGTTCCTAATTCCTGATGATCGATTTTATATAACTTATTTCACCGGAAGTTTAAATAATAAGTCAAGCGGTAGGCTTGCTGTTTTAAATGTAAGTTATATTGAGTAAATATATGTAAATTATTTGATATGTGTTCTTTCCATTTTTATATAGTGACGCGGTGGTACCCAACTTGCCAGCGTTTAATAAGAGTTTCATATTTGTGAAGAAATAGACAGTCCTTATTTTGAACCACGTGGGTTTCTCAAGTAACACTGGTCTGTCAGTGCAAATGCCAACAGAGTTAGACAGAAATACTAAATCCCACTAACGGGTTTCAAAGACTGTAATGATCAATACGGGGCCTTTGCGCCAGATCTTAAATTCTTTCATAAACTCTACGTAAATTTTCTGCCTGGCGGCGTGAATATTACAAGAAATAACATTAACATTGTCCGACTAGATTATTTTGTGGACCAGTCTGTGGTGTGACCTAAGTAAATCCTATCCTGAAAATAGACACCGATCTGACATTTCTTAAATTCTAGAAACCAAAGCTAATGACATTGTGCACTGCTAACTGTCGTGCCTGGACAAAATTTATGTGACTTAATCAGACATTCCAAAAATTAGAACACCCAAGGAAATCGTTCCCTGAGACAGAGAGTTCAGTACGTCTTTTGGAACTGGGGATTTCTTGGTCGATGACTGCATTTTCGGGTCTGTGTGAAGGTCCTAGAATTATTATGTTCCACAGTTCCCAGAGGCAACGAGCAAAGTTGTGAGTATATATGTGAGAGCATAGCCATGGCTGAATGAATGAGGGTACACAGGTCTGAGTGTTATTTTACCGGTGTATTATTGTCACCCATTTGCTATCCTAAATTTTTAAATCTGCAGAATTTGTTACAAATGCTAGAGTTTCTTTTTTTTTTCTTAGGCTAAATCAGATTATCCAACTCTGTTCATACATTTACGAGAAAGAAAGAAACCTCTTAGACTCAACCCTATGTATCTATAACTCTTTGGGCCATCATCTGTTCTCTTAACGGGGCTGTGGGCTAAACCTAGAGTAAGATTCTAATGGGCTATCATCCTTGTAGCATTTTTTTCTTAAATTTTATGACTATTTGTATGTTTCTCCTTGATGTATTTCTTTGGTGTTGTGAGAAGATTTTTATTTGATGATATTAATAAAAATCTCTCTTGAACTAATCAGTGCGTTGGTCAGCTCGTTCTAAAATATATATATATATATATATATATATATATATATATATATATATATATATATATATATATATATATATATATATATATATATATATATATATATATATCCATTGTTATAGATTTCCCACGTCTGTGTGTTTAACTGTCGCCACGTGTATGTGCGTGCCTGTGATTAGATAGAAATATATGTAATATATATATATATATATATATATATATATATATATATATATATATATATATATATATATATATATTACATATATATATATCTGTGTTTAGACTGTCTGACTACTTTAGATCTGTCGTAGAAGATAGGTGAGAGAGAGAGAAGATTTTCCGCTCTCAGAGACAGCATCTATCACTATTCTACCACCTCACTCGTGGAAGTCTATGTTTTATTTCCATCTCTCACTGTGACTATCACTCATTCCAACCTATTCAGAAGGGACCAACCCAAATCTTAATTCCCCTATCGAAAAATCTACGACATTGTCATATGCTACTCCTATCATTGCTGTAGGTTGGGCAGGACTGCAGCAGATGTTCGGCTGTCATGGGGTTGGTGCCACAGGAGCAGAGATCTGTTGGACCAATCCTGTACTTGTGATATAGATGGTACCTCAACCTATTGTGACCAGTACGTAAGCGGACACTGATGACCTGGTCTCGTCTAGATAGCAGGTGATAGAATTAGAATGACAAGATTCACTTATGTGGAACTCGTGGAAAGAACCAAATAATATTGGAGTATGATAAGAGGAGAAAACGCTGGCGTTGGATATGACACACATTGAGAAAAACTATAAAATAGCATTACAAGGCGGTCTCTGTGCTGGAACATCCTTCATCCAGGGTTTGGTTTTAATGACTACCTTCATTGCACATGGCAAATCCATCAGTGCTCCGATCTTCTCCTTTAGATCACACAAGGAGTAAATATCATATCATGTTTTGTATTCGATCACTTCCTGATATATATTGTTTACACACGGTATCCCGTGGTTGCAGGAAGTGACGTCTTGACTCCTGCTTTGAATTGACAGCAGACGTCAGTTTTGATTTGGGACAAGCTAGCGTCTCTAACCGGGAGTCTGCTTGTGTCGTTTGACCAGTATGCATGGAATGTGTCCAGTAGGACCTGCTTTTAAAATGTGTTAATTGCCTTTGGGCATCTTTATATTTCACCTGCAAGATCGATTACTATCACTGCCTTATGCTTTCATTAACAGTATAATGTCAGATTAGTCTTAGCAGTGTGTATGGAATTCTTGGGCACGTAAGTTGACTGTTCCATTAAAACTGAGAGTATCAGAATCAAGGACAGTAGAGACATGTGCTAGTAAAAGCTACGATGTCATACCATACTCAATGTGGAGTACTGTGTTATTAAATGTAATGAACTGTGCCAAGAAGTTAGGCCTTGTTACTGAGTACCTGAGGTGCGGGCTGTAATATAATACATTAATAATACGAACCACACATTGTAATAATATGCGAATCTTCACATGTACGACATCCTGTAAATAAACATGGCTACAAACTGAACATGCTTTTACTGAGTGCCTTCTGAAACATGTGTGTGCTTGTGTAGATGACGAGGTAATGCTTATATACATACATCATAACATTACATGGTGGCAGCGGCCGATACCGGACTGACGCAAAACAGCTACACGATAACACGTGAGTACAGTTTGTTCGGCTAATTTTCGTCATCGAGGTCAACCATGGAGTCTAAACACTACCGCAGCGCACCGCAAATGCGATTTGCCGGTCGAAATGATAAGAGTGAAGCTTTCTTGTTATGGCGCCAACGCATAGATCTATATTCCAAGACCACTGGTCTGGAAGGACAAACCTTAACTCTATATATCCTAGAAGCATTGGACGATGAAGGTTTGAAAATTTACAACAGTTTTGCTACCGCCATGCCTGTTGAGTCAGCGACCGACCCCGTAGCCATATTGGACGAATTTGAAAAACGTCTGATCATAAAGCACACAAACTTTAGAGCGGCAAGATTAGAACTCCACCACCTGCGACAGAAACCTGATGAAAGTTTAGATGATTTCTTCACTCGCATCAAGGAGAAAACAAGTGTATGTAAATTTAACAAAGAAGAAGAAAAAGAGCGAATTATTGAACAGATCCTTCTCAGCACACCAATGCCAAAGTTCCAGAAATGGATACTGAGCCAGAGTGATACACTAACTTTACAACAACTTCTGGATGAAGGCAGGAAACACGAGGCACAAGCACTAAACATTAAACAAATTCAGCAAGGTACAGTAACAGCCCAGGTGGATGCAGTAAAAAGCTATGAACACAACAAAGCAACTGGTACTAAGCAACAAGGAAAACACAACACAAGCAGAGGTGCTATGTGTAAATGTTGTGGCCTAAACCACATACAAAACCACTGTCCAGCTAAAGACTCTACATGTCATTACTGCAGAAAGAGGGGCCACTGGATAAAATTATGTTTCAAGAGGAAACAAGACAGTGCTCAACACAAACTTCACAGCAGAAAGTCGTCAAAACAAACACACTCTATGATGACTGAGGACTTGACTCCAGTGAAGAAAGTGATCCTTCCACTTTTGATACTGTGAAGATACTAACTTTCAGTAATGAACCAAAGAGAACGCAGGCTTTCTGCAAGGTACAATTCCGAATACCAGGAATTAAAAGGCACAAACAAAGAAATATTCGGTTCAAGATAGACACAGGTGCCCAAGGTAACACTCTACCCTTAAGAATATTCAGACAGATCATGCCTGACAAAGTGGATGAGCAAGGATTTCCCACAAGGGATGTAAAACGTAGGAGTGGCAGGACAAAGCTAAGAGCTTACAATGGAACAAGTATAGACTGTTTCGGAGCAGTAACACTTGAATGTTCATACAGAGACTCTGAATGGACATCGTCAACATTTTACTTGGTAGATGTTGAAGAACCTGCAATTTTGGGTTTACCAATGTGCGAAAAGCTGAGTGTGGTAACTATTAATAACATTAAAGAGGATATAGGTCTTGTAGATGCTCTCAGCAGACTACCAAACCCCAACAAGACAGCAGATCTTACCCCAAACATCAAAGTTGATTTTGTCAAGTTTAGCGATAATCGGCTTGAACACATCAGAGAAGACACAATGAGAGATCCTATCCTTAACTCTCTCAAAGAACTGATATACCATGGATGGCCAAGCTCTATCAGGGAAGTTCCAACACACATCCGTCCATACTACTCGATGAGGGACGAGTTAAGCATCGAAGATGGTCTGATCCTTAAAGGAGATCGCATTGTTGTACCAGAAACACAACGCGATATCATCCTTAAACAGCTCCATAATAGTCACCTTGGTATTGTGAAGACACAACTGAGAGCAAAGAAAGATGTTTACTGGCCACAGATAAACAAGGACATAGAAACACTATGTAAAAACTGTTCAATTTGCCAAGAACATGCAAATAGGCAGTGCAGAGAACCTCTCATACCATCAGACATACCATTGAGCCCTTGGAGCATTATAGGAACTGATATTTTCTCAATCGACAATAATGACTATCTTATTATTGCTGATTACTACAGCAAATTTCCCATCATTGAGAAACTTCCACAACCCTCACCATCAGCTGTTATTGCAGACATTACAAAGAAGTATTGCAGCATGTTTGGCATCCCAGATGAAATTAGATCAGACAACGGTCCACATTTCTCAGGTCAAGCATACAGAAACTTCACTAAGGACTGGAAGATCAAACACACAACATCATCACCTAGATACCCTAAATCTAATGGTTTCATTGAGAGACAGATACAAACTATCAAGTCAATCATGAAGAAAACAAGAACAGAGGATGTACACCTAGCACTCTTGAGATGGAGAACAACACCGGTAGACAGTAAGATCGACAGTCCAGCAGAACTTATGTTTGATAGAAGAATTAAAGACCTCCTACCATCTAAGGTCCACTTCCGTCCACAACATAGAGACAGCACATATGATCAACTTCAGCATCGTCAGCAAGTTCAGAAATCCAACTATGACAAATGTGCTAAAGACTTACCACCATTATATCCTGGTCAGCATGTGACTACCTACAACCACAACAATGACACATGGTCAAAAGCAACAATCATTTCCAGAAACCCTGAACCCAGGAGCTATACTTTAAGACCAGACAGCAGCAGCAACCTTCTGAGGCGAAACAGAGTGGACATAAGAGAAATCCCACAGAATACAACAGAGAAGAGAATTCCCACGCTTACAACAGGCAATGCAGTAACTCCAGACCTTGGTACCCCACAAAACCAACAAGCGCCAAGGCCGAAATCACAACCAACTCAAGCTAAACCAGGGACTTCCGCAGAACCACCAGCACTTTACACCACTCGTTCTGGCCGTACAGTGACACCTCCCAGCCGATACAGACAGTGACATATATATACTCACACTGAGCATTACACATACTTATCCTTTCTCACATGAAACATTTCGTTGGAAATGTTTGCACACATTTTTTTTTCAAAAAAGGGGGGATGTAATATAATACATTAATAATACGAACCACACATTGTAATAATATGCGAATCTTCACATGTACGACATCCTGTAAATAAACATGGCTACAAACTGAACATGCTTTTACTGAGTGCCTTCTGAAACATGTGTGTGCTTGTGTAGATGACGAGGTAATGCTTATATACATACATCATAACATTACACGGGCCAGGGAGATTGTGTGTGACTGGCCAAATTTAAATATATATATTATAATTCCTGAAATGGAATCTACAAGGAGAACCCTGGAGGGTATTCAGCAGGCCGCTGTAATAAGGAGTGTCAAGCCTGAAGTCTAATGCACTCTTACCACCGGACGTCGGGAGGACGGTGCCTGAAATAAATAACATTTCTTAAAATTACCCGTACCAGTTTCTGGGGGCCAAGCCATTGGATGCCTTACAAGCCTAAGAGCGCCTAACGAATCGAGGACTATTTTTTCAAAATGGCGGCACGCATCGTCTGCCAAACTGTTTTATGAATGGAAGGGATTTCCATCAATATGAATGTGCCTCAAGTTGTCACTAAGTTATAAAAGTGACCCATTGTTACACAGAAGTCATAGGAACTGACTATCTTCATCCCAGAATCAAGGATTCTATCAAAAATCATGGACCAGATCGATGTCCTTCGATGTCAGCATGAAGCAATTCTAAGCCTAACCAAATACTAGGCTACAATCATCACTACATCCCTTGCTTGTCGAAGTCTCAAGAGGGATTGTTTTCTTGGCAACAGATAAGTCTGTTTATTGTTACATACAGCTTGGCTATGAATACAATCTGTTTGCCTGCTATCTGACTTCACCATATGTGTTTTCATTACGTGTTTTTGGTTTTGTAACTAGCGGGCTGGATGGAGGGACTTGGTTTGTGATCATTCAATACCGCGAAAGCTAGGTCGAATGAGCAAATCAAGCGTTCTATAGGGCAGTATCTGTGTGATTCAGATAGAGGACCCAGCATACTCTGCTGGTTGTTAAAAGTTTGCCTCTATTGAATTTAACAGATCCATTTTTGTTAGCGGTGTAGTCATGTTTATCCATTGTTTGTTCTCATAAGTACTGTCATTGTTATATTTTATTTAGTTCGTTGCATTATTGTTTGTAATATTGTCTAGTCTCATCTTACTATCATTTATTTCATAGATGTCATAATTGTTGTGATATGCGTCTTGTCTTGTCTATTTGTACTAGAGCTTTAGTTTAAATTAATTCATAT
Organism: Oreohelix idahoensis; assembly: GCA_024509875.1. Taxonomy (NCBI): domain Eukaryota; kingdom Metazoa; phylum Mollusca; class Gastropoda; order Stylommatophora; family Oreohelicidae; genus Oreohelix; species Oreohelix idahoensis. The sequence goes on from JAMPIV010000371.1 coordinate 796,460, forward strand.
ATATTTTTTAGTTATTCCTTTGTTTTCCATTTGTATTTCCTTTAGTTGCTCGAACCCTGTCTTGCTGTTCTTACTTGTTGTGGTTCTATTTTTTTCATTACTCCATATAGTTTATCTGAATACATCTACTATTGCAATTATTAATTGATCTGAGATTGGTGAATGAAGTATTGAATATATAACTGACATATTCATATATATAAAAGTTAAAATATTGTGTATTATTGATAAACACAAGAATAAGCAACCATGACTTCATTAAAAGATTTATTGAAGATTGGGAAGGAACTTAATTTGGAAGGTTCAGCTTTGCAAGCTTATATTGATAAAGAAGTAAACAGACAAGAAGAACTTCGCAAAGAAGAATTGGCTGAAAAAAGGAGACAAGAAAAGCTCCGTAAAGAGGAATTGGAGGAGAAAGGAGATCAGAAGAGGTGGCTCTTGAAAGAGAAAAATTAGCCTATGCCAGATCTCAAGAAGAGAGTAAATCTCAACAAGCTATAAGATTAGCTGAGATTGAACTGGAAAAATTAAAATTACAACAACCACTGTTGCATCCTGGGGTAGGTGAAGATAAAAATAAAGATCATACTACTGCCATAAGGATTAATTTGCCAAAATTTAATGCATCCATAGATGACATTTCATGCTTCCTAAATAGATTCGAAACTTATTGTGAAGAATATAAGATTGACAAATCTACATGGACATGTAGACTTATGAATTTATTGGTTGGTGAACAATTAACTGTAGTCTCCACTTTGGATGACCAGACTAGAAAGGATTATGAAGCTGTTAAGGTGATTTTATTGCAGAGGTATCAATTAGATGATGAGGGCTATCGTCAGAAATTTCGGTCTTTGTACCCTGATTCTGGAAAAGATTTCACTGAATTCATTTCAGCTATTAAACTGAATTTTTCTAGATGGATTGAACTATCCAAAACTGAAAAAACTTTTGAGGGTTTGTCAGATTTGATTCTAAGAGACAAGGTTTTGTCATCTATAAGTTCTGATTTTCTTGCGTTCCTGCAGGAAAGAAAACCAGAGAACCTAACTAAATTACAAACCCTAGGACGTCAATATCAAGTTGCACATCCTAATAGAGTATTGAGCAAAAACAATGTAAGGGACTCATTACCAGCTGCATCGGCCAGGTCATTCCAAGACAATGCACCTAGGTATAGATCAAACAGCATAGATAGGAATCAAAGATTTAAACCATCACATAATTACAGTCAAAATAGAGGTAGATACAATTTTAATAAATACCAACCTCAAAGACATTGGAATTCATATCAGGAGGATAACTTTTATCCACAAACCCCATTTAAGTCCAATAACTGGCAAAATAAAGGAGAATATAACTCAAAATCAAATAGAGGGCAGAAATCATTTTATAGAGGAAATGATCAAAATGCAAATAAAAGATCTTATCATAACAATACTTCCAGACAATCAAGAAACACTGAAAGTACCAATGCCATTGTTCATGATAATAATCAGAACCATAATGATATTGTAGCACATGCAAATTCATGCAGTGTAGACTTAGCAAATAGTGATAACTGCACTAATTGCAATTCTTTATTTCAGCCTCAAGGAGTGCCAAGATTATTATGCGGACAGCCTCTCCCAGTCATGTCATCTTTTGAAAGTACTGGTTCATTGATCTTGAACAGAGGTTTTGTCAATAATAAGTTAGCATTTTTACTCAGAGACACGGGTGCAACCACCATTGGTGTGCGCAAGGCCTTGGTTGATAAGGTGGATTATACAGGAAAACAAGTGAAATGCATAACTTTTGGAGGAACTGTGGAATATTACCCCACAGCAGAGGTGTTTTTGGACACACCTTATTTTACAGGAAGGACACTGGTATGCCTCTTGGACAATCCAATTGCTGGAATTATTATGGGAAACATACCTAAATTGCATGAATGTACACAGGAAGATATTGAAATATGGGAAAGACAACATTTATTATGTTCAAATGCTGTGACTACCAGAGCTCAGTCTCGCATGGACAATGATCATCACAAACCAGTCATTGATGGGTTACCTGAAGATATAACTGAAGATATCACTTCAGAAGATGAAGAAGAAAAGGAAAATAATAATGATGATATAATTCATTATCAACAGGAAAATAATGATGATATTAAGGTAATGAATGATGTGAATACTGATGATGACAATTTATTTCAGATGGAGCTCATTGATAAGGAAACCTTTATACAAAGACAGAAAAATGATACTTCCTTAAAAAAATATTTTCATATTGCTCATTTGAATGATGTAATGATAGATGACTGTGCAAAACACTGGTATACTATCAAAAATGGGATTTTAGAAAGAAACTATCAATTTGCTAATTCCTTAAAGAAACAGATTATGGTACCAGCTTGTTTTCGACCATTCATTTTACGACATGCACATGACATTGAATGTGCAGGACATTTAGGTGTTGCTAGAACAAAACAAAGAGTTTTGTCTTTTTTTTTTGGCCCGGAATTACGAAAGACGTCAAATTATTTTGTCGTACATGTACCATCTGCCAAAGTGTAGCAACCAGAAAACCAAAACATGATGCGCCCATTCAAGCATCTGATATTTCCTTGCGTCCCTTCGCAAAGATGGCCATTGACATTATTGGCCCTTTAAAGGTGACATCAGCCAGAGGTCATCAATATGTGTTGACCTGCATAGATATGTGCACACGCTGGCCAGAAGCTATTCCTTTAAAAACCATCACCACAGTAGATATTGCTGATGCATTATTCTTGATTTTTAGTAGAATAGGCTTTCCTGAAAACATCCTGTCTGATAGAGGAACTCAGTTAGTTTCAGATGCTATGAAACAGGTTATGGATATGTTTGGGATTCAAAGATCCCTTAGTTCAATATACCACCCTCAGTCTAATGGGAAAATAGAAGTCCTCAACAGATCCTTAAAACAAATGCTACATAAGGTTACAATTAAATATCCTCAAAATTGGGACAGAGTCCTGCCAGCTATTTTATTTGCGTATCGTGAGATAAAAAATGAACATACAGGCTTTAGTCCATTTGAATTGGTTTTTGGCGCCAGAAAACGAGGCCCAATGTCTATATTAAAACAACTTTTAATTGGTGCTGAGATGAACAAGGAGGTTCAGACCTCATATCAGTATGTGGTCAATTTGAGGAAAAAAATAATAGACGCATGCCAAATAGCAGTAGGTTCATCTGAAAAGGCAAAGCTTAGGGCGAGGTTATTTATTAACCAAAACCGCAAATTACGCCAACTTTGGCCTGGTGATGAAGCTTACGTATTATTACCCAAAAGAGATAACAAATTATTAGTCTCATGGAGAGGACCTTACAGGATTGTGGAGAAACTGTCTGATGTTGATTATATTGTCTCAGTAGAGGGAAAAGAGAAAACTTTTCATATCAATATGTTACAGCAGTTTCATACACGTCCACCATATCTAAGACCAGTCTTTGAGGCTCTTGATCAATCTGTCTGTCGTCAGTCTTCTTTGGCTGTCATACAGGAAGAAGGGTCTAATTTGACTGATGGTAATGACTCACTATTGGTATTACCTAGTCTTCACTACTTGTCTACTGAAAGTTGGAAAGATGTTGATATATCGCCAACTCTATCTTCTTTCCAGAAAGAACAGGTTACTTCTATCTTACGTTCTTTTACTGATGTCCTTACTGATGTCCCAGGACACACTGATATCATCGAACATGATATTATTCTGACAGACTTTCAACCTATTAAGTTGAAACCTTACCCTATTCCTATACATTTACAATGTCAGGTTAAAGAGGAACTAGAACAGATGGTGAAATTAAATGTCATTTCTCCATCTCATTCCCCTTACAGTTTTCAGATGGTTTTGATCCGGAAAAAAGACAAATCTATACGTATATGCATAGATTTTAGACGTCTAAATTCGGTCACCATCCACGACACGGAACCATTGCCCGTGTTGGAGTCTTTATTAGATAGACTAGCTACAGCTACATTTTTCTCTAAATTTGATCTATCTAAAGGCTATTTCCAAGTGCCATTAACGGAACGATCCAAGCCTTATACTGCATTTGCTACTCCATTAGGACTCTTTCAATTCAATTATATGTCTTTTGGTTTAGTTAACGCACCTGCGACCTTCGTTCGCATGATGAGACGACTCTTCTCTGACAGAGACGACCTTATTACTTACATTGACGACATTTGTCTGTTTCATCAATCATGGGATGAACATTTGGAGGGTATTCAATCCTTACTTACCACTCTACGTCGTCATAATTTATCTGCACGTCCATCTAAGACTAAGATTGGATTTCAGGAGATTTCATTTTTAGGTTATAAAGTAGGAGGAGGTTTTTTGAAAACAGAGGATACTACTATCTCTAGGATTCTAAACCTTGATATACCTAAGACCAAAAAACAGGTTAGAAGTATTCTGGGGCTCCTAAACTTTTATCGCAAGTTTATCCCTAATTTTGCAGAGTATACGTCCGTGTTGTCATCACTGGTGAAGAAAGAGTCACCAAATAGGTTTGTTTTTAGCCAAGACGGTCATGTGGCTTTAAATAGATTAAAATGTCTGTTTTCCAAGTTACCTATATTGAGATTGCCTGACCCTTCTAAACATTTTATTCTTAGAGTCGACGCTTCAAAAACGTCCATTGGAGGTTCGCTGTTACAAGAATGGAAGGGCTGTTTACATCCAACACTTTATGTTAGCAGGAAGCTAACGCCGACGGAGCAACGTTACCCGGTCATTGAGAGAGAGCTACTGGCTCTTGTGTTCTGCTTCTCTAAACTGCAACGCTACCTGCTTGGTGCAAGTTTCACACTCGAGACAGACCAAAGAGCACTTTCTTACCTGAAAACAGCGAGATTCAAGAATGCTAAAGCAGCGCGTGCCTCACTGGCTCTTCAACCTTATAATTACCAGATTAAACCCATCGCAGGAAAGGTGAACGTGATGGCCGATGTTCTATCCAGATGCGTGAAGCATCCGCTATCGCCAGTTGTCTCCGCAAATGCTGCTTCAATCCAACTTTGATGCTCAATGATAACACTACTTCCTTTGGGACAAGTCAGGAACTATTTCGCAAAAAGGTGGCATCATGAACTAAGGCACATGCCTTCTTTTAACTCATATAGTGCATACTTCAGATATTACAGCCACATTGCTTCGTCATGCACTTATACCGGTTGAAAAACTAGAGACACTATGCCAAGCAACATGATGATGATGAATTACTGTCCATCCAAAATCAAGATATATATTCAAGCGTTCGTCATATGATGTCTAATGCAATTGCTCAAGAACAATACTTCGCTACTTCATACATGTTGTACAATGACTTTTGGCGGTATGACAATCCAAGTCGGTACAATTCAGATACTTTGTTGCAATTTCCAAAATGTTTTGCAATAATTAACTGTCTCAAACGTTGATTAAAAAGGGAAGTAACTAAAATTACTGACTACAAAGTTCAAAAAGGTACATAACAAAGAAATTATATTTCATCATATACTAAAAAAATTCACAAGTACAGAATGAACAATAGTATCTGTGCTGTATATGCTATTGCATGGAAGACAAACATCGACAACCGACATAGATGGAAAATGGATTTTCTTCAATGAACTATTTCTTTCCGGCGTATATACTTAACGGGAAATCAATAACACTGATGTGCGAACTAGTGACTCACTGAAACTTTAATTCTTTTAAATACCTCTACAGGAAGAACTGTGTATGGTCTAACATGACCAGTTTTAATAACACTTGTGATATTCCATTGGTTCATTAGTGTATCATTATATGAATTGAATTACAGTGGTGCTTCCACTTAGTATAACCTATATCCTTCATATGTGTAGATATTAAGTAATATATCTTCATATGACATCTCATTAACATTGTCATTCACCACATGACATTGCATACATACAAATATTAATAACTATTTTGACATATTGTCACAGTCACCACTTATATTTTAACTTGTCTGCCTCATTTGTTCTATTCTGTCTTTGATTGCTTATTATGCATTTCATTTGATAGATAGGTAGACTTACATACTGACACGACTTAGGGCGTTTGTTGACATGGTATGCTGTGTGAGTGCCATGACTGACATATTGACTTTTCTTCACTGCCTTCTAATTAATGTAGTTACCTCACATTTGTGTCAAAAGAGCGTCTGCTAACGATAATGGGTTTAGTTATGTTATTACTAAATACCACACCTTGTGTGTTAAATTGTCGATTATGGAGCACGCCTCTAGGTGCTATCATAATGATGACAGTTGAGTATTTGGATATTGTCATATGGTTTCTCCAGTGACCTTGTAAGATTGTACTATGAAAATAATGAGAAGTTCCTTTTCATTATTTTAATCCGGGGGGGGGGGGGGGGAGTAAATGATATGAGTAAATATCATATCATGTTTTGTATTCGATCACTTCCTGATATATATTGTTTACACACGGTATCCCGTGGTTGCAGGAAGTGACGTCTTGACTCCTGCTTTGAATTGACAGCAGACGTCAGTTTTGATTTGGGACAAGCTAGCGTTGTAATGTTATGATGTATGTATATAAGCATTACCTCGTCATCTACACAAGCACACACATGTTTCAGAAGGCACTCAGTAAAAGCATGTTCAGTTTGTAGCCATGTTTATTTAGAGGATGTCGTACATGTCAAGATTCGCATTATATTACAATGTGTGGTTTCGTATTTATGTATTATATTACATCCCCCCTTTTTTGAAAAAAAAATGTGTGCAAACATTTCCAACGAAATGTTTCATGTGATAAAGGATAAGTATGTGTAATGCTCAGTGTGAGTATATATGTCACTGTCTGTATCGGCTGGGAGGTGTCACTGTACGGCCAGAACGAGTGGTGTAAAGTGCTGGTGGTTCTGCGGAAGTCCCTGGTTTAGCTTGAGTTGGTTGTGATTTCGGCCTTGGCGCTTGTTGGTTTTGTGGGGCACCAAGGTCTGGAGTTACTGCATTGTCTGTTGAAAGCATGGGAATTCTCTGTTCTGTTGTATTCTGTGGGATTTCTCTTATGTCCACTCTGTTTCGCCTCAGGAGGTTGCTGCTGCTGTCTGGTCTTAAAGTATAGCTCCTGGGTTCAGGGTTTCTGGAAATGATTGTTGCTTTTGACCATGTGTCATTGTTGTGGTTGTAGGTAGTCACATGCTGACCAGGATATAATGGTGGTAAGTCTTTAGCACATTTGTCATAGTTGGATTTCTGAACTTGCTGACGATGCTGAAGTTGATCATATGTGGTGTCTCTATGTTGTGGACGGAAGTGGACCTTAGATGGTAGGAGGTCTTTAATTCTTCTATCAAACATAAGTTCTGCTGGACTGTCGATCTTACTGTCTACCGGTGTTGTTCTCCATCTCAAGAGTGCTAGGTGTACATCCTCTGTTCTTGTTTTCTTCATGATTGACTTGATAGTTTGTATCTGTCTCTCAATGAAACCATTAGATTTAGGGTATCTAGGTGATGATGTTGTGTGTTTGATCTTCCAGTCCTTAGTGAAGTTTCTGTATGCTTGACCTGAGAAATGTGGACCGTTGTCTGATCTAATTTCATCTGGGATGCCAAACATGCTGCAATACTTCTTTGTAATGTCTGCAATAACAGCTGATGGTGAGGGTTGTGGAAGTTTCTCAATGATGGGAAATTTGCTGTAGTAATCAGCAATAATAAGATAGTCATTATTGTCGATTGAGAAAATATCAGTTCCTATAATGCTCCAAGGGCTCAATGGTATGTCTGATGGTATGAGAGGTTCTCTGCACTGCCTATTTGCATGTTCTTGGCAAATTGAACAGTTTTTACATAGTGTTTCTATGTCCTTGTTTATCTGTGGCCAGTAAACATCTTTCTTTGCTCTCAGTTGTGTCTTCACAATACCAAGGTGACTATTATGGAGCTGTTTAAGGATGATATCGCGTTGTGTTTCTGGTACAACAATGCGATCTCCTTTAAGGATCAGACCATCTTCGATGCTTAACTCGTCCCTCATCGAGTAGTATGGACGGATGTGTGTTGGAACTTCCCTGATAGAGCTTGGCCATCCATGGTATATCAGTTCTTTGAGAGAGTTAAGGATAGGATCTCTCATTGTGTCTTCTCTGATGTGTTCAAGCCGATTATCGCTAAACTTGACAAAATCAACTTTGATGTTTGGGGTAAGATCTGCTGTCTTGTTGGGGTTTGGTAGTCTGCTGAGAGCATCTGCAAGACCTATATCCTCTCCTGGGATATACTGAATATTAAAATCATAACCTTGTGTTTCCAATAACAGAGCTTGTAGTCGTGGTGGTGCTGAAGCTATTGGTTTTTTATGAATCATCTCAAGTGGCTTGTGATCTGAGAGAATTGTAAATGGGCGGTTGAAAAGAAATGTGTGGAAGCGTTTGATTCCAAAACGTACAGCTAGCATTTCTCTTTCAATGTTTGCAAGTTTCTTTTCGCCAGAACTTAATGATTTGCTTGCGTAAGCTACAGGACGAAGTTCTTTGGCATAGTGTCCTTCAGGATTTTTGTCTGGTTGCAAAAGTGCTGCTCCTAGGCCTTTCAGACTGGAATCAACCATGAGAAAAGTGGGTGCTTGCATGTCATAGTATTTCAAGCATGCATCAGATGATATGAGGGTCTTCAAGTGGTTGAATATGTGTTGGTAGTCTTCTGACCATTCATACGGAGTTTCATTCTGTAGTAGAGATCGCAAAGGTTCTGCAGCAGCTGACAAATTTGGTATGAATTGTGCTAGGAAATTGACAGCACCTAAGAATTGTTGCAGTTCCTTCTTTGTAGCTGGTGTTGGCATGTCATGAATATCTTCAACCTTTTTAGGGTCTGGTTTTACACCATTCTGGGTGTACAGCAATCCAAAAAATTGTATCTCCGTTGCCTTAATTGTACACTTTTTGCTGTTGAATGTTAGCCCATTGGCCTGTGCTACATGCATCAAGTTAATCAAGTTACGGTCGTGTTCTTGTTCTGACCTGCCGCAGACTACAATGTCATCCGCAATAGCCACTGTACCAGAACATTGCTCAACAATGTTGTCAATCTTCTGTTGAAAAATGTCTTGTGATACATTCAAACCAAATGGGAGTCTCTTGAAACAATATCTGCCGAATGGTGTTCGAAAAGTTGTAAGGAGTTGACTTTCCTCTGCTATCTCAACACTCCAGTATCCGTGTACAGCATCTAGTTTAGAAAAATATTTGGCATTGTGGAATCTGTGAGTTATCTCTTCCACTGTATGCATTTTGTGTGGACAGCGCTTTAGACTGTTGTTTAAGTGTTTTGGGTCAAGGCAAACCCGAAGAGAACCATCCTGCTTCAGAACGGTTGTGATACTACTACACCAATCAGAATGCTCTTCAACCTTTCTAATAACATCATTCTGCACCATCTTTTCTAGTTCTGTGGCAAGTTTCTGTTTAACATGTATAGGATACTTTCTAGGTGGGTCTATCTTTGGCTCAGCGTTGTCTTTTAAAAAGAATCTTGCCTTTCCTGGAAGTTTGCCTATTCTGTCGAACTGTTCTGGGAATCGCTGTTTAAGGTCATCTACTCCAGTGACGTGTAGAGTAAGATGTTCTTTTTTGTCAGCTTTAATGTTGTTAATAGTTACCACACTCAGCTTTTCGCACATTGGTAAACCCAAAATTGCAGGGCCTTCAACATCTACCAAGTAAAATGTTGACGATGTCCATTCAGAGTCTCTGTATAAACATTCAAGTGTTACTGCTCCGAAACAGTCTATACTTGTTCCATTGTAAGCTCTTAGCTTTGTCCTGCCACTCCTACTTTTTACATCCCTTGTGGGAAATCCTTGCTCATCCACCTTGTCAGGCATGATCTGTCTGAATATTCTTAAGGGTAGAGTGTTACCTTGGGCACCTGTGTCTATCTTGAACCGAATATATCTTTCTTTGTGCCTTTTAATTCCTGGTATTCGGAATTGTACCTTGCAGAAAGCCTGCGTTCTCTTTGGTTCATTACTGAAAGTTAGTATCTTCACAGTATCAAATGTGGAAGGATCACTTTCTTCACTGGAGTCAAGGTCCTCAGTCATCATAAAGTGTGTTTGTTTTGATGACTCTCTGCTGTGAAGGTTGTGTTGAGCACTGTCTTGTTTCCTCTTGAAACATAATTTTATCCAGTGGCCCCTCTTTCTGCAGTAATGACATGTAGAGTCTTTAGCTGGACAGTGGTTTTGTATGTGGTTTAGGCCACAACATTTACACATAGCACCTCTGCTTGTGTTGTGTTTTTCTTGTTGCTTCGAACCAGTTGCTTTGTTTTGTTTGGGTTTATAGCTTTTTACTGCATCCACCTGGGCTGTTACTGTACCTTGCTGAATTTGTTTAATGTTTAGTGCTTGTGCCTCGTGTTTCCTGCCTTCATCCAGAAGTTGTTGTAAAGTTAGTGTATCACTCTGGCTCAGTATCCATTTCTGGAACTCTGGCATTGGTGTGCTGAGAAGGATCTGTTCGATAATTCGCTCTTTTTCTTCTTCTTTGTTAAATTTGCATACACTTGTTTTCTCCTTGATGCGAGTGAAAAAATCATCTAGACTTTCACCAGGTTTCTGTCGCAGGTGGTGAAGTTCTAATCTTGCCGCTCTAAAGTTCGTGAGCTTTATTATCAGACGTTTTTCAAATTCGTCCAATATGGCTGCGGGGTCTGTCGCCGACTCCACAGGCATGGCGGTAGCAAAACTGTTGTAAATTTTCAAACCTTCATCGTCCAATGCTTCTAGGATATATGGAGTTAGGGTTTGTCCTTCCAGACCAGTGGTCTTGGAATATAGATCTATGCGTTGGCGCCATAACAAGAAAGCTTCACTCTTATCATCTTGACCGGCGAATCTCATTTGCGGTGCGTTGCGATAGTGTTTCGCCGCCATGGCTGACCTCGATGACGAAAATTAGCCGAATAAACTGTACTCACGTGTTATCGTGTAGCTGTTTTGCGTCAGTCCGGTATCGACCGCTGCCACCATGTAATGTTATGATGTATGTATATAAGCATTACCTCGTCATCTACACAAGCACACACATGTTTCAGAAGGCACTCAGTAAAAGCATGTTCAGTTTGTAGCCATGTTTATTTACAGGATGTCGTACATGTCAAGATTCGCATTATATTACAATGTGTGGTTTCGTATTTATGTATTATATTACAAGCGTCTCTAACCGGGAGTCTGCTTGTGTCGTTTGACCAGTATGCATGGAATGTGTCCAGTAGGACCTGCTTTTAAAATGTGTTAATTGCCTTTGGGCATCTTTATATTTCACCTGCAAGATCGATTACTATCACTGCCTTATGCTTTCATTAACAGTATAATGTCAGATTAGTCTTAGCAGTGTGTATGGAATTCTTGGGCACATAAGTTGACTGTTCCATTAAAACTGAGAGTATCAGAATCAAGGACAGTAGAGACATGTGCTAGTAAAAGCTACGATGTCATACCATACTCAATGTGGAGTACTGTGTTATTAAATGTAATGAACTGTGCCAAGAAGTTAGGCCTTGTTACCGAGTACCTGAGGTGCGGGCCAGGGAGATTGTGTGTGACTGGCCAAATTTAAATATATATATTATAATTCCTGAAATGGAATCTACAAGGAGAACCCTGGAGGGTATTCAGCAGGCCGCTGTAATAAGGAGTGTCAAGCCTGAAGTCTAATGCACTCTTACCACCGGACGTCGGGAGGACGGTGCCTGAAATAAATAACATTTCTTAAAATTACCCGTACCAGATATCAGCACAGTGCACGAACTTCGTACCACCAGCGAGAATCCCATGTGTGTATATAGGAATCACACATTCTATAAATATTTTATCCGAGAAGGGTAGGCATCCGATCTCACTAACCCAGGAGAGGGGGGGGGGGGGAGATCCTGGATCTAAAAATAAAAAAATTCCATAAAGTATATTCCCTCTACTGGGAATCGAACCTAGCACTTTTATACTTCGAGGCTAACGCCATACCTCTTAGCCACTCAGACTCACTAATCCAGGGTATGAGAAATAAAGGGAGATCAAAACACGGATGCAGATGAGAACTAGAGACAGACACGAAAGCGATAAAGACCTTGAACGGATGTCACAGGACAGGAAGGCTTGAAGTCTGTCTGATGAACACCTGGGCTCCTCAGGAAGGCTTGAAGTCTGTCTGATGAACACCTGGGCTCCTCAGGAAGGCTTGAAGTCTGTCTGATGAACACCTGGGCTCCTCAGGAAGGCTTGAAGTCTGTCTGATGAACACCTGGGCTCCTCAGGAAGGCTTGAAGTCTGTCTGATGAACACCTGGGCTCCTCAGGATGGCTTTAAGTCTGTCTGATGAACACCTGGGCTCCTCAGGAAGGCTTGAAGTCTGTCTGATGAACACCTGGGCTCCTCAGGAAGGCTTGAAGTCTGTCTGATGAACACCTGGGCTCCTCAGGAAGGCTTGAAGTCTGTCTGATGAACACCTGGGCTCCTCAGGAAGGCTTGAAGTCTGTCTGATGAACACCTGGGCTCCTCTGGAAGGCTTGAAGTCTGTCTGATGAACACCTGGGCTCCTCAGGAAGGCTTGAAGTCTGTCTGATGAACACCTGGGCTCTTCAGGAAGGCTTGAAGTCTGTCTGATGAACACCTGGGCTCTTCAGGAAGGCTTGAAGTCTGTCTGATGAACACCTGGGCTCCTTAGGAAGGCTTGAAGTCTGTCTGATGAACACCTGGGCTCCTCAGGAAAGCTTGAAGTCTATCTGATGAATACCTGGGCTCAGGAAGGCTTGAAGTCTGTTTTATGAAGATCTAGGCTCCTCGGGAAGGCGTGAAGTCTGTCTGATGAACACCTGGGCTCCTCAGGAAGGCTTGAAATCTGTCTGATGAACACCTGGGCTCCTCAGGAAAGCTTGAAGTATATCTGATGAATACCTGGGCTCAGGAAGGCTTGAAGTCTGTCTGATGAAGATCTAGGCTCCTCGGGAAGGCTTGAAGTCTGTCTGATGAAGATCTAGGCTCCTCGAGAAGGCTTGAAGTCTGTCTGATGAAGATCTAGGCTCCTCAAGAAGGCTTGGCGTCTGTCTGATGAAGACCTGGGCTCCTCAAGAAGGCTTGACGTCTGTCTGATGAAGACCTGGGCTCCTCAAGAAGGCTTGTCTGTCTGATGAAGACCTGGGCTCCTCAAGAAGGCTTGACGTCTGTCTGATGAAGACCTGGGCTCAGGAAGGCTTGAAGTCTGTCTGATTAAGACCTGGGCTCCTCAGGAAGGCTTGAAGTCTGTCTGATGAAGACCTGAACTCCTCAAGAAGCTGAAACTTTGTGATGATTATTTTCATTTTTGCTCCTTACAGAGCATAGAGCCACCACTACAACTGGCAACAAACTTGCACCAAGCATTCACATGCTCTTCCAGCAGTAGATTCTGAAGTAATTTGTTTTACATATCGTTAACTGTGGCACTGAAAAAATGATTGCTGAACATATGCTTCAAATATGCCCAACATATGTAGAACACAGAAAGTGCATATGACCGACACCAATATCATTCGTGGAAAAGCTCTACGGAGATTCAAATAGACTCAAACTGATTACTGCTTTTTTTTTAAACATTCAAGTAGACGTCTGAGAGTATACGATGAAGAAGAAAAAGACAAGGTCGCCAGCCTCATATTAATCGCTTTGTACGAAATGCCTGAGAAAGCAGTGTGTGTATGTAAAGTGTTTGGCACCCAGGGCAGACCCTAATTTTTGGCACCCCCGTAAATAAACACAGACAAAAATACATTTTGCTTGCAAGTAGATTTTCAAACGTTACATAGTCATAATATTGTCCGCTGGCACCCTTCTCCTGGCTGAGGACACCTCCTCTCCCCCAGTAGTCCTATTCTTTACTTGTCTGACCAGAGACCACCGGAGACTACATGGGAACCACATGATGATGATGACTAAATTAAGCAGCACTGTGTTACATGTTTCACACACAGGTCTCAGCATAACAACATCACACAAAATAAACAGCACATTCTGCTCTGTTCCCCTTCTCTTGTATTGTTATATCATTGAAATGATCACTGCAAGGCTGTGGAGTCGGAGTGGTGGAGTCGGTCGTTTGTTTAGTGCAGTCGGAATAGATAAATAATGTCAGCACTCCGACTCCACATTTCATGACATATGACAAGTGAAAAACTAGTCGGAGTCGGACTTCTAAAGTTTCAGGAGTCTGAATCGGATAATTAACGCAATACTGCTGAAAATTCTGGATCACTCTGACACTTGTTCATGCGTCATTCAATACTGGATAACTGTTTCTCAATTGGCTACGAGGACATGTATTTCACTGCTATATTCCTTTCTTATCAATGACCCTATATTACTAACTGCCTAAGTGAAACAATTAAAAAATTCCAGCCAGCTTTTCAGGAAAATATGAAAAAGGCCCTCATTGCACTGCGAAAGCTAAAGAATGAGCCCCATTAGTAGACCACACACGCTTTGCAATCTTTTCATGGGGCATTTTTTTTTGGGGGGGGGGGGGCTTTGTAAAAGGCAGGCATTGCATCGTGAAAGTTAAATAGAACACCCATTAAAGTAGCATGCAGGCGTTTCAATTTTTTCATGCTGCATTGGCCACGAGTTTGACAACAAAGATCCAATGAAGTTGACATGGGTTGGAAAGGAATGAAATGACCACACGAGAACTAGCGCCGTCTTCAGGAAGAGCGACAACATAATTATGTCACAACATGCTTTGGCGGGTTACTAACTCATTTAAAGATTTTAAAAAATAATTTTTTTAAACCCATTTTGCAGTCTTCATGCATCTGGTACAGTCTGTAATATAAAGGCTGTGGAGTCAGAGTCAGTTAAAAAATATCCGGACCCCGACTCCAAAGTTTATGCCATTTGACAAGTGATTAACTAGTATAGTCACAGTCGGACTTCTACAATTTCAGGAATCGGAATCGGAAAAAATTGTTTGTCTAGCTTCACAGCCCTGGTAAAATGCCGACAATAGATAATTTATTCAAGCAGAATTAGTGAAGGTAGCCCAAAAGAGAAACCAGTACAGAATAAAAGTTGCTAGATAATTTTTCAGGTCTTAATATCTATCAACGCTGATCCGATGATCGGGTTAGTAGTCAACAGAGTTGACTTCTCTTTTTTTTTTTGTTTTGGATGGTAAATGCGCTCTGATATAACCAAATAGGATGAAAGGAACTCGCCAGAAGGCAAAAACCGATCCATAAAAAAAAAAAAAAAAATACAACAAAATTACAGCAAATGAACAGCATGGACAAAGACATTTATTTCTATATTTTCTTTAAACATCAAATTCTATTCAGTCATCGACGTTCAAAATCGCCAGTTAATTCATGTGAATAATCTTAGAACTGTTGAGATTTCAATATAACAACCAACCATCATTACAGATAAAACCACAGCTTTGAAGTTTATGATTTGTATAATCAATTATGGATACACAACGTAGCGTGATTTTGAAGCTATGACGTGTATCATTATGGCGACAAGGAACCCGTTACACGCCTGATGCGTGATGCCATATGATGATGGATGGCATCCGCATGTCTGGTTTTGTGTAGTGTGTAGATGTGTTCAGTCAAAACAATGTTCATGCAACAATAACAGGGCAATCCACATAGGACGTCAGTAAACTCACGACGTATAAAGTCAATGAGTCTTGAAACAGCCGTTGACGTTTTTCTTCATTATTTATTGTGGACGCCACAGTGACAAAATGGTTACGCAAATGTGTAGGCACATCAAACAGTCATTATCACAGCAACATTCAATACAGCAATAAACGGTAGACAGCATTACAATGATGAGTCAGATGCATGTTATATTTCAAAGTGCTGTAAATGTAGTCAGGTGAAAACTCCATCCTTTTCTATAACAGCCAGGAGATAACCAGATGTATGAGATCAGTTCACTCTCCTTAGTTTGACTTCAGCAAGACAGACACGTCTGCCGAAGTATAAATAATGTCCTCAAAAATATCCTCTAGATAATAAAGGTTTTCTAAACCTAGTTCATTTAACAAAGTAGCAAGTAATGGTCCTTGGTACCTGCATCAACCGATGCAGTACAATGCAGCGACATGTGAGCTGGGAAGAACATCTCGTGACGACGACTTTCGGAGACAGGCTATGAATCGAAATCGCTCACGACCCAAAATCGATAGAGTTAATGAAAAAGTCAATTTACCTTGCTTTCATGAAATACACAGAAATATCACGCCTCCCGACATGTGGGAAAACACTAGAGGTATTATCTCGAATAAACGAAATATCCATAAGAGGACTACACATCCCTGACAGAACAAAAAAAAGCGGAGATCCCCTCTTCAACGAGGCATCTCTTTCGCCATTCCAAATCGCTCACTCCCACTAGTGGTGGGCGGAAACCGATCGACCAAACAACAAGACAAGTCATGCGCAGTCCAGCGCAAAAATGACCACAGCTCAAAAGTTAACTGCATTCGATACCAACGCGAGAAGACAAATGCTTACCGAGAAAAGTGACTATAGATTTCAAGCAGTTGTTGCCCTTGCGTTATAAAACAGATATTGAAATAAAACGATGTTGCGAGAATTTATCACGCAACATATCACCACCTCCTCCCGATAAAAAAAAAATGTGGAACATATTTTTTTTTCAATATCAAAGAGCAAGCGATAAGCGGCTCAAAACGCACGAATTATGCGCTGATAATTAATTAAATTGCCAAACAATAGGCTAATTATAGAGTGTCTGGTGAGGATATACCTCAACAGAAAAATAAATATGTCTCAAAAAATATTCACATCGGGGAGGTGTCACCAACACACATCACGTTAGCATGTAAACACAATATACGTATGCAAGTTACTATAATCATCATTAAACAGCATACTCTAATATTGTCTTTAAAAATGGATGTACAAATCTGATAGGAAAATTTAAATAGTACATTCTTTGACATGTAATGACATAAGTACATAGTAAAGTTAAACTACATGACGATCCAGGACATATGCTCTGGTATTCCGAGGGTAAGTACACAATCTAGAACTCGTAAGGTAAGTCCTCAGCTCAACAATGACATTCTGAGAAAGTACAAGCAATATAATGCTAATTAATAACTAATATGCTTCATAAGGTACAATACATTATTAATAATTGTGGCTGTTTAGTAAACTAACGGCCCTTATATTAACTACTCAGTCCTCCTCTATCATCTTAAAAAACGAACAGAAGAAGATGACAACAAAGCACGATAGTGTGTACATATAAAGTAAGTACAGATGTGCTAATCTATTGTAGAAATATAGGTGTGTTATGACTCTGTAATATATAGAAATATAGGACAGAAGTATTAGTTGGAGTCATGTGGGCATCTAGACAAAATGTCAGCCATCACATTATCCGCACCACGGATAGCTCGTACCGTGAAGTGAAAAGGTTGAAGAGCTATAGCATATCGAGTGGATCTCGAACTCTTCAAATTCTTAGTCTGAATAGCTGTAAGAGCTTTCTGATCAGTCTCTAGAATGAAATGTGCGCCCAGGAGGAATCTTTGTAGCTTTAGAATTGACCAAACCATCGCTAACAACTCACGGTCTAAAACCGAGTAGTTCCTCTCTGCCGCATTTAGTTTTCTAGAAATGTACATAACAGGATGCAGAGTATTTGCATATTCTTGCATCAGTGCTGCTCCAATCCCAGTGGATGAAGCATCACTCCGAAGAACAAAAGTCCTATCAAGAGTAGGTAATCTTAAGATGGGAGGAGAAGAAAATATATTCTTGATTTGGTCTAGTGAAGATTGGCATTCTTCAGACCAACGGACCAGATTAGGCGAACCTTTCTTCAACAATGTTGAGAGAGGTGCCATGATCGAAGATAAATTTGGAATAAATCTCCCATAAAATTGAATTAAACCTAAGAGACTCCTAACTTGTTTCTTCGTTTTAGGAACAGAGATGTTCAGTATTTTGGAAGTATTGTGGTCTTCTGTCTTCAAGAGACCATGACCAACACGATGACCCAGGAAAGAGATTTCACCAAAACCAACAAAAGCTTTAGAAGGTTTTGCTGTCAAATTATTCTCACGTAGAGTGGACAGTAAGTCATATAACCCTAAATAGTGATCTTCCCAGGTATCACTGAAGAGACAGATGTCATCTAAGTATGCGATGACATCCGAACGATGTGACAGAATTCGACGCATCATGCGAACGAAAGTGGCAGGGGCGTTCATGAGACCAAAAGGCATAACATTCCATTGAAATAGACCCCTAGGTGTAGAAAAAGCAGTAAGAGGTTTGGCATGCTCTGCTAAAGGCACTTGCCAATAACCTTTAGACAAGTCAAGTTTAGTGAAGAATCTAGAATTAGAAAGTCTAATCAGTAGATCTTCTAACAAAGGCATCGGTTCAGCGTCGAACTTTGTGACCTGATTCAATTTGCGATAATCAACGCAAATTCGTATGTTCTTATCCTTCTTCCGGACAATAACCATGGAAGAAGAATATGGTGAAGTCGATGGTTCAATTATATTTAATTGAATCATTTCATCCAATTCCTTTTCCACTTGCGACTGAAAGTGTATAGGAATAGGATACGGCCTAACCCTAATTGGATTATTGTCGGTAAGAATTATGTCATGTTCTATGACATCTGTGTGTCCAGGAATGTCAGTGAGAACATCCTGAAATGTTTGTAACATCGACGAGACTTGTCGATGTTCGTCACCAGAAAGATTAGGAGAAACAGAAACGTTTTTCCAAGATTCCGTGGAATGTAATGGAACCACTGGAAGGGGAAGGTTGACATCAGAGAAGGTAGCTTCCTCATCCTGAATGACAGACAGGGATGAATAATGACCGTGAGGTGCAGGAGCATCATCCGTTGCCTGGAAAATAGGCAGCAAATAGTCCGGACGTTCGTGAAATTCCGAAAGCATGTTTATGTGGAAAGTTTTATGCTTTCCATCAATATCGACCACATAGTCAACATCGGAAATCCGAGAGACTATTGCATACGGACCTTTCCATGCAATAAGAAGTCTATTTTCCCTACTGGGGAGTAGGACGAATGCTTTGTCACCTGGACAAAGTTGTCGTAGACATCTATTCTTGTTAGCAAACTGCCTTGCCTTCTCTTTAGCAATTTCTGATGAAGCAGTTGCTAGCTTACATGCCTCAATGATCTTTTGTCTAAGAGCAATGACATACTCATATGAGGATTGAGTTTCATCGCTAATATCATCGGCAGTGATGAGATCGTGTAATAAAGACATAGGGCCGCGTGGACGCGCGCCAAAGACAAGTTCGAAGGGAGAAAATCCTGTGTGTTCATTAGGGACTTCTCTATAGGCAAAGAGAGCCGCGGGTAAAACCCTGTCCCAATCTTGAGGATGATCTTCAGTTATCTTACCAAGCAAAGTCTTGAGCGTTCTATTCAGACGCTCAACTAACCCATTAGACATAGGATGGTAGATACTACTGAGAGATCGTTCAATATGTAAGGTAGACATTACCTGTGACATAGTGTCAGATATGAGTTGAGTGCCATGGTCTGACAATATTTCTCTGGGGAACCCCAAGCGAGAAAATATCAACCAAAGAGCATCTGCGATATCTGTAGTAGATATGCTCTTAAGAGGAATAGCCTCTGGCCAACGTGTGCACATATCGACACATGTAAGGATAAACTGATGTCCTCTGGCCGACTTGACCTTAAAAGGGCCAATAATATCTATGGCCATTTTCTGAAACGGCCGAATAGGAATGTCAGCAGCCTGGATAGGCGCAGCATGTCGTGGTCCTCTAGATTTGACCTCCTGACATACCTTGCATGATCGGCAGTAAATACGAATGTCCTTATTGACAAAAGGCCAAAAGAAAGCCGCAAGGACTCTCGACTTCGTACGGGCAAAACCCATATGTCCAGCACATTGCGAGTCATGAGCATGTTGTAATATTTGGACTCTCATGCTCTTGGGAACAAGAATTTGCGAATGTGCCGACGTAGTCGAATCTTGTACCATACGTACAAGTACGCCGTTTCTCATTGCAATCCAAGATTTTCTATTTGTATCCTGATTCGGATCACCTTTCTTCGCAAGAACGAAGAATTTTTTTAAAGAAGGATCTTCTTCTTGCAATTTTATGAAAGAGTCACGAGTGATTACTAAGTGACTATCTTGGCTATCAACTTCATTATCACTATTCAGTGAAGTTTCGGGTGTTTGTAGAGCTTGTGCTCTTGTAACTACTGCATTTGTAGCTTGCATGTTATTATCTTCCCAAGCAGCAATCTGCTGTGGGGTACACTCCCTAACTCCGTGAATACGACCAATAATAAGGTCCGCAATAGGATTAGGTAAGAGACAAGCATGCACATCTCCAGTAAAGAAAGGAGTGGCAATGCGAATTACAGCAGTAGGATATTTTTCTAGAGTGCCGCCAAATGTGACACATTTAATAACCCTTCCTGTAGCACAAGATGGATCTACAAGCGATTGTCTAACACCAATAGTGGTGCATCCGGAATCGAAAAGTAGTGAGACCGGAGTATCATTAACAAGACCCTTATGTAGAATTAAAGAACCCCTCCCGTCATGCGCAACAGCAGCAGGAAGAGCGGGAAGTGGATGACCACAACTCAAAGTAGTTATGGTACCCGGTTCGAATAAAGTACTGCATTGGGGGCATTTGTTTGCTCTCTCAAAGTCAAAAGCAGAACTAGTGACAGCGTCAAAGTTTTTACTATCAACAACATGATTACAGGCTCCCTCAGTTTCCTGTTGTACAGCATTAGCCTGCTGATATCTCTTTTTTTTGTGTTGAGATCTACCCCGACTATTATTACCTCTGAAGTTATCAGAGTTATTATTATCTCTGCAGTTATTATTGTCTCTATTGTAATTGTTATCCTGGTTCGAATTCCAGTTTCCACGATTACTATCATGTTCACATTGATGCGAACATCTATTTGTTTGGTTCTGAGGTCTTCGGCAGGAATAACCTCTATTACCATATCCTCTTTTGAAATGCTTATAATTATTAGGGTGATAGTAACGACCACTATCAGGTTGTCTCCAATTCTTCGAAGAAGAATCACCATGAAATTGGTTTCCATGATTTTGACAGAAATTACCGCTACTCTTTCTATCAAAATTTTGTTGGGATCTACGAGCAAAGTTTTGACCATACGGAGCTGCCGAAGCAACTGGTAAACCTTCTTTCACCTTAGAGTTACCCATGGTTATGTGTGGGTGCGCAGTTACGTATTGGCAACAGAAATCTTCCATTTCTTTTATTGTTTTAGGTTTACGTTCATGAAGGAAAGCAAGGAAAGACTCATTGACAGACGACATGACTTTGTCTCTAAGTATTAAGTCCATAAGTCCTTCATAAGTTTTTTCCGTCTTAGATAGTTCAACCCATCGTGAGAAAGTAATGCGTATTCTTGCAATAAACTCGGAGAATTCAACTCCATTTTCAGGTAACATGTTTTTAAATTGTAGACGATAGCCGTCTTCGTTAAGCTGATATTTCTTTAACAAAGCGGCCCTGACAACCTCATAATTGTTCTTGTCAGGTTCATCCACCATATTTAATATACTTAGAGCTTTACCTGTCAGTATCCCTGATAACTGATAAACATATTTTGCTTTGTCTATGTTATGAGCTGTACATGCTTGTTCAAATCTGTCCAGATAGAACATTATGTCATCACTGGAAGGACTAAATGTTGGTAACTTAATCTTAAAAGTATCATTATTAGCCTTACCAGAAGATGAACCCTTGTTTGAATCATTACCATTACTCATGCTCGTCAATTTCAATTTTTCCAACTCTAAAGCTAAGAGTTTTTCTTCATGTTCCATTTTTGCTTTCCTCTCATCAGACTCTCTTTGTAACTTCCTTTCTTCAGCTTGAGCCTGCATTTGAAGTCTTTCATTTTCAGCTTCTTTTTCAAGTCTTTTATTTTCAGCTTCTTTTTCAAGTCTTTTATTTTCAGCTTCTTTTTCAAGTCTTTTATTCTCAGCTTCTTTTTCAAGTCTTTTATTCTCAGCCTCTAGCTGTAGCTTTCTTTCCTCAGCTTCTGATTCCCTTTTTTGTTTTTCCATTTCCATTTGGAATCTCTTTTCATCCACCTGCATCTGCAGTTTCTTTTGTTCAGCTTCCATATGCAGTTTCTTTTGTTCAGCTTCCATTGCTTTATCATATCGAGCAGTTGCAAATTCTTCTAACTTATCACCAGTCTTCCCAAGCAATTTACCCTGCTCAATAAAGTGCTCAAATGTAGACATGTTGTCTAACATATGAGTCCAAAACCTGAAATAATTAACTAATTTATTTCAAACCTAAGTGTAACAAGTCTTAATTAAGCACTTGTATATTCACATCACATTATATTATCCCAGTCTCTGTGGGAAACAAGTCTCCAATCAAAGAACTTGTATATGAAATATCAGCACTCAATTCTTGATCATAAGTGCACTTCTCATTCAATAGTGCACGACACTATTCATCATTCATTTATCATCAGTGTAGTAGTAACAGTGCATTAGCATAGCCCATTAACTAATTACTATAACTGTAAACAATGACTATGTAAACACATGCAGAATGTAAACATTGAAAATGTAAACAATACAAACAATGTAAACAATAACAATGTAAACAATAACAAAGATCAGCAACAATACAAAAACTTTCGCAGAAATCAACTAAAAATAAAGCAGAAATTAATGAAATATCACAAAAAATGTGACGATATCTGCGATAGAATTAAACAAAATACATGACACCACAGTGTATAAACAAAAATGTTGTATGAAACTAAATTATAGACAAGAGTAGGCTAACAAATACAAACAAATCAAAACAAAACTAAAGAATGCGAAATAATAACGAAAACAATATTAAAACATGTCATCACAGCTAACATAAATAGCAACAGAAGTCGCTTAGCAAATTCCAGTATCGGAAATTTGCAAACCCTACAGAAAACGCTCACAATAGACGACCTCTATGACGTGGCATAATCTAACGGAGACACCACCCAACCGAGAACCCGCTGAAATATAAACATATAAATATACAAATAACATATAGACATATAACATATAGAATGAGATGATACACAGAAGACTCAGCAGAAGTATAAGGGCACAGTTTACATACAAACAGGCCACTTAACTTATAGGCTTCCAATCGTAGAACAGCAGAAAAACGGATGTCAATCAACGTCCTAAAGAGCGAAGCTCCAACGATGATGGCACATCTGAACTGCTTCCACTGCTAACACGATGGTACAAGAGCTTCTGAAATACTGTGTGTTGAGTTGTTTCGGCACTTGACCTTCTAATCCAAAAGTAAGTTGATGGAAATCGGTACTTGGCCTTCTTCAGAAAACAACCCGTTTCAACCGGCACTTGACCTTCTCAAAAAACGACAGCACTGGAACCTTGACAGCAGCAACTTGCTTGACTTGCGTAAAAGATAACAGCAGTCCGAGTTATCCGGCAACATGTAACAACGCCGGGTACTGTCAAATTCTTGTTTCCGTCAAAAAGTTGAAATTTTGACTTTTACCGGGCAACGCCGAGTACTTTGAAAATTTTGAAGATGTTGACTGTATTGAAGAATGTTAATTTCTTGAAGGATGCTGATGAATTCTTGTTGAAAATGAAGTGGGTAAGGGACCCCGTGTTTGCTAGTACCAGAATCAAACCAGCTTATGGCCACCAAATGATGCGTGATGCCATATGATGATGGATGGCATCCGCATGTCTGGTTTTGTGTAGTGTGTAGATGTGTTCAGTCAAAACAATGTTCATGCAACAATAACAGGGCAATCCACATAGGACGTCAGTAAACTCACGACGTATAAAGTCAATGAGTCTTGAAACAGCCGTTGACGTTTTTCTTCATTATTTATTGTGGACGCCACAGTGACAAAATGGTTACGCAAATGTGTAGGCACATCAAACAGTCATTATCACAGCAACATTCAATACAGCAATAAACGGTAGACAGCATTACAATGATGAGTCAGATGCATGTTATATTTCAAAGTGCTGTAAATGTAGTCAGGTGAAAACTCCATCCTTTTCTATAACAGCCAGGAGATAACCAGATGTATGAGATCAGTTCACTCTCCTTAGTTTGACTTCAGCAAGACAGACACGTCTGCCGAAGTATAAATAATGTCCTCAAAAATATCCTCTAGATAATAAAGGTTTTCTAAACCTAGTTCATTTAACAAAGTAGCAAGTAATGGTCCTTGGTACCTGCATCAACCGATGCAGTACAATGCAGCGACATGTGAGCTGGGAAAGAACATCTCGTGACGACGACTTTCGGAGACAGGCTATGAATCGAAATCGCTCACGACCCAAAATCGATAGAGTTAATGAAAAAGTCAATTTACCTTGCTTTCATGAAATACACAGAAATATCACGCCTCCCGACATGTGGGAAAACACTAGAGGTATTATCTCGACTAAACGAAATATCCATAGGAGGACTACACATCCCTGACAGAACAAAAAAAAGCGGAGATCCCCTCTTCAACGAGGCATCTCTTTCGCCATTCCAAATCGCTCACTCCCACTAGTGGTGGGCGGAAACCGATCGACCAAACAACAAGACAAGTCATGCGCAGTCCAGCGCAAAAATGACCACAGCTCAAAAGTTAACTGCATTCGATACCAACGCGAGAAGACAAATGCTTACCGAGAAAAGTGACTATAGATTTCAAGCAGTTGTTGCCCTTGCGTTATAAAACAGATATTGAAATAAAACGATGTTGCGAGAATTTATCACGCAACAACGCCCATTGAGGCATATTGGAAATATGGTGTTAGGCCCATATTTTCTTGACATTCAGCCCACTAGGGGTGTTGTGGTCAGCATCACGAAGGCCTCCTTAACAAGAGCTGCTCTGGTACCAAATTCATCAGGCTGGGTCGACCCTGGTCTAAAAAAGAATCTGGGGAACGAACCATGGACCACTGAGCTCGGAAGCCAGTGCACTAACCACAGCTACATAACGTGTTGAAGCAATAATTTGTATCACTGTGGCTACATAACATAGCAACATTCTAAAGGTGTGATTTGATCATTACGGTTATTCAATACAGAACAGTTTTGAATGTACGATTTGTATCAATAAGGATACATAACATACCATAATTTTGAAGGTATGATTTGTACCATTATGGCTGCACAACACAGCACAATTGTGACTCTTCAGGAACACATTCTCCAGTAGTGTTTTGGTTTATGACATCAGTTATATTTCTAACATCAGAAATGATGTATATGAGAAAGGTAGTTGAAGTAACAAGAAGAGACATATCAGCAACCAGATGATACATCAAGACCTAAAAACCCAACCCCTGCAGACCCAAGTAGAAGTCACAACTAAGATGGTTTGGCCATGTCTTCAGAATGGGCGAAGATCTGATGCCACGGCAGGTATGGGAGGCTAAGAGCCAAGGGATCCAGACCCCCCAGGAGGACTCACAGTCTGCTGGGAGCACATTAGACAATCTCTGAAAGACCGAGGACTAGAATGGAACCAGGCCAGGAGGAAGACAGCCGAGAGGAAAGTTTGGCGCTCTCTCTTCCAAACCTCTACACCTCACGGTAGAAGAGGACCGACTATGTTATATTTGTATGATGATTATTTAAACTGTGAAGTTTTGAGGTGGAAACTACACTCTTAATACGGTATGTCTCCACAAAAAAAGAGCCCCGCATTGTTCCTGGGGGTCTCAGGAGACAAAGAAAGAACAGGTCTACTGCCCCCTCAATTACGACGTCAGCGATGATTAACATGAGGGCATGCATGGGGCTAGCAATCTCATCGTGTAAAACAAACTGTTTGCGCGATCCAACACAGCATGAGCATATGAAAAGCTTTGATGCTTGCCTCGTTCAAGGCAGGGGTTCCTTAACCTTGTCTACAGACCACTTGGCATCAGCAAATAGTTTCTGGGTCGGTGTATATATAACCCAAACATATTTAGTGTAATGTTTTAAAATTATGTTTTTATGTACATTTTTTCCAAAGAAAGGGTCCTTAGCTTTCATCGGACAATCAAATGGGTTCATAGCTTTCATCGGACAATCAAATGGGTTCGCAGCATTCATTGGATAATCAAAGGGGTTCATAGTCTTCATCGGACAATGAAATGGGTTATTAGCCTCCATCGGACGATCAAATGGGTTCATAGACTTCATAGGACGATCAAATGGGTTCATATAGTCTTCATCGGACAATCCGATGTCCCCCCCCCCCCCCCCCCAATGAAAAAAGGTTAAGATCCCCTGCTATAAAGGGACTAGCAGTTGTGGTGGCTCCAAAAGGAGTGAAAAAACACATGATAACGTTTTCACAAACGATGCGTTTTTTTTTTTTTTTATGAACACTGTAAACTGAATCAAGCATGTGTTATTTTCCAAGTTCTGTCAAATAGCCTGTCCCTACTTTTGTTCATCAGTATCTCAGGTGCAGAAACTTCTCTATCCCCTATACCTTTGCAGATGCCCACAATTTGCGCCTTCCATCCTTCCTCCTTGAGTGGTTTCCTGTCATGGCCAACCATTTTCAAATATTCCTTCATTCGTTTGTTTCCAATGTTTGAGAATCCTGGATTATCAAAGACAAGTACTTTTACATATCAACATTTCTGCGAATTACAAGTGTGCTCAAAGGTGACATTTTATGCTCGAAATCAGAAATAAAGCATAGAGAAATTATTTTAACACTTCATTTTTTTAAATCCACACATTTGCAATTTTTCCACTTTACAAACGGAGTGATAACATCGCAATAAGGAAGCTAAAAAATTTTTGGTCACATAAGAAGACATAATAGTCTGGAAAATTTAGTGATGAAAGGCATGGTCCCTGGAAAAACGGGAAGGGGTCGACCTAGGTCATCACAGAGAGTCTGAACATGTCTTTGGTTGATGCAGGTCGACTTGCCCAGAATCGTGATGCGTTCAGAGCAGCTGTAATGGAGACAACGTTCTGGAGAGAATACGTCACATGATGATGATTGTCACAGAGAGTTTATGGATCGTAAATTGCCTATATCTTCTTCTTGTTCTTCCACCCGCATCCTCTATTTATTATCAATCTTTTCCTGTATTTTTTTCGCATTCGTTCGTTTGCGACTATATGTCGTAGATTTTGGATAGGAGTATTAAGACTTGGGTTGGTCCCTTCTGAATAGCTTGAAATGAGTGAGAGTCCCAGTGTGAATTACTAAAACAATAGAATTTCCACACAGGTGAGATGATAGACTGTGGTATAGAGGCTGTCGCTGAAAGCGAAAAGAATTTTTCTCTCTCTCACCTATCCTCTACGACGACTTTTACAGAGTCCGACAGTCTAATCCACATATATATTACATATATTTCTATCTACTCACGGGCACGCACATACACGTGACGACAGTTAAACACACAGACTTGGAAAATCTATAACAATGCTTATACAGATAATTGGGATCGAGCTGACCAACGCACTGGTTTTTTTGTTCAAGAGAGATATTTTAATTATCATATCAAAATTTCTCACAACACCAAAAAAAAAAAAAAAACATAAAGGAAAAACATATACAAATAGTCATAGAATTCAAGGAAAATGCTACAGGGATGATAGCCCGTTAGAATCTCACTCTAGGTTTAGCCCACAGCCCCGTTAAGAGAACAGATGATGGCTCAAAGAGTTATAGATACATAGGGTTGAGTCTAAGAGGTTTCTTCTTTTCTCGTAAATGTATGAACAGAGTTGGATAATCTGATTTAGCCTAAGAAAAAAAGAAACTCTAGCATTTGTAACAAATTCTGCAGATTAAAAAAATTTAAGACAGCAAATGGGTGACAATAATACACTGGTAAAATAACACTCAGACCTGTGTACTCTCATTCATCCAGCCATGGCCTTTCTCTCACATATATACTCACAACTTTGCTCGCTGCCTCTGGGAACATAATAATTCTAGGACCTTCACACAGACCCGAAAATGCAGTCATCGACCAAGAAATCCCCAGTTCCAAAAGACGTGCTGAACTCTCTGTCTCGGGGAAACGATTCCTTGGGTGTTCTAATTTTTTTTTTCGAATGTCTGATTAAGTCACATAAAATTTGTCCAGGCACGAAAGTTAGCAGAGCACAATGTCATTAGCTTTGGATTCTAGGATTTAAGGAATGTCAGATCGGTGTCTTCTTTCAGGCAGGTACTATATTTGGTCACCACAATACTAGTCACAATCTCTGTCGGAATGTTAATGTTAGTCTTGTAAGATTCTCGCCGCCAGGCAGCATGTACATTTAAATTTGTGGAGCAATATGAACTGGCTCAAAAGCCCAATATATATTTCTAGTCTTTAGAAACCGTTAGTGGGATTGCTATTACTGTCTCTCTCTGATGGCTTATGCACTGTCAGACCCGTGTTACTTGAAACAAAAAAACCCACGTGGTTAAAGATAGGAAATGTCTATGCTTCTCACAAATATGTCTCTCAGGCTACTAAACGCTGGCAAGTTGGGTACCACCGTTTCACTATATAAAAGAAAGAACACATATCAAATAATTTACATATATGTACTCATTATAACTTACATTTTAATAGCAAGCCTACAGCTTGACTTATCTTTAAAACTTCCCGTAAAATAAGTTATATAAAATCGATCATCAGGAATTTGGAATATGGTGCGTATTCCGTCACTATTCACTGATGTCGCATCTATCATTTTATAAGTTTGATATAAAATATTCTCGACTGAGTATTAGCCGTTAAATTAACTTCATTTTAGCTACATTATGGTTTAATGCTAGAAATATAATTTATTCTGCTTTCCACTGAAACGCGTCACTAGAAAATAATACAGACTATATAGATTAAGCACTCTGTTCAAAAGAACTAGTTTAAAATGAAATCGGCGATTTAACACTTAATCACTTCACAAAATTCTAGAGAACTACTATATAATATTTACCTCAAACACAGCACTACAGGATATCGCACACTTAAGAATTTTACGCTTATATTTATGGAAGTCTAGAAGTTCGACAAATTGTCGCAACAAACTAAGAAACTTTGCTTATACAGCTCTACTCTTCGCGAACCACCTGTCTACTGCGAATTATTGAGACAAGAGTGAAAATAAAGTTTCAAACTAGGTTTAATATCTATGAAACGGACAAAGAATCCCACTGTTTCCAAACCACGAAACAGCGCCCGTCTCTCCCCTTCTCTAACACCCTACGTCAGCTTCCCTCCTGTCGTAACAGCCATCAGTGCGATTACGCACCTGCGTTAACAAACTGACCGGGAAAAGCGCGTGTCAGTTGCAAATCTTAGACAACCATCTGAAACTGCGACTATAAGGTGTAAATATTCGCTCCTGCTTAAGCGTTCGGCCGATGCAACTAGTTGTTGACCGGTGAAAAATGCAGACAGATGTCGGCTCTCTCCTAGCATTCTCACGCGTTTACGTCGAGAATCTAACTCAGGAGTGTCGTGTCATCTGAAGGTGCAGACCCAAGTCGGCTCGATGTCTGAGATGGACTGCAACTAAATCGCACTTCACGTCTGACTGACATCTATGTAATAAAATTACGTATCCCAGTATGAGAAAAACACAAGGTAACGTTTGAGAATACTGAAGAAAATATTTTTCGCAACCGAGTGATGCGAAAAATACAGGAAAAACAAGTACGGAAAGATAATAAAATAAAAGGATTCGGGTGAGAGAATAGGAAGAAGATGTAGGCAATTTAATGATCAAAACCCACGTGACACTATATACATTACTATTTTCCCATTCAAACGTTTACCTGTTTTTTTCTCACAACTGAGAACGCAGTTATGACTTAACGTGTCAGCCATACACAAGAAGCAGAGTGTTAGAAATTCCTTCTATCAGACCCGAGATGGCAGACAGTTGTCTGCATTTTTCAGCGAACACGCGCGGTTGCTTCGGGCTGAGCGCTTAGGTAGGCGTTAAAACTGTCACCTATACGGCGTAGAGCAGACATATAGTCTGGGAAATTCAAACTGACACTTAGCTCTCGGTTAACTTTCCCAGTGGGAAGTGTGATCTGTCACCGCCTCCCCGCTCAGAAATGTGAATAGGGAGATGAAGGTGCCAAGACGCTCAGGGGCAGTTACGACATGCTTCTAGTTAAACGAAGGTTAATGAGAAGGGGGAGAGATCGGGGTGGGGGAAATAGTTCATCCTTTGTCTGTTTAAAATATTAACCCAAGTTTGAAACTTTAATTTCATTCTCACTCGTAAAGCTGCAGCAGACAGAGCGCTGTACTAGATCAAATATATGTGTTTTGGCGAAGTCTGAGTTTCCTGGCAACATTTTGCAGAGTTCTAGATTACCATTAGATTACAGTATTCTAGTTCATGGTTTAGTCTGTAGTGCTGTGGTTGAGGTAACTATATAATATCTAGTATTTATGAAGTGATTAAGTGTTAAATCGCCGATTTCATTTTAAACTAGTTCTGTGTGCAGAGTGATTATTTTAACAGTTTGTTATATTCTTTAGTCGACGAGTTACAGTGGAAAGTAGAATAAATTCTATTTCTAGCTAAACCCATTCGGCTATTAAAACAATTTAATTTAACTGCTAACTACTCATTCGAGTATATTTTTCTAAACTAACTTATAACTGCTAGATGTCTCATGAGTGGTGACGAAATATATTTATATGTATTTCAAATTCATGATGATTGATTTTATAATATAACTTATTTCACGGGAAGTGTTAAATGATAAGCTCTACGCTTGCAGTTTAAAACATAAGTTATATCCTTATACATAGTAGGTATAATTATTTTATATGTGCTTTTTCCATTTTATGCAGTGAAACCTGGGGTGATCCAAACTTTCCGGCGTTTAGTAGTAAAGAGACATACTTGTGAGAAGAATAGACATTTCCTATCTTTAACCATGTGGGTTGTTTCAAGTAACACTAGTCTGACAGTGCATGTGCCATCAGAGATAGACAGTAATACCAATCACACTAACGGTTTTCTAAGGACTAAATGTTTACACTGGGCCTTTGAGCCAGACTTTATTTCTCCTCAAACTCAAATATACCTGCTGCCGGGCGGCGAGAATAATTACAAGAAATAACATTAACATTCTCCGACACTATTGAAAGAGTGGATAGTGAACCAAGACTATCTGTTGAGAGCAGTTGTCCACTGGTCATCTTTTCCAAAGTAAGGGAATCCTCGTGTTTTAGACTCTGTGTGCCCGTTTAAGATTGCTTACCCTAACTGATCTAAGTGACATGAACAGTAATCTAAAAACATAACTGGTGAAGTGAATGCTCCCCGAAAAAAACAGTGGAAGAAACCTGTAATTGTAGAGCTGGGATTCGCTTTATCCAAAGAATACAGATTCACTGTATAGAGAAGTGTCCTAAGGTTGCGCCAGATTGTGAACAACATCAAGTTTTTTTAGGTGAGCACGTGTGCCGGGGTACCCTGATGAAAGAACCGAGGGAAAGTGGACTGAGTTTTTTTTTGGTGATAACTATTGATTCACCCACTCTACAATCCCCTTGCGGAAGATTGGCTGCTTAATTAAATTGTTCCTGTTGAAGGACAATATTAGACCCTATCCATATGTATTTGTGACTCTTTGGGCCATCATCTGTCTCATAACGGGGCTGTGGGCTAAACCTAGAGTTAATATCATAACGGGGCTATCATCCTTGTAGGGTTCTCTTGATATTATATGACTATTTGTATATGCTTTGATGTAATTTCTATGTGTTGTGAAGAAATTTTAAATGATAATTAAAATTTCCCTTGGAATTAATCAGCGTGTTGGTCAGCTCGTTCTAGAATATTTATATAAGTATTGTTATAGATTTCCCACGTCTGTGTGTTTAACTGTCGTCACGTGTATGTGCGTGCCCGTGAGTAGATAGAAATATATGTACCGGTAATATATATATCTGTGTTTAGACTGTCTGACGCCTTAAAAGCTGTCGTAGAGGATAGGTGAAAGAGAGATTTCCTCGATTTTTCAGAGACAGCCTCTATATCCCAGTCTATCATCTCACTTGTGGAAATTCTATTTTTTTTTTTACTAACTCTCACTGTGTCTATCACCTATTCAGAAGGGACCAACCCGTCTTAATTCCCCTATCCAAAAATCTACGACAATGATAAACGGAGTTTAATAAAACCATTAAGTATCTTCTTGGGTCCTTAGCTCCTGACTGACAAAGCAGTCAGTGGCCATCACGCCTAGCGGCGTCTTGTAGAGCAGCAACAAACTGTCTCATTTGTTGCCGTAACTTGTTTTCTTTTTTTTTTACACAGACAGAGGTGTCGACCCTGTGCTAAAACTCCCAACCTGGAGGACCAGGGTATCTGCTTTAGTGTTACCTCTACCCGCGCAGACCAGTCCAGCTTGGTAGAACTTGCCAGTAGTAAAACTCCCGCTGGCATAGCTCTGGGGGTTGTCAGGGTAAACTAGCCACCATACCGCTACAAGATATAGACACCACTGATGGCAGCATTAAGTATAACAGCATGGTTATTTCTTAGCACCACAGCTGCAAGTACCAATCCATTTACTCACATTCTAATGCACTGCAAATGTTTGATCCACAGCAGTAACAACCATTGTACATCTAAATCTGAACTGCACCTTGTGTTAGAAACATTAAACCATTGATCCCAAATATTAAAACAAAACACAACTGTTGTTAACAGCGGTGTAACATTTTTGCAACTACTGTCAACATTATGCAAAAGTGTAACATTTTTACAACTACTGTCAACATTACACAGAAGGGTAACATTGTTACAACTACTGTCATCATTACACAGAAGTGTAACATTTTTACAACTACTGTCATAATTACACACCAGTGTAACATTTTTACAACTACTGTCATCATTACACAGAAGTGTAACATTTTTACAATTACTGTCAACATTACAAAGTGTAATATTTTTACAACTACTGTCAATATTACACAGCAGTGTAACATTTCTACAACTACTGTCAACATTACACACCAGTGTAACATTTTTATAAGATGAACGTTTAAATCCTTGTTGTTGTTTAACTAGGGCTGCTGAGCTTTTCGCTCTTTTGCAGCCAATACCAAGTTAAAAAGATTCCTTGGTCCACGAGCTCCAGTTTTTCAAGCTTGGCTTGCATTTAACACTTTGCTGACCAAATTCGACGATAGTCGAATTTCCGGTTGAAACCCTTGCTGACCAGATTCGACGAAAGTCGAATTAGTAACTCTACCAATGCAACAGACAGCCGTATCGATAGTTTTACGAAACAAGCCTCATCCGGGTATTTTTAACATTCCAAAATGGCTGCGCCCATGAATGATATCGTGAAGCGCTGTTTGTAGCGGAGTTTTGATTAAAATTTCATTATTTTTAGTACAAGAGCCCATTCTTTGTTTTCATCATGTGTGATGATGAAAACCAGACTTATAACAGAGATGATTCTGACTCTGGCAGCGAATCTGGGGCCGAAAGTGATATCTCATGGCCAAGTAGAGATGTATCACTCAATCGTAACGCAACTGATAGCAGCGATAACGAATTTGGATTAGATGTTGGTACATCTGAAGCAGGAGATGGGCGTGGCACAAGAGACCACAGCAAGACTGCACATCAAAATAATCTGTGGAGATGGAGAAAGCTTGCTCAAAACGAACTTGTTGAGCTTGACATGCTTCCTCCATATGAAGAACAACAAGGTGTCACGGCAGACACAACTGAATATATGTCCACTGATTTTTTCAAACTTTGTTTCCCCGACACTGCCATAGATCTGATCACTGACGAAGTGAATAGGTATGGAGAAAATCACCTCCCGCAGTACACAGGAAATGCTAAGTACAAGAAACGTACTTGGGATAAAACTGATGCAGTTGAAATTTCTGCATTCATAGGCCTTCAGATTGGTATGGGAATGTGTTGCAAACCAGCAGTCTCAGACTACTGGTGTAAGAACTTTTGGTTGAATGATACACCATATTCGTGGGTCATGAGTCGGAACAGGTACCAACAGCTCCACAGAAATCTCCATTTTAATAATAATGATAACAGAATTGAGAGGGGGCAGCCTTGGTATGACCCCCTCTTCAAGCTCAGACCCATACTGGATATTATTTTGCCTACATATAAGCAACACTACACACCTGGGCGGGAGTTGTCAATAGATGAATCGATGGTGAGGTTCAAGGGTAGAATATATTTCAAGCAATACCTGCCAGCAAAACCCACAAAGTGGGGATTCAAAGTATTTGTACTCACTGATGCTAAAACACAATACTGCCTGAAATTGAAAATTTATACTGGTAAGGCAAATGATGAAGGTTCTGTTGGGGCAACTTCCAGGGTTGTGAAAGATCTTCTTGATGGACATGGCAACAAAGGACATATTCTCTACTGCGACAGCTTTTATTCAGCCCCAGCTTTATTTCAAGATCTGAAAGAAATTCAGATTGGTGCATGTGGAACAGTAGCTGAGAATAGGAAGCATTTTCCTGAAGCACTGAAGAAAAAGCAACTCAAATTGAAAAAGGAAAATCATCCTGTGTTTTGTGCCACAGAAGATAAAGGCATGTTGGCAGTTACCTGGCATGACATGAAAAGAGTTAACCTTTTATCTACTGTTCACTCCAATGATGTTATGGACAAGACTGTTAGAAAACGAGGAATACCTGAGGGCAGAACAATTCAGAAGCCAGTGCTAGCAGAAAAATACAACAAAAGTATGGGAGGTGTTGACCACTTCGGCCAACTGGGTGCAAGCTATCCCTACCCACAGAGATCCTATAAATGGTACCTTCCATTATATCATTTCTTAGTTGAAACTGCCCTGGTTAATGGGCACATAACCTACAACACTGCCAACTCTACAAAAAAGATCACAGCAAAGAAGTTCAGACAGGATGTCAGTCTCGCTCTTATTGAACCTGCTATTCTTCGACGCAATGTGACACCTTCAAAACCACAAGTCACAACAACACGACTTACTGAGCGCCACTTCATTGATAAATATGAAAGGGCAAGGTACAAACCAGACTGTAAAGTGTGTAAGGCTGCAGGAAAAAGAAGCCAGACTGTCATGTACTGCCCAGATTGCAATGTACCTCTATGCACGATACCCTGCTTCAAGTTATACCACACAGTCGAGGATTATCAACGATCCAGACAAAGACTCTTGCAGAGGCCTACAGCTACAACTTCAACCCCAGTTAATGAAGGAAGCAGCTCAGACTCCAACTAGAGGTACATAACTATTCAAAACATTCACAAACACTCATTGTCAGATGCCGCAGACACAGAATACACTCAAAAAAGACAAATACAAAAATTAAATTTTCTTTGCATTTTATTCACAATTTTTATTAGCCTTTGATGTTGAAATACATGGTTATCGTTAAATCAGTACATTAATCAAGATTATTTTCTTCATTGCCATCAATGTCCCTAACATTTTATTGCACTGACATCGAACAAATTCACTAAAAAATGGAAAAATATCATGGTTTTAAAACATCTCCTGAAATTTCTATAAATAGCGACACAAATTCAAGATGGCCGCCATGATCATGTGACCAATTTGCATGAAATATATTTTTTTCAGATGTAGCAACCATTCATAGTGGCGCTTTGAAAATTTCAAAACCCTATGTCTGTTTTTCAATTTTTTATGAATTTAAAACAAAACCAGTTATTTTTAAAGAAATCGGCATACAAACTTGGTAATGGGAGACATTAATGCACTGGATTGCTGGTTAATCGTTAAATCAGTACGTCAATCAAGCTTATTTTGTTCATTGCCATCAACGTCCCTAACATTTTATTGCACTGACATCGAACAAATTCACTAAACACTGGAAAAATATCATGGTTTTAAAACATCTCCTGAAATTTCTATAAATAGCCACACAAATTCAAGATGGCCGCCATGATCATGTGACCAATTTGCATGAAATATATTTTTTCAGATATAGCAACCATTCATAGTGGCACTCTGAAAATTTCAAAACCCTATGTCTGTTTTTCAATTTTTTTTATGAATTTTTGAGGAAAAAAAAACAGTTATTTTTAAAGAAATCTGCAAACACCCTTGGTAATGGGAGACATTAATGCTCCGGATCGCTGGTCAGCAAAGTTAAAGGATCTGGTCCCAAGCAAGCAGTAAGAAGCGTGTGGCATACTGTACTTTCCCCGCCATCCGGGGGAAGGGGGGGGGCCTCTTCAACTATGCAGAGCTAAAATACTGTGCTCTGGTTCTCCCAAGGAATTGTCACGTCCTGCTAAGAGCCACTTCTCAGCTCCCTCTGCCTATCACTGGGTCCACAGTGAGATCCTCCTGCATGCAGTCAACCAGGTAAAAGCCACAGAATTACGTCGGGGCTCAAGTGACTTCTCCAAGCTTAGTGTGCAATGCTGGGTTCACAAGTTTCACCACAGGGGAATACCTGAAAGTATGTGGATGACTTCTAGAGTCAATGAGGGTGTAATTAGCCTCACGGACAGAGGCTCACTTCCACATATGTACTTGTATATTGTAGCATTGTGCATAGCTGGTGGTCATATAAAGAGGACTCCAGATATGCCTCCATGCATATGTTATAAGTCATAGTACAGGTCTATATACTTTTTTCCGAACACCAGAAAACCATAATATTTTGAAAATCTAAAGTTTCTTTGGGTTACTTTTCAATTAGAAATTGAGTTTTTTAAAAATAAAATTTTGCCTTATTTTGGCGAGGCGCGTCTGGTTCAACCTAGACACAGGGTTCGTTGGTAGGGCGCGTGTCCAAATAGAAAATACTTGAGGTCTGTATTAACTATTATTGTTACAATTTGAGTGATTTCTGACTCTTTTGGGTTATTTTTCTAGCACATCCTCGTGACTTGGGCTATTTTTCGAATCCATTTTGGAAGATTTGGGCTACTTTTCAAATGCGATTGGGTGACATCTAATAACCCAAAAAATTCTGGTTTCCAAAACAAAGCTGTCCCAGAGAATGTCAGATAAAAGAGTACCGACCTCTGTGGTACACCATTCATGAAGATTTTATAACAATTAAAACTACCAATGAGTGTAGAGCAAAGGTGCAGAGACAGAGAACTTGTCACCCAGCTTTATATCCAAATTTAAAAAAAAAGTTGAGACCTACAGGAAGTTTTCAATTCTTCTCTTGCATAGCGTTCATACTAATGTTGAATTCTTTTATCTCACTGCCTGGGGGGAGAAGATATAGTGAAAACTCCTAACCTCTGGGATTGGCAGTCATCTCACTGCCTTTAAAAAAAAAATGAATAAATAAACAGATTTTTAAATCTGTGTCCTGAGATTCCTTTAAACAAAATCTCTATAGCTGTTTACTGCATCACGTCTCATATTTCAATCCCTTACAGCAGTATATGCTATAGAATTACCTTCCCCTTTTTACCAATGAAGTTAAGAATAAGAACGTGAAGAATTAAACAAGAAGTAATTTAACAAGACACAAACAATTTTAATTTTCAAGTAAATTTAAAAAAAAAAAAAAAAAAGTGGTGTTCTTGGTTTGAATCTTTGTACCTGTTACATGTCTGGCTCAAAGCATGTTTAAACTTCATGAACGATGAAATAATACTTTCCTTACAGCCTGAACAGGTAAACTGTACGTAAGAGTTACCCCACCCTAACCCAGAGCCTTTCAAACGTTCATAGTACCGGTACTTCATCATTTAGAACTTATCAAAATGTTATGTTAGCCCAGGGTAGAAAATAATTACATAATCAGAGCTAAATGCACTTAATAATAATCGTAACTCTTAATCACATCTGGTTTCAGTCCCAAATGTTATGGAATTTCTTATAAGTGTTTCTGCAATGACAAAAGAACTGTTACATTGTTGTGTATTTAATTACAGTCACTTTATATCAATAACAAAAGGGCAAGCTACAGTGGTGCTCCATGTTTCATTAGGTGCAAACAAGGAAAATAATGATGATATAATACAAATGTGCAGTGTTATAATTATGCACACATACATACAAATTTTACAACCAGCATCTACAAATGCGTACTTCATTCAACACCCTTAAACTCTTGCGGCGAATAAGTTTCAATCAATTCATGCCAGAGGCTCTAGAAGCTATGGGGCTGCCACCTAGACTCGGAGAAGACTGAGGACTTCATACTGGCAACAGGCTTGCAGATCTAGCATGACCAGAATGCAAAAGCTTCTCATGCTTTTGAAATGTAGAGCAAAACTATCTTCATACTTCTGTCAGTTATCACCAGTCTCTTCAAATAGTGTCACAGTTCTAAACTGTTTTCACTACGCTAAAGATGTATTCAGCCTCACCAAATCTATATTTTATCTTTCCTTCTGCTCTACCATTTTTTGGAAACTGTTTTAGAAAGCAGAATTCTGCCAAGTTTTCTCTTATCATTATGACTGTGATTACTTAGTGCAAATAAACAACAGCGCTGGTTTAAATGGTTGGATGACATACTCTTAACACTAACAGACCTTTACTATTACTGTTAATATATGTTGAAGAGTGAAATAAAAGGAACACCATACAATGAACCAGAATATAAACTAGCCTGATGTGCCATAAATACTCAGGGTGTTTGATTATCAGGTTTTTATTTATGATGCAAATTTTGAGGCCCTCGTTCTAATGAATAGGGAAGCAGACAACAGAACCTTTATACACCATATATTGCACAAAGATTTTTTAAAATTATTTCTCTTGAGGAATGGAAAGGTTTGGGGTGTGGAAGAGTTAAAAGAGAGACAGATGTTACCCATAGAGCCAGCTATTTCCTCCTCTAAACCAAAAAACTACCATAAGGTAAAATTTTAAACATGTTCTTTCCAAGGAGAAAAGGGATGAACGACAAACTTTGTTTTCAAAGGGTTAAGAATTGGGCGCGCAGGAAAGTCTAAAAGTGAGAGGAGCAAAGTAGAAAATCATCGCAGACCGGTGCTCTAGATGACTCCTACAGAAGCTCCATGTATCAAGGACATTCAATGCCTACACTGTCTGAACTATCCTAAAAAACAAAACCTTCACAAAAACAAAATTGTTTCAAAGTTTTAAAATGATATATTTCTCCATATTGTTGCTCTAAGTGTGATCAGCTCTCCTACACTTCCTATCTTTGCACATTTTTGAAGGTGATTCTGCATTTCTTTGCCATCCCCACGGAAACAAGATTCAGAGACTTGTGCAAACTGTCCATGGCAGGACCATGTCCACGTGAGAAAGTAGGAAGGTGGAAATGTGACCAGCAAATCTGCCACAAAAATTCATTTATTAACGTGGGAGAATTGGCAACAGCAAGATAAGAAGATACTGCAGTCTTTGTTCTGGAGTCCCTGGGGTAAGAGAGGTAGAGGCACACTGAAGATCACATGGAGAAGAGAACTGGAGACAGAAAGGAAAATAATGAGGAAGACAGGGAAAGACCTTGAGCACAGGACAGGAAGCTGCAGGAAATTTAAGTGATCGTTTCACACTGCGCACCTCCTCACAAACTAAAACTGTGTCACTGTTATGTTGAAGGCCTATTCTCCTTGAAGAGTTGAAAGGTGATGATAAAGATTAGAAGATACTGTCCATATCAAGGATTCTATGAAGTGGAACATTCTTAAAGTCAGAGATTGTCTAATACTGCTACTTATGCATTCCTCTTCTAACCTAGGGTGTAGAGGTTTGCCAGAGAGAACACCAAACTACCATATCGGCTGTCTTCCTGTTGGCCTGGTTCCAATCTAGTCCATAGTCCTTCAGGGATTGTCTAATGTTGTCCTCCCAGCAAACTCTGGGTCATCCTGGATCCCTGGCTCTTAGTTTCCCATATTTTTCATGGTAGCCATCTTCTTCCAGTCTACATACATGGATAAACCATCACAATTGGGACTGTCAGAGATCAAATTCACTCATTCAATTTCCTTTTTTTGCTCCCTATTGAACAGAGCCACTACTGCAGCTGCTCCCTTGCAGACGGCCTGAACAAAGCACTCACATGCCTCTTACAGGGATGGTTTCTGCAGCTATTTGTTTTACATGATGAGGTCCCTTTATTAATTGCCTGGTAGGACAAACCTGAAGGAACTGCAGTCCTATTCTTACTTTGTCTCAATAGAGACCCCCTGGGAACAACAGAGGTAAAATGGCTTACTTACTTAGTCGTTCCCCTTCTACCGTGAGGTGTAGAGGTTTGGAAGAGAGAACGCCAGACTATCCTATCGGCTGTCTTCCACCTGGCCTGGTTCCATTCTAGTCCTTGGTCCTTCAAAGATTGTCTAATGTTGTCCTCCCAGCGGACTCTGGGTCGTCCTGGGGGTCTGGATCCATGGCTCTTTGTTTCCCACGCTTGTCGTGGTAGCTGATCTTCTCCCATTCTGCAGACATAGCCAAACCACCTTAGTTGGGACTGTTCTACTTGGGTCTGCAGGGGGTGGGATTTTAGGCCTTGACGTATTGTCTGGTTGCGGACCATGTCTCTTCTTGTTACTTAACCACCTTCCTCAGATACCTCATTTCTGAGGTTTGGATCTGGCTTTTGTGGGTTGTAGTCATTGCCCATGACTCGTATCCATACGTCAAGACTGTGACATAGGTGGAGCGATATACAGCCATCTTCGTTTTCTTACCAACCTCTCTTGCTGAGGAATCCTAGATTCATGGCCTGAAAAAGTCTCCCAGCTGCTGCTTTTCGAGTGGCCAACTCTTCTTTGAGGTAAAATGGCACTGATTTAATATTATCTCTACAGCAGATCTACATCATTGATGGAATCTGTGTCATGAATGAGAGTGTCTGCCTGGGCTATGATGGAGCTGTCCCTACTCTCATCATCATTTAAAACCTCATCCACTTCACTGCCATGTGCAGCAGCTCCAATAGTGGAGACAGTTTCATTAAGGAAAAGATCTGGCGCTCTCCACAGTTCCTTGACTGGCGTGCTCGCTCTATTGCCCAGTAATTTTGGTGAAGTCTGCCTAGACATGAATGTATCGTCAGGGCTATATTCTCTGTATTCTTTCTGAGTATACAGATGCTTTGGACTGCCAGCTTGATGAAACAGGGCTTGGCTGTAACCGCTACTAGGCAGTTCATAGGGTCCAGATATGGTGGTGCCAATGGAGCTGGGGGAATGGCTGAGGACGTTTCTTCGTTTTGATGGTTTGATTTGATGTGACAAATGTGGGACCTGACACTGGGGATGATTAGTCTGAGTGTGAGGTAACAGGGAACGTTTATCAGGGCTGTGACTACAGCTTGTAGGAGAATACTTGCAGCTGTCCCTCCTAGGCCTGGATGTCTTCTTGCTTTCCTTCAACATCAGAAAAGGTGAAGCCACTTCTTGTTCGTGTGCCAGTGTAGGTGCATCACTGTCAATTCTCTTAGTATTAAAGGGAGAAAACTTATCAATATAAGATGGTGGAAACATAGCTGCATTTTGTGGATCCTTCTTGGGTATGACGCTGGTAAATACAGTGTTCTGGGGTACTTTAGCTTTCACTCCAGGACTGTGAGCTTCAACAAAAGATCGTGTGGAAAAATCTCTAGCTACTGTTTTGTCTAGGCCACTTTTTAAGAAAGAATTGATTTTTGGGACAAGTAATTGAGGGCTGTGAACAGTTTCACTATGTGTAACTGTCCCATTTGATACCCCACCTGCTTCACTACCATATTCACTCTGGCAACTGTTTGATAAAGAATTCGAAACAGGCTTGTCGTTATAAAAACTATCAGTATCTCTTGCTTGAGTATTCAAACTGGATAGTTCAGCATGTATTTTTTCCAGTGTTGGATAAGCTCTTTTAATCAGAGAACTATGGGTACCACTTATAGGATTCCATATTCCATATTCATTTGTAAGGTGACAAGCAGCTGCATCGCCATTTTCATGCCGGCAACAAACTGCGTCTGCAGAAGTTCTAATGTTGCTTTCAGATTCTGTTCTTTGGTTTCCTATGCATGTTGACTGATGGGTACAGTTCCCACAATGTACAGGACTAACTACCCTTGTACAAGAAGAAAACTGCTGCGTCGGTAGTGCATGGTTTGAGACTGCTGGGGCTGAAAATTGGTAAGACCTGTTACATTCAGCCTGCCCAACGACAACACTCGAATGACTGCAGCTATTACAGACATGATGACTGCAGCTGTTACAGACATGATGACAAGAACAACTTTGATGATGCATGAAATATTTCTGTTCAATTTTCGGTGGGCAAGATGCATAATGGACAGGGGCTCCTGGAGCATCTGTTTTGCTAGAAGCTTCAACCCACTCAGAGACTCTCGAGTCCTTTACCTGAGCCAATGACTGCTGGTGCTGTTGCATGCTGACCTGCCTTGAAACATGCGCATGGCACAAGTGACATTGGTTATCCATGACAAACTGTGATCTGGAGTCAATGACTCCATGTTCTGTATGGAAGCATGTTTCTGAAGAAGATTTTAACTTCTCTGCAACTGTAAATTTCCTACTCAAATTGTTTCCATGGACTTTGGCAGAGTTTATGTTCCTCTGGTCTTTGCAACTGAAAACTGTTTTAGAGCTCTTGTGCCCATTAACCTGCTTTTTTTGGTGATTACAAGTGTTTAGTGATCTTTCCTTTTGTGAAGAAAGTAATAAATTTCTATGCAGACAGCACGTCTGTGCATGGCACACTTGATGCAAATGATTCTGACATCTAAGATGGTGATCTGTTTCTGCTGAATCTTCTGGAACAGCAGGTACAGTAAAGGTTGTGTTCACAGCCAGACTATTGTCTTCTAAAGATGTGCTGCTGCAACTCTGTACACATTGCTGAGATGAAGAAGCATCAGTGAAATACCCACTTGTGAAAGAGCCAGATGCTTTCCGTTTTAACCGGCCATAAGCTGGGCTCAGAATCTGACGCGTTGGGCTTGTGATCTCACTTGTTGCTGATGTCCACTTTTTCTGGTCAAAGCCATGTGACAATAACTGCCTTTGTATATCTTGGTAAGAGGCTGTAAGATCATGCTGAAAATGTGAGGAGTAACTGTTGTTTCTATCCTTCACAGGAGTTGGACAAACTCTCCTAACCATTTTACCTTGAGGACTCTTGAACATGCTGTCTGAAAATGATGCAGTTTGTGGGACACTCTTTGCTTGGACTGAAGCTGCAGGAAATTTAAGTGATCCTTTCAAACTGCTCACCTCCTCACAAACTAAAACTCTGTCACTGTTATGTTGTGGGCCTTTGTCAGACAGAGGGAGTTTTCCTGTGCTTGACTGTGACTCTGGCCAATTATGTTTCTTACTTAATTTCTGCTGTG
Source organism: Oreohelix idahoensis (assembly GCA_024509875.1). Taxonomy (NCBI): domain Eukaryota; kingdom Metazoa; phylum Mollusca; class Gastropoda; order Stylommatophora; family Oreohelicidae; genus Oreohelix; species Oreohelix idahoensis. The sequence goes on from JAMPIV010000371.1 coordinate 839,901, forward strand.
CTACAGACTTGTGAGTATTAGTTTTTTCCCTGCTTTGGTTACAAAGATTTTCAGAAGACATAAGAAATTTATCTTTTTCACAAAGGCTTTTGGGAAGTTCAGATTTATTTGCTGAATTCCGACCTGGTGATCTGAGTGGGAGAATTGAAGTGGACTCACCTTCACAACTATCTTGAGACATTTTCTGAGCTAGAACTGCTTTGGAAGCATCCGATTCCAATATTTGTTTCTGATGAATGCCATCAGGTTTTCTGCTGCTTGAACACCTGGAGCGTAAATGGCGATCAGACGCAGGTTGTTTGCTGCTTCCAGTAAGACAAGAGGAGGCTCGATTTTCAAAAAGAAAAGTTTTATTCTGCTCTTTTTGCAAGTTCTGAGAAACTGAGGCACACCTGACATCAGAACGAATGTTATCATTATTCCTGAGATTTCCCGAAGTGTTTTGCTTTGGGCTCTGAATGGAAACAAAACACAAGTTTGTCAAAGCTGAACTGATGCTGGTATTGAATAAAGATTCACTGTAAGTCTCACAAATTCTCTTGCTGACTCTGACATGAGATAAGTCATTCCCATTATTTTCATTACTGCATTCACTCCTCTTTTTAGCAACTGATGCAGACTTAATATTGCTGATGACCTCTGACTCCTGTGAAACCTCTTCGGCTTCCTCTTCTGCTAAACTCACTTCAGAAGATATAAGAAATTTATCTTTTTCGCAAAGGCTTTTGGGAAGGTCAGATCTATTTGCTGAATTCCGACCTGGTGATCTGAGTGGGAGAATTGAAGTGGACTGACCTTCACAACTGTCTTCAGAAATTTTCTGAGCTAGAACTGCTTTGGAAGCATCTGATTCCAATATTTGTCTCTGATGAATGCCATCAGGTTTTTTGCTGCTTGAACTCCTGGAGCGTAAATGGCGATCAGACGCAGGTTGTTTGCTGCTTCCAGTAAGACAAGAGGATGCTCGATTTTCAAACAGAAAAGTTTTATTCTGCTCTTTTTGCGAGTTCTGAGAAACTGAGGCACACCTGACATCAGAACGAATGCTATGATTATTCCTGAGATTTCCCGAAGTGTTTTGCTTTGGGCTCTGAATGGAAACAAAAGACAAGTTTGTCAAATCTGAACTGATGCTGGTATTGAATAAAGATTCACTGTAAGTCTCACAAATTCTCTTGCTGACTCTGACATGAGATAAGTCATTCCCATTATTTTCATTAATGCATTCACTCCCCTTTTTAGCAACTGATGCAGACTTAATATTGCTGATGACCTCCGACTCCTGTGAAACTTCTTCGGCTTCCTCTTCTGCTAAACTCACATCAGAAGACATAAGAAATTTATCTTTTTCGCAAAGGCTTTTGGTAAGTTCAGATCTATTTGCTGAATTCCGACCTGGTGATCTGAGTGGGAGAATTGAAGTGGACTGACCTTTACAACTGTCTTCAGAAATTTTCTGAGCTAGAACTGCTTTGGAAGCATCTGATTCCAATATTTGTTTCTGATGAATGCCATCAGGTTTTCTGCTGCTTGAACTCCTGGAGCGTAAATGGCGATCAGACGCAGGTTGTTTACTGCTTCCAGTAAGACAAGAGGATGCTCGATTTTCAAACAGAAAAGTTTTATTCTGCTCTTTTTGCGAGTTCTGAGAAACTGAGGCACACCTGACATCAGAACGAATGCTATGATTATTCCTGAGATTTCCCGAAGTGTTTTGCTTTGGGCTCTGAATGGAAACAAAAGACAAGTTTGTCAAAGCTGAACTGATGCTGGTATTGAACAAAGATTCACTGTAAGTCTTACAAATTCTCTTGCTGACTCTGACATGAGATGAGTCATTCCCATTATTTTCATTAATGCATTCACTCCCCTTTTTAGCAACTGATGCAGACTTAATATTGCTGATGACCTCTGACTCCTGTGAAACCTCTTCGGCTAAACTCACATCAGAAGACATAAGAAATTTATCTTTTTCGCAACGGCTTTTGGGAAGTTCAGATCTATTTGCTGAATTCCGACCTGGTGATCTGAGTGGGCGAATTGAAGTGGACTGACCTTCACAACTGTCTTCAGAAATTTTCTGAGCTAGAACTGCTTTGGAAGCATCTGATTCCAATATTTGTTTCTGATGAATGCCATCAGGTTTTCTGCTGCTTGAACTCCTGGAGCGTAAATGGCGATCAGACGCAGGTTGTTTACTGCTTCCAGTAAGACAAGGAGAGGCTCGATTTTCAAACACAGAAGTTTTATTCTGCTCTTTTTGCGAGTTCTGAGAAACTGAGGCACACCTGACATCAGAACGAATGTTATCATTATTCCTGAGATTTCCCGAAGTGTTTTGCTTTGGGCTCTGAATGGAAACAAAAGACAAGTTTGTCAAATCTGAACTGATGCTGGTATTGAACAAAGATTCACTGTAAGAGTCACAAATTCTCCTGCTGACTCTGACATGAGATAAGTCATGCCCATTATTTTCATTAATGCATTTACTCCCATTTTTAGCAACTGATGCAGACTTATCAGTGTTGATGACCACTGACTTATGTAAAACCTCTTCAGCTTCCTCCTGTGCTAAACTCACATCTTCATCATCACCACTACTTTCTGTGTCATCTATGACATTACTTTCATCTGTATCATCTACATCATCACCACTGGACTCAGAACTTAAGGTCTCTGCATCACTTGGTTCATCTTCCCTGGCATCTTTTCCACCGAGGTATGAGGTATAGTGGCCTGAAGAAATATAAATTAATGTTTAGGCATTACAAAGGTTATGTATATGCGCACAAGACAAATTTTATTAAGCACCAGAATATCTCTTTTTATATTTCGCTGAACTCAAAAATAAGAATCTTCAACTCAAATGTCAAATTAGTTCTATTTATGCTCTGAAACATAAAAAGCAAAACAGAAGTTAAAAACTTTCATAAATGGATGCTTGTTTAGAGTAGAAGGATTGAAGAGGTAAAAAAGTCACCGTTAATGAACTCATGACAGGAACCATACAGGTGGCAGTCCTTGATCTCCATTCCACAGGGTAAGAGAAATAAATATGGACTAAAAAACATCACAGAAGAGAACTGGAGACGAATGAAAATGGAAGGACCCTAAGCTATTGAAACACAAGAGGACGTGGCATGTGTTTGTTGAAGGCTTATGTTCAGGGGGAAGTTATAGGGTCAAGAATTTTTACTCTGCTCTCCTGGAACACAGAAAGTCTAACCTACTAACAAGTTCTGTCTTTCAGGGCATGACATTTCCAGACTTTACCCTTTACAGTCCACAGTTCTGCTAATATTTCAACCCTGAACGACCAAGCAAGGGGACAAAACTCTTTTTTAAACTATTTCTTATGTCTACGAAACTATTTACAAAAGAAGTCAAAATAACACCAAAAAAAAGTTATTTGTACAGTAAAATGGACACACTTCATATCCTGTATACTTTAATGCCACATTTAAATATTTTTCGCAATTTAACAACATACCAAAACCAAAAAGATTACTTTTTATCTTACACCGAAGTGCTATCTTAGTTCGGTGACCTGAATGCTGACCCAGAGGTAATAAATCTGCCAGCACGCAGGGACCCTTCCCTAGTTTTGGCGAGGAAAGATCAGCTGATGTTTGTGTGTAAAATCGGTAATATATAAATCATTGCACACTCCTTCTGGATAAACACAGTGCTAATATACTTTTGTATACTATAACTTTGAACGGTGTACTATCTTTGTTTGGATTTTTATTTGTTTGGAATTTTATTTGACGGAGTGACAGGCTTTTGAAAACTGCATCATCATTTGAGGAAATTCATACCAGAGGTAATGTATTTATAAATGTAATATCTGAAATGCTTACCATTTTTTTAGTTCATAATTATATAGACTTCTTAAGGGGAACCTAATGATTATTTCCACGTATTTTTTTAAATTGATGTTGCAGCTTGAGAATGTGTGGTAGTTAGTTTAGTGAGTCTGGCATAAGAAGAACAAGAAATTATCACCAGATTTTATAACATTTAAATCACTGCAAACGCATTCTTGATACTCGCAAATCTTAAATAAGGCTGTATAAAATAACTTTTTGCAATGTACCATCTGTTTTTGCATTTTCATCCATTTATAATAATATTTAGCTAAGTATATAGGCGTAAGAAAACACGTAACGTTATAGATTATTTCCACATACTTTGATCTATCTTTCAAGTCCTGTTAATCTTGTATTTATAATATGAATGTTTTTTTTTTATTGGGTGTGAGACAAGGATTGTCCTATTAGTGTTCTTTGGTAGACAATACTGTGATGTATTATGACAGTTTGTTCTGATCTGCTCATAGCTTGTTAATTGTCGTGTGTTGGTGGCTTTCTGATTGATTTGATCATCTTTTTCTTCTTATGGTACGTAACTGGTGCATCCGGTTGCTCGTCTGCAGCACCTTCTTTAGCCAGTTGATCTGCTCTCTCGTTTCCTGGTATTTCACAGTGAGACAGTATCAACTTCATGGCGACCTTACTTTGGTTGCACAGTTCAGACAGTAGGGCTTGCATACCTGGTAATTTTCTGGACTGAAGTGCTTGGAGTGCCGATCTTGCATCTGTCAGGAATACCACAGGCTGTGGAATGAGATTGGTTTTCAACAGTTTCTCGGTTGCCACCTTGATTGCATGGATTTCTGCATCATAGTTGTTACAGAATTTCCCCGTTGGTACTCTGACTGTATCCCTAGTGTTGTTTGGTTATGTACACTCCTGCTCCTCTATTCTTTACTGCATTTTGTGCTGACCCATCCGTGTATACGCGGACCCAGAAGTCCTGTGGGTATTGAAATAGTGACTGTCTTGCGTTGCATGCTGTTCTGTTCATCCTTGTCGAGTATTCCTTTCACTTTTGTCTGGATGTATACTGGTAGTCCAGGCTCCTCTCTCCAAGGGGTTTGTTCTGGCACAGACTTTAGGGGGCTGTCAACTTCAGGCAAGTCTAAGGTTTGTCTACGAAGTCGTTTGGCCTGGTGGATAAAACTGCTTCTTTTCAATCGCCCCATTGCCAGGTTTTGGAATCTGTCCTTTATTGGATGGCTCGGCATACAGAGGAACTTTTCTGCCTGTGTTAGCACTTTCGTGTCTCTGCGTTCTCTCAGTGCTTGTATCCTCCCCATCTCCACTAAAGGCGTTGATTTCATTGCCCCCATGATGATCCTAAGCGCCTGGTTTTGCACCTTATCTAACTTTTTTAATGTGGTGTTTGATGCTGGACACCACGCAGCTGACCCATATGCCAGGTGTGGTTGTATGCCCTGCTGGTAAACTTTATTAAGTATTTTCCCACTGGCTCCCCATGTGGTTCCACTTAGTTTTCTCAGGAAGGCTAGCTTCCTCCTGGCCTTTGTTGCTGCCTTGTTGATGTGTTGCTTCCATGTCAGCCTATTGTGAGTTTCTCCCTGTACCCTCAACATTAAGTTGTTTTACCAGTTTCCACAGCTTCCTTGTATCTCTTTCAGAGTTCAAGGACTCTGTTTTCTCCTTCCAGCTTCCCCGCCTGGCCTGCAACTTGACCCTTTGAAATTTGGCCTTAGCTTGTTGGTAGTTATTGTGATGTTCTTGGCATGGGCTGGTCTCTGCCTGCTTTCGAGATGTTTCCACGTCGTTGTGCAGTTGCTCTAGTTCACTATTCCAATATGGTTTGAAGTGCTTACGAGCCCCTCTAGGTATTGTTTCACGAGCATCCTGTAGTATGCATCTGCTGAATTCATTGACTACCTTATTGATGTCTTTGTCTATAGTCAGATCTCTAGCCAGTATACTGGTACGATGCTGGTACATTGTCCAGTCTGCCTTCTTGTAGTTCCCCCTAGAGAGTGCTGTTCTCCTTGACAAGTTCATGTTCTACAATTAGGAAGACTGGCTGGTGGTCGCTGCCTCCAAGTTGTTTCCCAACACGTGTGATGTTCCACTCCAGGCCTGGTGAGTGGAATGCCAGGTCTGGTGTAGAGGTGGTGTGCCATGATCTGGAGTGGAAAGTTGGTGGGTCGATTGGCTGGTTAATCAGGATAAGCCCATTGTCATCCTGCCAGTTTCCAAGCTTCTCACCTCTCCTGTCCATGTGATAATAGCCCCAGCTCTGTGAGTGGCTGTTGAAGTCTCCACACACAATCAGTCTTTCTTTTCCTGGGATCGTGTCTAGTGCCAGTGGGCGGTCGCTCAGAAGTAGTAGTAGTTGAGCAGGTGGAATTCTGTACTTTCTGTCCCGAGATGAAGCATCTGGTATTCCACCCCCTCCATATGTTTCAAGCTGACATGCACCGATGTTATTCTTCACGAGTGTCAGTATTCCACCCTTTCGACTGTCTTTTCGGTCAGATTGATAGCACTGGTAGCCTCTGATTTTGAAGGCTATGTCTTGGTTGAGGTAGGTTTCTTGCAAGCAGCATACATATAATTGCTCTTCATTCAAGATATTTTTGAGTTCTATTTTGTTTGCTGTAGCTGTCTTTTTTACTGTTGACGCCTTCAGCATTCCAGTGCATTATTTTAAATGGTCTTTGCTTTGCTTGGCCAGTAGCTCTATTCTCATGCCTCCTGGCTCCACGGGGCAACTGAGAAGGACCTCCAGTAGTAAGGGTTGGGACCTTTTGAGGCAGAGGGCCCGGCACTGAACCTGCCTGGGTGTCCATCACAGGGCAAGTGCCATAACGTTTTGTAGATATAGGCATACTTCCACTGCATGTGTGCGTGGCATCCTGATTGCTGTGGTGCGCCTCTTGGCTGGTTGCCTCCGTCTTCAGCACCTTGACTTGCTAGGGAAGTCTTGCTCGAGTGTAGGAGGGCATGGCCAGTCTTTGTTTTTCGGCCGCTGGTGGCTGTACTTCAGCCCCATCTCCACGTCAAGGAGCTGGCCTCGATCAGCGGTTCTTAACCTTTTCTTTACCATGGACCAGCTTTAAATATCTTTTGTTGCCGGGGACCACCAAGACTTAACTCAAGATTTAAGACCCTAAAGTGCATCAAATGCTGCATTTCACTTACAAGCCTAGTTATATCGGGCTTAATAGCTGAAACTTTTTCAAACGGTTTCTATACTTATTTTTAAGATAAACGAGAGCAGAGAATGATTTTTCACACAAGTATGTCGTTATGAAAGGCATCAATCCTTTCACAGCCCTCTTCGATAGTTCTGGAAAATCTGCTTGTAAGTGAGCCCAGAAATTTGGAAGGGACTGTTCCTTGAACTGCAATTTCAGAGCACCATCCGTGGATATTTATATAAGCTTGTCTTCCTCTGCTGCATTAACTGAAAATTGATCTCTAATCCAGTTTTTGCTTGCATCAGGAACAGGAAAATATTCACGGAAACTATGCTGCAAATCTTTCAAATGTCGTGCGATAAGTGATGTGTCCTCCTCAGAAAACTCTTCATCGGTGGAACCAAGAAAATTTGTGAGGTTTGGAAATGTCTCATAGTTTTGGTTCAATGGGCGATGATGCCACAATTCCAACTTTTTCATCATTGCTTCAATCTTGTCTTCAACTTGAAAAACTAACTTTTTCTTCTTGAAGATTTAAGTTAAGCATATTTAAATGGGTTGTAGTGGTTTTTGATGGTATTGTATGGTTGAGATGTTACCTAGCGTAATGAATGAGGTCAGCTGTGAAGGCTCCTGAGATAAATGTTGATGCGAATTAAAGAAGGCCCTTCTTACTACCACTTACGACCTCAAACATATCTTTTTCGCTTGTGGAATATCCTTGCTCCGCTTTATTCAATTTGCGGCTTGCATAAGCGACTGGGTTCAGTTCCCCATCGGGTGAAGATGACCTTTGCAACAAAGCCGCCCCGAGACCTACATTACTTGCATCTGTTCTCACCACGAAGTCCTGTGTCAAATCAGGCAATTTGAGAATAGGCTTGCTAGTGAGTTTATCCTTTAACTCTTGAAAAGCTAATTCACATTGCGCAGTCCAAATAATTTTATCTGGATGTCCCTTGCGAGTCAGATGTCAGAGGAGCACAAATAGAGTTAAAATTTTTTATATATTTTTGGTAAAATCCACATAACGACACGAATGATCGCACGTCCTTTTTTGTTTGTGGTCTAGGTGCTCTCTGCAGTTTTTCCAAGTTCTTGGGGTCAGGGGTCATGTTACCCTGATATACAGTGTGTCCCAAGAATTCCAACTCTTTGCATCCAATACAACATTTTGTTGGCCTAGCAGTTAAGTTCGCCTCCCTAAGCCTGTCAAATAACATTTTTAGTGAGCTAATGTGTTCTTCAAATGTCTCTGTGGCGACGAGAATATCATCCATGAAATTCGTGATACATGGGTTATTCAGGGGATCCAACAATTTGCGCATCATCCTTGAAAATACACTCGGAGCATTTTTCAATCCGAATGGTAGCATGTTGAATTCATAATGTCCTTCCGAAGTGCTAAAAGCTAAATAAGGTCTCACTTCAGGCTTCACTGGAATCTGGTAATAGCCTTTACTAAGATCCACCTTTGAAAAGTATTTTGCCTTGTTTAATCTGGCAAATAACTGTTTTGTGTCTGGTAATGGATCCACTTGTCCTTCTGTGACAGCATTCAGTTTCCTGTAATCTATGCACAGTCTGTGTTCCCCAGACGGTTTCCTCAACAAAACGACACTGGAGCTAAAAGATGATTCACTGTGTGAAATAATCCCCTCCTTCAACAAATAATCTATTTCTTCTTTCAATGCCTTCTCCTTCGCGAACGGAATAGAATAGGCTCTCATACAGATTGGGTTTGAGTCTACCAGTTTCATGTCATACTGTAGCAAATTTGTATGTCCTGGTTTATCTGTTAATACATCTGTATGTTCCTCCAGAACCTGTTGAACTCTCTCCCTCTGGTTTTTAGTCAGGTGCTTACTGACTTTTACCTGTGCTGCTGTTTCACAAGGATGTAATGGGTATTCATGTGAGGTGAGTGGTTCCTTTTGCATTTGAGTTGCGATAGCCAAGGTCAGTAAGGGGGTGCTTTCCTGGAGTGGTCTGTCCAGATACTTCTTTAAAAGGTTTACATGATAAACTTTCTCCTTCCCCTTTTTGTCAATTTTATAGTTTGTTCTAGACACCTTCTCTAGAACCGTATATGGACCTTGCCATCCAATTTGTAATTTATTCTGGCTGCCGGGTAGTAGAAGAAGCACCTTCTCTCCCACAGCTAGTTCTCTGTCCTTTGCCTTCCTATTAAAATATGCTGCATGTTTCTTCCTGGCTTGTCTCAAATTATCATTTGCCAGTTTCCATCCAGCTTTCAGACGAGTGGTCAGTTCGTTCACATATTGATACGATGAGGTAACAGTCTCTTCTGCCTTCTCATCTGTCCAGGTCCTTAATAGTGCTTCTAATGGACCTTTTATTGGCCTCCCAAATAGCAGAGTTGCGGGAGCCATCCCGGTTGAACTATGTGGTACCTCCCGATACGCAAACAATGCGGCGGGCAGGAATTGATCCCACAGATCCGGTTTTTCGTGTGCCAGCTTCCTCAGGATAGAAATGAGAGTCCCATTGAACCTCTCTACCTGGCCGTTCCCTTGTGGATGGTACGGACTACAATGAAAGTGTCTGGCTTGAAATAGCTTAAAAACTTCTTCCGTTAGTTTCCCCTTGAACTGAGAGCCATTATCAGTCAAGATTTGATGCGGGAATCCTAATCTTGTGAATATTGTAAGTAGTGCCTCTGCTACATGTTTTGAATCAATTGATGGCAGGGCTACCGCCTCTCCCCACATAGAACAAGTGTCCACCAGAGTAAGGATGTAACTGTTCCTCCTCTTGGTCCGAGTGAGAGGTCCCACAATATCCACTGCAACCCTCTCAAAAGGTGTTCCCACTATGGGCATTTCCCCTAGAGTTGCAGGAGCAGTCCAGTGCTTTGGAGCTACCCTTTGACATTCTGGACAGGATTTGACATATCTTTTTATATCCTCCATCCCTGGCCAGAAGTAATGACAAGCTATACGCTGTCCTGTGGCGCTGATCCCCATGTGACCACTGAAGGGAATCGCATGCCAGAGTTCCATCACTTTATCCCTACATGAAGTGGGAAGAACCAGCTGGTTGTGACCATTTGTTCCAGTTCCGGCCTTCCTGTATAATAATTTGTTCTTCATAAAGTATTCTCCCTTGCTTGGAGGTGTGTGGCATTTGGGCAATTTTTTAAAACATGGCTTGAGTGTCCTATCCTCAGCCTGCGCCTTCCTCATCTCCTCTGGATGAGCATTTATAGGTTCACCTTCTTCCTCCTTTTTCTGTGACCTGGTCTGCACTGTCGCCATGATCACAGGTCTCTCGGGATTCCCCAAGAAGACGTATCTACACCCCAATATCAGAGGGTAGATTGGTTCATCTATCACTGCTGCTCTGATTTCTCCTTCCACATAGCGAGTTTTCACCGTTATCCTTGCGATGGGAAGTGTCATGAGTGGTATGTCCTTAGTCGCCCCTTGTATTTCCACTGTTTCTGTGGTATACTGACTTGGGTCCACTAGGCTAGACTTCACAACTGAATCATAATCCAAACCTGTATCATAAAGGCACCTTATGGTGACCCCATTACAAATAACATCCTCACAAACTGGGGGGTGATAAGGTTCCTGCTGTCCATTAGGATTAACCTTTAATCTTTGAGTCCCCGACTTCATTGCAGCAATGTTTGAAGGTTTCCTTCTACAAAATTCGGTGTTATGGTTATCTTTCTTGCACCATTTGCACCATCTTTTTCCTTGGTTTAACGGTTTTCTTTCATTATATTTTTGGTCATTGAACTGTGAGTTTCTGTCACGATAGTCATTTCTTGGCCGTTCAAAGTTTGTCCTGCCTTTATTCCCCTGTTCTCTATTATCAAATTTATTAAATTGCTGTGGAGCTTTAAAATTTTCTATGTGCTTCTTTTTAGTGCCACTTACCTCTGCCTGGGCTGCCTGATACCTCTCAGCGACATTTAAAACCTCCCCCAACCTCTCTGCACCTTGTTCCATGAGAAATTTTCTCAAGTCTGGAGCCATGGACTCTCTTAATTGCTCTATCATGATCATTTCTTTAAGATCTTGGGTCTTCCCCAGAGCAATCCATTTCTCCAAATAGGTTTCCAGTCTGGCAGAGAATTGGTGGTATGTCTCCCCAGACAACAGTTTGGCATTTCTAAATTTCTTACGGTAAAATTCACCATTTTTTTTCGTATCTTAATAACAAAGCCTGCTTTAGCATGTCATAATTGTCTTGGTCTTCTCTGTTCATTTTAGCGAAGACTTCATAAGAAGTACCTCTCAGTCCCTGTGATAACTTTAAACTCCACCTCTCTCTCTCTAACCCATATGTAGTAGCTAATAACTCAAATCTACTGAGGTACCCCTCGATGTCATCGTCTTTCTCAACAAAATGGTCTAAATGAAACCCCATAGCCGAGTTTGGGACTCCCTGACTAGGCGTAGCATCTGAGGCAAAAGGGCTGGCACCATTTTCAGGAGCATGGCCTTGTAATTCCAGCTCCCTTAGTCGTAATTCGTGCTCCCTTTGTAACCTTCTATCTTCTGCCTCCCTTTCGGCAGTCAATCTTTTTTCTTCTGCTTCCCTTCTCTTATCTTCTGCCTCCCTTTCGGCAGTCAACTTTTTATTTTCTGCTTCCCTTTCGGCAGTCAATCTTTTTTCTTCTGCCTCTAATGCTTTTGCCTCTTTGTCAGCCTCAATCTGCAGCCTCTTAAGTTCTTTATCAGCCTCAATTTGTAACCTCTTCTCTTCAGCTAACCTCCTATCTTCCCTTTCAATATACTTGTCACATTCAGCAGTTACATACTGAATTAAAACCTGACCTTCCATTCCCATTTCCTTCGCCGTTAGCACAGCAGCTGATCTGAACTTTGCCAGGTCAGCCATCATACAAAATAACAATGACCAGGGTAAATCTAACTACTTAATGACTAATGTAATTCTAATTATCTAATGACAGGTAATTCTAATTAATAAATAGACCAAGGTAATTCTAATTAATTAATTAATTAACTAACTGGCTGTGAAGATTCACCAACTTTTATTTTCCCCTTTTATTTTAAGGGACATTTTTTAATTTTTACAATCTGTCCCCACTGGTTTAATTCTCCCACCAGGAGATTCTAATATCTTTGATTAACTAAATATCCCTGGACAAGACCCCAATATTTGTAGTGGTTTTTGATGGTATTGTATGGTTGAGATGTTACCTATTGTAATGAATGAGGTCAGCTGTGAAGGCTCCTGAGATAAATGTTGATGCGAATTACAGAAGGCCCTTCTTACTACCACTTACGACCTCAAACATATCTTTTTTTCTCTACTAATATGAATGTAGCTACGTTAAAAGTCTAGGGTACTGAAATGTAATGTGTTGTAGTAGATTATCCACACACACACAGATATTTAATAAGTCTAATAATAATAATAAAATTTATAACACACTGAACTAACTCAGGCTGTTTTAGTTTTAAATATTAAATCTTTTGTTAAATTTATTTGTTCTGAACCAAATGTTTGTTGGTCAGAACATATGAAATATTATGGAGTTATAAATGGAATGCATAATTATATGACATAATAAAATGGAATGTGTGTACATTAATATTTTAAAAGACTGGTTAATATTAATTATATTAGATTGTCCCAGGAGAACTATTACTGAATGTACTGTTGGGGTGGTATCATCACGCCCAATCTGTGACTACCAAAACATTGTCCATTGACTTATGGGATGAATACATGGTTTATTTTCCCCCAATGGTATGTCTTTATTAGATGGTGAATTAGTTGGTCGTTAGTTGGTGAATTTCCAGCAGGCCAGAATCTCACGTATCTCGACTGCGTCGATCTTGTACAAGAGTCTGGTGGCCCCTCCTCTCCGTGCTGGAGTACAATATTCGGCTGCTCTGACACAATGTTAGACTGCACTGGTCCACGCTTGTGTATTTCACAACAGCATTTGGCACCTCTTCGGTGCCAAACAGAAACTCACAATTCTGAAATAAACGTTTTGTGGCATGTGTCAGAACTCTACCTACTGAGCCACTTCTGCACACAACACTACACAACAACACCACACAGACTGGGTCAGATCTCTCTGACCACACAGCACCTCTTACCCAGTTGTTTTCACATAGTACTAGTTCCCCAAGACTACACTGCATCTGAGATATGTTCAATAGTTTCCTTCTATTCAATAAGATAGGTGATATGTTCCACTGATCTCAACAATAGATCCGCCTTCCATAGTTTTAGTAGGCGTCCATATATTTTGTTTGTTTCTAGACCCTGAACTTGGGCTGGGGATCTAGAGCGAACACTTACTTGTCGTAATCATTTTATATGATATGGCAGTATCAATCACTCGAAATATTAAAATGTACAAAAGAAATACTTTCATTCTTACCAGAATTCAGAATTGAGAACACAGTTAAATGCTAGCAAAACTCAGCTGAGCTGCTGGCTATATGATGGCGTCCCACTAAAATTATGTATTATCTTCTGGAAACAACACCACAGGCAATACCACTGTGTCTCTGGACAGTCTTGTAACGAATGGCAAAAATGCGCATCTCTGTCCTGCCAATATGATTTCATTCATCCAATCACAGACTCCCCCCCTAACTTTCAAATCTACAACCAAAAGTCAAATTTCAGTCAGCTCTCAGTCAAGTATGTACTACTGTCTGTTGGTCCGTCTGTCTCTACTTGTTTTTCATACAAAAAACACGCTTGGTTCTTGGACCAACGCCATGCAATACCCTACACACTTCTGCCTCCGAAGTTATTTTTAGCCACAATTCTCCACCTTTCCCCTCTCTTTAATTACAGCTCGATTTTTGCATTTGCGTGTCTCAAGACCGAAAATTTTGAAACTTTAGTGACATTTTTAACAGTGCAGTCGCTAGTCTGATATGAACAACGCAGTCTTTTGTCAATATCTTCCTTGTTATCTATCCGTCTGTATAATTTAAAGTATATTATTTCTCTGCTCAAGACGGGCTATCAAACTAGCTAGGTTTTATAGTCATAACATTATTATTAAGAAAAAGTTACTTTCTCAAGGTAAGTTTTTTTTTTTTTGAAATATGTTTGAGAACCTTCTCCACGGCGTTTGCCGCTGAATTCAAATAACAACCAAGTATCGTAAAAGTCCAAGAAATGACTGTTTCTGACAAGAGCTAAAGTCGTTTCTGTCCATTTCCTTACACTGTGTCAACTAGTGACGTGGATTTTTTTTTCTCTTTTACTACCAATTGCGTCTTTTAGCCTTGCTATCTTCAAACACGTGTTCAGTCATATTTTTCCTTTTGTGTTCTCCGTTTCTCTCCCGTCTACAAAGGGTAAACCGTTTCGTCTGCACGTCTAACTCATTAGTTTTAAATGGCGGCAGGAAAGGCGGGCATGGGCGAGCATGTCTCCTAGTATCTTACACATTATTTTTATCCTTACATTTTATCGTTAAATTTGGAGATATTTTAACGTTGTATCATGGTAAATTCATCACATGGGTGAAGATATCTGACAATCGCTGAGGTTAAATTGGTGCTTCATGATGAATAATCTTATCTCGTCTCTCAATTCCCAAAAACAAGACAAAACATTACCTCGTGATAGCCAACGAACTTCACAGTGTAGCAAAAGTTGATGGTAGACAGTATATCTTTGCAAAGCTGCTCAAAAAGTCTTGAATTCAGTGATTTGCTTTTTATAAAATTGACAATTTTGACTGATTCATTTAAGGTATGTTTTAGTTTTTCTGGTATCTTCTTAGCAGCAAGTCATCGACGGTATCATTTCCTTAATCCATGCTACAAATCCAGTAAGCTTTCCAGCCATTGCTTGTGCCCCATCTGTGCTAATTCCAACACATTTCAACCAATCCATGTCAAGAGATGTTATAAACTCGTTTAAGCTGTTAAATACTTCTTCAGCTGTAGTGTGTACCAATGAGGAGATTAACAGTAAGTCTTCGAAAATATTTATCTCGTGCTCATATCTAACATAGCACAATAAGGTTGCTTTGTTTGTTATGTCTGTGCTTTCGTCCAGTTGCAAAGCAAAATAGGGGGACATGCGAAATCTTTCTAATAACTTGTTCCCTGATCTGTGTGCTAGGTCTGGTCCAGTTTGCTCATACTAGCACAAGGTACGGGTACTAGCCGAACACAAAATCATACCGCAGGCTTATCATAGCAGAGCATTCACAGGGAATCACTGCCACAGATATCTCACACAAAAAGTTTATAAAGATCTTACAAGAGCAATCATTACACAAAAATTGAAACTTACAAACAAACAAGATATCTTCTTCTTCTTCCTCGTTCGTCCTGAAAAAGACGATGGTTGCGTTGTGTCTGTTTACGCCAGAGCTGTGATATCTGCACCTTTCGGTCGACACATCCGACTTCAGCACAGCATTTTTTAGGACCGGGTTTGCCTTCCCTCTGCGATCCCTACTCTCTCAGCCAGATTGCAGTGATGCAGCCTGTTTCCAGGACCACCACGTGGAGGTGGAGTAGGGTCTTGGTCAGCTCTGGTTCGCTGACCCTGATGCAAGCAGTCAAGCTATGGGTCGCTGACTGCATTCTCTATTGCTGCATCTTTGGGTCCCAAACAAGATTGTGATAAGAGGTTTTGATGTTAATAAAATCAAAGGTTAACCAGGTGAGGTCAAGCTATGTAAGTTCCCTGAGTAAGCGTGATGATGATGTATTTCTCAGGGTCCCTATCCGCTACCTCTTCTGATCTCACCCAGTGTACATTAATCTCTGTTGTGTTATGTGGCTAAGTGTCTAGGGTAATGTATTTAGTATGAGGAATGAATAATTTCAAACAGAACTTTAACTCAATAAAAATCAAGTAAGTAAAACTGTGTGTACGTTTTGATATATAAAGGGATATATATATATACAATTTTATTATTCCTGTACCTCACTCTTTTGGGACAGGAATTGTCAAATCAAGAAAACTTTTATTTACATAATATAAATAAATAAGTTGGAAACACTGTCCATGACTTTTAACAATAAAAAAGGTCACTGTAATGGATACCCCAGTCTGATTCAATGCTTGACATTAACACTAGTCTATTATTGGAGAGTCTGTTCTTTACATCATTCCCCAGGAAATTCTTTTTATTGTTGTGGATGGAATTGCAATGAACTATCATGTGCCCGTACTGAGGGACTTATCTTGTCAGCCTGTCTGATGCTTTTAGCTCCAGAATCTACAAGATCAATCAAATAGTGTTGCCTCCTGGATGAAGATACAGCATGTAGCTTCCAGGTATTTTGTAAGCATTCACTGCCCACAGGTTCTGTCTTCTCCAGATTTACTGCAACAACTTTTGTAACTGGTAATACCACCCTGGAATAAGAAGGAAAATTTCCTTCCCTTTAGAGCCTGTCTATAACAATTCCACAACTAATCGATAGTAATCTTACCTGGGGTCAGCCATGTGTGCTGACCATTTGCACCAGACCCTATGTTTCCTTGACTACACTCAGTCCTGTGTTTTCATTCTTTTTCCCATATGGCATCAAAGCCACTGTTCCTTAAGCATTGATTGTCTTCCATAGAATCAGCAGGGGTGTACAAATATATCTTGTGACCTGTTAATTTCTCCTTTCAAACACTCTATGCATGGTTTCACATGTTCTTTGAACACTGTGTCACTCCAGAAGCCACTATCAATTTATTTTCTCTTTTATGGCAAATTTACAAACACATTTATTTTTCACTTCCCAATAAGTCTGCTTTTAGACACATTCCTACTTAGGTCGTCGTAACCTCTCCCAATTGGCATTATCGAAATAAAATAGGGCGGCACACACAGCCTGTGGCCTACATGTCAATATATTACAAATAAACTTATCTGTCTTACCTCAAGTAAAGAATAATAACACATGCACAAGCTTGACTAGCAGTAAATAGGTTTTCAGACTGCTTTATCGTCCAGACGGCAAAAGCTTGGTCACAAGGCTTTCCCGCTGATCTCAACTTGGCAGTGCTTGTTAGTTTTTCAAATGGCCGACTATGCAAGGAGGTGTTAATTTTTATCAACTACACCTAACCAATCAGAAGATGAGTCAAAATTTTAACTATTTTTGGACTATAAACTGGAGTGATTATAAGTGTGTTCGTTCGTCTGATTACATTTGTGTATTTTATATCTCCGTTATTTATGGACCGATTTCAAATATCAAAAGTGATAATTAAATGGCTGACTGACCTCTATCGCTCTATCTAATCTTCCTTTGGTTATTCCTTAACAGTTTCATCTGGGTAATTTTTTTGTAATTAATGGTAGGTCTACCCTGATCTAAAATATCACTAAATTAAATTTTTCTAAGTCAAGAAAATTTTATTAAGTGGGAATCTTTAGGTTAATATATTAATCAATATCAGCGCTATAATTCAAGATATCCCTTTCATTCTAATTCCTTTTAGTTATTGAGAAATAAATTATTTAATTTTGGTCAAAAACACAGAATCGGCATTTTTGCCCTACCACCAAATTTTTCCATTGACTCTACAAATACGAGGTACCAATTTGATTGGTTGTTAATTTTTCTACGTCCTTCGATAAATATTAGGGTGGGTGTGTGTGTGTGTGTATGGGGGTAGTAACTTTTAACCTGTGGTAGTAGAAAAATTCAAATTCTCTAGTTAAATTTTTAGCGGTAAATGGACTTTGCCCCTCAGACAAATTTCAAATATTGTAGTTATTTATAGATTTTTAAAAAAATATGCGGATTGGTTTTTAAGCAGGAAGTTTGAGCGTGGGGTTTACACAGATCCATTTCACTACAAAGATATAACTGACATAGCTTTTATTGCCCAAGAACAGTTAAACTCACTGAAGCATTTGAGAAAGTACACAACAACATATCACACAGTAAACCTATTTGTAAAGAATCAATATCATCAATAACAGCATCAATAGATACATATGTCTTTGTTCAGAAAGCTATTCCCCAGTAAGACAATTCCTAAATAACACATATTAGAAAAACATTGCGCAGACTGGATCAGAACTCTCGGCTTTGGAATGGGCATGCATAGAGAGCAAGGAGAATTTGTACATTCAACTTTTTCCAAATTTGAGAGAAGCGCCGGCGGTATTAAAATGATTGAGAAATAATTGTTAACTCTCATGTTTTAGGCACAATCGAGTGTGTTATTTTAAGGTAATAAATGTTGACTTGCAATTTAACGTTTCAATAATTCATGTTTGACGCATGAAATCAAAACAAAATTATGATATCCATTTTCTGCAGGTTTTCTACTTTTGATTTCTGTAATTTTTTATGCATGTTGCTTGGGTTCGTTTTAGTTTATTGCATAAGAAACAAACCATTAAAAAAATATTTGTTTAAAAAAAAAACGTACTTTTAACATTATTATATCTTCTGTTCTCTTATTTAGTCGTTCCTCTTCTACCATGAGGTGTAGAGGTTTGTAAGAGAGAGCGCCATACTATTCTATCGGCTGTCTTCCTCCTGGCTTGGTTCCATTCTAGTCCTCTGTCCTTCAAAGATTGTCTAATGTTGTCCTCCCAGCGGACTTTAGGTCGTCCTGGAGGTCTGGATCCCTGGCTCTTAGTTTACCATGCTTGCCGGGGTAGCCGATCTTCTGCCATTCTGCAGACATGGCAAAACCATCTCAGTTGGGACTGTGTTCTACTTGGGTCTGCAGGGGTTGGGTTTTTAGGCCTTGATGTATCGTCTGGTTGCGGACCATGTCTCTTCTTGTTACTTCAACCACCTTCCTCAGATACTTCATTTCTGAGGTTTGGATCTGGCTTTTGTGGGTTGTAGTCATTGGCCATGACTCGTATCCATTCGTCAAGACTGGGACATAGGTCGAGCAGTATACAGCCATCTTCGTCTTCTTACCAACTTCTCTTTTGCTGAGGAATCCTCGATTTATGGCTTGAAAAAGTCTACCAGCTGCTGCTCTTCGGGTAGCCAACTCTTCTTTGATGCCCCCCTTCCGGTCTATGACAGCTTCAAGGTATTTAAAATGGCAGACCTGCTCCAGGACCTGTTCTCCCAGCTTTATCTGATTTCTTTCCTCTCATGATATCACCATGGTTTTTGTTTTCGAGCTGCTTATGATCATCCCTCTCTTCTCCGGCTCTTCTTTCCAGACTTGCAGGTTGGATTGAAGATGTGCCTCTGATTTAGCAATCAGGGCAACATCATCAGCAAATGTCAGTTCTGAAATACTAACCTGTCTCATCTTCCAGTACCCCACTGAATACTTTCCTGTCCTCTCCTTACATGCCTTATATGCCATGAGGCGTATGAAAAGATAAGGCGACAGGATATCCTGTCTTCTGTTCTCATTGTGACGAAATGTTCGTTCTTGTTCTAAAATTTACATTTTGAGTCTAGCTTAACGCAAAATTAAAGCCGGTATTTACAATAATAAAGTAGCCTAAAAGTGTTAATTAACCCCTATCAAAAATAAGCACCGCCACATTATTTCCCGTTTGGAATTTGACCATGTGACCTCTGTCACGCTAGCGCGGTGCAGGTAAAACTAAAGTATCGCTGGCACACAGACATTATATATATATATACATATATATTTTTTTATATAATCTATTTACAAGTTTTCATGAAATGTGAATATTAGATACATTTACAGTAATGTAGAGAACAACATTTAGAACCATAAAGTCTCTAGAACTCTGCAAGTGTCTACTTTGTTCTAATTTGTACAGCACTGAACATTTTATACTTGTTGGGCTCAATTATGCTCACACTGAAACAATATAATCAGCCATTTTCAGCTGTTAATTCATTCATTAATGTCTTCAGGTATAAATAATAAGAAAAAATAATAAGCTGCTGCTTCATCTTCTTCTTCCTTGTTCGTCCTGAAAAGGGCGTTGGTTGCGTTGTGCCCATTTACAGCGAAGCTGCGATATTTGCGCCTTTCGGCCAACACATCCAACTTCCACACAGCATTTTTTGGGACCGGGTTAGCCTTCCCTACTCACTCAGCCAGACTGCAGTGATGCAGCCTGTTTCCAGGACCACCACTTGGAGGCTGCTTCATCTGACTAATTATGTTTAGGCCTTGGGGGCTAAAACAACTTCATAGGAGTAAATGTGCCTCTCTATCCATAGTCAATAATGATACTAGTCCCTGCATCGATTTTCCTACTGTCACTATAGTCATTAACTGGGTCATAGTCCACATCGATGTATGATTAGTGATTTCCGCTATGAGAATAACATAGAAACGTAGATCTAATCCTCTAAAGTTAATTTTAAATCTCTTCCTTAGCTAGAAATAGCACTTTTACAAAGCGTAATTTTTTTTAAAAATTGCAAATAATCAACCACTCGACTTATAACAATATGATGAATATTAAAATAAATTTTAAAATAGTCTCTGTCAACTGCAAACTTGCAAAATCTCGTACTCGCGAGACTTCCATTGCCACTTAGCAACACAATAAGTAACCTATTATCGGGTGTTTTTAGGCGAATCAAGCGGTAAGTTAAAAGAAAAAAAATACGGGCACTTTTAGTCAAATTGGACTGGAGAGAGTTAAGCCACTAGTCAAACCAAAAGCTGACATTACTACTATAATGAAACAATGAGACCCATAGCTAAAAATTATGCCCCCTCCCCCCTCAAACTTCTAATCACCAATGCTCCACGTGGTTCGCCGGAGTCTCTACTGAAGCTACAAGAATAGAACCAATGCTTCCACCAAGCATGTCAATGGTGAGGTGCAGTATTGGGCTGGCCACCTCACCATGTAAAACAAACAGCTACAGAAGCTGCCATAGCATGGGCACACCGGCCAAAAATGAGGCATACTGTATTATGAAATGGAATGACAGCAAGACGAGGGTAAGGACAGAAACAAAGTCAGTGCTACAAAATAAATCATAACTGAAATTTCCAATGTTTACTTACGAGTTATTTCCATGGAAACATTTGGGTTCATAGGACATTTCAGCTGACCAATCTGAGGACCAATGATAAAGCAGATGCTTACGTTTAATAAATGACCAATGAAAATAACACTAGCATATCAAGAGACTTGTAATATGTTCTTAATACTAGAATTATAAAACTAAACATGTATTCACAACTGATAATTAATTAATGAAATTAATACAGTTCAATCATAATTTATGCCAGTAAATTAATATGAGACAAACATAAAGGTATGTTATCAGGCACTCGTAGGAAATAAAGAAGTAGAACACTAGACAACAGAAAAACAACAGACATGAGTGGCTTACCCAGGATGTGAACCCTGGACCTTCCGTGCGACAACCCCGCCTAGCTATGCAAGTGAATCACACTATCCTCCCTGCCATCTACGCATCACCAAAAAATGATGTTTCGATGACAGGTCATTAGTGTGAACCGCAATACATAATACCGGAAGTTTACCATGGGCAGTTCAGCCTATTAATGACGCAATCACTTCTGTTGTTCCCCTAATATACAGTATAGGCCAGTCCAACAAGACAAAGACCTTAATACTGTGTCCAGTAAATGATAGTAGACTTGAACAGTAAGAACAGGACAGAGGGTAGGTTTGGTATTGTATAAACATTTATAACACATAAGGAAGGGAAACCTGAGGCCTGTAAACAGTAAATTAATATGAGACAAACATAAAGGTGTTATCAGGCACTCGTAGGAAATAAAGAAGTAGAACACTAGACAACAGAAAAACAAGAGACATGAGTGGCTTACACATGATTTGAACCCTGGACCTTCCGTGCGACAACCCCCGCCTAGCTATGCAAGCGAATCACACTATTCCTGATATATGCCTGATAACATACCTTTATGTTTGTCTCATATTAATTTACTGTTTACAGGCCTCGGGTTTCCCTTCCTTATGTGTTATAAATAATTTATGCCAGAGTTACATTACAGAGGTGCACATGTAATTTGAGATCTGTGTAAATCTAGATTTTGCTAACAGCAGCTTGATGGTGATTGGGTATCACCTGGAGCACATGATGCTCCCTACCAGACGAGGTGATTCCTTTAGAATCTCCCTTAACGTCGTCTTTTACCAGAAAATTGTGTTGATTCATGATTGTACAAGGGATAATACAATGGTAGTTTCTCGTTGCTCTCCGTCGGTTTGTGTACAGTTGTCTCCGCTCGCCTTTGACTAAAAAGTCAAGCCCACAAGGCTGTGGGGAGGGAAGAGGTTAAAGCGCCTCCATCGTGCTGATTATCACATCATTAAGCTTCAGAGGTGATTTGATACAGACAGCTGTCCCTCACAACTATCCCACCTCGTCATCAGTGACAACCACCTGTTTTGGTTCACGGATGATTATTCAGTATTCACAGCTAACCTCTATATCTAGAGGCGATTCAACCATCCTCCATGCGGTTGACACGCCTGGTAGGACGACAGGTTCCTTCTCCAGGAGCAAAATTAGAATTAAGGATAAATTAATCATAGGAACTTGGAATGTCAGTACACTAATGCAGAATGGAAAATTAGATAACATCCAGATGGAAATGGAAAGAATGAATGTAAATGTATTATGGCTATGTGACATGCAATATACCGAAACAGGTGAAATATATTCTGGCAATTACAACATAATTTATTCCGGAGGAAATAAACATGAAAGTGGAGTAGGCATAATATTAGATGCAGTTTGTTACAATCCCCACGGGTTCGAGTTATTCACTCTTATAACTTTGCAACAAAATCAGGGGTGGTGTTTTTGGGCTTTCTTTCAACCCCAGAGAACTTCCCCGACTCAGCAAGTTTAACCAGCGGAGGTCACAACTTACCCACTAATTGGTGTGTGTGCAATGCCACGAGAAGGATGGTTCTCTACCCTGCAATGGGGGTCATAGTGAGGCACTGTTTAAAGAAGAAAGGTAGGCAGACACTCGCAGCTCTGCCCCCTTCGACTTGGGAGAACCTGTCACCGGGAGTACCACACACAGTCTTATGGGAGGGCAGCAGTCGCAGAAACATCATTGAGGCGGTGGCACAGCCACCACCGCTTCTACCTGCCTACCAAAGGACGTCGTCCAGACAGACACACACAGCTCTACCCCATCTGAACTGGGAGGACACGTCACCAGGACTGCGCAGTGTCTTATGGGGGCAGCGTTCGCCTGCATCTCATTAGATGCAGAAACAGCAAGAACAGTAAAGGGATATTGGGCAATATCAGATTTGAGTCCTGTTAGTTAAATTGAGTGGCAGACCAATTGATATCAATTGTATACAAATATATGACCCAACAGCAGATAATATAGAAGAAATTGACACATTTTACCATGAACTTGATATGGCAATGACTCAGTGTAAATGTCATGAAACAACTGTTATACTTGGAGACTTCAATGCAAAAGTTGGAAATGAAAAAGTTGATGATGTGATTGGTGGTTATGACCTGGGAGAAAGAAATGAGATAGGTGACAGACTGATAGAGGGCAAGACCACATGATATAATAGTAGGAAACACCTGGTTTAGACAGCATCATAAATGCCTTTGGTCATGGGAAAAGTCCAGGGAACAATCCTCATAATCAGATTGACTACATACTAATATGCAGGAGATTTAGAAACAGTTTGAAATCTGAAAACTAAGCCAGGAACAGACTGCAACAGTGACCATGTACCAGTAATAGGAAAACCTAGAATAAATTTGAAGAAAGTAAAACGAGCTTCAAACATCAAGTTATACCTAGCCTTACTTAAATCAGATAAGGAAATGAGTGAAAGATACAATGTTACAATACAGAATAAGTACAATGCAACAGGAAAAATACAGAGTATAGATGAAATGCTAAAGGTATCAATACATCTAACGAAATCGTACCAGAAGTAAAGAGGACTACAAAGAAGAAGTGGATGATAGATGAAATTTTAAAACTTATGGATAGAAGGAAGAAAAAATAAGACAAAGAAGAATATGACAGACTAAATAAGGAAATACCAACGGGCTGATCACCCGTTTGCCAGTCACTTCGATTACGGAAACAACAGCAAATGGATTGATTTGCCGTTGCCCTAAAGACGCCAATAGGCGTGATGGGAAACAATGGCAAAGAAAACCTATCTGCTGTTGCCCTAAGACGCCACTAGGCGTAATGGCCACTGACTGCTTTGACGGTCGATGGCTAAGGACTGAAGAAGAAGAGAAGAAATAAGGAAATAGTAAACAAATGTAAAACAGCAAAAGAAGCATGGCTAACCCAGAAGTGCAGAGAGCTTGAAGTGCAGAACAGAAAATGCAACATCTATGTACAAGCAAATAAATGAGTTAACAGGCAGAAGGACACAAACAGTCACTGGCTGTTTGAAATCAAAAGAAGGATCATTATTCATGGGTCATGAGAACAAGATAGAAAGGTGGACAGAATACATCAAGGAGCTGTAAGATGATGAAAGACCAGATTTAAACAACCCGGACAGTTGTGAAGGACCTCCAATACTTATGACAGAGGTAGAGGATGCCATGAGTCACATGAAGAAAGACAAAGCACCTGGACAAGATAATGTAACAGTAGAGGAAAGGGAATGAGGAAATTATCAAAATGTTAGAAAGCATCAACACTGATGAAAAGGACTTGAAGATAATAAAGAACAAACAGCAGCTGTGAGAATTAGCAGCCAAATAGGAACGTTTCAACAAGTAAAAAGGGTGTCAGGCAGGGATGTGTGCTGTCACTGGATCTGTTCAATCTGCAGTGAAAATATAATGAGATCTCTAAAGGAATGCCAGGAATATGATTTGGCGGACATAAGATAAACAACTTGAGATATGCTGATGATACAGTCTTGACAGCAAAAAGTTAAAAGAAGCTGCAGGAAATGGTTGATACAGTAGTGAAAGAAAGTGAAAATAAAGGCCTCAGCCTTAATGGCAAAAAGACTGAAGTAGCGGTCATCTCAAAGAAAAGGGCTCCCCCAGAAAGCACAATCAAAAGTAAATGGAACAGTTTTAAAACAGGTCAATACATTCAAATACTTGGACACATTAATAACAACGGATGGAAGATGCATCTCAGAAGTGAAGAGCAGAATAGCTCAGGCAAAAGCAGCATTCTATAAAATGAAGAGTATTTTATGCAACAATTCTTTATCATTGGAAGTAAGAAAGAGGATGTCCTGAAAGAGGCCAATGCACAAAGAAACTTATTTCACAAGTTAGAAAGAAGCAATCCACTTTTTTGGGGGCATGTTATGAAAAGAGGAAAGCTGGAATATATTATAACAACAGGTAAGATTGAAAGGAAAAGAGATAGGGGAAGACAAAGAGAGCAAATACTGGACAGTTTGACATCGTGGCATGGAAAGAAGTCAACAACAGAACTGATAAATAGTAACTGGAGACAGGAAGTTGTGGAGAGACATGATCTCCTATGCCACTTGGCATGGTACTTGAAGAAGAAGTAAATCTAGATAAATTTCTCTAAAGATATTCAGTATGTTTCAAGGGAATGCTTCTTTAAAAAAAAAAAAAAAAACCTTAATCATAACATAAAACGGATGAAATTATGACGTTTAATGGCGTTTTTCTTTTGTCGTTTCTTCCCACATTATTTTAATGTCACATGAACTGAGACAGGGATTCCTCCTGTGGTGAAACTTGTTGAGAACCCAGCACTGCACACTAAGCTTGGAGAAACCATGTGAGCCTCAGATGTGATTCTTTGGTTTCGACCTGGTTGACTGCATGCAGGAGGATCTCACTATGGACCCAGTGATATGCAAGTGAGCTGAGAAGTGGCTCTGTGCAGGACATGACACTTCCTTGGGAGATCCCAGAACCAGAGCACAGTATTACAGCTCTGCCTAATTGGAGTCCTCTTGGATGGCAGCGAATGCACAGTATGCCAAGCGCTTCTTCCTTCTAGCTTGGGAACTGATGTGACAATCATTTAAATGGAAACCAAGATGGAGAAACTGGAGCTCATGACTTCAACCCAACAAGTTTCGGAATGGCAAAAAAAGCCACAGGAAAAGCCTATATCTACAGTGTAGATAATACCAAGGACTCTTCAACTTGGTATTTCAGTTTCAGTGGTGACTCCATGCTTTGTAAGGAGCAAAAAGGAAAAGATTGATAGAAATAAAAATTCATGGAAGTCGATAGGCGACAGCTACTAGAGCTCAGTGTAAACATTCTGTTTCCTCAAACATTAACTTGCATTTGTTTGAAGAAACCTGTGGTCAGCTTATAGTGTATATTTTTTTTAATAAGGCTCTAATAATTGATATTTTTTCAAACAAATAATTCCATTAGCCTGTAACACTAAAAAGGGTTTATTCGCTCACTTCTATTAGGCATTGTGCAAACAAATAATATAATAGCAGTTAAAATAACAAAGCAAGAACAGCCTTTTTTAGTCTAAACAACATCTGAAGTCCTCTCAGTACAGCACAAGGACAAAATTAAGATTATATCAGAGCTGTATGCTTTCTGTGCTTCTCTATGGTGCAGAATGCTGGAGAGTTACAGAGAAGGAAATGTCAAAATTATCTTTTCACACAACATGCCTAAGAAAGATTCACCGAATCTTTTGGCCGAATACCATCACCAACCAAGATCTGCTTACTCGGAGCAAGCAAGAGGACATGCACACCATCATAGCTGGCAGACGCTGGAGCTGGGTTGGCCGTGTCCTCAGAAGAGACCCTGATGCCATCACAAGAACAGCTATGCTATGAACCTCTGAAGGAAAACGAAAGAGAGGCCGACCAAAAACAACTTGGCGGAGGACTGTGGAGGCTGAGATGCAAAGAATGAACCAGAGTTGGGGCACTGTACAAAGGATGGCCACCGACCGAGCAAAGTGGAATCAATTTGTTGTTGCCCTACAAGATGCCACCAGGCATGATGGCCACTGACTGCTTTGACAGTCGGCGGCTAAGGATCAAAGAAGAAGAAAATAGCAAATATGAATTGATAGAGAAACTAACCACGCCATAATTGAGCATTGCCAAGAAACAGCATGGGCTTACAATCACATCGTGCAGTAAAACAGAGGGTTAGCACATTTAACATAGAAAGTCACTTTGAGTTATATTTAAAACAAATAATTAATGAATTATCAAGGTCTGTACATTGTCTGGGAATGGACTTAAAATTAACAGAGATATAATGACTACTTTTTCTTTGCTCACTCTCATTGTAACCAGTACCTATGACTCACAGTGGCTGATCCATCTCAGGTTTTCCTCACAGCCATTAAGTTTTCCCTTATAGGGGCAGGTGAAGGCCACACTGCTACCTTCGTTCAGTCTACACTCCTACAACATGTTCTACTTTTTGTCATTTGGACATATCTGTCTGACACATTTTTAATTTATTAAATACATGGTAGTTATATCTGAAGTGGCCAGTTCTCAGGTTGGAAATCATAACTTGGCCGGTCCTTATTAAGGTGCAGTATGCTTTTGTTATATGCGAATGGGCATTCTCCAAGTCATTTTTCTCTGAATAGTAAACACATGGGACGAAGTGCCGACATGAAGATGAAAGAACATTCATGGATTTCACAAACTTGTGCTCTCATTAACAGTTTGCCTTGCATAATCTAACAATCAAATGGTGCTGACATTTGGCAGCCAGTTAGGATTAAAACTAACTTTACTCCACAAATATTGTTATATCTTTCCACTACACATGGAGAAAAGAACTGGACCCAGACATTACAGGGATGAAGAAGACATGGATAGACAACGCGCAGACAACACAAGACAGAAATACTTGGCATAGGTTAGCTGAAGGGTCTATGCTCCTTAGGGAGCTAAAGGGGGCGATCATAATTAACTACACTGTGAACTACAGGTTGACCCCGCTGATGGAAGTTTGCTGTCTAATTGTATGTTTTCTGAGTATCAAGTTGTTAAGTAGAACTTTATTTCCATATTAGACACTGCTGTTTGTTTGTTTTAGCCTTATACATTGTTTTTGTCTTTGAAAGTGTTGGCAACGTCATCATGTAAAACAAATTGTCATAGAAACCATGCGGCGACAGCACGTGAACGAATTGGTGCAGGCTGCTAGCAAGTGGACAGCTGTAGTTGTGGCTCCATGATCGATAAGCAGGACAAAGGAAAATGAAATTACACTAGTCAACAAATTTTCAACAAAAGTTATTTGTACCAGAAATTAAATATAACATTTCTTATCGATTATGACATGCTGATTTGAAATATCATAATGAAATTCACCAATTGGCTCTGGGTTTTTTTTAAATGATGAATTTACATTGCAGTAATACAAATAATGTATGCTTGTTTAATTCTCTGGGGTGAACAGCTAGTCTTTCTACTTTAGCATTATAAATATTGTGGTTACATACTCAGTTAATTGATATTTCAACATAAAATGATAGAAAAAATAAAAACATTATTTAAAGTTCACATATCATGTTTTAAAAATGCACATTTGAACCCATTCCGTCATTATTCAGTCACTGTTCGAGCTTTCTTTGCTTGCTTCTTGTAGTCAATCGATGAGGTGTCTCTTGTCACAGTCCAACAGTAATCAGCAAGCATTGAAGGGCTCCAATTGCCTTGATACCTTGTCTCCATAGCAGCAATGTCCTGGTGAAATCGCTCACCATGCTCATCACTGACCGCTCCACAGTTTGACGTAAAGAAATCCAGATGAGAATCCAGAAAATTAATTTTCAAAGACATGTTGCAGCCAAGACTCTTATACTTCAGAAGGAGATTTTCTACAATTTCATTGTAATTATCAGATCTGTTGTTTCCAAGAAAATTGTCCACCACTGACTTAAATGCTAGCCATGCTGCTTTTTCCTTGCCATGCAACACGCAAAGAAACTCGTCATCATAAAGAAGTTTTCGAATTTGCGGACCAACAAATACTCCCTCTCTTATTTTAGCTTCACTCAGTCTTGGAAATTTTCTGATGAGGTATTTGAAAGCCTCATCTGTTTTCTCCATTGCCTTGACAAAGTTTTTCATGAGACCCAGCTTAATGTGCAAGGGTGGCAGCAAAATCTTGTTGGTGTCGACAAGTGCTGGGTTCTCAACGTTCTTACTGCTAGGCTGCAATGACTGCCTGATTGGCCAATGTCTTCTGATGTAATGGTCACTTCGTGCATGGCTATCCCACTCACAAAGAAAGCAACAGTACTTGGTGTATCCACCCTGTAGTCCAAGCAAAAGAGCGACCACTTTTAAGTCACCGCAAAGTGACCAATGATGATGATCGTAGTTTATACACTTCAAAAGCTGCTTAATGTTTTCAAAAGTTTTTTTCATATGTACTGCGTGACCAACTGGAATTGATGGTAACACATTACCATTATTCAACAAAACAGCTTTAAGACTCGTCTTGGATGAATCAATGAAAAGCCTCCACTCTTCCGGTATGTAATTGATTTTGAGGGCTGCCATTAAACCAGAAATGTTGTGGCACGCAGAAAGGTCACCCTCTTTGAAAAAGAATGTAATAAGCGGCTTCTGGCGGTTCCTATACACAGAAATTGTAACATCTTCTGCCAGGAGATTCCACTGTTGCAATCTGGAACCCAAATGCTCCGCCTTGTTCTTCGGTAAATTCAGATCTCTTACAAGATCATTCAGTTCACCTTGGGTTATTAAGTGTGGTTTAGTGGATATAGTTTGCTCAAAATCTGGGTCGCTTGAGGTTGATGGTTCAGGACCACCAATGTCCTCTTCTTCATCAGTGGAAGCAGCTGAAAATGATTCTGGCACTTTGGGAACTGGTAGGTCATCGCCATGTGGTACCGGACGTATTGCAGAGGGGATGTTTGGATATTCCAGAGTCCATTTTTTCTTCTTTGATATGCCTTTCCCAATTGGAGGGACCATGCAAAAGTAACAGTTGTTGAGATGATCAGTGGGCTCTCTCCAAATCATTGGGACTGCAAAATGCATAGCTTGCCTTTTGCCAGTCAACCAGTTTAAGATGTGCTGCACATGTATTGCAGCATATGTGTGGCGCCCAGCTCTTATCTTGATCTCTGCAGCCAAAATACAAACTGTATGCCTTCTTAATCACTTTAGTTATACAGTAGAACTCCATTTATCCGAACCCCATGGGACCGAGCATCGTTCGGATAATCAAATGTTCGGATAATTGGATTACATAATGTATCGAGTACATGTACACATATTTCTAAAAATAATTAACCATCACAAGGAAAATACACTATAAAACATATTTACTTGTACTGTAATAATAATACCCACACTGTATTAGATTACTGTATCACCAAAATCTGTCATTACACTGCAGTGCATGTACTACTTGTATTAATTTTTTTTTTAAGAAAGAAAAATGTTTTCAAAATAACATTACAAACGATTCAAAACCAGGCGCAACTTACGTATACATGTACTTGCACAGATGTAGCCCACTATTTAAAATAATGAGGAATCTTCTTTTGCACCAAACTGGATAGTCTCCTTTTGGTTGCTAAGTCCCGCATTCTCTTCAACAGCAGAAGCTGCGTAGGACAGCTGTCATCTTCTTGCTCGTACCAAGCCATCGCTGATTCTAGTGTTATAAAGGCCTCTTCGGGACTTGGTCGACGTTTTGGGTTTTCTTCATAATCTACAAGTACATCATGTACTTCTGAGGAGTCTTCGTCATCGGTCACTACATGTATTTGGTTTTCTTTTTGCACAAAAGACAAAATTTCTTCGTCATTCAAAAACTGAAAACCAGAATCATTATCATCTTCTAGCCACACGTGGGCATCATCTTTGTCACAGTACGAAAATCCGGGCATTGAAACAGTTCCACAACTTCATTTATACAATCATCATTTGTGTCCACTGCAGTAGTTTCATTTCCTCCTTTTTTCCCAAGCAATCTATTCCAAGCCTTGTTGAGATTATCTTGTGACAGGGTGGTCCAAGCATCAGCTAACATATAGCAGCAGTCTTTGAGATTAAGCTTTTTGGAAAACGCCACCACACTTTCTTCATCTTCAGCCAACAATAACCGACGCAGGACTTCCTTCTTGTACATCTTTTTAAGCTTTGCTATAACACCCTGATCCATTGGTTGAATCAGTGCTGTTACATTGGGAGGCAGAAAAATTACTTTAAAATTTGCATCAACTGCATTCAATGTATCCGTCTCTGGATGAGATGGTGCATTGTCCAGTAGAAGAATTTCTTTTCTTGTTCTCTCAACCTCTTCACATTTGGGATGAACTGATTTGTATACCAATCAAGAAATATTTCACTATTCATCCAAGCACTCTTCTGTGCTTTGTAGCACAATGGGAGACATGTCACATTCTTTAAACAACGTGGTTTTTTGGCTTTGCCGATCATTAGCACCGGTAAACGATGACTTCCACTGGCATTCGCGGCTACCAAAATTGTTACTCTCTCTTTGCACTTTTTAAACCCAGGGGCAGCTGCTTCGCGCTGAGATGCAAGTGATTTTTGAGGCAATGATTTCCAGTATAAGCCAGTCTCATCGGCATTATACACATCATCGAGTGAATAACCTTCTTCTTCCAAAAAAGCCAAGAATGTTTCTTTAAAATTTTTAGCGGCAGTTGCATCGCTAGATAAAGATTCCCCTTGAATCTCCAATTCTCGTATGCCATGACGAGATTTAAAGTTTCTTAACCATCCCTGGCTAGCCTTAAAGTCAGGAGGACCGTCAAGTTGATTGTTGAACTGAAGTGCCTTTTCACACAACAGAGAGCCAGAGATAGGTTCCCCTTTGCTTCTTCTTTGCACAAACCATATATACAAAGCCTCTTCCAATTTCACATCTTTCGCATTTCTCATGGTTTTACGTTTCTTCGACCCATTTTCACTATCCAATTTCGATGCAAAACTCATAATTTTATCCTTGTTACTTTTGATGTCAGAGACGGTAGCTTTCCCAACATTGAAAATCCTCGCAAGTGAAGACACAGTTTCACCTTGTCCTAGTCTCTTGATAATTTCTGTTTTCGTTTCAATTGACAAAACATTGCGGTTCCTTTTATATGCTTTAGGCCTACTGGAAGATGCCATATCGCACAGAGAAATACTTGTACACCAAAATTATTCTGCTGTAGTAGCAGACACAATTATTTTAAGTTGAACTGTCTGTTTAGCCAGTGTTCTGCCTAGAACGCACACGTACACTGGATTGGTAAACCAGATATTAACTGACTTTATGATCTAACTGACTTCCTGTACGTAAGCGACCGACCATTAGCCCATCCCATCCTCTACAAATTGTTCGCACACATTTGAAGCTTGCCGCATGAAAAGATTCAGAAATGTAGTCTAACGTGACTGGTGGCGATTGATTTTTTTTTTTGGGGAAAAAGTGTTCGGATAATTGGATGTTCGGATAATTGGGGTTCGGATAAATGGAGTTCTACTGTATTTAGTTTTTGTGATAGAAATGTCACCTCACTACATATATAACAGAAATTATTAGCACTGTTCACACATGTCCTAGGCATTTCTAACTACGATACTTTTGATAAGGACAAATGCACTAACTAATGGCAAAATTTTATCAGAGATAAGATATTTATACACAAAGGTGATGTAATCATAGGTAGGATTGCATCAACAACTTCTAGTTACATTTTTATTGGTCATTAGAAAAAAAATTATGCAATCGCCCACAACAGTTGCGTCATATATATAAATTGACCGTAATTAAATAAACTAGTAGCATATAAAAAAAGACCAACAGAGAAGTACTGCACTCACTAAACGTACAGGAACATTGGCTCCTAAATACCAGCGCAATAAGGAAGCTGAAATTTTTCGGTCATATAAAAAGACATAATAGTCTGGAAAAAACAGTGATGGAAGGCATGGTCCCTGGAAAAAGGGGAAGGGGTCGACCTAGACGATGGTGGACCCAGGACATCACAGAGAGTCTGAACTTGTCTTTGGCTGATGCAGGTCGACTTGCCCAGAATCGTGATGCGTTCAGAGCAGCTGTAATGGAGACAACGTTCTGGAAAGAATACGTCACATGATGAAAGTAGCATATATCTTGAAAACTAGAGCCAATCAACATTTTTTTAATGTCATTTTCAGCACACCAAAATTAGTTAAGATCAGCTATTTTCATTTCTGGTACATTTTGGTTGTTGACTAGTGTTATAAGTCCGCTGGGAGGACAACATCAGACAATCTTTGAAGGACCGAGGACTAGAATGGAACCAGGCCAGGAAGAAGACAGCTGATAGAATGGTCTGGCGCTCTCTCTTCCAAACCTCTACACCTCACGGTAGAAGGGGAACGACTAAGTAGTAGTAGACTAGTGTTATAGTATGGTTTTAAAAAACACTTATGATGATGTGGTATTTTGAGTATCAATCATCAAAATTCTCGCCGTTTGTACGCCTAAGGGATGCAACTGTGGTTGAAAGTTAGACATTAGTTGTATTGTTTCTCTTATTGTTTCCCCAGTTTAGTGGCAGCCATCTTGCTTTGCTTCACATGTGACTGGACTTATATTAACTCATTCATTCCAGACTTATTTTGCACGCTGTGCCAGACTTTTTTTGTGGGCAGAATTTTATAGAGTGAAGTGTTCATCTTTCAGTCTAAATTTGTTTGTGAATTTTCCTTTGAACATGTACTTATTATATACCAAACTGTAGGGAAATGGATAGTGAATTCAAATATATAATGTCTGTGGTAGTATTAACACAAATATGTTCAGTATAATTTAATCATTTTGCATGTAAAATTGAAAAACGCTAAAAAGTTGACTGCAGAATACGATCTTACCAAAGACAAATTACTGTCGTAAACAATAAAACTTTCTTTTTAGTCTTCAAACGTAAAGTTAATCCATATACAAAGTAAAAAAAAACATGCTTATGGCCAAAATTAGTAGATTTAGTGTTATTCGCACCAGTTTGTCCGTGGTTCTTTGTAAGAAAAAAATAAATTATGCAATCGTGCATTACGTAATTTTCAAACAAATAAATAAGAATAACGTCATATAAATACTTTTTTACTCTTGTTTAATGTTTTAATAGTATCCCTAGCTTCATCTTCTACCAAGAACTAGTGATTAGATGTTACAGTAGGTCTAGTTTTGTTGCTTTTTGATCGGCCAGAATATGACTATGCCCACTCATCAACTAAATCTAGTGTGTCTAGCTTTTCTGCATATATTCCGTATTTTGACAACAAACTGTGACTACCAAACAATCATCATCAATGTCAGCAATGTTTCAAAGTAGTTTGACATAATTATTTGCTTAGGAGACTTAGAAAATGTAAATATAAAGCGTGACATATTTCTCTAGCAAAAACAACGAAAAACGTAAACACACGAATCTTCACAAAAATTGTGATAATAACATCAAAACACGCACATGTGCTGATTAACTAAAGTCAAATTAGTTGTTTAAATAGTAGCGGAAGTCATTCTACGAGTTTTAATATATGAACTGCATTAAGCGGACGATTTTTAGGGTTTATTCGTGATAAACTAAAAACCACGCTCTGAGCGTTGCTGGGGCACGGCGTGTTGAATTTTGCAACGCTCAGAGCGTTGCTGTGGAGTCAAAGAGTTAAGGGAGTTTCTTTTCTCTTATTTTTATAGTTTCATGTTCTCTACTTAATTCTCATTTTCTTTCCCTCCTGTCTCTTGTTTGTCTGTCCCTGACGAAGGCCTTGTGGCCGTAACGTAGGTTTTTCTTGTCCTTCTCCTTGTAAGACGTATTACTATTTGTGTGTGTGTGTGGTTTTTTTTTTTTTTTTTTCAACTGTTTTACCCCGTCTTACGGCAGTTCTCCTCATATACTTATATATTACCCTATAACTGACTGCACTGTCTACCTGTTTGCTCACTTTTCACTTTTATCTCCTCTCTTACTTTCGATCTACTACTTTCATTGTTTATTATTTTTTATTTATTCTTTATATCTATTTAATAAATTATTTTTATATTTAATTTTATTTATTTTTGCATGTGTGTGGTCTCACTCGATTTGCCATTATGCCTTCACTGAAACACTTCATTAATTCACTTCGGTCTTCTATTACCACCTCATTCAGCCTCTTACCACCTGATATATCTCGCACTGCAATTGATTTTGCATTTGCTACATTCAAGAAAACTAGATTCACTTGCCATCTCCACTTTA
The DNA here is from genome assembly GCA_024509875.1 of Oreohelix idahoensis. Lineage (NCBI taxonomy): Eukaryota > Metazoa > Mollusca > Gastropoda > Stylommatophora > Oreohelicidae > Oreohelix > Oreohelix idahoensis. Next base: position 875,044 of record JAMPIV010000371.1, read on the forward strand.
TCCGCACCTGCCTCCGCCTTAAAATTCTCCCTCATGGCTTCACTTCTCACTTCAACCCCTCTGCTGGCCATATTCACCCTCGTGAACATCGCCTCTCCCTCTACACCTCGTTTCACGGGGTAGAAGAGGTTCCGATTATGAGATGAGATGAACATCGCCTCTTACAGCGCATCGAGACCACATGTGGGTTCCAGCGTATGCGAGCTGTCGCAGCTATCCATTCCCGCCTCCTGGCAGATATCAGTGCTCAGCAGTCTCAGCTTCTACTCCGCTTACGTAGTCTCACCTCCAGCTACTTTCCTGCCTTCCCCATTATCCGCATTATTATCCATACCCTCAACCGGCAATTGTATGATTTTTTATCCGCCCAGAAAAAGGACAAACTTTCACGCCTCTGTCCTACCCCTGAGACTGTCCCTGCCTCCTCTACTCCATCTCGTTCCCAGGTTGTTTGTATTCCCTCTGATCTTGCCCTCTCTGAGGGAGAGCTTTCAGTCCTCAGCAAGGGCTTGCACTTTGTCCCTCTCCAACCATCCTCTGATCAGTACAATCTCCTCCAAGATGTCCATCGGTTTCATCGCCGTCTGCGACTTCAGCTCCATTTCCGCAACAGTGATGGTCCTCAAAGATCGCAGGCTGAATCAGATGATGCCTTTGCACGCTTTGCTCCTCCCAAGAATAAACATTTTACACCCTCTCCTGGGGCTTCCCACGCTCTGGATTTATATATTCAGAATACCCTCCACGACATTCAGCAGCTCCAACCTCAACGCCTGCGTTATTCAAACCTTTCTTCTGATGAGTCTCATGCCCTTACTAAGCTCCGCCGCAGAGATGACATTGTTATCAAACCGGCTGACAAAGGAGGTGCCATTGTGGTATGGCGCAAGGACCTGTACCTCCAAGAAGGTAATAAGCAGCTCACCAACAGCTCCTTCTACCAGCGCCGTGACAATGATGCGACAGTCCTCAACAATCGTCTGGTCCATGACACCATCAAAAGTCTTATCGCCAACAAGTCCTTACCTTCTAGCGCTTCTCATCTCCGTATTGACAATAGTGGTCTGGGTAAGCCTGTGTTTTATATGCTTCCCAAAATTCATAAACCCTCCAACCCTGGGAGACCCATTGTCTCTGCGTGTGCCTGCCCTACCGAACGTATATCAGACTTCCTCGACGGCATCTTCCAGCCTATTGTAGAGCAGCTTCCTTCCTTCTTAAAGGACACAAACCATGCTCTTACTACTTTTTCCTCTATTCAGCTTTCTCCAGACCGTACCTACCGTTTATTTCTGTTAGATGTTTGCTCACTTTACACTTCCATTCCTCACTCTGATGGTCTCCGAGCTCTCCGGTTTTTCCTGGACCAGCGCACGCACCCCTCTATCGCTACAGAGACTCTCCTGTGCCTTGCAAAACTGGTCCTTCGACTCAATTCCTTTGAGTTCAATGGACAGTTCTTTGACCAAATAAGTGGAGTTGCCATGGGCACCAAGATGGGTCCCAGTTATGCCTGCCTCTTCATGGGCTACCTGGAGTATCAGGTGTGGCAGCAGTATCCTGGACCTTTTCCATTGATGTATCATAGATACATCGATGATGGCATAGGTCTCACCGATATGCCAGAGGTTGACCTATCTAGGTTCATTAATTTCATTAACAACTTCCACCCTGCGATCCAATTCACCTCTCACATCTCCACTGTCTCTGTTAATTTCCTTGACATTGTTGTCACTATCACTCCGCCCCACCTCACCACTTCGGTGTACTACAAACCCACCGATGCACACAGTTACCTCCTTTATACTTCCTCTCATCCTCCGGCTTGTCGGGACTCCTTGCCTTTCTCACAATTTCTCCGCCTCCGTCGGTTATGCCAAGATGATGACAACTTTCTATGCCGAGCACAAGAAATGTTGGACTTCTTCCGTAACAGACAGTATCCAGAAGATGTTCTTACCTCTGCCTTAGAACGTGTTCTCCCTATCTCACGTCTAGAGGCCCTCATACCCAGCCAAAAAACCTCCTCTGATAGAGTCAAGTTAATAATGACCTATCACCCTCACAGCACTGCTGTCAAAAGGATCCTGTTTCACCACCTACCTCTCCTCCAAGCTGACCCAGTGGCGCGGGAAGCATTTAGTCAGCCACCCTTGCTGGCATATAGACGGGACAAAAATTTGAGGGACCTCCTAGTCCACAGCCGTCTGAAAACCGTCAACGATGGCCACTTTGGAACCAAGCCATGTAACCGTACACGATGTAAGACATGTCAGTATGTAATCGAAACACGTTTAGTCTCGTTCCCTAACGCCAAGTTCACCATCACCCATGGCTTCACATGTGAGTCACGCAACGTCATTTATGCTATTATATGCAAACGTTGCACCATTACGTACATCGGCCAAACGGGCACACGACTGGGCGACCGATTCTGCAGACACCTCTATGACATCTCTCAGTTTAATTCCACACCTGTGGCCATCCACTTCAATGGCCCTGACCACCACGGTGCCACTGACATCCAGGTGACAGCCATCAGATACTGTTCCTCGGACGCCAACAGTCGGTTTCGCCAGGAACAACGCCTCATCCATCTTATGGGTTGCCTCAAACCACACGGTTTGAATACCCAACATTCTTTTGTCTGAGACGCCTTTCTTTATCGAGTCCCTGTTGTATGACTTTCTACTTTGAGATGCGATCACCCTTTTTTTTTTTTAAATTACCATTTTTTTAATTTAATAATTTTATTTATTTATTTTTATTTATTTTTTTTCCCTTTATTATTTTATTTATTTCTTTATTTAGTTTTTATTTTTATCTATTTATTTATTTGTTTTAAATTTATTTATTATTATTATTTATTTATTTATATTTTATTTATTTATTTATATTTTATTTATTATTTATTGATTACTTTTTTCTCACTCTTTTCCAGTCCTTGTTTTCATTATTTCTTATTTTTATATACTATCAACTTCCTCTTTCCAGTTTAGTGGCAGCCATCTTGCTTTGCTTCACATGTGACTGGACTTATATTAACTCTTAGTATACGAGCAGCCTTTTATGACTACCATTACAGATTTTGCAATAAATAATTTATTTATAAAGATAACATAAGTGTTATATATCAAAATGTGAAGAAATGAAACCCCTATATCATGCACGTAACTAAATTGTTCAGTGGTTTTAAACATGCATTCAGCTATAAATTTTCGCTATTGACGGGGATCGATCATCGGCCTCTCTAGAAGGCCGCTCGTATACTAAGAGTTAAGGGAGTTTCTTTTCTCTTATTTTTTATAGTTTCATGTTCTCTACTTAATTCTCATTTTCTTTCCCTCCTGTCTCTTGTTTGTCTGTCCCTGACGAAGGCCTTGTGGCCGTAACGTAGGTTTTTCTTGTCCTTCTCCTTGTAAGACGTATTACTATTTGTGTGTGTGTGTGTTTTTTTTTTTTTTTCAATTGTTTCTCTTATATGTACTCTCCCGAAAATAGTAACACTCAACGAAGAAAAGTCGGTGTAGAACCCAGTTTCATTCCGGAAATGGATTTAACTCATTTTGTTTTTGGACACGGCCAGCTCTATGTCGCCCTCACCCGAGGAACAAATCACGAAAACCTGAAAGTTTTTGTTAAAAACACATTTTATCAGGGAACACTCTTTGAAACAAATCCGCGCACTTTTACAAAAAAATGCTGTCATCAAAGAACTTTTATTTTGAATTTAAAAATATTTTTAAAATATTTGAGTTTTTGATATACTTCCGTCATTATTGACGGGTTATTGCTAGTTATATATTAATTACTGTATACAGTTAACAACATAAACACAATATAGTTTCTATGAGGTAATAAAGAACAGAACGTTGTGCTGTAACAGTTGTACTACTATAAAGTGGATTTACTGAACCACAGCACATGTAATAACACTGGTGTAGAGCACCCTCCCAACAGCCTGGTTTAACACACATTGTGATGCACTGGTCAGGGAAAGCTACTTAAATAATCACTTAATTAATTTTGTCACATGAGCTTTTCTGTAAAACAAAAGACAATCGGTAGTGTGGTGGCGCTGTAGTCTATAAAGTTTGCTCAACGTCTGCAAACAAGCAAAACTCTGGCCAAAATTAATAAAATGCTGCCCCATATATGACGCATTCCTTGACAAAGCTACAGGAGAAATCAACAAGTAAATTTAGTTTACGACTTTGTAAGAATAAAGCTAAAATCCTCAGTAAAATGAGGGTCTAATTTTTGGTCATCAAAGGTGACCAGAAACTTTGATCTGCTCAATAAACTTCCACAGAACATAGTTATTTTAGACATACCTGGCTCTGAACAAGCTCATCTGAAAGAGAAAACAAAATTGATAAGTAACCCACTGGATTTAGGTCAACAGATTCGAACATAGACTTGCTTAGAGAAAACATGAGACTATAAAAACTAATTTTAAAATGTCTAATTTTAAAATCCCACCTGCAGTGTGGTTAACAAAGGGTTAAAGAAATAAAAAGTCTGGAGATAAACGATCAATGTATGTTGTTATCATTCATATTGTTGCCCTAATATACTACTCGTCAAAAGTCAAGGGCCACCCTATTATTTTCAATACACTTTTATATAAGCGCATAGAATGATTAAATGAAGGAAGGTTTTAGTAAAAATGGGTGCAATATCTTCCTCTGAGTCCTCTATGCACGTTAAGCATAAAAACAACTCACCGACAACCATGGTGATCACGTGCAATTTGGTTTGCTGACCATAAATTCACATTTTTAATCTGTTTTTTCAAACTTCCGTACAACCAAACAGGTGAAGTAATCATGCCGATTGACATTCCATGTGCAATGGCGACTTTTCGTGAACAGAGTTCACTCTTAATTTGTTTTACAATCAGTAGACTTAGGGTAGTTTCCACTTGCAAAAACCATGCCACCGAGAAGAAGTCTTGACACCTTACAAAGAATGAGGGCTATAGTGTGGGTTGAAAGTGGTTTATCTGTCCGTGAGGTTGCTAGACGGCTTGCAGTGTCCCACTCTACTATCCAAAGAATTTTGGAGAGATTTCAGGCCACAGAAAGTGTGGATCGCCACCGGCCAGGTCGCCCTAGATGCACCAATAGACATGATGACCGGTACCTCTTGTTGTCAGCCCTGCGCCATCGAACAGTGACTTGTTCCACTCTAAGATGTCAGCCGAGACAAACTGTAAACTTTAATGTCAGTCAAAGCACCATTTGCAGACGTTTACATGAATTTGGACTGGCTGCTCGACGTCCTGCAGTCAGAATCCCTCTTACTCCTGCTCATCGCAGAGCCCTTGTTGCTTGGTGTCGCGAGCACATCCGATGGACAAGGCAACAATGGAGTCAAGTTCTCTTTACTGATGAATCTCGCTTCACTGTGTCATTCAATGATGGCAGGATTCGAGTTTGGAGACGACCAGGAGAGCGATTTACTGATGACACAATTTGAGAGGTGGATCGTTATGGTAGGGGTTCTGTCATGGACTGGGGAGGCTTCTACAGACACGGCAGGACCCCACTCTACATCATCCAAGGCAACTTGACCGGCCCAAGATACCAGAACGAAATCTTGAGACCAATTGTTCAGCCTGCTCTGGAGGCCATAGGTGGTAATGCCATCCTCCAAGATGATAACGCTCGACTCCATCGAGCTCGTGTGGTGAATGAGTTTATTCAGCAACATGGGATCATCAGGATGGCGTGGCCAGCTCATTCACCTGACGTTTCTCCGACTGAGCACCTCTGGGATGTCCTTGGTTGAAGATTGTCAACAAATCACCCCCTGCCAATGGATGTTGCACAGCTGACTGCATTTCTGCTTCAGGAATGGCAAGCTGTTCCTCAGGATACTCTTCGGACCCTTGTGGACTCGATGCGTTTACGCTGTCTTGAATGCCTTGCTGCAAACGGTGGGCATACCCGATTTTGAAATGTCTATTTGTCCAATATCTATTGTGTGACTTTTGAAAAGGTGGGTGACACACTTCACCGTTTCATTGCGTTTGAATGTGTGTTTCCATTTCTTTACGTAACATGTTTTTTTTTTTTTTTTTTCCCTTAACCAGCGGCACTTGGGCTTTCAGCCCTTCGGCCCAATGACATGTCATTGCGAGGCTGGGGAACCTGAGGACTTTCCTTCCAACCCGGTCAGGAGCTTCGCTCCTTCCCATCCACAGAGGGTTTATCACAGGAGCCGTTCAGGCTATTCTGTCAAATTTCCTGCCTTAAACATTTCTTCTTACGCTGACGCCCGGGTTTGAACCATGAACACCTGGTCGCCAGTACAACGCCGAAGCCATTACACCAGCGCGGCTCCCATTTACGTGACATGTCAATTTGGTATTCAATAAATGCTGTTTTGACTGATACCAATTACGTTTATATCAGATTTGTTTTATGGTTTCAACCAAGGTTTTTCTAAGTGGCCCTTGACTTTTGACGAGTAGTATAGTAGTAAATCAACAATTCAATAGAACTGTGACAGTCGATCCCATCTCATTGCAGCATCCGTGGCAAAGAAGAGGCTAACAAGTTGACAAAGGAAGGTGGAATTCTACCTCAGCCTGATACAAGTGTAACATATGAAGAGGCCAAGAGTGTTATTAGAAGCAGATACAGATACAACGTGGGAAGCAGAGCCTCCAGGCCACCAGAAAAACGATGCATACTACCAGCTTAACAGAAGTGAGCAAAGTAGTATCTTTAGACTCTGCACACAGGCCACTACATACTGAGATACAACAAGCTTAAGTAAGGAACTACTGATGTGTTTAGCTGTGACACTGATACAAATGACAGCTGAAATTGGCAGGAGAGCACAACATGAAAAAACAAAAACACAGTTACGGCAGTCAACCGTATTATTCCTGGACAATCTCTATGGAAATAATAACAACCCCATGCAGACCACTGATTTCTTTGAATTTTTCAAATGGACATATAAAAGTGTATGACACACATGCTGGCACTGAATGAACTATGAAATAACCCATAAATGGACAAATAAATGGAATGTCTAAACTTGCCCGTAACACAGGCACAAACAAATTCATGACAAATGCACCAGACTCCGTGTGATGACACTTGAACAACGTCATCTCTACTGCTCCTTATGGAGCATGGAACCACAACTGCAACTGCCCCCCCCCCCCCCCTTTTCAAGAAGCCTTAACTGTAGTGCATGTTTAAGGAGCAGTGGTTTCTGTACCAATCTATCTTATATGATGCAGTTGTCAGCACCATCCACAACCACATATTGGTCACCCTGTGTACTTGAGGGAACAGTAATCATACTCTTGCTTTGTGTCAAAGTCCCCAGGAATTACACTGGGACAACATAGCATAAATATCATTTTGCTTATGGAGATGGAAACACAACCGCAGCTAGCTTCCTTGCAGAAAATCTACAATAATCAGCCACATGCTCTTGCGGTGATGCTTTCTGTGGCAATTAGTTTTACATGGTGAGGGTATCAAACTTACACACAAATGTCACGCTGAATTTCAGAAGTGCTTCACATTTCTGAATATGGCATATCTACATAAGGTGACATGTGCATAATTTGAGGAAAAAAAACTGATTCACAGTTATAACTTTATTTTACCATTTACGAACCATTTTTACAAAATGATACACAGGTCTTATCAATAACCACCTTAATCTAATGTTACATATAAAGGTAGAAAGGTAAAGGATCCCGTTACGCGCCCATAGTGGCATATTGGGAATATGGTGTTAGGCCCATATTTTCTTGACCATCAGAACACTAGGGGTGATGTGGTCAGCATCACGCCGGCCGCCGAAACCTTCCCAGAGTTGTTCTGCTACCCAATTCATGAGGCTGGGTCGACCCTGGAGCCGTTTGAGGTGTAAAAATCCCACCTTAACTGGGGATCGAACCATGGACCACCGAGCTAGGAAGACAGTACTAACCACTGCACTACCGCGGCTCCCTTATGTTACATATACTTAACTATTAATTACTATACCTTTTTGTTTAGTACTTTTGAGTTTTGATGTCCCAAACTTATGAGCACCTTTGATTTTACGAATAAAACCTGGAATAAAGAAAATCATTAACTGAACAGTGAGAGCCTTAAGCATCTACGGCAAAAACAGTTATCATTCATAGCGTGTCTCATGTATCTTTCATTCTTACTTGAAGAACTTCTAGCTTCCGTAAGATATTAAATACACATTTTAACCAAGTCACACCAACAGAAAGAACAGGCCTACTACCCCCACAGGCATGTCATATAAGGTGACTAATATAAGGTTGTGCATGGGGCTGGCAACATGACGATGTAACATGAAGTGACACAGAAACAACCACTACAACAGCATGTGAATGCTTGGTGTAGGCTTCTTGCAAGAAGACAAGCGGCAGTGGTGGCTCCATGCCCCGTCACGGGCACAAAGGTCAGTGAAGATGTCACACTAAAAATGAAACAAATACTTCAAACCTACTCCAAAATAATTCCGCTTCTTCTGTTTTTGCCAGAGCTGTTCTGCTCTTCACTTCAAATAATTCCATACTATTATTGGCTATTAGGGCAAGAGCAGCCTTTTTTAGCCTAAACAACATCTGGGGGTCCTCTCAGTGCAGCACGGGCACAAAATTAAGATTATATCAGAGCTGTGTGCTTTCTGTGCTTCTCTGTGGTGCGGAACGCTGGAGAGTTACAGAGAAGGAAATGTCGAAATTGTCCTCTTTTCACACAACATGCCTGGGAAAAATTCACAGAATCTTTTGGCCGAATGTCATCACCGGCCGGGATCTGCTTACTTAAAGCAAGCAAGAGGACATGCACACCATCATAGCTGGCAGACGCTGGAGCTGGGTTGGCCATGTCCTCAGAAGAGACCCCGATGCCATCACAAGAACAGCTATGCTTTGGACCCCTGAAGGAAAGCGAAAGAGAAGCCGACCAAAAACAACCTGGCGGAGGACTGTGGAGGCTGAGATGCAAAGAATGAACCAGAGTTGGGGCACTGTACGAAGGATGGCCACCGACCGAGCAAACTGGAATCAATTTGTTGTTGCCCTACAGGACGCCACTAGGTGTGATGGCCACTGAGTGCTTTGACGGTCGGCGGCTAAGGATCAAAAGAAGAAGAATTATTGGCTGTGACTTTTTTTTTTTTTTTAACCTACAACAGATTAAACTCTGAAACTGAAGACAGGAAGTAAATCATACACACAAGTGACACGGTAGGTTAACAGTTAAAATAAATAACACATTATTTACTTAAAGAATACAGACAGTGGCATAGCTTGCTAGAGTTTCAAAGGCCAAAATAAATACTCTGCAAGACAGAGAGGGGAAATAGAAAGTCGCCTATCCTTGTTATCGAACCAAATTGAATTTTAAACAACACAGCATTACAAACATAAGTAAATATAAACTGAATGATCCTTTAATTTTTAACTTTACACAAAGGGATTTCCATGCCAAAATGTTTGGACATAAACACTATAACTATGTTAATGTTTTGTGCTCTTTTGCAAGAATCAAATTTCAACATTGTATCAGATTAAAAACTGTATCCAGCTGTAATTATTTGTAAATGCAATTATCACACCTTGTACCATGTGCAGCTGCCTGGCGTGTCTGATGAGGCACAGACAAAAATAAGACTACTGCACCCTCTGACATGTCATACAAAGGCAACAATAATGAGGTTGTGTATGTGGCTGGCAACCTTATCATGTCAAACAAAGGCAACAATAATGAGGTTGTGTATGTGGCTGGCAACCTTATCATGTCAAACAAATTGCCACAGAAACCACCACTGAATGTGGCTCCATGCACCATAAGGAGCACAAAGGTAATTGATGATGATGATAATACACTCCTAATTGACCAAGCTTGTTCCCCGTGAGGCACGAACCCTAGTCTCCTGCATGAAAAGCAGTTATGTTGATTACTCAGCTAGAGAGGAAAAGATACTTTTCCCACACATGCAGAAAATTACTTACATACTTAGTCGTTCCCCTTCTACCGTGAGGTGTAGAGGTTTGGAAGAGAGAGCGCCAGACTATCCTATTGGCTGTCTTCCTCCTGGCCTGGTTCCATTCTAGTCCTCGGTCCTTCAAAGATTGTCTAATGTTGTCCTCCCAGCGGACTCTGGGTCGTCCTGGATCGCTGGCTCTTTGTTCCCATGCTTGTCGTGGTAGCCGATCTTCTCCCATTCTGCAGACATGGCCAAACCATCTTAGTTTTGACTGTTTTACTTGGGTCTGCAGGGGGTGGGATTTTAGGACTTGACGTATTGTCTGGTTGAGGACCATGTCTCTTCTTGTTACTTCAACCACCTTCCTCAGATACCTCATTTCTGAGGTTTGGATCTGGCTTTTGTGGGTTGTAGTCATTGCCCATGACTCGCATCCATGTCAAGACTGGGACATAGGTGGAGCGGTATACAGCCATCGTTTTCTTACCAACCTCTCTCTTGCTGAGGAATCCTCGATTTATGGCCTGAAAAAGTCTCCCAGCTGCTGCTTTTCGAGTGGCCAACTCTTCTTTGATGCCTCCCTTTCGGTCTATAATAGCTCAGAGGTATTTAAAGTGGTCGACCTGCTCCAGGACCTGTTCTCCCAGCTTAATTTGATGTCTTCTTTCTTCTCGTGATATCACAATGGATTTTGTTTTAGAGCTCCTTATGACCATCCCTCTCTTCTCCAGCTCTTCCTTCCAGAATTGCAGGTTGGATTGGAGATGTGCCTCTGGTTTAGCAATCCGGGCAACATCATCAGCAAATGCCAGCTCTGAAATACAGACCTGTCTCATCTTCCAGTACCCCACTGAATACTTTCTTGTTATCTCCTTACATGCCTTGATGACATCGTTCATGAGGAGTTTGAAAAGATAAGGTGACGACAGGATATCACCTTGTCTTACACCAGTGGTGGTCCTGGCAGAAAATTACAAAAATACAAACTTTAAAAAACAACAACAATCTCACACTAGCATCACCACCTGACAGCCAATTAAGTAAGATAAACATTGTTACCATTATCCTTATGGATGCTCAAAGTTGAGATGTTAATCACATCGTCCTGTTTAAATGGTTTGTTGTACTGAAAATATAACAGACACAAATCAGAACCATCTAAAAAATATAATTAGAAAAAAATAAGCAAAATACACATAAGGGGTAAAAGCAAACAGCTATTAATCACTATTATATTGCCACCTGTTTTTCGGCTTTCAGTTCCCTGTAAAGCGTAGGAATAATACCATAGGTTATCAACTGGGTACTTCAAAGCTATTCTGTCCTGAACATTCTGCGTCAGCTGTTATTTATAGTCTTCCATTCCATTAGCATGATTCCTCTTTTCAACTGAGTCAAAAAAGAACTGATTACAGTAATTTGCTATAGTCACAATCTCTCTTTGTTAATTACATTCTCCCTGTACTTCATACTAGATCAGTCTCTCCATAGTCTGTCATCTTTCACCTGCTGTACATAGTCAACAATTCCTCCTGCTAAAGAAGATCCCTAATTAAAAGATTTCTTCTATCACTTTGTAAATATGAAATTTTGTGTCTAAAATATGTACTCATAAAGAATAATATGTTCATCAACCAGTCTCATAAAGATTTGTTTCACTCACAAGAAGATCACATGTGTATTCTTGCACAGCTTAAACATTTCTGTTATTTGTTGCATTCCCCATGCAAGGCTTATAACATCTCTGTTTATTTGCTTTGGAATATCATTTCTAAAGGAAGAATTTATAGATTAAAATTCAATTCATTATTCCAGTTGTATTATCCCTGACATACATTGTTAATTTTAAGTTCACAAAATTATGTAATTAAATTTGACCCTCTTTAGATAGAGGAATGGGAAGTATTACCCGGTATACCAAATTCTTGTACATATAGATTCTGCTACATATATATCTCCACTATACCAGTAATTTCATCCCTGCTTACACATAAGTTTGCGTTGAAAATTCTTAATTTTTATTTTCCCATAGTTTTCCTCAAAAATGTGTCCAAAAGGTTTTCAGTAAATAGTAAAATAATATGATCTTCTTATTAAGAAGTTTATATAGAGAAATTATATCTTGATGAGCACAAATGGCAACAGAGACGAACCAGAAGATCTATGTGAAATAAGTAATATAATTTTAGATAAAAGTTCTAATGAGTGACAAGCAATGAACACAATTTTAGCAGAGGAGCAAATTCTGCTGACAATGAGAAACCCTATCAGAAGAACTGATTTACAGTATGGAACAGAAGAGCTTCATATCAAAGCAGGCCATGGAAAAAAAAAATTGAAAATAGGTAGTGAAATGACAGGCAAAAGATTATTAGCATGCCTGCGCTTGAATACACCAATAAGTAAACTAAGAAAGCTTTTTTCTAGCTGGTAGAAGCAAGGTGTTCTTCTTGGTCTAATACTTGTACATGTCATCTTGAATATACTTCCTTGCAGAAAGCAGAGGTTGGCCTCATATGGCTGAGATATCAAATTTCCCTTCTGGAAGGGTACTGGTGATAGTCATTTGCAGTTCTGATCCTTTTTCATCTAGCACTGTAACATATTATGGAGTCAACTCATGGAACTTTCTCCATCAAGCAGAAGCAAGGTCTTCTAGATCTAACAGCCTCACAAGTCATATCGAAAATGTTTGAAGACAGCAATAGGTGGCCTCAGGCGGCTCACACATCAAGTTTCTCCTGGACTGGTACTGTTGGTAGCCATAATAGTTTTGTGTTTCTTCCAGCACTCCTGCAGCAGATATATTTAGCTTTCTGAACAGAAAGTATTTTATTCTCTTGCAGCCAGTGTGGCATCTGAAGATTATACTCATTCTCCTATGTTGAGCTGGTGGTAGGCATTGTTTTTTTTGTGTGGCCTGGATGTCATCTTTCCAACCTGATTCTGTATCTGCTCTTGATAAGTCTCTTCGCCTTTTGTCAGCGACATCATTACACTCTGGGCAAACCCATAGGTTCTCAGCCTCCCTCAGCAAATGTCGAAGGGTATGAATGCTAACACTTCCTGTTGCACGCTGGTTTTATAAACGCCTGATGCATCCTCTCTCTCGTCCATTCCTGTCAGTCCGTCTAATGCCAAACTCCAGCAATCTCAGCCGTGATGATTCATCACAGTGTCATTCTCTAACAGGCAATCATTAATTGTCCTCAATCTTGGCCTTTTCATATGTTATAGTTAAATCAGTATGAGGCAGTGTTCAACCCTCTACATCCGCCTCTACATTCCCAGGGAAATCTTAGTCAACTAAGAACATACAAAACATTGAGGTGTTAACTGACACATGAAATAGAGGAACGACAGCAAAGGAAAGTTATATTAGTGATTGCGTCTTTAAAAAAACTGTCTAGGTCATCCACGGGTCCTATACCATAGTTGTATGAGTGTCACGAGAATGACCTCAGCCAATAATGCACTTTTTTTGGGGTGCACATGGCTCAGCGTCCATTCACGATGTACTGTCACAGCAAGGCGATGGCGCCGTCTGGTTGGTCCTAGGTTGGAGTCCCGGTAACACTATCACTCATATTTTCTTTTCTGTTGTCTAGTGCCACCCTTTATGTCCAACGAGTACCTGTTAATTACCTTTATTTATTTACTATCCACAGGACTCAGGTTTCCTTCATTACTCAATATTGCGTAGGAAGGATAAAGTTAAATTGGTCCAAACTGCCAGAAAAAAAGAAGCTAGAATCTAACAGAAGATGAGGGTGGTTACTACTATGCAGCCGGGTAGTTTTAAGGGATTACAGACAATTTTTTAAGGGATTACATACAATTTTTCGGGCACAAATTTTATTTTTAAGTGCTTGTAACTGCCAAATATCATGAAGTTTTCAAAAATAAAGTAGAGAACAATTAACTTATTTATTTTTCATCCAATTTGCTTGAAATTAATAATAGATAATAACATACCAATGGTTATTTTTATTTAACTGAAATTAGAATAGATAAAGACAAAAGCACTCAGTCATATGTGTATACACATAAGTGATGTGGAGATTTTACAAAATAAAAAGTTACAAGTAGACATAAGTGAGAACAAAGTTACATTTTCTTTGTAGATGCTTTTACACTTGTTTTAACTTATTAAAGTGCGTTTGAGCATGTAGGCTTATGCATGGTAACATCTGAAAGAATATGCATAGCATAAATGAATAAGTAGGCCTATAGTTAGTAGGGCCTACCCATTTATATGCCTCAAAATTCAGTTGAAATAAAAAAGAGTGGGCTGTGCATTTGATACAGCCTTAAACAAAAAATAATTCAGCAACAAAAAAATTAAAAATACTAAACCTACCCCTAATGATGTGGCAGACTTATCTGGATGCTGTTGAAAAACACGTCCACTTTCTTCATTTCAATCCAAAATTTGGGCTGAAGCACAGAATGTAGTAAAACTAGGAAAGAACTTGAGCTGATGGCATGTGACAGGAGGACTTGGCATGTGTTTGTTGAAGATTTATGCTCCTTAAAGAGCTAAAAGGGTATAGAATATGGTATACACACACCACCAGGTTGCCCAACTAGCTATCAACATGTCGCTAACGTCTTACTGCACATGAATGCATTTGCTCGTATGCAATTTTTTTGGGTCATGTAGGCCCTATTGCATGAAAGCCATTGCATTTCTTGTTTTACTGATCATTTCACACCTTACTGTTAAAAAACCTAAAACAAGGTTAGGGGTTAAGGTTAGCGTTAGTGGGTATTTGTCTTAGCATCCCAAGACTAAGCATAAACCTAAATCCTAATGCTAAACTACTAAATAACCCTGTTTACATTGCTTTCTTTAACTTTTTTAATAAGTGGCTACAAACAATAACCATTAGGCCTACAGCGAATTCTAACCCTAACCCTGTGTCAAGCTTTTTTTTTTTTTTTTTAAATGATAACTCTCAAATAAATAGGCCTACTAATTTTGGCAGACATGAATGGTGAGTTGGGTTGAAACGAAAACAGTGGGACGTGTTATTTCATTCGCCGTTAGGGTTAGGAAAGCGTTTACGGTTAGCCTAGGTTTAGCATACCGAATTCGGCGACTTCTCGATCGCGAGTTGGTGTGTGCAACATAGGCCTATCGTGTGATTCAACCCAAAATTCGAACGTCCTGTCATGCTTTATTATAGTGCAGAATATTGCTACTGTGCGTGATTCAGTAAGATTGCCTGCAACTCAAGACCATTTTAAAAACAGATCTGTGGCTGCAAAACTTAATCTACGTTGCACAATACGGACTGCAACCTTAAAAATTGCTTGCGCAACTTCATTTTAAATTAGCATTGTACAGTTTCTTCTACTATAAAGTTTAGGCCCTAAGCCTAGGCCTACGTACTGTCCATTTTTTCTCCCGACCTACCCGCCAACACAAAAACTAATCATCTTAGCGCATGCACATTTATACCATAGTTCTGTTAATGAATGCTCACCTTTTCTATGATTGCTTCCATGTTGGATTTTAATCGCCTGGAACTTGTTTGAATGCCGCTGATGAATGTATTGACGCTTCCAGATTCGAAATCGCCCGCCATGTTTGGAAGAGACCCGTGTGACTCAATGTTGCCAGATATTTTCAGGAAAGGAGCGAGAAAACACTTTAAAAGAAGCTAAATTGAATTCAAAGTAGCCAAGTTTGCGTGTGTGAATAATATATATACTGAAGCACATTAAAAACGCACCACTATTATATATACTGATGCCGAGAAGCTGGAAAAAAAAGTGTGGGAATGGATTTTCCCCGTGTTTGTCATGAGGTAGAGAGTGAATGGCTGCTGGAATGGAAAGTTTGTGTACAGACTACATGAAAACAATGAAAGTTACACGTGCAACACGATTCCCAACAGCTATGACCCTGAAAATGTGTACGCGTTGTGGCAGTATACTCGGTATAAAAAGGCCGTTGTACATGTGCTTGAAATGCCACGACTATCTGAAAACGACCGCCAACGAGCCATTGGTATGTTGGAGACCGGAATGAGCTCGCGGGCCATTGCCAGAAGGATGAATTGCCACCACAGCACTATTGTACGTCTCAATGAACGTTACGGAACCACTGGCAGTGCCCGGGATAGACTTCGGAGTGGCCAACCACGAGTTACTACCCCTGCGCAAGATCGTCATATTGTGCTGAGTCACCTAAGGAATCGTTCTCTCCCGGCAAGTCAAACAGCAAGAGCAATAGAGGGTAGACGTGGGCAAGTCTCTCGAATGACAGTCATACGACGACTCAGAGATACAGGCCTTACTGCAAGACGACCTTATGTTGGGCCAAACTTGACTCACAGACATCGTCAGCAGCGCCTGCAATGGGCAGAGCAACATGTCAGATGGACTAGACTGCAGTGGAATGCTGTCCTATTCACAGACGAGAGCAGATTCAACATATCCTTTGCTGATGGACGTATGCGGATATGGCGATGGTATGGAGAGCGCTTTGCAGATTGCTGTGTTCGTCAGCACAACCGATTTGGAGGTGGCAGTATTCACATTTGGGGAGGATTCAGTTTTCACCATCGCTTGCCTCTTCACGTCTTCCGTGGAAATGTTAATGCTGTGATATATCGAGATGAGGTTCTGGATGCATTGGTTGCTCCAGCGTTCACAAATTATCCAGACTTGCAGCTTCTCCAGCAGGATAACGCACGTGCGCACACCGCATGCATTACGCAGCAATATCTACAGCAGCAGAACATTATGACGATTGATTGGCCTGCCCTATCGCCAGACATGTCCCCTATAGAACATCTGTGGGACGAGCTTGGACGCAGAGTCTACAGGCAAGGTTCTCCAGCTAATCTGCAACAGCTCGAAGCTGCTTTTACACGTGAATGGGACTTGATTCCCCGGAATTTCCTTCAGAGACTTGTGCGTTTCATGCGGAGCCGCTGCCAAGCTTGTTTGCAAGCACACGGTGGACATACCAGATACTGAGGATAGTGTGAATGAATTTTTTTATTGGTTGCATTTTTGGTTTTCTCCCTTGCCTGCACAGAATGCAGTGAATTTCATAACAATCAAATGTACAAATTAATGACCAGCATGGATTCATAGGAAAATGAATAAAGATTCCAAATATGTAAACTTGTAAACACTTATATTTACATTTCACACTATGTTCCTGGATTATACAGGTGGTGCGTTTTTAATGTGTTTCAGTATATATAAAATAATATAATATATAAAATACCGACACATGTCTGCCAATTATGGAGCAGCTGGATGCTAAACCAACATTGGATGAACTCAGCAAGGCCATTCATAGCGTGACCTCAGCCAAAGTACCAGGCAGTGATGGCATTCCTCCCGATTTAATCAAATGCTGTAAGAGCACGCTATTACATCCCCTATATAAGGTGCTGGGTCAATACTGGAAATCTAATCTATAATAACCCTGCCAAGAAACTAACAATTTTAACTGACTCTCTTCAACAATTCAAACACTTAGAAACTTACGAGAATGCAGTAGACCTGATATAGCAGAGGAGATATTTCTGGCTACTACATACTTATATTCCAGAGGATATCCAGTCTTCCTCGTTTGGATACCTTCACATGTTGGCATAGACGGAAATGAAAAGGCAGATAAAGAAGTCAAGAAAAGTAGATCTGATAAAAATCTAATAAATGTAGAATGAGTAAATCAGAGATTAAGAGCTTAATTATAGATTTAATAACGGATGAATGAAAAGCAGAGTGGGATAAAAATTTGAAAGGAAGACATGTGTTGCGTGATAAATTCTCGCAACATCGTTTTATTTCAATATCTATTTTATAACGCAAGGGCAACAACTGCTTGAAATTTATAGTCACTTTTCTCGGTAAGCATTTGTCTTCTCGCGTTGGTATCGAATGCAGTTAAGTTTTGAGCTGTGGTCATTTTGCGCTGGACTGCGCATGACTTGTCTTGCTTCTTGGTCGATCGGTTTCCGCCCACCACTAGTGGAGTGAGCGATTTGGAATGGCGAAAGAGATGCCTCGTTGAAGAGGGGATCTCCGCTATTTTTTGTTCTGTCAGGGATGTGTAGTCCTCTTATGGATATTTCGTTTATTCGAGATAATACCTCTAGTGTATTTGCACATGCCGGGAGGCATAATATTTCTGTGTATTTCCGGAAGGCAAGGTAAATTAACATTTTCATTAACTCTATCGATTTTTGGTCGTGAACGATTTCTGGTTCATAGCCTGTCTTCGAAAGTCGTCGTCACGAGATGTTTTCCTAGCTCACATGTCGCTGCATTGTACTGCATCGGTTGATGCATGTACCAAGGACCATTACTTGCTACTTTGTTAAATGAACTAGGTTTGGAAAACCTTTATTATCTAGAGGATATTTTTGAGGACATTATTTATACTTCGGCAGACGTGTCTGTCTTGCTGAAGTCAGACTAAGGAGAGTGAACTGATCTCATACATCTGGTTATCTCCTGGCTGTTATAGAAAAGGATGGAGTTTTTCACCTGACTACATTTACAGCACTATGAAATATAACATGCATCTGACTCATCATTGTAATGCTGTCTACCGTCTATTGCTGTATTGAATGTTGCTGTGATAATGACTGTTTGATGTGTCTACATATTCGCGTAACCATTTTGTCACTGTGGCGTCCACAATAAATAATGAAGAAAAACGTCAACGGCTGTTTCAAGAATCATTGACTTTATACGTCGTGAGTTTACTGACGTCCTATGTGGATTGCCCTGTTATTTTTGTATGAACATTGTTTTGACTGAACACATCTGCACACTACACAAAACCAGACATGCGGATACCATCCATCATCATATGGCATCACGCATCAACATGCATTTAAGATGTTAAAAGTTCTAACAAGAAAATCTCACAAATCTAGGGAATCGAAATTCCCAGTAATAAGAAACTTCTCAGACTACAGCTAGGAAAAGGCTATTTCATAATAGAAGAACCTTACTGTGCAGGATGTCTTCAAGACAATAATATCCAGCATTTCTTGTTAAAATGTAAGAAGTATGAAAAAATAAGAATACCAATATTAGATTATTTGCAGGCATCAAATTTACCTATAAATATATAAGAGGTATTAATAATAGATAGACCTAGGGAACTACATAATATAGTCAAACAGTACGGTATTAAACAAGAACAAAAGTTAAAATATAGTACGGTAATTGGGAATGTGAAGGTCAGATGTTGTTCTTACAATACATATGCCTGTTAACAGACGAAAGTCAATTAAATATCTGTTAAAGTCAGTTATTTAACTCTTTGACTCCAGACCAACGCTCTGAGCGTTGCAAAATTGAACACGCCGTGCCAGTGCAACGCTCAGAGCGTGGTTTTTAGTTTATCACGAATAAACCCTAAAAATCGTCCGCTTAATGCAGTTCATATATTAAAACTCGTAGAATGACTTCCGCTACTATTTAAACAACTAATTTGGCTTTAGTTAATCAGCACATGTGCGTGTTTTGATGTTATTATCACAATTTTTGTGAAGATTCGCGTGTTTACGTTTTTCGTTGTTTTTGCTAGAGAAATATGTCACGCTTTATATTTACATTTTCTAAGTCTCCTAAGCAAATAATTGTGTCAAACTACTTTGAAACATTGCTGACATTGATGATGATTGTTTGGTAGTCACAATTTGTTGTCAAAATACGGAATATATGCAGAAAAGCTAGACACACTAGATCTAGTTGATGAGTGGGCGTAGTCATATTCTGGCCGATCAAAAAGCAACAAAACTAGACCTACCGTAACATCTAATCACTAGTTCTTGGTAGAAGATGAAGCTAGGGATACTATTAAAACATTAAACAAGAGTAAAAAAGTATTTTTATGACGTTATTCTTATTTATTTGTTTGAAAATTACGTAATGCACGATTGCATAATTTATTTTTTTCTTACAAAGAACCACGGAAAAACTGGTGCGAATAACACTAAATGTACTAATTTTGGCCATAAGCATGTTTTTTTTACTTTGTATATGGATTAACTTGACGTTTGAAGACTAAAAAGAAAGTTTTATTGTCTACGACAGTAATTTGTCTTTGGTAAGATCGTATTCTACAGTCAACTTTTTAGCGTTTTTCAATTTTACATGCAAAATTATTAAATTATACCGAACATACTTGTGTTAATACTACCATAGACATTATATATTTGAATTCTCTATCCATTTCCCTACAGTTTGGTATATAATAAGTACATGTTCAAAGGAAAATTCACAAACAAATTTAGACTGAAAGATGAACACTTCACTCTATAAAATTCTGCCCACAAAAAAAGTCTGGCACAGCGTGCAAAATAATTCTGGAATGAATGAGTTAACTGGAACCACCAGACTTTTACACCCGTGTCCCGGATTACCTCCCCTTAGCTCTGCAGTAGTGGTTCACCAGTGGCCAACACTCAAGAGTATCTAATATGGGTCTTCAAAGATGTCTACCTTCGCACAAGATTACTCTTGGCAGAGTTGTAGAAAGAAGGATAATGATGCTTCTATCTCAAGGGAGCTTCCAAAAAATATTTTCATGTTTTCATCAAGAACAATGCTGCATAGGGCACAGCACTATTAACTTATATCTGATCCGTCGCCTTTTGTGAAGAATTAAGCAATGGTTTTAGCCCGTTCAAGAACCCAGCTGGTGTAATCCAGCGAAATTCGTTTATAAGTATTTGCTCTATAGATGTAAATATATGACTAGATATTAAAGACTCTTGCTCATAAGTTTGCTTTCATACCTAAAATAACTAAATCAACAATGATTGTTTTGTTTTAAAATAACATGTAACAAATTTAATAATCAATTAGTTTTAACAGGTTTAAATAACGATGGAATGATGGTGAATTTTAGACGTATATATAAAAAGTGTCTTCACGGAGACAGGGGTTGAGGATTTTTTTTACAATTGCTTTTTTGCAGTCCATAATAAGAACTTAGCTGGTCTAAGTGGGTCCTGCAGCTGTGGTTTCGTCAATTCTTTTGTGATTCTGGCACTTCTTCACTCAGCTTGTCCAATGTAGGTGGTTAGTGTTGATTCCCTGCTTTTGACTCACAACTAGTGGCGTAGAAACTTTCATCTTGCAGCTTCGTACCACAAACTTTAGACAAAATAAAAAATAAAATATTTTAAACACACGCTTTTAATGCACTAAAAACTCATAAATAATTTTTCACGGAGTTTATTGCTCTCTGTAAAAAAATTTAACATCAAATGGAAAAAAAAGCTTGGAGCGCTTAAGCGCTTATAATATATTTTATCCATAAGTGTCTAATGAAGTATAAAGCAGAAGTTAATTTCATGCAGAATCAGCGCTCCACGCTTTTTTTTTCAATTTGATGTTACACGTTTTTACTGCAAGCTATAAACTCCTTGAAAAATTATTGTTGGATTTTTAGTGCATTAAAAGCGTATGTTTAAAATATTTTTTTTAATTTTTTTTTATTTTCTTCTTTTTAGTTTTAGAAAAATTATGACATTCTAAAGCATAAAAAATACTTTTACTTATTGGAAATCTGGTCTAAAATTTCTGAAGTGATTCATTCCTTTTAGAGCGTCAATATTACATGGCTTTGTGCCTGTTAATTTGGTGCAATCAATTTCTTCGATTTGAAGGCCATCTAGAGATCGAAAGCGACTTTCCATCGATTCATAATTTGGACTGTTTTCCTTGATTTATCTAGGCACTTGTTTGAGTACTGCCCTGTTTTACGCATAGAAAAAAATTAAGCACACCAAGCACTCTTAACTTTTTAATTAACTTGATTATGGCCCCTGATTTATATACATTTCTTTACGAACAACTTTAATTACTCATAATGTCATAATTACAACATTAAATTATTAAATAATTGACTGATTATTGTATTGTCATCGGGAATACACAACAATACCAAGTTTCAGAGCTATTGCTCATCTGGAAGTGATTGAAAAATCTATTGCAAGATTTGAAAGTGACATGAAAGTGAAATGAAAGTGACATCCAAGTGAAGTTAAATAAAAGCGTGTAATAATAAAAAGAACAAATGCCTCTGCTAAGTACATATGTGGGCTGCAAATTAACAGGTGCATTGTCTCGCTGTCCACCAACCAATGTTAGCCTCTCTAAATAATTATTCTCCCTGAGTATACACAGTATAACTCGGGGAATATTATTAGAAATCACCGTTATTCTTCTTGCTACTTTAATGGGGAAAACGTGTCTGGACAGGACGAGGGCTATGGCTTGCCTGAACTACAATTTACAAGGTACATATATCTCACAAAATGATCGATAAACTTGATGCACATGGAATGTAATCATTACTCATCACTGCTCCATTCGGAGTCTGGGGTCAGCTCTGCTGTCGGTTTTCTGTACGACTAGCAAGAAGCAATCACCAGCACTTGCTGTTGTGGTTTATGAATATACTATTGTCATATGCTGATGGTGCGAGCCTCATATAACCACTTAGCAAGAAAAACATGTTAAATTCACATTTGTAAAGTACAGGTTCACAAGGTACCCCAAATGGGATCTATAATCTCCTGGCACAGTTAGAATGGACACAGCAACTTAGGTTAGATGCTTTCGAATCACTGGTCTAGGTAATTTTATTATTCCTCTTATGACTTGTGTTCTGATTTCTTAGGTCTCCAGTCTTGGTATTTAACAATGCTGGTTTACTTGTAAGTTTGAAAATTGCCCAAATACTATGTCCTATTCCTTTAAGGTCTAGTCTTTGTATTTAAAATTGCGGGTTTATGTTTAAGTTTCAAAGTTGCCCAAATACTTCGATCTGTCACTTATAATTTTGGAATCCTTTGTCCGATCCCCCTCTCCGGCTCTGGTGAATTGCTAGCTTGAGGTGGCGATGCAGTCTGATCTGTGACTCCGATTTCGCTAGATTATATTGACATTTCTTAGGTCAAGTCCCAGATTTTACTTTTAGACCAACTTGTCAATGACAGTCAAAGTCTATTCCGGCTCTCAAATTAAACCAATGGTAAGCTCTTTAGAAGAATTTGGAGAAAAGCTAGAAAAAGATGCGCAAGAAAACCACAAATTGTTCTATAAGACCCTAAAGAACATGAGGGTCCCAATTAAGATGGTTTGGCCATGTCTGCAGAATGGGAGAAGATCGGCTACCACGACAAGCATGGGAAACAAAGAGCCAAGGATCCAGACCCCCAGGACGACCCAGAGTCCGCAGGGAGGACAACATTAGACAATCTTTGAAGGACCGATGACTAGAATGGAACCAGGCCAGGAGGAAGACGGCCGATAGGATAGTCTGGCGCTCTCTCTTCCAAACCTCTACACCTCACGGTAGAAGGGGAACGACTAAGTAAGTAAGTAAGAACATGAGGAAGGAAAAACAATGCCCTCTCATATTTATAAAGGACAAGCAAGGCAAATTGCTTACTGCCCCGAAGGAAATAATAGAAAGGTAGAAAGAATATTTCTGAGAACTCCTTGATGGTGAGCAAGGTCAAGCATCAGAAATGATAACCACTAGTACAGAAGAGGAAACCAATGGTGATGAAGATGACATAAAGATGGAAGAACTGAAGGCAGCACTGGAGAAAATCAAGATGGCTAAAGCAGCAGGGCATGATGGTATAACACCAGAAATGGTTAAGTACATGGGAGCATCAGGCGACCTATTACTTTTAAGGGTCCTTCAGGCAGAGTAGTGCAACAAGACCGTACCAAAGGATTGGGAGATTGTCATCATAACACAAATTTTTTAAAAGGGTGACAATCGACAATGTGGAAACCATAGAGGCATATCCCTTCTCGGTGTCCCTGGTAAAATATACTCTAGAATCCTAGAGCAGAGACTCCGACGCCTAGCTGAGCCACAGTTGGATGAGGTCCAGTGCGGATTCCGAGCTAACAGAAGTACTCAAGACCTAATCTTCACACTCAGACAGCTGAGTGAAAAGGCCCTTGAGTACAAGAGTGAGATCCATCTTTGTTTCATAGATCTGGAAAAGGCGTTTGACAGGGTTCCCTGGAACAAACACTTTGGGACTGTTTGGCAAGGAAGAACATTCCAGCACCTCTGATTCATGCTATACAGAGCTTCTACAAGTCTTGCAGGAATTATGTGAGGACAACAAACCATAAGTCAGAAGAGTTCAGGACCACCACTGGTGTAAGACAAGGTGATATCCTGTCACCTTATCTTTTCATACTCCTCATGGACGATGTTATCAAGTCATGTAAGGAGAGAACAAGAAAGTATTCAGTGGGGTACTGGAAGATGAGACAGGTCTGTATTTCAGAGCTGGCATTTGCTGATGATGTTGCCCTGGTTGCTAACTCAGAGGCACATCTCCAATCCAACCTGCAAGTCTGGAAGGAAGAGCTGGAGAAGAGAGGGATGGCCATAAGCAGCTCTAAAACAAAATCCATTGTGATATCACGAGAAGAAAGAAGACATCAGATTAAGCTGGGAGAACAGGTCCTGGAGCAGGTCGACCACTTTAAATACCTCGGAGCTATTGTAGACCGAAAGGGAGGCATCAAAGAAGAGTTGGCCACTCGAAAAGCAGCAGCTGGGAAACTTTTTCAGGCCATAAATCGAGGATTCCTCAGTAAGAGAGAGGTTGGTAAGAAAACGAAGATGGCTGTATACCGCTCAACCTTTGTCCCAGTCTTGGCATATGGATGCGAGTCATGGGCAAGGACTACAACCCACAAAAGCCAGATCCAAACTTCAGAAATGAGGTATCTGGGGAAGGTGGTCGAAGTAACAAGAAGAGACATGGTCCGCAAACAAACAATACGTCAAGGCCTAAAATCCCACCCCCTGCAGACCTAAGTAGAACAGTCAAAACTAAGATGGTTTGGCCATGTCTGCAGAATGGGAGAAGATTGGCTACCACGACAAGCATGGGAAACAAAGAGCCAGGGATCCAGACCACCAGGACGACCCAGAGTCCGCAGGGAGGACAACATTAGACAATCTTTGAAGGACCGAGGACTAGAACTGAACCAGGCCAGGAGGAAGACTGCCGAAAGGATAGTCTGGCGCTCTCTTTTCCAAACCTCTACACCTCACGGTAGAAGGGGAACGACTAAGTAAGTAAGTGTTTTAAATTTATCACTTTTAGAATTTAAACGCTTGACCTCTTTCAGATATGTCCGTAATATCGTACTTCCGATTGCACCTTTATGCACACTCAGAAGCACATCTGTAAACTCATTTCCTGGATGATACCTTCCGCCCATATTGTCTCCGCTGACAGGTTGTCTGTAATAATTACACATAGATGGCTTAGCGGAAGCGATTACGTAGTATAACCTGTATTTGCGTAAATCCCTCAGACGGATTTCTTAGTCAGCCAATCTGGCTTTCTTTCCATCGATCGTGCGCGACCGCCTTTCGTCAACAAAGATCGTCTCTTTCAAAGGTGGCTAGACGACTTAAGTGATAAACGTATTATCCGGTAATCTGTCTAATTAGCCTTGTCGTACTACGATTCACAAAGCGAAACGTAAACAAATCTGAGAGCGGCTCAGAGCAAAAAATGTAGGTGCATAAAATATGTCAATTAATAGGACGTTGAAGGAGAGAGAGAACGGCGCAAAAGTACACGCACAAAACGTTTTGTGACAACCCCTCCCCCTTAATATTATTCTTGTTTGGAATTTCTGTTTGATTTTCTTCCATTTTTGTTTGTTTGGGTTTGTTTATTTAGCTTTTTTAAACATATAAGCATAACTGGTAATTGTGATTTGCCTCTTTACAATTATTTGACAGGTGTGATGCGAACAGAAGTGAGTATTTTACCGGAGAATCGAACCCAGGACCTTCCGAACTCATTCTATTGTTTTTCTGCTGTCTAGTTTTCTACTTCTTTATTTCTCACGAGTGCCTGAACCATACCTTTATGTGTGTAAAATTTATTTATTTATTTATTTATAATATGCCGGAAGCACCTCGCAGTCCTTTGACATACGCAGTGGCGTTAACCAAGGCTGCATACTAGCTCCGACCCTCTTCGGGATCTTCTTTGTCTTGAAACATGCATTCAGAGATGCAACTGAAGGAATATGCCGTTATTTTAGCTCAGATGGCAGACTGTTTAATCTCGTAAGGCTGAACGCAAAAACAAGCATCAGAAGAGCCACTATAAGAGACTTGTTATTCGCTGATGACGCTGCAGTCGTCACTCAAAGTCAACAGGAGCTTCAGAGCTTGATGAATCGTTTCACCCAAGCATGCAAGGACTTTGGCCTCACAATGGCCAAAACAAATGTAGTGAGTCAGGATGTGTATGCAGTACCAGTTATGAATAACGATGAATTGGCCGTGGTGCACCACTTTAAATGCCTGGGGTCTTCCGTCAACGACAAACTCTGCCTGAACACAGAAATTGACAGCCGCATTGGCAAAGCTGCAGCTACATTTGCCTGCCTCATATCACGTGTTTAGGAAAATTACAAACTCTCAACTAAGACCAAAGCTGCGGCATATAATGCTTGCGTCACCAGCACATTTATGTATGGCAGCGAGACATGGACAACCTTTGATAAGTAAGAAATAAGGCTCACTACCAACCTTCTACGGTGTCTACGCCACTTCCTCGGTATTTCGTGGAAGGACAAGGTAACAAATGTTGATGAGTTGCCACGTGCTTGCCTTCAAAGCATGTATAGACTGCTTAGACAGCACAGATGACGCCGGCTTGAACATGTCCGCCTCATGGAAGACGGTCGCATCCAGAAATATATTTCCTACGCACAACTGGCAGATGGCGAAAAAACAGTTGGGCTACCTCAGCTGAAGTTCAAAGATGTGTGCAAAAGAGACACGAGGGTGTGACAAAATAACCTCGAACGCACGTTTACCTGTGCCATCCTATGATTCATGCTGTGCTCTTCATTTTAGGTTTTTTCTACCTGTGACAATATTTCGGTATTTTCGAATCATTATTTACACTTCCTTCCCCCAATTCTTGTTATGTCGGGACTTCAGCGACCATCTTTTGCTGATTAGGATTATCAATCCCTTTCGTTTGAACCCATATTGACACATGGGATATGTAGTGAGAGGTGTGGTTTACTAATGTGTAACAGATTTTTCTACCAGACTGTGCATAGGTGCGGTCGAATAATAAGTAAATAATCTTGGGATCACCGCAGTCCATTACCTTATTAACTGGTAATAGTCCTGTCTAGTTTGTTAATTGTTGCTAAACCGGGTAACTGAGTTAATCCTTTCCAGACAGACTTGTCGGAAGAATAAATATCCATCTCGAAAGAGATTACATGTAATAAATTTTGAAGTCGTGAGCGTAAAAATGATCGATAATAGACGGAAGCTGGCATACCATATAAGGTAACAGTAAATAGCACATTTATTTTGCGTTTTGTTGCGTAGGAAATTTTCATGAGAGAAGGGGAAATATACGCATCTCGCATGCTATTGGCTTGACATTAGAAATGCAAAAATACAACGTCTTTGATTGGAGCCTTGTCATATAGTAGAGATCTGAATGTGGGCCGAATGTTGCCTTATAATTTAACGCCTTGTGAGTTTACCGCGCTGTAAAATTTAACTCGTCAAGAAGACAGCCATACAAGTCAGAGTATTGAATAGGATCAGGATTTCACTGCAAGGACCGGACAACCTGTTTGTGCAAACTCTACCTTCATTAATACGGAAAGCCTGGATTCCGAGGAACATGAGCACTAAAGTAAAGTAACACACCAGACCACGTGTATGAGTCATCTTAATCAAGTTGCCTTAACTATTTCTCTGATCCAGAAGTCAGCCTGTATTACCAAAGAAATTTGGGGTAAGTTGTACATTTTATAATTCTATATTTTTGTCAAGAGCGTGTGAGTTTTTAGAAATATTTGTCGAGTTTGACAATTTTAGTGAAATCGGCAAAGTAAGTGAACTGTCAGATTTAAAGAGAAAATACAGATAATATGTGAAAATAGGGTGACTGTATGACAACCTGGAAGGAGGGCATTTACAGCTATCTCTCTTGTCAAGCCTACACTCGCTTATAGTCTTACGAGTCGCCCGCTCTCTCTTCTTTCTCACAGACAGATCAAGAATATAGTAAGAGATTATTCGTATGGAGAAAGGTCATGAACAGCGCAGTTACAAAAGGTTAACATTTATTAAATTCTTGAAAAGTAGAAAATATATCAAGTGTACCAGCGCACCAACAAAACAAGAAATGCAGCAAAATCACAACTGTTTAACAATTACAGAAACACATCAAGGGAACAAAACCAATTCTTCTACCCGATCCATAAACTAAACCCAGAGATAAATCCTTTGGCTGTATGTATATGATACAACGCTACCACAGTGTCTTAAGTCTCTACCCAGACTGGAGGAACATACTAAATCCACTGAGGGAAGAGCAAACGCTATCCTTGAGTAACCTTCACAAATTACTAACACGATAAGCTGTAGGTTTATCTCTCGTCTTTCCACTGACCGCTAATACGGGCGGGGGTTTTGACTGACCAGAAGTATACAAGACGAGGTCAAATTAGGACAGCTGTCCGCTGCGCTATTATCCAGCGCGTAAAATAGGCCTGCGTGCTTGATGCTTAAATCCGGGTTGGGCTGGTTTTGTACTATTGTGACTGAGCGCTCAGTTTACGCACACAGTCAGATGCTTTCAATTTCTGCTGCTAAAAATGAGCAAGATGAGGTATTGGATGCCACTAACGCTCTGACTTGTATTAAATCAGCGAGTAGTAAACCACTACTGCACAATACGATTTCAGATTTGCTGTTGCTGGTTTTACACTGCATGAGCTAATTTCCCGTTAGAGGGCTTTTGTGAAGAGGATTGCAATTTCAGGTACGTTATGACTACTCGTAGTGTTCGTTGCTTACTGGAACCGTGAGGTCGAGGAGCATGTTACATTCCTTGACTGAGATTCAGCTGTAACAGTGAGATACCCTGAAACTGAGACCAAAACAAACAACCTTTACATCAAGCAAATAAAAACAATCATAAATAAGGTATACTAAACTGTTATGCCCCATTCTAGTATGTGTATTAAAATTATGCTAAGTAAATCTCGGAGCTGTCTTTATCCACATGCGCTGTCCTCCTGTTAATTCCACTCTATCAATTATCAGCCTGCAGTCGCATAGGCTAAAATATCTTGTGCCTACATGTACATCTCAGCATGTGCGCTGACATAAACAATCTGCTCGATGTCTTCTTCCAACTCAACATATGGGTTTTCCAACCAAGTGGTTCCCGTTAAGAGGGTGTACTATTAATCATATCATTACTTGACATACACACAATATTAGCACTAAATACATTACACAATATAATTGTATGCGCCCCGTTGGGTATATACACAAAAGGAAAAGTTATTACTTTCCACAAATAGAATACACCAAAAAATGCAATGTTATAATGCTACTATAATACACGATGACTTAAACATAGGATATAATTATATCCCTGGCCGGTGGCTGCGTTCTGGATTGCCGTGAAAGTTCAAAACTGGTGTCTAACTACACAAGTAGGCATATCATAATTTCACACTCAACCACGAGGAGTTTCTCTCAGAAAGTAATAAGGGACTACCTCTTATAATCCAGTCGTAATAGCGAACAGTCGTCACTTGTCAGGTTTAAGTGAGTAACTTACACCACTTACGTTTCCCTAAAGTAATGACAGCTGTTTAGCTAACTATTTAACCCATGGTAAGCACTGAACAGACTATGAGGTTCTTCGCCTAGTAAGTGTCTGTTAGCGTAAGTTTACCATTAAATCATTGTAAACAATAACACCAGAAGACACCTAACAGCTTAAGCACCTGTTAACTTAGGCGGTAGACGTCGCTACATTAGTACTGAATCATGTTTACTTAGGATAAGTTACTGGAAAATAATTCAAGTCACACAGCTACCAGTCATATTAAACTAAACATGTATTATATTACAAAATGTCAAAATACTCCGCGATGCCAATAATTCTTTCGACACAAGTCAAGACTTTTGCCCACAGTCGTATGTGTCTCATTTGGATCATCAGCGGACGGGTAAAATTCACGAGAGTGCTTTACTGAGTAAAACTATCTAGATTTGTTGTCTAAAATCAGACGGTGACCCAAACAATTGGCATCGCATGTTTTCGCTGGTGTTCGGTCGCTGTGCTTTTACAAGCGTAATCCCGAGTAACATAAATTTATTCTAGAGTCTACATCAGAAGACAACAGACACCAGAAAGTCCCCTGCATAAGGCATAATATTATCTCTCACTAGCCGCCATAAGAAAGGGACGGCTATCAAGGGCGGCTATCAAAGTCTCAGAACGAACGTGAGTTTCTGTCCTCTGAAATGGAGATGAAAAGGGGGATACCCAGGTATCAAAGGGTTGCCTCGTTGCGCCGCTCACGCTTCCAACTTTAGTAAGACAGCGGTTCGTTCTTCAAAGATTCTACTTACTCGGCCAGTAGTCAAAACACTGTTACGAGCGAAGAGAGTTCCCCTAGTTGGGCAGACTGCACGATCGCCGGTCGCTGGCCACCAAGAATCGAGCGATGCATTTATAATGAGCAAGAAACGAAAAGAAAACCCTAGCCACGCTTCGGGGTGGGTGTCTGAGAGGGGAATAACAGGGTTACTGCGGCCATTAGAACAATGTAAAGAAACAAAATACATATAGCCTGTGGAACCAGAAAAAATTTAGAAGAAAAAGGAGAAGGGGCGGATTGGAAAAGACAAATTATCAGTTGGTGTGTCACAATTTTGCACTATTAACAAGTGAAACTTGCTAGTGGATGTCCAAGTCATACGAGGCTGGCAACCTAAGCATATAGAATGATAGTTTCATGAACCACCGCTGCAAGAACTGGTGATTGCTTTATGCGGGTTTCTCATAAAGAACCAGAAGCAAAGGTCCCAAATTCCATTTGGAGCAGGGAGTGGATGATGAAAGAAATGATGTACATACTTATAAAATTAAGCTTTTCAACAAGTGCAAATGTGAATGTAAACATGTTCAATATAAATGCCATGCATGTTTTCCGCTCGCTGGGATTAATATTAATGCTCAGAAAGGGGGGCAGGGGGGGGGGGGGGGAGACCTGATTTTGAGTAAAGGAAACCAAATACTCAGGAGCGTATTCGTTTCTCTCTTATTTCATAATACTAGTCGGTGGTACAAATTGGTGGTGCTATCTGTGGAACACGTGAGTGGTATAAGTGGCCCGCAGTCGGAGCTAGAGACCTACAGCAGACGGGTATTAACAGACGCTGGACCATCTTCGCAATTGCTCCACGATACTACGAGGAACTTGTTGCAGCCACCAGACTTGACTAGTGATGAGAGTGAATCAGTCCATAACCTGCAAAGAACAAACATCGGGTGGAGCAGAAACCAACCGACATCTTACTGGCAGCTAAGTACCCATTTAAAGCTGCCAAGTGAACTCTAATTTTAAAAAAAAATTCCTTATACTATCCAGATCATCCCCCGTGATATAATTTTATAGACTCTAATTGAGAGATGAACAAGCAGGTTTTCGACAAAACAGATCATGTACAGACCAGATAGCCACTTTGAGAATAATAGTTGAACAAAGTCTGGAATGGAATTCACCACTATACATCGGATTTGTGGACTACGAAAAGGCATTTGACAGTGTAGACAGAGAATCACTTTGGAAATTGATGAGGCATTAGGGAGTTCCCCTGAAGATCATTAATTTAATAAAGAAAACATGTGAAGACATGACATGCAGAGTTCTTCATGAAGGACATCTTACAGAACCGTTTGGGATAAGAACAGAGTGCGACAGGGATGCCTCTTGTCTCCATTTCTTTTCTTACTAGCAATAGACTGGGTTATGAGATCATCGACAACACACATCAGAAATGGAATATAGTGGACTCTGAATAAGCAGTTGGATGATCTGGATTTTGCTGATGACTTGGCTCTTCTGTCCCATAACCGTAATCAGATGCAGGGCAAATTGAAAATACTCGATGAGAAGTCACAGCAATTGGGTCTAAAAATACACAGGGAAAAGACAAAGATAATGAGAATAAATGCAAGTAATGATAACAGGGTTGAACTTGAAGAAACACCAATACAAGATGTAGAATCATACACGTATCTTGGCAGCAATATAGACAAAGTTGGAGGGACAGACAGTGATATCAAAATAAGAATACAAAAGGCAAGAGGAGCTTTCATTGCATTGGGAAATATATGGAGATCAAGAGACATCGGATCCAACACGAAAATAAGAATCTTCAACTCAGATATGAAGTCAGTCATATTGTATAGCTCTGAGACACGGAGAACAACAAAGACAACAACCAAAAAGCTACAGACTTTCATAAATGGGTGCTTGCGTAGAATAGAGGGATTAAAATGGTATGACAAGGTTACCAACGTGGAACTGATGACAAGAACTAGACAAGTGCCAGTGGAACAAGAGATGAAAAGAAGACGATGACGATGGATTGGACACACACTGAGGAGACCTGTTGATAGCATTACAAGGCAGTCCTTGTTCTGGAACCTCCAGGGCAAGAGAGGCAGAGGTAGACCAAGAAGCACACGGAGAAGAGAGCTGGAAACAGAGGTGAAAATGATGAGGAGAACGTGGAAAGAACTTGAGACTATGGCGCGTGACAGGAGGACATGGCATGTGTTTGTTGAAGGCCTATGCTCCTTTGGGAGTGGAGGGTTATGAATGAATGAATGAATTCACCGGTATCCTTATTCATTTTATATTTGTTAACGATAAGTGATATTAAATTTGTTATCTGTAAATATACAAATTTATCGTTGATTTAATCATTTTAAAGTGAACTGCACCCGTATATCTCAGTCATTTAAATACTTATAACAGAGCTGTTAAAGTAATATTTACGCATAGAAAGCCTGGGAAGATATAAAGTGTACATGGCCTGGATCCTATCAGCCGCAGTACTTAATTTCTTAAATTCTTATGAGGCTCCCTAGAATTGAAGCACCATTCTTCAATTTACATCTCTGTCTAGAGTAATCTTGAGCGAAACGTAGACACCGTTGAAGACCCTCAGTAGAAACTCTGAATTTTGGTCACTATTGGACCATCACTGTAGAGCAAGGAGAGTAAATCCCATGACACCCTGCTATCTAGGCACAACAGAAATAGTGCTTCATGGACAAGGGTCAATAGCGCGATTTTCCAAACACAACACCGGATGTGCACCTTGGGCTATACAGCCTAATTAATGACTCAGTTACTTCTGCGGTCCCTTTATTTAGTTGTTCAATTCAGATGTGATATACAAAAGTGACCGAACGTCCCGTTGTATTGTTGCTTTTGTTATCTGACTAATCTGTAACTTAACTTAGATTATCCCGGTATACCCCCTGTTCTTAACGACTTAAAAAAAGAAATAAACGGGTTCATTTTCCTTATGATGGTGGTTGCGAAGAATAGAATTATTGAAACAGTATGACAAGAACACCAATGTAGGACCGATGGCATTGGATAACACAAACACCGAGAAAACTAGTTGATAGCATTAAAGACGGTCCTTCATCTGGAATCCACAAGGTATAAGAAATAGAAGGAGACCAAAAGGTGCACAAAGAAGAGAACTGGAGACAGAAATGAAAGGCATAAAGAAAGCGTGGAAAGATCTCGAACGAATGACACAAGATAGGAATACTTGGAAGCTGTTTGTTAATGACCTATGGCCCATAGTGAGCCGAAAGCTAAATTAATGAAAGATTTATCATTTCTACGAAGATTCTGACTATTTTACCCCATGTCTTAATAATCCATAAAGAAACATTTTGATTTGATTTTTGGTTCATGCACAGAAAACAAAAAAAACTGGCAACACTCTTATGCATGGGATACTCTGTTTAAAACCATGTGGTTAAAATTTGGGTATAGAGTGTACTTTATTCTGTACTAGCTGTAAGGACCCGGCGTCACCCGGTGTTTCCTAGTTACTGCATAGAAAACTTATGAAAGGTCAAAATCAAACTGTAATATTTTGATAATCGAGTGAAAATGAATTTTAATTTAAGATAATTACTACCGCTTTAAGTGACTATCCTCATGCCTTGTTTACAGTAATTGCACACGGTAGCCGCACAAAGTAGTTTTATTCCTTATGGTTCCACCAGAAGAGTGATTTCACTTCTGCTTTTCAATTTGCTTCCGAGTTTTACCAAAATACTCTTATTTCTTATGATGGAATCGCAAAAGCAATTTTATTCTGCTTCCGAGTTTTAGCAAGAAACAAATTAATATGACACATTTTCCCTTTCTGACCTAGCACACCAAGAAGAATAGTTCAACTCATCCTTTTTTAACGTTCTTAATACTGTTTTTCGTAGCATGTTCTTTTCAAACATATATACACTATTGCTTGTTAAAAAAACATGATAATTATTTTCTGTCATACATACTTCAAATATCAAAGGCATAGTGATTGTGTTGAGCTGCATTTTTTTTTAAAAAAAAGCTTCTCTTTTCGGTGAGACACGACCTATTCAGCCTAGACATACGGATAACGCCTGTTATATTAGGACACATGGCTAAATAAAGAAGATCTTTCGTTCTGGTGTATTGTTTAGCTTTGAGCTAGTTTTTTTTTTTTTTAATGACCCAAAAAAAAATTATAAACTTAAATGTTGCCTTATTTTGGCGAGGCGCACCTCGTTTAAGATTGGCACATGTCCAATAATAGAATATCCTTCGGTCCAGCAATGTGATAAAGACCTTTTTCTTAATAAACGATGTTGCGGTCTGATTCAGTTATGAAGATTTAAAAAAAAAATTGTTTGCCTCATTTTGGCGTATATCCATTTTTTTTTTTTTTTCCTCGCTTGAGGTCGCATATTTTTTTCCTCGCATGAGGTCGCATTAGTACCCGCCCAAACCCGGCCCTGGTCAAGACCACATGTCCCAACACAAGAAGACCCAATGACAAACTGTGTCACTGTAGTGATCTTCTGTGTTCTGACACAAGAGACCTAATGACACATGAATGTCACTGCACTGGTCCCTGTGTCTAGACACATGATCCCAGCCAAAAGCCGGATTCTAGGCATTGGGTTGTACAGCGTAAAATACGCTGTAGTTCTTTGGCGTGAAACAGCCGTGTATCACGGCTGTTTTGCCCTATACCAGAGCGCTCTTTTAGTTTCGGTGACCGGAATTCTGACACCGGGTATAAAATTTTGTGTGCACCGTAAAAGACTATTTAAGTTTTTGGCGGGGAAAATCAGCTGATGTGTGTGTAAAATCAGTAAAATATAAATCATTACACACTCGTTCTGGATAAACACAGCGCTAAAATTCTTTTGTGTACTATAACTTTGTTCTGTGTTCTATTTTTGATTGCATTTTTATTTGTTTGAAATTAGTTTTGACGGAGTTACAGACTTTTGAAAACAGCGTCATCATTTAAGGAAATTCATAAAATAAGTAATCTTTTTATTAATTTAATATCTAAAAATCGGCCCATTCCTTTGAGTTTATAATTATAAAGACTTCTCGAAGGGAAGCTAAAGATTATTTCCACATACTTTTTTTTTTGGTTTCATATCTTGAGAATGTGTGGTAGTCAGTTTTGTGAGTGTGGCATTACAAGAACAAGCATATTGTCACCAGATTTTATAGCATTTAAATCCCTTTAAACGCATTCCTGATACCCACAAATCTTAAATAAGGTAGTAAAAAAATAACTTTTTGTAAAGCACCATCGGTTTTTGCATTTTCATTCATTTATAATGATATTTAGCTACGTATATAAGCGTCAGAAAACATGTAAAGCTATAGATAGATTACTTCCACATAATTTGATCTATCTTTCAAGTCTTGTTAATCTTCTATTTATAATATGAATTTTTTTTTAAATTGTGTGTGAGATAAGGACTGTTCCATTGGTGTTCTTTGGTAGACAATCCTGTGCACACGACGGCTGCCAGCGAATTCTAAGTAACTTGTATATCGTCTTTCATTCAAAGTTACAATGCAGGTAGTAAATTTAGAGAAACCAAATTCTAAATCTAATACCATCCTTTTATCAATGGCTAGAGTCAGAGATACATATGATAATTTAAAAATATTTATGAATGGCATGAAAGCTCAGATAGAGTCACTAAAATATTTAGAGCGGGATGGTAAACAAGTTGTTGTTTTCTTATTCGGGGATTATTTCCTTGTTTTGCTGGAGACACCACAGACATGGGTATATTCCTTGAGCTCCAGACAAACCAAACATTTTCATCAAAGACATCCAGAGAGCATACAACTTGCAAACCAAGAAGTTTGGCCATGTTGATAAGAGATTACAATAGATATATGAAATATGGGAAAGGGAATAAAAGGCAAGTGGCACATTACCATAATTGTTTACACAAACCAATGAAAATGTAGCTCCTCCTTACCTTCATATTTTATTAGGCATTGTTTTGAAACACCACAAACTTCTAGAACAGGTAGCTGATACAATAGACGCAAAGATATTTGAGAATTCGCAAGAGATACATGCAAACATTAGTACTTTTAAGAACTTGAAGAGATTTAGTAGGAACTGGAAATAGGCAGAAGAATTAGGAGCTAAAATTGAATTTTTCAGGTAGGTATTGAACTTTGTGAGGATAAGGAGGAGACAGATAATTTTAAAGTTAGACTTGAAAATGCACAAGATGCGCTGGCCAAACTTCAGTTTCAAGATCTGTGTACTAGGTCTGGTCCAGTTTGCTCACACATGGACACGGTACTACTTACTTACTTACTTAGTCGTTCCCCTTCTACCGTGAGGTGTAGAGGTTTGGAAGAGAGAGCGCCAGACTATTCTATCGGCTGTCTTCCTCCTGGCCTGGTTCCATTCTAGTCCTCGGTCCTTCAAAGATTGTCTAATGTTGTCCTCCCAGCGGACTCTGGGTCGTCCTCGGGGTCTGGATCCTTGGCTCTTTGTTTCCCATGCTTGTCGTGGTAGCCGATCTTCTCCCATTCTGCAGACATGGCCAAACCATCTTAGTTGGGACTGTTCTACTTGGGTCTGTAGGGGGTGGCATTTTAGGCCTTGACGTATCGTCTGGTTGCGTACCATGTCTCTTCTTGTTACTTCAACCACCTTCCTCAGATACCTCATTTCTGAAGTTTGGATCTGGCTTTTATGGGTTGTAGTCATTGCCCATGACTCGCATCCATATGTCAAGACTGGGACATAGGTGGAGCGGTATACAGCCATCTTCGTTTTCTTACCAACCTCTCTCTTGCTGAGGAATCCTCGATTTATGGCCTGAAAAAGTCTCACAGCTGCTGCTTTTCGAGTGGCCAACTCTTCTTTGATGCCTCCCTTTCGGTCTATAATAGCTCCGAGGTATTTAAAGTGGTCGACCTGCTCCAGGACCTGTTCTCCCAGCTTAATCTGATGTCTTCTTTCTTCTCGTGATATCACCATGGATTTTGTTTTAGAGCTGCTTATGACCATCCCTCTCTTCTCCAGCTCTTCCTTCCAGACTTGCAGGTTGGACTGGAGATGTGCCTCTGATTTGACACGGTACTAGCCAAACACAAAATCATACAACAGGCTTATAATAGCAGAGCATTTATAGGGAATCACTGCCACAGATATCTCACACAAAAAGTTTATAAAGATCTTACAAGAGCAATCATTACACAAACACTGAAAATTACAGACAAACAAGATATAACTAACATAGCTTTTATTGCCCAAGAACAATTCAACTCACTGAAAGAAGCATTTGAGAAAGTACACAACAAAATATCACACAGTAAACCAATTAGTAAAGAATCAATAACAGCATCGATAGAGACTTATATGTCTTTGTTCAGAAAGCTATTCCCTAGTAAGACAATTCATAAACAGCACATATTAGAAAAACATTGCGCAGACTGGATCAGAACTCATGATGTATGATTGAGATAATTGTTAGCTCTCATGTTCTGGGGACAATTGGGTGTGTTATTTTAAGGTTATAAATGTGGACATGCAATTTAAACTTTCAATAATTAATGTTTGACGCATGAAACCAAAACAAAACTTTGATATCCATTTTCTGCAGGTTTTCTACTTTTGATTTCTGTAATTTGTTATGCATGTTGATTGTGACCGTTTTAGTGTAAATTGAATTAGAAACAAACCATAACAAAATGTAAAAAAAAAAACTTAAATTTTACACTATTTCAGACTATTATATCTTCTGTTCTAATTGTGATAAAATGTTTGTTCTTGTTCTAAAATTTACTCTAACATTTCTAGTCTAGCTTTACGCAAAATTAAAGCCGGTATTTATAATAATAAAGTAGCATAAAAGCAATTCAAACATGTTTTGGGGACAATTGGGTGTGTTATTTTAAGGTAATAAATGTGGACTTGCAATTTAAACTTTCAATAATTAATGTTTGACGCATGAAACCAAAACAAATCTTTGATATCCATTTTCTGCAGGTTTTCTACTTTTGATTTCTGTAATTTGTTATGCATGTTGATTGTGACCGATTTAGTGAAAATTGCATAATAAACAAACCATAACAAAATATAAAAAAAACGTAAATTTTACACTATTTCAGACTATTATATCTTCTGTTCTAATTGTGATAAAATGTTTGTTCTTGTTCTAAAATTTACTCTAACATTTCTAGTCTAGCTTTACGCAAAATTAAAGCCGGTATTTATAATAAAAAAGTAGCCTAAAAGCATTAATTAAGCCCTATCAAAAGTAAACTTTTTTTTTTTTTTTGTTGCACTTGGGCTTTCAGCCCTTCGGCCCAATGACATGTCATTGCGAGGCTGGGGAACCTGAGGACTTTCCTTCCAACCCGGTCAGGAGCTTCGCTCCTTCCCATCCACAGAGGGTTTATCACAGGAGCCGTTCAGGCTATTCAGTCAAATTTCCGGCCGTAAACATTTCTTTAAACACCGACGCCCGGGTTTGAACCATGAACACCTGTTCGCCAGTACAACGCCGAAGCCATTACACCAGCGCGGCTCCCCAAAAGTAAACATCGCCACATGTTTTTCCCATTAGGAAGCTGACCACGTGACCTCTGTCAAGTGGGCTATAAATAGCGCGGTCGGGGAAAAAGGGGAAATAACTAAAAGATCGCTCACAAACAGCCGTGGTATACCAGAGCGCTCTTTTAGTTTCGGTGACCGGAATTCTGACACCGGGTATAAAATTTTCGTGTGCACCGTAAAAGACTATTTAAGTTTTTGGCGGGGAAAATCAGCTGATGTGTGTGTAAAATCAGTAAAATATAAATCATTACACACTCGTTCTGGATAAACACAGCGCTAAAATTCTTTTGTGTACTATAACTTTGTTCTGTGTTCTATTTTTGATTGCATTTTTATTTGTTTGAAATTAGTTTTGACGGAGTTACAGACTTTTGAAAACAGCGTCATCATTTGAGGAAATTCATAAAATAAGTAATCTTTTTATTAATTTAATATCTAAAAATCGGCCCATTCGTTTGAGTATATAATTATAAAGACTTCTCGAAGGGAAGCTAAAGATTATTTCCACATACTTTTTTTTTTGGTTTCATATCTTGAGAATGTGTGGTAGTCAGTTTTGTGAGTTTGGCATTACAAGAACAAGCATATTGTCACCAGATTTTATAGCATTTAAATTACTGTAAACGCATTCCTGATACTCACAAATCTTAAATAAGGTTGTAACAAAATAACTTTGTAAAATCACCATCTGTTTTTGCATTTTCATTCATTTATAATGATATTTAGCTACGTATATAAGCGTCAGAAAACATGTAAATCTATAGATAGATTACTTCTACATACTTTGTTCTATCTTTCAAGTCTTGTTAATCTTGTATTTATAATATGAATTTTTTTTTTTATTGTGTGTGAGATAAGGACTGTTCCATTAGTGTTCTTTGGTAGACAATCCTGTGCACACGACGGCTGCCAAAGAATTCTAAGTAACTGTTTGTATATCTTCTTTCATTCACAGATAAAGCATTCTACATCCTGGTGTTAGACTTGATAGTCCCAAATATTCCTCTATCTTTATACATACACAAGTAAACTATATTACATAACAACAAAATGGAACATACTGTTTTGCATCATATGAATTGTGCCAGTGCACTGTGCAGAGTCTGTGGCAAGAGAGCATTAACTTCCAAAACAACACGTTCAATTCAGAAAGCGCTGAACTGTTCTAAATTACGTTAATGATCTGTTCTTTGTGTTTGGAATTAACGTATCAGATGATAAACCCACACAGCATTCGACTATATTTTGTAAGAAGTGTTACTTACGAATACAAAATTCAAAAAGGAGGCATAATGAGAAGTGTCTTGAAACAGCCAAGTTACTATCGGAAAACAGTCAGCACATCTGGAAAGACTAAAACCATAATTTAACTATAAGTGAATGTCAACTGTGCAATTGTGTTGCAAAGACATCTTTTGGTGTTTTAAAAACAAAAAGCTGCTCTATCCCCTGTAATGTTCTTTCTGACCCCTCCATGTCTAGTCAGTCATTTAGCTGTAGTCAGGATAGCTCTGTACAGTAGGAGGTTGATGTGCCTGCCCACATTAGTGATGATATTGTTCAACTGGAGGTTGATGTGCCAGCTCACATTAAAGGCGTTACCATTATTCATTTGGAGGTGGATAACACTACTCACCCTAGCATGCCAGTTTTTGTTGCCACATCTACACCTACCAAGTCAGT
Source organism: Oreohelix idahoensis (assembly GCA_024509875.1). Taxonomy (NCBI): domain Eukaryota; kingdom Metazoa; phylum Mollusca; class Gastropoda; order Stylommatophora; family Oreohelicidae; genus Oreohelix; species Oreohelix idahoensis. The sequence continues at coordinate 915,761 of JAMPIV010000371.1, forward strand.
TATACATATGACAAGTACATCCACCTCGCCTGTCTTCAAAAGCGACATCACAGTACAACAGTTACTTGCTAAGCCACCTTTACAACCACTAACACAAAAGGAAGAGCCCCTATTCACATCCATTGTTAGAAAAAAAAACTAGAAACAGCAAAAAGGAATATCATAAAATGCAAAACCAGAGGACAGCCTATTGTACTACAAAAACCAATTAAACATAGAAGAGAAACATCAGTCGCCAGAACGCAAACAAACGTAAGCGATCTCAATTGCTCCATACTGTTAGAAAACATATTGCTGGAACATCAACTGATTCATTAGACCTGCAGCAGGCACATGAACTACAACGCTGTTCAGAAACGTCACGTCAGGAAATTTGCAGGAAAGCAGGCATTGAAAGTAGAGTTAGAATATCCAAAGAATTAGCAATAGCCATGAAGGAAACAGTAGGTCTTACGTGGGCACAGGAGAGAAAACAGAGAAGATTGAAAATTGAAAGACGCGCCAGAGGTATTAAAAATATAACTTCACAATTAAAATTTATAATGGAAACTCATTTGTTACAAATTTCTCCATCTGTGAATGTACAGATTCATCCTATTAAAAAAAAAGGAAGTGTGAATGATAATTGAGCGAAATTTTGGGGCTAGAGCAAATTATGGCAGTTGTTGCTTGAGATTGACAGAATTAACAGAGTGTGGAAATCATTTAATAGATGTATTTTTTAAATACACCTATTTATCTATTAAATTGAACATTTGGTTTTACTCATGACCATACTTATTTTTACATGACCATCGTGATGTATGATTGAGATAATTGTTAGCTCTCATGTTTTTGGGGACAATTGGGTGTGTTATTTTAAGGTAATAAATGTGGACTTGCAATTTAATGTTTCAATAATTAATGTTTGACACATGAAACCAAAACAAAACTTTGATATCCATTTTCTGCAGGTTTTCTACTTTTGATTTCTGTAATTTGTTATGCATGTTGATTGTGACCGATTTAGTGAAAATTGCATTATAAACAAACCATAAAAAAATATAAAAAAAACGTAAATTTTACACTATTTCAGACTATTATATCTTCTGTTCTAATTGTGATAAAATGTTTGTTCTTGTTCTAAAATTTACTCTAACATTTCTAGTCTAGCTTTACGCAAAATTAAAGCCGTTATTTATAATAATAAAGTAGCCTAAAAACATTAATTAAGCCCTATCAAAAGTAAAATCCGCCACCTTTTTTTCCAGTTAGGAAGTTACCACGTGACCTCTGACACGATAGCTATAAATAGCGCAGTCGCTGAAAAAGGGGAAATGACTAAAAGATCGCTGGCAAACAGCCGTGAGAAGCATACAGTAGAACTCCATTTATCCGAACCCCAATTATCCGAACATCCAATTATCCGAACACTTTTTCGAGAAAAAAAAAATCAGGTGCCACCAGTCATGTTAGACTATATTTTTGAATCTTTTGATGCTGCAAGCTTCAAATGTGTGCGAACAATTTGTAGAGGATGGAATGGGCTAATGGTCGGTCGCTTACGTACAGGAAGTCAGTTAGATCATAAAGTCAGTTAATATCTGGTTTACCAATCTAGTGTACGTGTGCGTTCTAGGCAGTACACTGGCTAAACAGACAGTTCAACTTAAAATAATTGTGTCTGCTACTACAGCAGAATAATTTTGGTGTGCAAGTATTTCTCTGTGCGATATGGCATCTTCCAGAAGGCCTAAAACATATAAAAGGAACCGCAATGTTTTGTCAATTGAAACGAAAACAGAAATTATCAAGAGACTAGGAAAAGGTGAAACTGTGTCTTCACTTGCGAGGATTTTCAATGTTGGGAAAGCTACCGTCTCTGACATCAAAAGTAACAAGGATAAAATTATGAGTTTTGCATCGAAATTGGATAGTGAAAATGGGTCGAAGAAACGTAAACCATGAGAAATGAGAAAGATTTGAAATTGGAAGAGGCTTTGTATATATGGTTTGTGCAAAGAAGAAGCAAAGGGGAAACTATCTCTGGCTCTCTATTGTGTGAAAAGGCACTTTAGTTCAACAATCAACTTGACTGTCCTCCTGACTTTAAGGCTAGCCAGGGATGATGGTTAAGAAACTTTAAATCTCGTCATGGCATACGAGAATTGGAGATTCAAGGGGAATCTTTATCTAGCGATGCAACTGCCGCTGAAAATTTTAAAGAAACATTCTTGGCTTTTTTGGAAGAAGAAGGTTATTCACTCGATGATGTGTATAATGCCGATGAGACTGGCTTATACTGGAAATCATTGCCTCAAAAATCACTTGCATCTCAGCACGAAGCAGCTTCCCCTGTGTTTAAAAAGTGCAAAGAGAGAGTAACAATTGTGGTAGCCGCGAATGCCAGTGGAAGTCATCGTTTACCGGTGCTAATGATCGGTAAAGCCAAAAAACCACGTTGTTTAAAGAATGTGACATGTCTCCCATTGTGCTACAAAGCACAGAAGAGTGCTTGGATGAATAGTGAAATATTTCTTGATTGGTATACAAATCAGTTCATCCCAAATGTGAAGAGGTTGAGAGAACAAGAAAAGAAAACTGGAAAAGTAATTCTTCTACTGGACAATGCACCATCTCATCCAGAGACGGATACATTGAATGCAGTTGATGCAAATTTTAAAGTAATTTTTCTTCCTCCCACTGTAACAGCACTGATTCAACCAATGGATCAGGGTGTTATAGCAAAGCTTAAAAAGATGTACAAGAAGGAAGTCATGCGTCGTTTATTGTTGGCTGAAGATGAAGAAAGTGTGGTGGCGTTTTCCAAAAAGCTTAATCTCAAAGACTGCTGATATATGTTAGCTGATGCTTGGACCACCCTGTCACAAGATAATCTCAACAAGGCTTGGAATAGATTGCTTGGGAAAAAAGGAGGAAATGAAACTACTGTAGTGGACACAAATGATGATTGTATAAATGAAGTTGTGGAACTGTCTCAAGCAATGCCCGGATTTTCGGCCTGTGACAAAGATGATGCACACATGTGGCTAGAAGATGATAATGATTCTGGTTTTCAGTTTTTGAATGACGAAGAAATTTTGTCTTTTGTGCAAGAAGAAACCAAATACATGTAGTGACCGATGATGAAGACATCTCAGAAGTACATGATGTACTTGTAGATTATGAAGAAAACCCAAAACGTCGACCAAGTCCTGAAGAGGCCTTTATAGCCCTAGAAACAGCGATGGCTTGGTACGAGCGAGAAGATGACAGCTGTGCTACACAGCTTCTGCTGTTGAAGAGAATGCGGGACTTAGCAGTCAAAAGGAGACTATCCAGTTTGGTGCAAAAGAGGATTCCTCATTATTTTAAATAGTGGGTTACATCTGTACAAGTACATGTATACGTAAGTTGCGCCTGGTTTTGAATCATTTGTAATGTTATTTTGAAAACATTTCTCTTTCTTAAAAAAAATAATTAATACAAGTAGTACATGCACTGCAGTGTAATGAAAGATTTTGGTGATACAGTGATCTAATACAGTGTGGGTATTATTATTACAGTACAAGTAAATATGTTTTATAGTGTAATTTCCTTGTGATGGTTAATTATTTTTAGAAATATGTGTACATGTAACTTGATACATTATGTAATCCAATTATCCGAACATTTGATTATCCGAACGATGCTCGGTCCCATGGGGTTCGGATAAATGGAGTTCTACTGTACTTTCCCTTTTTTTATATAGATAGCATACTTTGGCAAAGTGACTGTTTATATTTATTTTCAATCCGCCCGTTCTTTTTGGTTATTATATGGTTGGTTCTTTTCTCTTTATTTGTAATCAGGGTTTCTGATTTTTTGATATTTTCATTTCTTGACATTGTTCTAGTATTGTAGGATCAACCCCACCTAACCCTTCTTTGGGGGGGGGGGGGCCTGGGAGTAAACCCCTACCTGAGTGGTAGCGTGGGCTAGTGAGTCATTCTTGTTGATAGACTGTCAGATAAGTTTGCGTAACATTGCGTACATTTTTCAGCGGGGCAGCTGGCCTAGTGGGGAATTTATTTTCTTTGACCCAAGCCCCCCCCCCCCCTCTCCGTTCCCGCAGGGGAAATAACTCTTCATTGCTTGGTTAACGATTCGTCAGATGTTAAGATAATGTTAATTGGGTTCGATTTTTAATTTATGTAGCAGTCATTAGATTACGTCAAAGTGGGGTAGATGCGGTTTCTTGGGAGATAATTCTAGAGCTATGACTCACCGCGTCCGTCTTGCATCAGTAAATTGGCACTATATATACAGGGCCAAATTATTAGTCGGGGGCTCACAAGTCCTGGATTATTATTGCCGTGAATAGCGTCAGACTTAAACTCAGTCTGCCCGGTTAGTGGATAGTCTGAAAGTCTTGGTATGTATGTAGACTTAATAAGTCGTACAGGAATGTTAGCTAGAGGATTTTAGCAAGTCAGAGTAAGCTTTCTTCTGGGATTTAATTTTATTTTTAGTCGGTAGTTTGCCATCAATTACCTGACTTCTGCCAGTGTATTGTAAGTTTCAGTGGTAATCATACGAAGTATAGCTAGTGCAGATCTGTGTAAAAAGTTTGGTGGTATTATTAATATATCTCTATATGAATTTAGGACCTACGGCTGGTGTGGTACTGTGTAATATATTAAGAGTACCAGCATTTGTTATGATAACTTTGGAGATAATAATATATGAACTCGGGAGTTTGTTTAACTAAAGTGGCCATGGGTAATTAAGTTAGTTGCTGAAGGAAACTGGTGGTGAATGGTGATTAGTATTATGATATGGTGTATGCAGTTGTGAGTAAATATTTGTGCTATTTTGATAACCTTCAATGGGCTGCCTTTAATATAAGAATAGTAGTGGGAAATTATTTAGTAAAAGTTATTTTATCGGGATACAGCGAAGCTGTGTTGTGAAATGTAGCTGCCTAGGTCACGAGCTGGCCTCAGAAACAATCAGGTCAGCCCGCGTCTGTGTTAAGTGTAAGAGTCACGCTGTTGTCGGTAAAAGAGAGGGGAAGGGGTGAGCTGTTAAGTCTGACCCGAGGGCAGAAATAGGGTAGAGCATGAGAGCTTGTATTAAGTGGAGTTTTTATTATGGTAGGGGAAAACGGGGTGTAGGTAAATCTTGGGTTGTTAATGTGTTTGAATTATGTAATTTGTAAATTGGTGTATATAAGTTGTTATTTTTGTTTTACAGCGAACACGGCGTTGTAGGTAGGTCCTCACTTTAATCCAAATCACCGCGCAAGTCACTCTTTTATCCATTCATACATCCACTCACAACAAGTCCTGTGGCGATGGGCGAGCGGCGAAGCGGCAGGCGTGGATACGCTGGCAGTCGTAGTCGCAGACCTACACACAGGCGGCTCAGGCCATATGGTCGTCTTCCACTGATCGGAGCAGCAGTGGGATTCGGCAGCCCCTGAGTGTCTGAGCAGTCCTCTTTAGGAAAGCACTGCTCACCTCCATGGCATGAGGAAGGGGCTAGAAAAGGTGCCCTAAACATTGCCTGCTCCACCATTACCTAACCAGCTTACCGCGGTTGGTGGGTACCCTACTTCGGCGGGCGACATATAAGAAAAAGAAAGGACAGATTTTTCCCCCTCATTCTAGGCGCATGGAATGTGCGCACTCTCCTTGACAAAGACTTTAACGCAAACAGATCTGAGAGACGAACTGCCCTGATTGGGAGAGAACTGGCCAGGTACAACATTGACATAGCAGCACTGAGTGAAACTCGACTTGCAGGCGGGGGCCAACTTTGCGAAAAGGGTGCAGGTTATACATTCTTTTGGAGCGGAAGAGGAACTGAAGAAAGAAGAGAAGCAGGGGTTGGATTTGCAATCAAAACATCAATTGTCGGCAAGTTAGCGGGGCCCCCAAAGGGAATAAATGACCGACTGATGACGGTCAAGATCCCCCTGCTTTATGGAAGAAAACATGCCACCATCATTAGCGCGTATGCACCAACTATGACAAACCAGGATGACGTCAAGGATAAGTTTTACGAAGAACTACATGCAGTCATTGCATCAGTTCCTAAAGCAGATAAGCTCATCATTCTTGGTGACTTTAATGCAAGAGTAGGCTCAGATAACATCTCCTGGAATGGCACTATCGGAAGGTACGGCGTGGGTCGCTGTAACAGCAATGGACTTCTTCTCCTCCAGACTTGCGCAGAACATGACCTCCTTGTCACCAACACCATTTTTTCGACTTCCTACCCGCAACAGGACCTCCTGGATGCACCCTCGCTCAAAGCATTGGCACTTAATTGACTATGTAATTGTTAGGAAGAAGGACAGGCAAGATGTCCGGGTGACCAAGTCCATGTGTGGTGCCAAATGTTGGACTGATCATCGCCTCATTGTATCTAAACTTAAAATTCGTATCCAACCAGCCAGGCGCCCTCAGGGGAAGAAAACTCAAAAGAGGCTGGATGTCACCAAACTAAAGAAGACAAAAATCAAACAGTCATTTACTGACACCTTAGAAGACCGTCTCAAATCTATCTCGCTAGACGGCCAAAGTGTGGAAACAAATTGGGCAGCCCTAAGTGAGCAGATCTACAACACTGCTAAGAGGTCCTGGGTCCTTCCATCAAGAAACAAAATGACTGGTTTGATGAGAACTCGGATGAAATAAAGCAGATGTTGGCTGAGAAACACCATCTCCATAAAGCATATTTAAATGATCCAAAATCTACATCCAAGAAAGACGCTTTCAACAATATGCGTAGAATCGTCATACATAAACTACGCCAGATGCGGGATTCATGGCTGAGTAATAAAGCAGATGAGCTCCAAGGCTTTGCTGACAGCCATGACTTGAAAATTTTTTATTTTGCACTCAAAGCGGTCTATGGTCCAACATCATCAGGATCATTTCCCCTCCTTAATGCAGATGGAAAAACACTAATTACAGACAAGGAAAAAATTCTCCAGCGCTGGGTCGAACATTTTAATAATATTCTGAACCAGCCATCATCTATTAACGACGAAGCCATCAACCGACTGCCCCAAATTCCTATAAATGAAGCATTAGATGATGTACCAACTCTGGAGGAAACTAAAAAAGCGATTCGTCAACTGTCTAGTGGAAAGGCCCCCAGCTCCGATTCAATTCCTGTTGAAGTTTATAAAGATGGCGGTGCAGTTCTGATAGAGAAACTTCACATGATCTTCCAGCAAATGTGGCAGAGTGAAACCATCCCACACGATCTCAAAGATGCGTCAATTATACATCTATATAAACGTAAAGGTAATCGCCAAGACTGTAACAATCATCGAGGCATCTCTCTTTTATCAATCGCTGGGAAGATATTCGCCAGAATCCTTTTGAATCGCCTTACGGCTCATCTTGACAAAGGTCTTTTACCTGAAAGTCAGTGTGGATTCCGGAAAGAACGTGGAACCACAGATATGGTGTTCGCTGCAAGACAGCTACAAGAAAAATGCCAAGAACAGCACTGTGACCTGTACACAGCTTTCATTGACTTGACAAAGGCGTTCGACACGGTCAGTAGAGAGGGTCTATGGAAGATCATGGCAAAATACGGCTGCCCAAAGAAATTTATCACAATAGTGCAGCAACTGCATGATGGAATGCAGGCTAGAGTTCAGGAAAACGGTGAGCTATCAGAGCCTTTCCCCGTCTCAAATGGAGTTAAACAAGGGTGCGTACTTGCACCGACTCTGTTCAGTATCATGTTTTCTGCTATGCTGACTGATGCTTTTAGAGACGGGGACACAGGAATCAACATTAGATATCGTATTGATGGAAAATTGTTTAACCTTAGGAGGCTTCAAGCAAAAACCAAGGTCAAATCACCCACCATCAGAGATCTTCTGTTTGCTGATGATTGTGCCCTCAATGCTGGCACAGAGGCTGATCTGCAGCATAGTGTGGATATATTCTCCGAAGCCTGCGCCAACTTTGGGCTTACCATCAACACGAAGAAAATAGAAATCATGTACCAACCAGCTCCTGGCACAGTTTATACTGAGCCAATCATCAAGGTTAATGGTGAGAAACTGAATGTTGTGAACAGATTCACATACCTTGGTAGCACACTATCCCAGAACATTGTCATTGATGATGAGGTGAACACCAGGATCTCCAAAGCCAGCAGCACATTTGGCAGACTATACACCAACGTTTGGCATCGAAGTGGCATTAGTCTACAGACAAAGCTGAAGGTGTACAGAGCTGCGGTGCTTCCAGTGCTGCTAAATGCATGTGAAACATGCACTGTATACAGGCGCCACGTAAAGAAGCTAAACCACTTCCATACAGTCTGTCTCAGGAAGATTATGAACATCAAATGGCAAGACAAGATCCCGGATACCGCCGTTCTTGACAGAGCTGGTATCCCTAGTATTGATACTATTCTGATGCAGTCACAGATTCGCTGGGCAGGTCATGTAGTCCGCATGCCAGACCATCGACTGCCAAAGATACTCTTTTATGGTGAGATGCAGAAGGGTAAACGCTCCCATGGTGGCCAAAAGAAGCGTTTCAAAGACACGTTAAAGACGTCATTAAAAACCTTTGACATAAACCCTGACATATGGGAAGCTGCTGCGCAAGACCGAACTGCTTGGCGCTGTCGTAATTTTTATCTGAGAGAGTTCTGATGGATATTGGTCCTTTAGAGTGTAGAATGATAGTGAAGGCTCTGTGAGAATAAGGATTTAGGAAAGTGAGGTAGTAGATTCACAAGGGCTGGGGGAAGAGTAAGGACAGTCTCTTATTACGACAATATTTGTCTCTCAAAAACTATTCCTACCACTCTTCTGAACAAACAGTTGTTTGTCAGTTCCAGTCGCTCATGCGCACACACCGATTTGGTGATTCTGACGCGCAACGTACATGAATACACACTACGATAACAAAATATGGGAAATGTTTGGGTTTTGGGCCAGCCGACACCAATGCTAATAAAGTTTTTAATACTTTTATTATCATAAAATCAAGTTACAAGTAAGTATCAATGTACAGTCAGAAATCATGGGTTACAAAACACAAAATAACAGGGGGGAGGGTTTCTGAGGAGAAGTATCCAATGCACCTTTTCCCGCTTGTATTTACTAACAGAAAAGACCGGGTCCCAAAGACGAGAAGGGGGGGGGTGGTGATGATGATGATGATCAGAGATAGGCAATTTAACCCAATGGTAAATTTATTACTCTGATCAAGGGGGTTACAGTAATAAGGGGTAAAGGAAAAGTTAGGGGTCATCAAATGTTTCCCTTTAATCAACCAATTTTTCACGGGAGGGGGGAATGCTCACAGTTAAATAATCCCGCTAGGAGAAATCCCGTACAATTAATACAGTACACCTTAATACTAGGTTGAACTAATTATAAGGGTAAAAAAGATTAAATCTCTTTTTTTCATAAAAAGAAACACGCTTGGCTGGCCAGCACACAGTCACACACACACAGACTTACCAAATGGTGAATTCTGGCACTTCATAGGAAATACATAAAAAAACAGCACTAAACCTTGGCTTAGGTAAAAGTATTTTCTTCCGTGTACAGCCCCAGATTAGCGGGTTGTTGAAGTTAACAAAGTGTCCCGAAATCGCTGGACGTTGAAGTTTAACGGTACTGTTTGTTTATTAGATAAAGTTCCTAAAGAATGGCACAGGCACTTGGCTAGGTGTGAGGAATGGTGTGGTGTCTAAGATTGGCACAGCTGGTGGAGATAACTTTCTTTTGCAGTAATGTCACCAACTACAAAAACACTGAGGTAAGTTCTTCAGGGGTTGGTACAATCCAATGATTATGCTTGACAGACAGTGTCGGGGAAATCTATGTTCTTCTTCGCGAATAGAGCAGTGAGTAAAATATTGCTACTGTTGACTTCTTCTTCCAGTTTGATAACTATAAAAAAACGACTTTATGAATTGGGATTTTAAAATAGTCTTTGGGTTTGCTTTGTTTCTGTATACTGTGGTGAAGTGGGATGTTATAAATATTTATAGGGGACTTAGTGTACTGACTGAGATCAGCTGTGAAGGTATCTATATCTATTAAGAGTAGTGTATTATAGATAACCTTACTTGCTACCACATATCTATATATCTCAGTCAGAATTATTCTGGAATAGTGTGATGACTACGTTATGTGTCTAGGGTATGTGTATGATGAAGTGTAAGTCACAACAACAGACAGATAAACAATTTAATTTAATCCACTACTCTTGACAACACTGTGACACTCACATACATATAACACTCTATGAGAATATCTTAAGGAGTCACTGATAACTTTTCAAATAACAATATGTATTCATTGTTATCATAAAGGTATATGTGTCCTGATTCAAATACAAAGGAACCAGGAATCACAATCAATTTTAATTACAAGTATATGTACAGACTTTATCAATATGAATATTGTAGTGACATATATTATTAAAAATATCCTACGTGTGTCAGTTGTGTAGTGGTAATATGAGGTAATACTGGTTTTGTTTTGTTCAAGCTCTGTTGGTATTTGTCATCATGACTTCAATAGTTTGTCTTTTGGGACTAGTATTAGAGATGTTCTCAGTTCCTGATATTAAGACAATTAAATTCCCCTCTGAATGTTATTTTTACAAAGTCATTTCAAGATGAGGGGGCATAATGTTGAGCTCAGCTGGCCAAATCAGCTTATCTTGCGTGATGGCGGCAGGAAAGGACTCCTCTGCTCGAATTCTCCCCTGGGCTCTGGAGACACCTCACTGATAGCTAAAAAGACCAAGGAGTATGCTGTCCGACTCTGGATTCAGCAAAGCTCTGACCAGGTGCTGCTCAGTACCATCAAGACCACGGTCCCTGTAAACAAGAAGGATGTACCTTCTACTTCATAACTAACTTATACTCTCTTTTTACACTGATCACAATACATCACAAACATTGAGTTCAGAGCGTTAGGCCAACTGTCAGCTTCATCTGAAATACTTTATACCAGTATTTACCTCCTTAATGGTTACCACGCCTCTGCACTTCCAACATTATTTCTTTCTAGTCAATCATCCAGGTGTCAGTGTACTATTTGGCCATTCCATGCCGTTTTACTTCCCTCCGACACCCTCTGTTCAGGCTGGAGCATTATAGGCTTTATCTCCTGTTTGCCACTGAACTACACATATATATACAGGCATAAATTAACAATTTACATTCAATTTTCATTAAAAGATACTGAATGGTTCAAGCTTACCACAATTCATAGAATAAACACAGATACGTTGATTAGCAATGAATTCTGGCACATTTACTGGCACAAATTCCCATCTGCTTATGTTCCAGGCTTTTATTTAACACAAATATGAGCTGGCTTCAACGCACTGTTGCTTTATCAAGATTATTTGCACTAGTGGTCTCGAACTAACGCTCCTAAGTGAGTATATCAGCGAGTCTGGCCAATCGAGCCACGTTTCGACAAGTGTTTGAAAAAATGTTACCTTCCTACGTCTCCCTAACAACCAAGATAGTATTTATAGCCCGACCAATCGTGGTTAGTCTTTCATTTGTTGCGCTCCAATCAATTTGGAGTTTATATGGTAGGCTATTTCTGTAACGTAAGGTTTTTTCAAACACGTTATAAAAAAATTTTATGAGCAGAAATGATTCCATGTTGTCAGGCATCCCCACTATTTTATTTTGGTTATAATTTATTAATTCCTGGACTATTTGCGTAACGTTTTACATATTCTTTGTCAGCAAGCCCTAAGGAACCCAAATATCCAAATTTAAAAAAGCTACGTGGCTGCGTTCAAAATATGCAATTCCTTCTACCTCCTGTTTCGAAGATGTGCTGTCTGGGTACTGTAATGTTTTCAAACGTAAACCCATATAATGTTATCTTTCCTAATAAGCGTTTTTTATGATTTTAAAACCTAACTCTGGGAAGGGTAGTGAATTTATCACTGTCCGTCCGAAAAAGTTAGTGCTTGTAGCCTAACACGCGTGATAGTAGTAATTGTGTATCGCGCGACGCGGGTTGGGGGTGGCATTAATAGCGAGACGCGTGTTTAGTGTTCGGCTTTATTCGCCCCTCTCTCTTTCTATTTGAGTCCATCTGTTCGTTCGTTTTGGTAACGCAGTATAATTAATGTTAGGATTAATTTAGGTCATTACGCAGTCTGCCTCTCAATGTTTTTCCAAGAAATACAGCACACGTTTCATTGAAGAAAGCGGGTATAATACAGTAAGCTTTTACTATCAACGTGAAAGCGTTACAATTTGCAGACGAAGCAGAAAACAAGGGGGATTTCGAGTACCTTCTTTGTGACAGCACTGTTATTTTACCATTGCTCTTTTCTTTATTAATTTTATTTGTTAGGCTTCATATTTACCTAATAATTATTATATATGTGGATTAGAATATTCCACGACATATACTTCAGATAGCTGAATCCCAACAGGATCGCCACAAAGATTAAATTTCAAATATGTTCATAAGTCACTGGAGTAATCGAACTGAGTCGGCAAGACTCTAGATATATATTATTGCTGCGAAATGGCTGCTTAAATGATGTTTCATTGCTGCTTAATTGCTGGGATGCGAGGTTCAAAAGATCATTCGTCTGCACAGAAAAAGAATTTCACTCCAATAGCCAACAATTTAGATGAAATCTAGCAGGAATTTAGCTATATGCTAGTGAATCTTAGAATTCTGTCAGAACGAATGATCACGTTGCCCTTTTCAGATTCTGTATTTATCTATTAGAAAGGCAAGATAAATGGTACATGTGAAAATTTCGCGCCTCTTCAGTTCCCAGGGAAGTCGAAGTTATTTAGCCGCCATGCTAACCACGATGGCCCGACTGGCTTCCGATCTACGTTCGTTTCAGGCTGCTCGCACGAGCATGTGAAATTCCAGCGAGACTAGCCTCGTTCGCGGTGAGTTTCCTGATTCCTCAGATCGTATCCGCTACGCTGAGCGTTCCGTCTTTCGGGCAAGTCTGCCGGTGGCCACAGAAGTGCGAAGTCTGCATGAAGCTTTCTTCTGACCGCTCGTGTCCGTCTTGCGATCGGTTCAGTGTTCGTACGGAGATGCTAAACTTCTGCTTCTCTGTTCTGGGGATCTTCTTTGACTGCTTTGATCATAGCCGCTACTCTTCGTTGATGAAAAGTTACAACAATACTGATGTTCAGGGATTCTAATGTTATGAAAAGCTAAAGTCCCTTTAATCATCCATCAAATCAGGAAAAATTCACTTGACAAACTAGACGTACGTCACAGGCGCATATCATCTCTTCGTAAAGGTGCAGCGGCATGCGAATCATCCAGAAGAGCAGCAGCTGAACAGCGGAGACAAGCTAGAAAGGACCGTGTAATAAAATCTTCACATGAAGCAAACATTCCCTGCCCACACTGTCCGAGATCTTTCCAGGCCCGCATCGGGCTCATCAGTCACCTTCGTACCCATAGACTAACCTAACATATTCCTAAATAATTGGATGAACAGAGTGGTCTTCATCACCCGTGATGGACGAACAACAGGTAACCCTAAGCCTGCAACGGACTTTGCCTTCTCGGAGAGGGAGGCAAGAGACATCGGTGAAATAGAAAAACTGGGTAAGCGCAGAGTAACGGGCGCCCCTAGTTACGTCTGCAAGACGTAGAGGCATTTGGAATTCTCCTGACGTGAGGAAACACATACCTCAGCGTGGTATTGCCTAGAAATTGTAGCGCTTGACTCCTACGGCCCAATACACAACATGTTGCATTGCCTGGTATTGTTTACATACTGCCACAATAAAGCAGTAGCCCATAACCCGAAGCGGTTTAATTCGTCGTTTGTGTGAAGAAATGAGTGCCATCATCATTGTTAAATCTCCAGCCAGAGGCGCAAAATATATATAGTCACTAAGGGCCCCTACATCAGTTATTCTGGAGAGGAGAGAGGGAGATCATACCTCTCTAAATGCTAACGGGAGGAGGTACCTGACGAAGGGTAACGCATCTGAGCCGCAGACGAATCGATAGCGTCAGGAAGTCACTGAACTGAAGGAGAGTGGAGTTAGTTGTTTTTCCCCAAGAACTGTAGAGTTAGATAGAGAATACGTAGAGAGGAGCCTCTGAGTTAGTTCGGCAGAATTCTGTGGAGTAGGATTTAGTGGTGTATAACCTAGTTGTGCAGGACCGCCAAGAGCGCTTTTGAGACATTTAAGTCAGATTAGGTGATAAGTCTTCCTCTGACTGGTTAAACGGGACAGATCGAAAATTAGTGGAGAGTAGTCTGGTGTGTGTGTGTGGGACCCCACAGTGTATTTAGTTAGTAATAATAGTGTTCAGCACCCGTGTGTTACCGGGGCCCGAAAGGGGAGCAAAGAATAGTAACACTGTCCCCTGCCAAGCATGTCGTAGAAAGCGACTAAGGAGGGTTGGGCATGGGGCCGGTTACCCCATCCTGTAAAAAATTTAAACCACAAAAAATTTCAACAAATATGGACACAGGAGTGCGACAGGGATGCCTCTTGTCTCCATTTCTTTTCTTGCTGGCAATAGATTGGGTTATGAGATCATCGGCAACACACAACAGAAATGGAATCCAGTGGACTCTGACTAAGTGTAAAGTTTTTCTTCTTCTTTCCACTCTGTAAAGTGTCAGTCTGTATGCTCTGTAAGGAAGAGTGGTGTGTTGTTGAGATCAGGCATGCCCCCAGTCTACCCAGCTGTAAATGGGTAACTCACCCTAGTCCTGAGTTAGGGAAGGCAAAGGCTCCAGGGGAAGCAGGCCCTAAACTTGGTCACTCCAACCGACGCAGGATGGTGTATGTATGAAGTAGAAGTGTAGAGTGTGATTACCACGAATGGTGTACTGTTCGTGTGCTGACCAATATAACCACTCATACACTTGTGTCTACAAGGCACCAATGCAGACTGCTGGAATCTTTGTTTACTCAATTTATTCAGACGTACACACTGGGACATACGAGTACATCATGGTATGTTGACATATCAATTTGTAGGTATACATAGCAGATCTGAAGTCATGACACATTCAGAAATAATGGGCAGTACATCAAAAGTTCAATGTCATGATACATTATGGCCGCATCCCCCTATCTGACTAAACGCGTCAGTGAAGGCAGATCGGTAAATAACTAAAGTTACTTGACGTCCATAGTTTGTAGTATATATTATGAAACCACGAAAGAGGGGGTTTCTAGCAAGATTGAGATCTCCCTGTCACTGTCCGATAATAGGATAAATAATCTGTTCTCTTGGCAGTGATCAAAACATATGATGACCGAAATCTAACATGGCCGCCTCCCTGAGTTGTCGTTCACTCATTCATAGGAAGGAGAATATAAGCCAGAGTTAATTTATAATGGGTATATAAATGATTTCATAAATGTTTCCATACAGCTCTACGGTGATCAGGTTAATTCACGTAGCCATAACCGCTGCAGGAAAGTCTGTCATCTTCGTCGATACAAAACACGACCCTAGCGATACGAAGCACAATGTTCCATCTAGGTCGAATCGACATGAGATCATCAAAATAGGGTCTGGCAATACATGGAGTCCGTACCTTAGGAGAGTCTCTAACATAAACTATAGTAGAGATACCATCTCCTTTAGAAGAAAACCACTTCATGAATCATATTTCCTTAAGAATCTACCAGCCCTTTGAAAAATGCGTACCCGCCATTATCACGGTACATCGGAACTCATCACGACTTGTCAAGACAACTCATACTTCCGCTAGACCGGAATAACAAGAATCTAGTCCCTCCTACCCATCCAAAATATACAATATAGGACTGATTCTACTTGTACTAATAATATGTAATACATATGAATTCAGGCCATAAACACAATAAGCAAATTAATATATTTTCTGGCCCTAAAAATAAGTACAAACGTAAGCGCAATATCCTTGCGCCGGATCAATATCCAGAACGATTACTCCTATAATCAAAAGTGTGAATCAAACATGGATTCTCTCGCTTTTACCATAGACAGCATTTTCATACACAAATGAATGAATGTCTATATTTTTCCCATATTAAATAGCCATATCGATTTTTGTAATATGTGCGTCAAAATATGCACGCAACAGATTACCACACCCCTCGGGAAAAAAAAAGGTACATTTTTTTTTTTGAAATACATCTAGGAGCAACATACAATAGGCTCACAACGCACCAATACAATGCGCAGATGATAAGCATAAGTTTTATGACCTTAGAGAAAGTACTTCTCTAAGTATAAATATTTCCAGAGAGGTGTCACCAACGCATACTACAATATTAGCAATGACACAATTTCCACATTAGTTTATACATCAATTTCATCTAAGATATCTTAACATCATGATCATCAAAGACGAAAAACATTGAAAGATCAGCGGTGAATAAATATCAATGAACCGCTAAGTAGTGTTACAATCAATATATGATATATTACATATGTGTACACATTTCAACATAGAAACAACTGTATCAAAGTTGTATAACAGTTATGAATCATGTGGGCATCTAGACAAAATATCTGCCATCACATTTTCTGACCCACGGATAGCTCGCACCGAAAAATGAAATGGCTGTAGAGCAATCGCGTATCGCGTTGATCTCGCGCTCTTCAGATTTTTACTCTGAATAGCCGTAAGAGCTTTCTGGTCAGTTTCCACAATGAAATGCGCGCCCAGAAGAAATCTTTGCAGTTTAAGGATTGACCAAACCATAGCCAATAATTCACGGTCTAGGACCGAGTAATTCTTCTCTGCGGCATTTAATTTCCGAGAAATATACATCACAGGATGCAGAGTTCCAGAGTACTCTTGCATTAGTGCAGCTCCAATCCCGGTGGATGAAGCGTCACTACGAAGAATAAATGTCTTATCCTTAGAAGGCAATACTAGGATAGGTGAAGTAGAAAACATAGTTTTAACCTTATCCAAAGAGGATTGACATTCTTGAGTCCAATGGACTACATTAGGAGACCCTTTCTTTAGCAAGGAAGAAAGAGGTGACATAATGGAGGACAGATTCGGGATGAATCGTCCATAAAATTGTATTAGACCTAAGAGACTTCGTACTTGCTTTTTAGTCTTAGGAATAGAAATGTTAAGTATCTTACTTGTATTATGGTCTTCTGTTTTTAGGAACCCATGACCAACACGGTGTCCTAAGAAAGATATTTCGCTAAAACCAATACATGCTTTCGATGGTTTCGCTGTCAGGTTATGCTCGCGTAAGATAGACAATAGTTCATTTATACCATTATAGTGATCGTTCCAAGTATCACTGAAAAGACAGATGTCATCAAGATACGCAATGACATCTGAGCGATGAGATAGGATTCGACGCATCATGCGTACAAATGTAGCAGGGGCGTTCATAAGACCGAAAGGCATGAAATTCCATTGGAATAGACCCCTAGGCGTCGAAAAAGCAGTAAACGGTTTGGCGTGTTCGGATAGTGGAACTTGCCAATATCCCTTAGACAAATCGAGTTTAGTAAAGAAGTGAGAATTCGATAGTCTCGTAAGTAGCTCTTCTAGTAAAGGCATAGGTTCAGCATCGAATTTAGTCACTTGATTCAATTTGCGATAATCCACGCAAAGACGTATGTTATTGTCTTTTTTCCGTACTATAACCATCGGCGAAGAATATGCTGATGTGGATGGTTCAATAATTTTTAACTCTATCATCTCATCTAACTCTTTCTCTACCTGTGCTTGAAAATGTATCGGGATAGGATACGGTCTGACTCTTATAGGACTATGGTCAGTAAGAATAATGTCATGTTGAATGACATCCGTTTGACCAGGAATGTCAGTAAGGACATCCTGAAATTGTTCTAACATAGTAGAAACTTGTTTCTGCTCTCCTGGAGATAATTCTGGAGAAATTGCAACATCTTTCCATGATTCATTAGAGTGAAGAGGAATCATTGGAAAAGGTAAATTTACATCCGAGAAACTCGTTTCCTCATCCTGTATTACTGACAGAGATGAGTACTGTCCATGTTGGACTGGAAAATCGTCCGTTGCCTGGAAAACAGGTTGTAAATAACACTGACTAACAAAAAAAAACTTTTTTTTTCTTTCTCTAACATTTCTATGTTTTTCTGGTCAATTTTAATGCGCTGTTTTTAAATCTGCAAACCGTTTTTCTCTATCAGGTCGGGATCTCTAGAAATAGGCAATTGAAGTTTTTTAACAACGCATACAGTATTACAACATCATTCGTACAAGAAGTATAACAGTTATGTAGGCTTGAATTTCTTTGCAGTCGACTTTCGTCGGTGAATGGCATGTGGTACATCGCGATGAAGCATCCAACAATAATCGGCAAGCATGGTCACACTCCACCGTCCTTGATAACGTGACTCCATTACGGCGATATCTTGATGGAATCGTTCTCCATGTTCATCGCTGACTTCGCCAAGGTTGTCAGGGAAAAAGTCAAGATGCGAATCGAGCAAATGGATTTGGAGGGACATGTTACAGCCCATAATTCTGTATGCATCTATGCACTGCTTAACAATATGCAACATAGTCGACAGATTTGTGATTTCCTAGAAAGTTATCGACGATCGATTTGAATGCCATCCATGCGCGAAGCTCACTACCATGTAACAAGTTCTCGAATTGTTTGTCTGCAATAACTTTCCTAATCTGAGGTCCTACAAAGATACCTTCCTTTATCTTTGCATCGCTAACTTGCGGAAACTTTTCTCGAAGATAAGTGAAAGCTTTGCTCGTTTTATCTAACGCTTTTACAAAATTCTTCATGAGCCCCAACTTTATATGTAACAGTGGTAAAATGAAGCTGTCTTTGTTAACTAATGGCTCGTGTATTACATTTTTATGCCCGAGCTGCATACGATCCCGGATAGGCCACACCTTTCTTGCATAATGTTCCTGTCTGTTGCGGCTGTCCCATTCACATCGGAAGCAACAAAATTTAGTATACCCAGTCTGCATGCCCGTGAGAATTGCAATGACCTTTAGGTCTCCACAAATCCGCCATTGGTAGTCATTGTACTTTATTTTTTCCAAACGTATAGCCATATTGTCATAAGTTTCTTTCATATGAACAGAGTAGGCGACTGGAATTGATGAAAAAAATTTTCTGTTATGCAATAACACGGCTTTTAGACTAGTCTTGGAAGAATCGATGAAAAATCGCCATTCGTTGACTATGTGCTCATGACCGTTTACATCTTTGCAATAGCAAATGTCATCATCCATCTCAAAGTATTGAACAAGTTCTCTGTGTCTATGACGAAATTTAGATATCGGAGTATTGGGCGCTAAAAGATTCCATTCTTTGAGTCGCGAACCGAGTAATTCCGCTTGTCCTTTGGTAAGAGCGAGATCACGTATTAGATCTGAAAGTTCTGAATGGTTAATTAAGTAAACACCATCATTCACCGGTATGTAATCTGAGTCAGAATTAGTTTCTAAAGCAGGTAAACTATCACTTTCTGATGGTTCATTCACGTCCAACGGATATTGTTCTGGTGGTACTTGGATCGGACACGTGATTGGATCATGAGGCACTGGTTTCGAAACCGATTCAATATTTGGATAAACCACAGACTTTCTAGTTTTAAAAGTGAAACCATGGATATTTGTCAAGCAGAAGTAACAATCAGTAGTGTGATTTGTATGTTCACGCCATATTACTGGCACTCCAAAAGGCATCGACTTATGCTTCGGCGATTTTCGTAACCAACCTGCCAATGTATCGAACAAACTGCATTTGGCTTCCAAGATTTATTTGCATCATCAACTTTCGAATCGAAATAAAGTTCATATGCTTTCTTTAGTAATGGTGTAAAGTTTTTCTGGTCAACACGATCGGTAAAATATCCGCACACGTAACAGAACAGATCAGCCGAATTTCTACAACTTCTAGAAGCCATATTTTGCTCAGAATTATTTCAAAATACAGTAACTATTTGAAAAATCGCGTAACATATGTCATGCATCTTTTAGCAGTATAAAAAGTAGAATTATGTTGCTTTTTATTAATTTTTAATAAGTTATATAGTAAAAATGAAACGGAGCAAATAACGGTTTCCCAAAAATATATTTATTCACAAATATCTTAAGAACCCGACGTGATAGAGATAAACGGATTTCAGATTTGAAATCAGCGCAAGAAACTGACCCAAGAACACTTATTCTTATATAAGAAAGAAAAATGTTGTTTGTCAGTGTAATCAGGACGTTCATGGAATTCCGTGAGCATGTTGATGTGGAAGGTTTTACGCTTCCCGTCAATATCGACGATATAGTCAACATCGGAAACTTTTGATATTATATCGTACGGACCTTTCCAAGAAATGAGAAGTCTATTTTCCCTACAAGGTAGCAAGACAAATGCTTTGTCACCTGGACAAAGTTGACGCAAACATCTCTTTTTATTGGCAAATTCCCTTGCCTTCTGTTTCGCAAATTCAGAAGAAGCAGTTGCCAATTTGCATGCTTCAATAATCTTGTGTCTAAGTGCGATGACATATTCATAAGAGGATTTTGTGTCATCGACAATATTATCAGCAGTTATAAGATCATGAAGTAAGGACATAGGACCTCGCGGTTTCGCGCCAAAGACAAGTTCAAAGGGAGAAAATCCTGTATGTTCGTTGGCGACCTCTCTATATGCAAAGAGAGCCGCGGGTAAAACCCTATCCCAATCCTGAGGATGATCTTCTGTTATCTTACCTAGTAGGTTTTTCAGAGTTCTATTCAAACGTTCCACCATCCCATTGGACATAGGATGATAAATACTACTCAGCGATCTCTCTATCTTCAGAGTCGACATTACTTGAGACATGGTATCCGATATGAGTTGGGTACCATGGTCGGATAATATTTCTGCTGGAAACCCCAGACGAGAAAATATTAACCAAAGAGCATCTGCGACATCAGCAGTAGTTATGCTCTTTAGAGGAACAGCCTCCGGCCAACGTGTGCACATATCAACACACGTCAAAATAAATTGGTGTCCTCTAGCAGACTTTATCTTAAATGGACCAATGATGTCTATCGCCATTTTTTGAAATGGCCGAATGGGAATGTCTGCAGCCTGAATAGGTGCATCATGGCGTGGACCTCTGGATTTAATCTCTTGACATACTTTACAAGATCGACAATAGATTCGTATGTCCTTATTCACAGCAGGCCAAAAGAAAGATTGAAGAACTCTAGCTTTAGTACGGGAAAAACCCATATGTCCAGCACACTGCGAATCATGAGCGTGCTGTAAGATTTTAACTCTCATATTTTTAGGCACAAGGATTTGAGAATGAATGGACTTAGCGGAGTCTTGTACCATACGTACAAGTACGCCATTCTTCATCGTAATCCAAGATTTACGATTTGTATCCTTATTCGGATCACCTTTTGTTGCCAGAGTAAAGAATTTCTTTAGAGTAGGATCATCTTCCTGCTGTTTGATAAAGGAATCGTGGGAAATCTCCAAGGGATCATCTTGGATCTGCGCATCATTATCTTCAGAATGTGAAGATTGTGGCATATTAAGAGCTTGAGCCCTAGTGATTACTGCATTAGCAGATTGCATATTAACATTTTCCCAATTAGAAATTTGCTGTGGAGTGCATTCTTTCACTCCATGAATGCGACCGATGATAAGATCAGCGATCGGATTCGGCAAGAGACATGCTTGCACCTCTCCTGTAAAGAAAGGCGTAGCAATATTGATAATGGCAGTGGAGTACTTCTCCAATGTGCCACCAAATGTTACACATTTGACTATATTGCCTGTAGCTCGAGAAGGATTTACGAGTGATTGCCTCACTCCAATGGTAGTGCACCCCGAATCGAAAAGAATTGATACCGGAGTACCATCTATTAGGCCCCTATTAAAGACAAGAGCACCCCTTCCATTATGCGCAATTGACGCATGGAGAGCGGGAAGCGGGTGACCGCAGCTTAAAGTAGAAACTGTGGTTGGATCGAATAATGTTTTGCATTGCGAACACTCAGATGCTCTAGCAAAATCGAAAGCGGAATTTGCTACACTGTTGGAGTCTTTTTTATCATTATTCTGATTATCGGTGTCGTGGAACTCCTGTTGTGCAGAGTTAGCCTGGTAATAAGATTTACCATGTCTTTTGTGTTGTGATCTACCTCGGTTATAATTGTCTCTATAATTATTATTGCCTCTGTTATAACCCCTATTTGGGTTTGAATCATAATATTCATGATCATAATCATCATGCTCGTTATATTGAGTATCCCTGTAATATTGTTTCTTTTGTCTCCATGAAGCACTTGGGTAGTTCCTATAGCTACTCCCTTTCCGAGAATTTCTAACATTATGGGTACCCCTCGCGTGTCGAGGACTATCAGCCCGATTCCAGTTCTTCGAAGAAGAACCCTGATTTGAGTGGTTATCTTGGTTTTGATACTTATTCCAATTAACCTTTTTATCAAATTTATTTTTAGCTCCTTGGAATTTGTGTGAGTAATTCTGATTATATTCTGTTGCCGAAGCAACTGGCATACTCTCTTTAATGTTAGAGTTACTAAGAATCATGTCAGGGTGTGCCGTGGCATACTGGTCACAATATTCTTCCATTTGCTTTATTGTACCAGGTTTACGCTCATGTAAGAACTCTAGGAATGATTTATTTACAGAAGACATGACCTTGTCTCTTAGCAATAAATCCGTAAGACCATCAAATGTTTTCTCTGTTTTGGATAATTCAATCCATCGTGAAAGTGTAATTCGTGCTTTTGAGATGAAATCTGAGAATTCTACACCTACCTCAGGTCTCATTGTTTTAAACAAAAGACGGTAACCTTCCTCAGACAGCTGATATCTCTTTATCAAAGCTGCCCTAACAGCATCATAATTATCTTTGTCGGCCTCTTCAACAAAATATAACTTACTCAGAGACTCCCCTTTTAGATTTTCAGACAACTGATTCACATACTGTGATTTGTCAACATTATGAGATCGACAAGCCCGTTCAAATCTAGAAAGCCAAAATGTTATGTCATCACTGGTAGGGTTAAACGCTGGTACCTTGACCTTGTACACAAAGGGTTTACCATTACCACCAGATGCCTGATTAACATTACTCATACATGTCAATTTTAATTTCTCTAATTCAAACTCATGTTCTCTTATTGCTTTTCTCTCTTCAGCTTCTCTATCTAATCTTTTCTGTTCTGCAGCAGCAGCAGCTTCTAATTTTTTCTGTTCTGCAGCAGCAGCAACTTCTAATTTTTTCTGTTCTGCAGCAGCAGCAACTTCTAATTTTTTCTGTTCTGCAGCAATTTCTAATTTTTTCTGTTCTGCAGCAACTTCTAATTCTGTTCTGCAGCAACTTCTAATTTTTTCTGTTCTGCAGCAACTTCTAATTTTTTTTCTGCTCTGCATCAGCTTCTAATTTCTTCTGTTCTGCCTCAAATCTCCTTTCCTCCACTTGCATCTGCAATTTCTTAAGTTCAGCAGCAGTATCAGCTTCTTTTTCTAATCTTTTTTCTTCAGCTAGAGCTTTCCTTTCTTCTGCAGCAGCTTTTTTTTCTTCTATTTGAAGTTTTCTCTCCTCAGCCGCAGCTTTTTTTCCTCAGCAGCAGCTTTTCTTTCTTCAACAGCAGCAGCAGTTTTTTTCTCTTCTGCAGCTAATGCTTTGTCATATTGAGCAACAGCCCATTGTTCTAAGTCTTTTCCAGTCTTATCAAGAGATTTTCCTTGTGCAATGAAATAATCTAATGTAGACATATTGTCTTCTTAAATCAGAAACCTGAAAAAGTAAATAAATTACCCTATTTCACTTTAATGGGAGACAAGTCTATACCATAGACTTAGTCTTAGTCCAAACTTGTATGGTTTATAATAACCAATGATAACTTGAGTACCTGTGGACAACAATAACTGTATCTCAAATACTGTGGGAGACAAGCCTTACAAAGGTCTTGTATACCTCAATGTAATCAAAGATCACTTGAGTACCTGTGGAAAAAATATTTCCCTTTACCAATCACTTTGGGAGACAAGCCTTACAAAGGTCTTGTACATTTTGTTTTATAACAATAACAATCATAAAGTACTGATCTGTACTATACTATCAGTGTATACCACTATAACTCCTATGTCATATGTCAACTAAAGACATTACAAAGGACAAACAAGAAAAGACAATATGAAAACATTTGCAGAGATCAAATTAAATTAAATAGGAGAAATGAAAAAAAATGATCACAGAAACCGTGATGATAACTGCCATAAAATAACAAGACAAATAACGCCACAGTGTATAAACATAAGGGTGTAAAAAACTGAAATGAAAGGAAAGATGAGACCTACAATTATACAAACAAATCAAACAAAACTAAGGAACACAAAATTATTAACAAAAACAACGAAGAAAAGAACACCTCATCACAACTAACAGAAATAGCAGCAAATTGTTGCTAACAAATTTCCAATTAAGAAAATGTGTACCTATAGAATACTAGTACCAGACCAATGTCACTCGGCATACCTTGTACTAGTCACACAGAACATAAACTAATTTAATACATAACAAATAACATGTAAGCATAAATAGCATATAGCATACAATATAATTTATGTCATGAATGGAATGTGTTGCAGGTATAGTGTTGTAAAGCAGGCACAGTTTATTTTAATACTAATAACTTGCCACTTTATTCAGTAATAGATTTAATTTTAAACTATTACACTGTCAATTTTTCTCTGTTGAGCATATGAAGATCCAACGATGAACTATGCACTTTATGTTCAACAACACTGTGATTCTTCTGTACGTTGAGAAATGTCAACAATACTGCTCCAGATATTTTCTACACTTGATACCACTGTCCTGTGTAATACTGTCTGTACAGCGAAAAACTGTCAACAAGCGCTGACCTAGATACAGCATCCTATCGGTAATACAGGTCAAGCTGACATCGACTGTATAGCTGTCCTACTGGTGTTGATGTGGTCAAACAAATGTTCTTTCAGCTGTAAACTGTGATTCTCAACACAAAACTGCGTAAGCTGGACCCAGGAATCTGGCTCGCCACTGTAAAGTTTTTCTTCTTCTTTCCACTCTGTAAAGTGTCAGTCTGTATGCTCTGTAAGGAAGAGTGGTGTGTTGTTGAGATCAGGCATGCCCCCAGTCTACCCAGCTGTAAATGGGTAACTCACCCTAGTCCTGAGTTAGGGAAGGCAAAGGCTCCAGGGGAAGCAGGCCCTAAACTTGGTCACTCCAACCGACGCAGGATGGTGTATGTATGAAGTAGAAGTGTAGAGTGTGATTACCGCGAATGGTGTACTGTTCGTGTGCTGACCAATATAACCACTCATACACTTGTGTCTACAAGGCACCAATGCAGACTGCTGGAATCTTTGTTTACTCAATTTATTCAGACGTACACACTGGGACATACGAGTACATCATGGTATGTTGACATATCAATTTGTAGGTATACATAGCAGATCTGAAGTCATGACACATTCAGAAATAATGGGCAGTATATCAAAAGTTCAATTGTCATGATACATTATGGCCGCATCCCCTATCTGACTAAACGCGTCAGTGAAGGCAGATCGGTAAATAACTAAAGTTACTTGACGTCCATAGTTTGTAGCATATATATTATGAAACCACGAAAGAGGGGGGTTTCTAGCAAGATTGAGATCTCCCTGTCACTGTCCGATAATAGGATAAATAATCTGTTCTCTTGGCAGTTATCAAAACATATGATGAAAGAAATCAAACATGGCCGCCTCCCTGAGTTGTCGTTCACTCATTCATAGGAAGGAGAATATAAGCCAGAGTTAATTTATAATGGGTATATAAATGATTTCATAAATGTTTCCATACAGCTCTACGGTGATCAGGTTAATTCACGTAGCCATAACCGCTGCAGGAAAGTCTGTCATCTTCGTCGATACAAAACACGACCCTAGCGATACGAAGCACAATGTTCCATCTAGGTCGAATCGACATGAGATCATCAAAATAGGGTCTGGCAATACATGGAGTCCGAATTATACATTGTACCGTACCTTAGGAGAGTCTCTAACATAAACTATAGTAGAGATACCATCTCCTTTAGAAGAAAACCACTTCATGAATCATATTTCCTTAAGAATCTACCAGCCCTTTGAAAAATGCGTACCCGCCATTATCACGGTACATCGGAACTCATCACGACTTGTCAAGACAACTCATACTTCCGCTAGACCGGAATAACAAGAATCTAGTCCCTCCTACCCATCCAAAATATACAATATAGGACTGATTCTACTTGTACTAATAATATGTAATACATATGAATTCAGGCCATAAACACAATAAGCAAATTAATATATTTTCTGGCCCTAAAAATAAGTACAAACGTAAGCGCAATATCCTTGCGCCGGATCAATATCCAGAACGATTACTCCTATAATCAAAAGTGTGAATCAAACATGGATTCTCTCGCTTTTACCATAGACAGCATTTTCATACACAAATGAATGAATGTCTATATTTTTCCCATATTAAATAGCCATATCGATTTTTGTAATATGTGCGTCAAAATATGCACGCAACACTAAGCAGTTGGATGATCTGGATTTTGCTGATGACTTGGCTCTTCTGTCCCATAGCCGTAATCAGATGCAGGACAAATTGAAAACACTCGATGAGAGGTCACAGCAATTGGGTCTGAAAATACACAGGGAAAAGACAAAAATAATGCGAATAAATGCAGGTAATGATAACAGGGCTGAACTTGAAGAAACACCAATACAAGATGTAGAATCATACACATATCTTGGCAGTAATATAGACAAAGTTGGAGGGACTGACAGCGATATCAAAATAAGAATACAGAAGGCAAGAAGAGCTTTCATTGCATTGGGAAATATATGGAGATCAAGAGAAATAGGATCTGTCGTGGAATATTCTAATCCACATATATAAATTATTAGGTAAATATGAAGCCTAACAAATAAAATTAATAAAGAAAAGAGCAATGGTAAAATAACAGTGCTGTCACAAAGAAGGTACTCGAAATCCCCCTTGTTTTCTGCTTCGTCTGCAAATTGTAACGCTTTCACGTTGATAGTAAAAGCTTACTGTATTATACCCGCTTTCTTCAATGAAACGTGTGCTGTATTTCTTGGAAAAACATTGAGAGGCAGACTGCGTAATGACCTAAATTAATCCTAACATTAATTATACTGCGTTACCAAAACGAACGAACAGATGGACTCAAATAGAAAGAGAGAGGGGCGAATAAAATCAGGAACGCATGCAAAATTAAACACGCGTCTCGCTATTAATGCCACCCCCAACAAGCGTAACGCGATACACAATTACTACTATCACGCGTGTAAGGCTACAAGCACTAACTTTTTTCGGACGGACAGTGATAAATTCACTACCCTTCCCAGAGTTAGGTTTTAAAATCATAAAAAACGCTTATTAGGAAAGATAACAATAGATGGGTTTACGTTTGAAAACATTACAGTACCCAGACAGCACATCTTCGAAACAGGAGGTAGAAGTGATTGCATATTTTGAACGCAGCCACGTAGCTCCTTTAAATTTGGATATTTGGGTTCCTTAGGGCTTGCTGACAAAGAATATGTAAAACGTTACGCAAATAGTCCAGGAATTAATAAATTATAACCAAAATAAAATAGTGGGGATGCCTGACAACATAAAATCATTTCTGCTCATAAAATTTTTTTATAACGTGTTTGAAAAAACCTTACGTTACAGAAATAGCCTACCATGTAAACTCCAAATTGATTGGAGCGCAACAAATGAAAGACTAACCACGATTGGTCGGGCTATAAATACTATCTTGGTTGTTAGGGAGACGTAGGAAGGTAACATTTTTTCAAACACTTGTCGAAACGTGGATCATTGGTCAGACTCGCTGATATAATCACTTAGGAGCGTTAGTTCGAAACCACTTGTTTAAATAAGCTTGATAAAGCAACAGTGCGTTGAAGCCAGCTCATATTTTGCTAAATAAAAGCCTGGAACATAAGCAGATGGGAATTTGTGCCAGTAAATGTGCCAGAATTCATTGCTAATCAACGTATCTGTGTTTATTCTATGAATTGTGGGACCGTGGTCTTGATGGTACTGAGCAGCACCTGGTCAGAGCTTTGCTGAATCCAGAGTCGGACAGCATACTCCTTGGTCTTTTTAGCTATCAGTGAGGTGTCTCCAGAGCCCAGGGGAGAATTCGAGCAGAGGAGTCCTTTCCTGCCGCCATCACGCAAGATAAGCTGATTTGGCCAGCTGAGCTCAACATTATGTCCCCTCATCTTGAAATGACTTTGTAAAAATAACATTCAGAGGGGAATTTAATTGTCTTAATATCAGGAACTGAGAACATCTCCAATACTAGTCCCAAAAGACAAACTATTGAAGTCATGATGACAAATACCAACAGAGCTTGAACAAAACAAAACCAGTATTACCTCATATTACTACTACACAACTGACACACATAGGATATTTTTAATAATATATGTCACTACAATATTCATATTGATAACGTCTGTACATATACTTGTAATTAAAATTGATTGTGATTCCTGGTTCCTTTGTATTTGAATCAGGACACATATACCTTTATGACAACAATGAATACATATTGTTATTTGAAAAGTTATCAGTGACTCCTTAAGATATTCTCATAGAGTGTTATATGTATGTGAGTGTCACAGTGTTGTCAAGAGTAGTGGATTAAATTAAATTGTTTATCTGTCTGTTGTTGTGACTTACACTTCATCATACACATACCCTAGACACATAACGTAGTCATCACACTATTCCAGAATAATTCTGACTGAGATATATAGATATGTGGTAGCAAGTAAGGTTATCTATAATACACTACTCTTAATAGATATAGATACCTTCACAGCTGATCTCAGTCAGTACACTAAGTCCCCTATAAATATTTATAACATCCCACTTCACCACATATATTGGGGTCTCGCTCTTGGGATTTTGAATCTTACCCTATTAAAAATATTGGGGGTAATTCACTTCAGGGAATATAAGAATTAAAAGGTATCCTTGGGTGGAATTAAATAAGGTTGAGCTCACGGTGCCTGTGTTGTCCATTAGATATATTTAGAGATTAAATTGTTGGTTAGACATTGTAGAAATTTACCTGATAGACAATGGCGGACCTGGCCAAGTTTCGATCTGCTGCTGTTCAGACTGCAAAAGAGTTAGGATTAGATGGGCAAGTTATGGTTGCCTATGTCACTACGGAATGTGACAAATTTATTGAACGCGAAGAAAGAAGATTAGAAAAAGAGGCCGAAAGAAAGTTAGAGGCTGAGACTAAGAGGTTGCAAGCTGAGGCTGAGACTAAGAGGTTGCAGATTGAGGCTGACAAAGAGGCTAAGAAATTGGAAGCAGAAAGGGAAGAGAAGAAATTAGCTGCAGAAAGGGAAGAGAAGAAATTAGCTGCAGAAAGGGAAGAGAAGAGATTAGCTGCAGAAAGGGAAGCAGAAAAGGAGGAGAAGAGATTACAAAGGGAACATGAGTTACGACTAAGGGAGTTTGAGTTTCAAGGCCATGCTCCTGAAAATGGTGCCAGTCCCTTTGCCTCTGATGCCACTGCTAGCCAAGGAGCCTCAACCTCAGCTATGAATTTTCATTTAGATCATTTTGTTGAGAAAGACGATGATATAGAGAGCTACCTAAATAGGTATGAACTATTAGCTACCACGTATGGGTTAGAGAGAGAAAGGTGGAGCTTAAAGTTATCTCAGGGACTTCGTGGGGCAGCTTATGAAGTTTTTGCAAAAATGAGCAGAGGTGATCAGGAAAATTATGACATGCTAAAGCAGGCTCTTTTGTTAAGGTATGAAAAGAATGCAGAATTTTATAGGAAAAAATTTAGGAATGCTAAACTACTGTCAGGTGAAACCTATCACCAGTTCTCTGCACGAATAGAGACATACTTGGAGAAATGGACTTCTCTGGGGAAAACCCAAGATCTTAAGGAAATGGTCCTTATAGAGCAATTAAGAGAGTCCATGGCTCCAGACCTGAGAAAGTTTCTCATGGAACAAGGTGCAGAGAGGCTGGGTGAGTTGCTAAATGTTGCTGAAAGGTATCAAGCAGCTCAAGCAGAGGTAACAGGTAATAAAAAGAAACAGGTGGATAACTTTAGGGCACCACAGAACTTTAATAAATTTGATCCTAGGGATCAAAATAAAGGTAAGCACCAATTTGATAGGCCACGGTATGAAAATAAAAATAAATTCCCACAATTCGATGAAAGGAAATATGATGAAAGAAAATCTTTCAACCAAGGAAAAAGGTGGTGTAAAAATTGTCAGATGGACAATCATGACACTGACCGTTGCAGAAGGAAACCTGTGTATATGGCAACCCTTCAGGTCAGGTCGACCTCAAGACAGGAGGAGGATATTATGTTAGATACCACTCCAGAAGAGATGAGGAAGGCACAGGCTGGGGATAAAACACTCAAGCCTTGTTTCAGGAAATTGTCAACTTGTCATACAACTCCAGGCAAGGGAGATTTTTACATGAAAAACAAGTTGATGTATAGGAAGACTGGAGCTAGATCCAAAGGTCACGGACAGCTGGTTCTTCCAAAAAGATATAGGGCAGACTTAATAAGGAGCCTACATGTGAAACCAGATGGGGACCATGAGAAGATAGGTACCATCATTCAAAAGGTGGCTCACAATTATTATTGGCCCAAAGCAAGATGGGACATTGAGAATTTTGTAGAAAGGTGTAGCATAGCACATGAGGGAACACCCACAAGTGGGAACATGGATCAGGACCTGGACACGCCACGGGGCAAAATTAGGCCTGATAATAAAAAGAAAAATAGATTTGATAAAGTGGACCAAATGGAATGGGAAGCCCCTTTTCACGGACAAGCTTCACTTAACTGTTTTACAATGGCCACTATGCGGAGAGTGCAAAAAGATGTCTTACCCCAGGATAAGCCGAAAATCCCTCAATCGGACTTAAACAAACTGGAGGAAGAGGATGTAGAGAGGAAATCTCTCATCAAGAATTTTAAGTGGGGAGAAAGCCCCAAAAGAAAAATTGGTAGCGGTCGTTTTGTGAATGATAATTCTGGGAGGAAAAATCATCACTATAAAGCTTCGAGTGGAAGAGACCATACCGGTGCATGGACAAATAGGTCCACACAATTAAAGGTCCATATGTAGCTTTGTTAAGAACGTGGACTGATGAAAAGGCAGAGGAAAACATTACATCTTCATACCAATATGTGAATGAGCTGACCACTCGGTTAAAAACTGGCTGGAAACTTGCCAATGAAAATTTGAAACAAGCCAGGAAGAAACATGCTGCCTATTATAACAGGAAGGCGAAAGACAGAAATTTGGCTGTGGGAGAGAAAGTACTGCTTCTTTTGCCTGGGAGTCAGAATAAGTTACAAATTGGATGGCAGGGTCCATATACAGTTTTAGAGAAGGTGTCTAGAACAAATTATAAGATAGATAAGAAGGGGAAAGAAAAAATCTATCATGTGAATCTCCTGAAGAAATATTTGGAAAGAGAACATCAGGAAGAGACACACTTGTTGACCTTGTCCATCGCCATGGAGATGAAAAAGGAACCACTTTCATCATTTGAATATCCATTACACCCCTGTGAGACAGCAGCACAGGTGAAAATCAGTACACATTTAACGAAAACTCAGAAAGAGAGAGTGCAACAGGTTCTAAATAATCATGCAGAGGTGTTAACAGACCGACCAGGGCATACAAACCTATTGGAATATGATATGAAACTAATAGACTCCACACCTGTCTGTATGAAACCATATTCGATTCCGTTTGCTAAGGAGAAAGCTTTGAAGGAAGAGATAGACTATCTATTGAAGGAAGGAATTATTTCGCACAGTGAGTCTTCGTATAGTTCCGGTGTTGTACTCTTAAGGAAGCCCTCTGGAGAACATAGACTCTGTATAGATTACAGGAGACTGAATGCTATTACAGAAGGACAGGTGGATCCATTGCCGGATACAAATCAGCTGTTTGCCAGACTAAATAAAGCTAAATATTTCTCAAAAGTGGATCTGAGTAAAGGATACTATCAGATTCCAGTAAAGCCTGAGGTTAGACCATACCTAGCTTTTAGTACCTCAGAAGGACACTATGAGTTTAATAGATTGCCATTTGGATTGAAGAATGCGCCTAGTGTCTTCTCTAGAATGATGAGAAAATTATTGGATCCTCTGAATAATCCCTGTATAACAAATTTTATGGATGATATCCTTATAGCAACAGAAACATTTGAGGAACACATTGACTCTCTGAACATGCTGTTTGATCGACTTAGGGAGGCAAATTTAACAGCCCGACCAACCAAATGTTGCGTTGGATGTAAAGAATTGGAATTTTTGGGACACACAGTTTATCAGGGAAACATGACCCCTGACCCAAAGAATTTAGAGAAACTACAGAAAGCCCCGAGACCACAAACCAAGAAGGACGTGAGATCCTTTGTCTCATTATGTGGTTTCTACCAGAAGTATATCAAAAACTTTAATTCCATATGTGCACCGTTAACTGAATTGACACGTAAAGGACATCCAGATCGCATTACATGGACACCACAATGTGAAATGACTTACCAAGAATTGAAGGAAAAGCTCACAAGTAAACCCATTTTGAAATTACCTGACTTAAGTCAAGAATTCATAGTAAGGACGGATGCAAGTAATATTGGGTTAGGTGCAACTCTACTACAGAAATCAGATGCATTGGATGGGGAATTAAGCCCAGTGGCATATGCTAGCAGAAGTTGAATAAAGCTGAAATCAACTACTCAACTAGCGAAAAAGAATGTCTTGCAGTAATATGGGCAATAAAGAAATTCAATATTTATCTATATGGGAAGGCATTTAAGTTGCAAACAGACCACAAACCTTTATCGTTTCTAGCACAGGCTAAGCATGAGAACTCCAGGTTACTCCGATGGTCTTTACTTTTGGCTCCATATAATTTTAGCATTGAGTATATATCTGGAAAAACCAATTTGGGAGCGGATTTTTTAAGCCGCCATCCGTGTGATGAGAATCACCGTAAACCCCAGAAATAATAATAAATTTCTCTATGTGTATATAGAATAAAGGACTGACATATAATGTCTGTTTTAAGAGGGGAGGTGTCGTGGAATATTCTAATCCACATATATAAATTATTAGGTAAATATGAAGCCTAACAAATAAAATTAATAAAGAAAAGAGCAATGGTAAAATAACAGTGCTGTCACAAAGAATGTACTCGAAATCCCCCTTGTTTTCTGCTTCGTCTGCAAATTGTAACGCTTTCACGTTGATAGTAAAAGCTTACTGTATTATACCCGCTTTCTTCAATGAAACGTGTGCTGTATTTCTTGGAAAAACATTGAGAGGCAGACTGCGTAATGACCTAAATTAATCCTAACATTAATTATACTGCGTTACCAAAACGAACGAACAGATGGACTCAAATAGAAAGAGAGAGGGGCGAATAAAATCAGGAACGCATGCAAAATTAAACACGCGTCTCGCTATTAAAGCCAACACAACAAGCGTAACGCGATACACAAATGCTGCCATCACGCGTGTAAGACTACATGCACTAACTTTTTTTCAGACGGACAGTGATAAATTCACTACCCTTCCCAGAGTTAGGTTTTAAAATCATAAAAAACGCTTATTAGGAAAGATAACAATAGATGGGTTTACGTTTGAAAACATTACAGTACCCAGACAGCACATCTTCGAAACAGGAGGTAGAGGTAA
This sequence comes from Oreohelix idahoensis, assembly GCA_024509875.1. Taxonomy (NCBI): domain Eukaryota; kingdom Metazoa; phylum Mollusca; class Gastropoda; order Stylommatophora; family Oreohelicidae; genus Oreohelix; species Oreohelix idahoensis. Next base: position 949,552 of record JAMPIV010000371.1, read on the forward strand.
TTGCATATTTTGAACGCAGCCACGTAGCTCCTTTAAATTTGGATATTTGGGTTCCTTAGGGCTTGCTGACAAAGAATATGTAAAACGTTACGCAAATAGTCCAGGAATTAATAAATTATAACCAAAATAAAATAGTGGGGATGCCTGACAACATAAAATCATTTCTGCTCATAAAATTTTTTTATAACGTGTTTGAAAAAAACCTTACGTTACAGAAATAGCCTACCATGTAAACTCCAAATTGATTGGAGCGCAACAAATGAAAGACTAACCACGATTGGTCGGGCTATAAATACTATCTTCGTTGTTAGGGAGACGTAGGAAGGTAACATTTTTTCAAACACTTGTCGAAACGTGGCTCGATTGGCCAGACTCGCTGATATAATCACTTAGGAGCGTTAGTTCGAAACCACTTGTTTAAATAAGCTTGATAAAGCAACAGTGCGTTGAAGCCAGCTCAAATTTTGCTAAATAAAAGCCTGGAACATAAGCAGATGGGAATTTGTGCCAGTAAATGTGCCAGAATTCATTGCTAATCAACGTATCTGTGTTTATTCTATGAATTGTGGGACCGTGGTCTTGATGGTACTGAGCAGCACCTGGTCAGAGCTTTGCTGAATCCAGAGTCGGACAGCATACTCCTTGGTCTTTTTAGCTATCAGTGAGGTGTCTCCAGAGCCCAGGGGAGAATTCGAGCAGAGGAGTCCCTTCCTGCCGCCATCACGCAAGATAAGCTGATTTGGCCAGCTGAGCTCAACATTATGTCCCCTCATCTTGAAATGACTTTGTAAAAATAACATTCAGAGGGGAATTTAATTGTCTTAATGTGAGGAACTGAGAACATCTCCAATACTAGTCCCAAAAGACAAACTATTGAAGTCATGATGACAAATACCAACAGAGCTTGAACAAAACAAAACCAGTATTACCTCATATTACTACTACACAACTGACACACATAGGATATTTTTAATAATATATGTCACTACAATATTCATATTGATAAAGTCTGTACATATACTTGTAATTAAAATTGATTGTGATTCCTGGTTCCTTTGTATTTGAATCAGGACACATATACCTTTATGACAAAAATGAATACATATTGTTATTTGAAAAGTTATCAGTGACTCCTTAAGATATTCTCATAGAGTGTTATATGTATGTGAGTGTCACAGTGTTGTCAAGAGTAGTGGATTAAATTAAATTGTTTATCTGTCTGTTGTTGTGACTTACACTTCATCATACACATACCCTAGACACATAACGTAGTCATCACACTATTCCAGAATAATTCTGACTGAGATATATAGATATGTGGTAGCAAGTAAGGTTATCTATAATACACTACTCTTAATAGATATAGATACCTTCACAGCTGATCTCAGTCAGTACACTAAGTCCCCTATAAATATTTATAACATCCCACTTCACCACAGTACGTCATTCTTCTATATATCCACTTCTTAAAGGCCTTTCTTCTAATTGCATGATCAATGTCCATGTTTCTACACCATACAGTAATAAAGAACATATATAGCTTTTGATGATTCTCAGTTTGAATGTGTGAGTTAGTTGTTTAGATGTTAGTATCTGTCTCTTGTTGTTGCATGTAACTTTGGTCATTCATATTCTTTTCTTGATTTCTGTTTCATATCTGCCATCTTCTGTTATTATATGAGCAAGATATGAGACACTCTTAACTTGTTCCAGGATATTCCCATTTATTCTTATCTTTAATGTTTGCTTATCGCCTGCTTGCTAATTATTCTAGTTTTCATTTCCTCAGTGTTAATGATCCAACACTTACAAAACGCTTTAACAAACAAAAAACCTTCACCTTGCTCAGCCACACAGCTGAGACAGAATTAAAATCTCCAGTCCAGTACAAAGTCCCAGATAAAAGATGATCATTGTCGTACCAAGCACCAAAGACGTCGTAAGGTTTGTTGGTGACTCGGCATTGCATCTTAAAGTCATCTACAGAGAAAGAAAAAAAATAATATTTAAATATTCGTTCATTATCATGTCCATTATCATCATTACTCTTAAGCTCCCAAAGGAACATAAGCCTTCAACAAACTTACGTCAAGTCTGTCCGTCCCGTGCCATCAACTTAAGATCTTTCCATGTTTTCCTCATTTCTTTATGTCTATCTCAAGTTCTCTTCTCCATGTGTTCTTCGGTCTACCTCAACCTCTCTTACCCGGGGATTCTAGAAAAGGGACTGGCTTGCAATGTAATCATCTGGGTTTCTTAATCTGTGTTCAATCCATCACCAGTGTAATCATCTGGGTTTCTTAATCTGTGTTCAATCCATCACCAGTGTAATCATCTGGGTTTCTTAATCTGTGTTCAATCTATCACCAGTGTAATCATCTGAGTTTCTTAATCTGTGTTCAATCCATCACCAGTGTAATCATCTGGGTTTCTTAATCTGTGTTCAATCTATCACCAGTGTAATCATCTGGGTTTCTTAATCTGTGTTCAATCCATCACCAGTCTTCTTCTCATCTCTTGTTTCACTGGTTTTTGTCATCAGTTTGACATTAGTGACCTTGACACACCACTTCTATTCTACACAAGCACCCATTTATGAAAGTCTGTAACTTCTTGGTTGTTGTCTGTGTTGTTCTCCATGTTTCACAACCATAAAGTAGGACTGACTTGACATTTGAGTTTAAGATTCTGATTTCTGTGATGGACTTGTCTTCTCTTGATCTCCCTATATTTCCCAGTGGCTCCCCTTGCCTTTTTGTATTCTTATTTTGATATAACTATCTGTTCCTCCAGCTTTGTCTACATCGCTGTCAAGATATGTGTATGATTCTACATCTCGTAGTGGTGTTTCCTTAATTCTTAAATATTCATCCATTCAATGCTCATTATGCCATTTAGGGCCTGCACAAAGCCTTCTTACCCCATGGGGAGCCGCGCTGGTGTAATGGCTACAACGTTGTACTGGCGACCAGGTGTTCATGGTTCAAACCCGGGCGTCGGCGTTTGAAGAAATGTTTACGACCGGAAATTTGACTGAATAATCTGAACGGCTCCTGCACATAAATCCCGTGTGGATGGGAAGGAGCGAGACTCCTGACCGGGTTGGAAGGAAAGTCCACTAACCCCCCAGCCTCGCAATGACATGTCATTGGGCCAAAAGAGCTGGAAAGCTCGAGTGCCGCTGGTTAGAGAAAAAAAAAAAAAAAAAAAAACCCCATGCAGCAAGACCTCAGCCTTTCCCAATATTTGATTACAGGAGCAGCAGTCATGACTCCATGCTCCATAAGGAGCCCAATGGCAAGTGATGAGTAAAGTGCAAGCCATCTTGTTATTTCAGTATACACTGTTAACAAAAGTTGCAAGCCATCTTGTTATTTCAATATACACTGTTAACAAAAGTTGCAAGCCATCTTGTTATTTCAGTATACACTGTTAACAAAAGTTGCAAGCCATCTTGTTATTTCAGTATTCACTGTTAACAAAAGTTGCAAGCCATCTTGTTATTTCAGTATTCATTGTTAACAAAAGTTGCAAGCCATCTTGTTATTTCAGTATACACTGTTAACAAAACAGAATGCAATTTCCTTCATTCCTTTTATGCTCAATATGAAAATCACTGCAGTAGAGCCGCCCCCACAGTCCTTACACTCACTTGCAGTGGTGATTTCTGTAACTGGACTGTAAATTTATCATCACCATCATTTTTCTTTACGCTCATTATGGAGCACGGAGTCAACTGTAGCTGGTCCCCTTGCAGGAAGCCTGCATCAAACTTTCACATGCTCCTGCAGTGGTAAGGTAAAGTAAAGGATCCCATTACACGCCCATTGAGGCATATTGGGAATATGGTGTTAGGCCCATATTTTCTTGACCATCGGCACACTAGGGGTGATGTGGTCAGCATCACGTCGACTACCTTAACCTTTCCCAGAGTTACTCTGGTACCCAATTCATGAGGCTGGGTCGACCCCGGAGCCGTTTGCGGTCTAAAAAATCCCACCTCAACTGGGGACCACCGAGGCAAGAAGCCAGTCCACTAACTACTGTGCTACCGCTGCTCCTACAGTGGTGGTTTGTGGTAATTCATTTGACATGATGAAGTTGCCTGTCCCCCATATACAACCTCACATTACTTGCCTGTCCCCCCATATACAACCTCACATTACTTGCCTTGTACGACATACCTGAGGGTACAATATGAGACATTTGCAGTACTCATTTTCTGAGAAAATGAATAACAAAAAAAAAAAAAAAAACCTAAACTAAAAAAATAAGAACCACTAAAGTTGGACATCACAGGAAGACTAAGAGAGAGACTGGACAAAATAAGATTGAGACATAGAGGGTGATTGTAAAGTCATGCATGGAGGCATATCTGGAGTCATCTTTACAGGACCGCCAGCTATACGCAATGCTACAATATACGTACATATGTGGAAGTAAACCTCTGTCTGTGAGGCTAATTACACCCTCACTGACTTTTGAAATCATCCACGCACTTCTAGGGATTCTCCCTGTCGTGAAACTTCTTGAGAACCCAGCATTGCACACTAAGCTTGGAGAAGTCACTTGAGCCCTAAACGTGATACTTTGGCATTGACTTGGTTGACTGCATGCAGAAGGATCTCACTATGGACCCTGTGATAGGCAGGGAGAGCTGAGAAGTGGCTCTGTACAGGACGTCTCCATTCCTTGGAACAGCCCAGAACCACAGCACAGCATTTTAGCTCTGCATAGTTGGAGAGAATGTCCAATTGACAGAGTGGTTAGAGCGCTGGTCCCTCGCGGCTAAGGAACCGGGTTCGATTCACGGTATCATCAAGCTCGTCTACCCAGCTGTTAATGGGTACCTGTCTTTGCTCTTGAGTTAGGGAAGGAAAAGGCAGCAAGGAAGGGAACTGGTCACCCCCACCTCTCAATGCTGGACCTAGTATGGTGAAGTCTATAACACTTCACTCCCCTACAGCAGTATCTGCTTTGGGACTAACCTTTACCTTTTTACCTTATAGTTGGAGATGCCCCCCCCCCCCCCCCCCCCCCCCCCCCCCCCATGGTGGGGAATGCATTATATGACAAGCGCTTCTTTCTCCTAGCTTGGGACCAGATGTGACAATCCTTTAAATGCAAGCCAAGCTGGAGAAACTAGAGCTGCATAGTTGGATAGCCCCCATGGATGGCGGGGAATGCACAGTGTGCCACGTACTTCTTACTCCTAGCTTGGGACCAAATGTGATTATCTTTTAAATGCAAGCCAAGCTGGAGAAACTGGAGCTCACGACTTCAACTCATTTTCGGAATGGCAGAAAAGCCACAGGAAAAGCCTAGATCTACAGTGTAGATAATACCAAGGAGTCTTCAACTTGGCATTGGCTGCAAAAGAACGAGAAGCTCAGTAGCCCTAGTTCAACAACAACCACAACCGCAGCAGCAACAACAACAGGTCATGTGTTGAACAGGCTGTAATGCTAATGTGATTTATCATTTTATGTAATAAAAAGGGAGTCGCGCTAGCGTAGTGGTTACCACACTGCGCTGGCGATTGGGTGACCCAGGATCAAACCTGTGCGAGGACATTTGAAGATTTTTCGTCGACCAGGATTTGGACTGGATTAACTCGAGCCCTGGCGAGACATTTGAAGGACTGTCGTGGACCAGGGACTGGCGGCTCCTAAGCTGACCCAGCTCTAATGGGTACCTCAGAAATTGGCCACTATCTGCCTGAATGGCGAGGGACACCTGTCTCTGTGCAAGAAAAAAGGGATACTCACGTAAAACCAGTCTCAGGTTAGACATACTAACCTGAGATTTTGCCTCGAGTAATAGCGGGCGTAACTCCGCCTAGGCCGGTCCCAAGCCCGGCTGAAAAAGGAGGAAGGCGGCCTGCATGGAGGCCGTAAGGAAGCAGCCCCTCCCCCATGCAAAGGCACAACAGGCCAATCACCTGTTTGCTTTAAAACATGATTACGCGAAATACAAGAGAGAAAACCGGACTGATTTTAAAGGCGACGAACTGGAACGGACTACGACTTATGGAACTTGGAACACAAGAAGTATAAATGGGAAAGAAGAGGAGCTGGTGGAAGAGATGAGGAAAGCAAAACTAGAAATCCTGGCTATAACAGAAACAAAGAAAAAAGGACAAAGAGTCATGGATCTCGATGGCAACACCCTGCCTACAGTGGTGTACCCACCTCTGAAAGAGCTAAAGGGGGCGTGGGTGCATTGTGGCCAAAAACAAGAAAGATAGTATCAAGGGATGGAACTTTGTCTCGGAGCGCATTATGGTTGTAAAACTAAAAGAAGGAGAAACCATAGTCAACCTGGTCATAGTGTATGGGCCAAATGAGGATGAGAGAGCAGAGGTCAAGGAGGAATTCTTCGAGCTGCTTCAAAGGACAGTGGATGACTGCCTAGATGAAATTATCATGCTCGGAGACTTCAATGCCAGAGTTGGAAATGACCATGCTAGATGGGGTGGAGTTATCGGAAGATATGGAGATACTCTCAATGACAATGGAAAGCGACTCCTTAGATTCTGCAGTGAGCAGAATCTGATCATTACAAACACAAAGTTCCCCCATAAGCGCATACATGCATACACTAGATGTGAACCAACAAAGAATGAGAAGTCAGTGATCGACTATGCCATTGTTAGGAGGAGCTCATTCAAATATGTCCGGGATGCTAGAGTCTGGAGGGGGGCCAGAGATTGGAAGTGATCACTACCTGCTTACAATCAAAAGAACAACTGAAAGAGTTGCTCAGCCTAGGAACTGCCCAACATCACGCAAGAAACCAAGTAAACGAACGGGAGAAATGAGCATTAAGACCTACAAGCTGAGAGAGCCAGAAATTAAGACCAGATATCAGGGGCTTATTGCTACAGCGGTGAGAACACAGAAGAACAACCTGATGACTTGGAAACCCTGTGGCTTAAATTCAAGGACATCATAAAGACAGCTGCTGCAGAAGCATGTGGTGAAGTCCGACTTGGGAACAAGAGAAAGAGGACACCTTGGTGGACAGAGGAAGTCAAAGAGAAAATAAGAGAGAAGAAAATGGCATGGAAACAATACTTAGGAGCTAAAAACACAACAGGACAAATGGAAAAATATAGAGAATATGTGACACTCAGAACAGAAGCAAAGAACAAGTGCTAGCAGCAAAACAGAAGTCCTGGGAAGAATTTGGAGAAAAGCTAGAAAAAGATGCACAAGAAAACCAGAAATTGTTCTATAAGACCCTAAAGAACATGAGGAAGGAAAAACAATGCCCTCTCAAATTTATAAAGGACAAGCAAGGCAAATTGCTTACTGCCCCGAAGGAAGTAATGGAAAGAGGGAAAAAATATTTCTCAGAACTCCTTGATGGTGAGCAAGGTCAAGCATCAGAAATGATAACCACTAGCACAGAAGAGGAAACAAATGGTGATGAAGATGACATAAAGATGGAAGAACTGAGGGCAGCACTGGAGAAAATCAAGATGGGCAAAGCAGCAGGGCATGATGGTAGAACACCAGAAATGGTTAAGTACATGGGAGCATCAGGCGACCTATTACTCTTAAGGGTCCTACAGGCAGCGTGGTGCAACAAGACCATACCAAAGGATTGGGAGATTGCCATCATAACACCAATTTTCAAAAAGGGTGACAATCGACAATGTGGAAACCATAGAGGCATATCCCTTCTCAGTGTCCCTGGTAAAATCTACTCTAGAATCCTAGAGCAGAGACTCCGACGCCTAGCTGAGCCACAATTGGATGAGGTCCAGTGCGGATTCCGAGCAAACCGAAGTACTCAAGACCTAATCTTCACACTCAGACAGCTGAGTGAAAAGGCCCTTGAGTATAAGAGTGAGATCCATCTTTGTTTCATAGATCTGGAAAAGGCGTTTGACAGGGTCCCCTGGAGCAAACTTTGGGACTGTTTGGCAAGGAAGAACATTCCAGCACCTCTGATACATGCTATACAGAGCTTCTACAAGTCTTGCAGAAATTATGTGAGGACAGAAAACCATAAGTCAGAAGAGTTCAGGACCACCACTGGTGTAAGACAAGGTGATATCCTGTCACCTTATCGTTTCATACTTCTCATGGACGATGTTATCAAGTCATGTAAGGAGAGAACAAGAAAGTATTCAGTGGGATACTGGAAGATGAGACAGGTATGTATTTCAGAGCTGGCATTTGCTGATGATGTTGCCCTGATTGCTAAATCAGAGGCACATCTCCAATCCAACCTGCAAGTCTGGAAGGAAGAGCTGGAGAAGAGAGGGATGGTCATAAGCAGCTCTAAAACAAAATCCATGGTGATATCACGAGAAGAAAGAAGACAACAGATTAAGCTGGGAGAACAGGTCCTGGAGCAGGTCGACCACTTTAAATATCTCGGAGCTATTATAGACCAAAAGGGAGGCATCAAAGAAGAGTTGGCCACTCGAAAAGCAGCAGCTGGGAGACTTTTTCAGGCCATAAATCGAGGATTCCTCAGCAAGAGAGAGGTTGGTAAGAAAACGAAGATGGCTGTATACCGCTCCACCTATGTCCCAGTCTTGACATATGGATGCGAGTCATGGACAATGACTACAAGCCACAAATGCCAGATCCAAACCTCAGAAATGAGGTATCTGAGGAAGGTGGTTGAAGTAACAAGAAGAGACATGGTCCGCAACCAGACGATATGTCAAGGCCTAAAATCCCACCCCCTGCAGACCCAAGTAGAACAGTCCCAACTAAGATGGTTTGGCCATGTCTGCAGAATGGCAGAAGATCGCTACCACAACAAGCATGGGAAACAATGAGCCAGGGATCCAGACCCCCAGTCCGCTGTGAGGACAACATTAGACAATCTTTGAAGGACCGAGGACTAGAATGGAACCAGGCCAGGAGGAAGACAGCCAATAGGATAGTCTGGCGCTCTCTCTTCCAAACCTCTACAACTTACGGTAGAAGGGGAATGACTAAGTAAGTAAAAGCGGGCGTACGAAAAAAAAAATTTAATAAAAAGGCGGTTAACTGTCTTTAGCTTCATGTTTGTTTCATATAAATTAGTTGAATAGGAGTGAAGACATAACAGTTTAAAAACAGGTAGTGATTTTTTAATTACCCATACAGGTTCTAGGCATAAACAAAAGTAGATGTGAAAGTTGTATTCCATGTTGCTGATTACTAATATGTTTAATTCTCAACATATTTTACATTACAGAGATGTTTACTTCTCAACATATATAACATTACAGAGATGTTTAATTATCAACATATTTAACATTACACAGATGTTTAATTCTCAACATATTTAACATTATACAGATGTTTCATTCTCAACACATTTAACAATACAGGCACAAAATCTGACTAACCTTGCAAGTTAAACACGGCGATTTCTCCCGATGTGCTCAGACGCCCAAAGTATACTCCAGACACCAGAAGACAAGTATCAGTCTCATTGAACTGAGAAAACTGAGTGAACTTCCAGCTGAATGTTGACTTCATATCCATCTTGAATAGCAGACGAACTGGGTGAGTACACTCCCACACCTAAGCAGAATGAGTATGAGCAACGAAGATATAATGCCAGTTATACAGTATAATTTTACAACAGCATCATGTCAGTAATGTGTGTAACATTATAATAACTTCATGTCAATGTCAACTGTATAGTGTTAGCATTACAATAACTTCATGTCAATGTCAACTGTATAGTGTTAGCATTACAATAACTTCATGTCAATGTCAACTGTATAGTGTTAGCATTACAATAACTTCATGTCAATGTCAACTGTATAGTGTTAGCATTACAATAACTTCATGTCAATGTCAACTGTATAGTGTTAGCATTACAATAACTTGTCAACTGGACTGTGTTAACATTACAATAAATTCATGTCAACTGTACTGTGTTAACATTACAATAACTTCATGTCAACTGTATTGTGTTCCCATTACAATAGCTTCATGTCAACTGCATTGTGTTACCATTACAATAACTTCATGTCAACTGTATTGTGTTACCATTACAATAGCTTCATGTCAACTGTACAGTGTTAATGTTACAATAGCTTCATGTCAACTGTACAGTGTTAACATTACAATAACTTCATGTTGACTGTATTGTGTTCCCATTACAATAGCTTCATGTCAACTGCATTGTGTTACCATTACAATAGCTTCATGTCAACTGTACAGTGTTAACGTTACAATAACTTCATGTCAACTGTCTTCTTTTCTTCTTTGATCCTTAGCCGCCGACCGTCAAAGCAGTCAGTGGCCATTACGCCTGGTGGCATCTTGTAGGACAACAACAAATTGATTCCACTTTGCTCGGTCAGTGGCCATCCTTCGTACAGTGCACCAACTCTGGTTCATTCTTTGCATCTCAGCCTCCACAGTCCTCCACCAAGTTGTTTTTGGTCGGCCTCTCTTTCATTTTCCTTCAGGGGTCCATAGCATAGCTGTTCTTGTGTTGGCATCGGGGGTCTCTTCTGAGGACATGGCCAACCCAGCTCCAGCATCTGCCAGCTATGATGGTGTGCATGTCCTCTTGCTTGCTCCGAGTAAGCAGATCTTGGTTGGTGATGGTATTCGGCCAAAAGATTCAGTGAATTTTTCTTAGGCATGTTGTGTGAAAAGAGGACAATTTCGACATTTCCTTCTCTGTAACTCTCCAGCATTCTGCACCATAGAGAAGCACAGAAAGCACACAGCTCTGATATAATCTTAATTTTGTGCTTGTGCTGTACTGAGAGGACTTCCAGATGTTGTTTAGACTAAAAAATGCTGTTCTTGCTTTGTTCATTCTGTTGTTGATGTCTTTGCTTGCTCCGCCGTCTGGTGTTAATATGCATCCTAGGTATGTGAAGGTGTCTATCTGTTCCAGTTGCTGATTCCTTACTGATATGGGCTCAGGGTTGCTCACATTGAGCGTCATGACCTCTGACTTCTTAAGATTGATGTTCAAGCCCACCTGCTGGCTATATTTATTAAGTCTATCAGTTTTTTCCTGGATGTGTTGATGTGAATGTGCTAGTAGTGCAATGTCATCTGCATATTCCAGATCTTCCAATGTAGAAAATGTAGTCCATCTTATTCCTCTTGGACTGCCCTCTGTTGTCTGGCGCATCACCCAGTCTATGACTGTTAAAAATAGAGTGGTTGATAAGGGGCATCCCTGTCGTATTCCTGTCTTCACCTCAAAGGTTAGGTTGCTCTGCCCAATGCCACACGTAAAGTTGGCATAGAGGCTTTTTATGATTGACACTATGCAGCTTGGAATTCCATAAGCCCTCAGTATTTTCCATAAACTGTCCCTATGTATACTGTCAAAAGCCTTTTCAAAATCAACGAAATTAATGTACAGCTGTCTTTGCCATTCTGAGCACTGCTCTATAATGTTCCTGAGGGTAAATATATGATCTACACATCTTCTGTTCTTTCTAAATCCTGCTTGTTCTTTCCTCAGTTTGTGGTCTACTGCTTTTGAAATTCTCTGTATAATTATCCTGCTTAGTATTTTGCTGGGAACTGAGAGAAGAGTGATTCCTCTCCAATTATTGCAGTCTGCAAGATCTCCCTTCTTGGGCAATTTGACAATTATTCCTTTCTTTCACTTTGTTGGTGTTGTCCCTGTTTTCCAGACTTGTGCAAATAGTGGTTCTAATAGTTCTGCTGCTAGCTTAGGGTCTGTCTTAAATAGCTCTGCATTTAAGTTATCATGGCCAGGAGCTTTTCCATTCTTTAACCCTTTGATTGCTGTGATGATTTCTTCTTTTCGTGGAATGTCTGTATTAACATCTAGATCGTTTTCAGCCTCAGGAGCATTCAATTGTGTCTCTGGTGGTTCCTTGTTCAGAGTTTCTCTGAAATGCTCTGCCCATCTTGTTTCCTGTCCCTCTGCTGTCGTGATGAGATTTCCTTGCTTATCTCTTACTAATGTAATATTGCTTGCACCTCGTTTTCCGCTGATGAATTTAGTTATTTTGTATACTGTGCTTTGTTCATTTCTCAGTGCTGCCTCTTCTGCCTGTCTTGCAAGATCGTCTAGGAAATTCCTTTTGTTGGCTCGGGTTTGGCGTTTAACTTCCTTGTCCAGCTGACTGTACTGTTCGCTATATAGTTGCTTTAACCTGGGGGACTTCGTTTTTGTTTTCTTTTTTTTCATTTCCTTTCTCATCGTTATGGTGTTTAAAGTTTCTGGTGTTATCCAGTCTTGCTTCTTCCTTTCCTGGAATCCCAAGCATGATTTGCTGCTTTCCTTATATATTGTTGAAATGGTGTTGAAATTCTGGTCTATATCATCAGTCAATGTCTTTTCTTGACTTTTGGCAAACTGATATTGGCAAATTGATATCGGTTCTTTATATCTGCCGCAAAATCTTTTCTGGTAAGGGGGTCCTTCAATTTGCTGATGTCAAACCTTTTCTGTGTAGTTACAGTTGGTCCAACCGTTCTTAGTTTCACTTTCAGTTTTGCTACTACTAAATGGTGATCACTTCCCACATCTGCACCTCTTCTTACCCTCACATCTTGCAATGCATGTCTCCATCTACCATTAATCATGATGTGGTCTATCTGGTTTCTGTCCCGACCATTTGGTGATTCCCATGTTAATTTGTGAATTTCCTTGTGTGGGAAAAGTGTTCCTCCAATGACCAGGTTGTTAATGCTACAGAAACGTATTAATTTATCCCCATTTTCGTTTACTGTTCCGCTGCCGCATTTCCCTATTACTCTTTCATTATATGTATTGTGTGTTCCAACTTTCGCACTGAGGTCTCCCATTACTATGAAAAGATCATATCTAGGTGTGTCTTCCATTTCTTTCTGCAGTTGTTGATAGAATTCATCCTTGACCTCTTCATCGCTGTCATTCGTTGGTGCGTAGCATTGTATTATTGTAGTATTGGTGAATCTCCCTCTCAATCTTAATCTTATCAGTCTGTTGTTGATGGGTTTCCATTCCAGTAATGTCCTTTCTATTCCTTTCTGTAAAATAATGGCTACACCTTCATTGTGCTGTCCATCCTCTCTTCCAGAGTAAAGTACTGTTTCTCCTGTAGCTGTTTTAACTTTTCCTGCCCCTGTCCATCTGCTCTCGCTTATCCCTAGAATGTGTAATCTATAGTTTCTCATTTCTGCTGTGACCTGTTTTAGTTTACCCGTCTCGTTCATTGTCCTGACATTCCAAAACCCTATTCTTGTTTCACGTTTTGCAGTCTGGACGTCCGTTTTCGTGTCAGTGGCTTCTTTTCAGCTTTCATCACTGACAGTCATACGAGCCTCAGACTCCGGATGTCCGTCCCGCAGTAAAGTTTGTTCATTTGTTGTCGTTTCCGTAACTTCATTTTTTTTTTTTACATAGACAGGGGTGTCAGCCCTATGCTAAAACCCCAACCTGGAGGACCAGGGTGTCTGCTTTAGTCTGACCCCTGCCCGCGCAAACCTGTCCAGCTTGGTAGAACCTTCCAGGAGTAAAACTCCCGCTGGCATAGCTCTGGGGATAATCAGGGTACGCAAGCCGCCATACCTCGACAAGGTATTGACACCAGTGATGGCAGCATGTCAACTGTAATGTGTTACCATTACAATAACTTCATGGTCAACTGTACTGTGTTACCATTAAAATAACGTCCTCTCAACTGCACTGTGTCACCATTACAATAACTTCCTGTCCACTGTACTGTGTTACCATTACAACAACTTCATCTCAACTGTACTGTGTTACCAGTACAATAACTTCATGTCAACTGTATTGAGTTACCATTACAATAGCTTTATGTCAACTGTATTGTGTTACCATTACAATAACTTCATGTCAACTGTTGTATTACCATTACAATAGCTTCATGCCAATTGTGCAGTGCCATCATCATTATCACCCTTTATCTCCCTAAGGAGCACAGGACTACAACAAACGTATGTCAAATATTCCTGTCCCGTGCCATCAGTTCAAGGTCTTAAAGTGTCTTCTTCAACATTTTCATGTCTACCTCCAGTTCTCTTCTACATGTGTTTTTTGGTCTCTCCTTTCCTCTCTTACTATGGGCATTCCAGATCAAGGACTACCTTGTAATGCTATCAACAAGTTTCCTCAATGTGTGTCCTGTCCATCACCAGCATCTTCGTCTCATCTCCTTTTCCACTGGCACTTGTCTGGTTGTTGTCACCAGTTCCACAATGGTGACCTTGTCATACTACCTCAGACCTTCTATTCTATGAAGCACACAATTATGAAAGTCTGCACCTTTCTGGTTGTCAGTTTTGTTTGTTCTCCATGTTTCACAGCCATACAATAGGAATGACTTGACATTTCAGTTGAAGATTCTTATATTTGCACTGGACGTGATTTTCTTTTATTTCTGTGTTTCCCAATGCGATGAAAACACCTCTTGCTTTTTGTATTCATATATTATATATATATATATATATATATATATATATATATATATATATATATATATATATATATATATATATATATATATATATATATATATATATAATAGCCCCTTCAGTCATAACTGACTATGGGAATGCGCCCCTGAGGTGACAGCCCTCAGCTGCTTATTTTCCTGGTGCTCCTTTCGACGTTTTCTCCTCACCTCTGCTTCTTGTGTGAGCCTCTCTTCGCCCAATCTGAGGTGGCGCCGTAAATAGTATCGCCACTTAGTGCGATCGGCAGCTTCATCCTCCCTTGTTGCTGGATCCATGTCCAGTGCCCTCATATCTCTCTTGCACACATCTTTGAACCTCAGCTTTGGTCGCCCAACTGTTCTCTTGCCATCTGCTAATTGTCCGTAGAAGATATCTTTTGGGATGCGACCATCTTCCATGCGGCGAACATGGCCAAGCCAGCGAAGTCTGCGCTGTCTAAGAAGCGTATACATACTTTGAAGGCCAGCACGTGACAACACCTCGACATTTGTCACTTTATCTTTCCACGAGATGCCGAGGATGCGGCGTAGACACCACAAATGCTTTGAAGGCCAGTACATGACAACAGCTCAACATTTCTCACTTTGTCCTTCCACGAAGTACCGATATGGCGAAGACACAATAGAAGGAAGGTATTGAGCCTTCTTTCTTGCTTAGCATAGGTCGTCCAGGTCTCGCTGCCATATAGGAGTGTGCTGGTGACGCAGGCATTATATACAGTAGAACTCCATTTATCCGAACCCCAATTATCCGAACATCCAATTATCCGAACACTTTTTCCACACAAAAAAAAACTCAGGCGCCACCAGTCAAGTTAGACTACATTTCTGAATCTTTTGATGCAGCAAGCTTAAAATGTGTGCGAACAATTTGTAGAGGATGGGATGGGCTAATGGTCGGTTGCTTACGTACAGAAAGTCAGTTAGATCATAAAGTCAGTTAATATCTGGTTTACCAATCCAGTGTACGTGTGCGTTCTAGGCAGAACAATGGCTAAACAGACAGTTCAACTTAAAATAATTGTGTCTGCTACTAAAGCAGAATAATTTTGGTGTACAAGAATTTTTCTGTGAGATATGGCATCTTCCAGTAGGCCTAAAGCATATAAAAGGAACCGCAATTTTTGTCAATTGAAACGAAAACAGAAATTATCAAGAGACTAGGAAAAGGTGAAACTGTGTCTTTACTTGCGAGGATTTTCAATGTTGGGAAAGCTACCGTCTCTGACATTAAAAGTAACAAGGACAAAAGTATGAGTTTTGCTTCCAAAATGGATAGTGAAAATGGGTCGAAGAAACGTAAAACCATGAGAAATGCGAAAGATTTGAAATTGGAAGAGGCTTTGTATATATGGTTTGTGCAAAGAAGAAGCAAAGGGGAACCTATCTCTGGCTCTCCATTATGTGAAAAGGCACTTCAGTTCAACAATCAACTTGACGGTCCTCCTGACTTTAAGGCTAGCCAGGGATGGTTAAGAAACTTTAAATATCGTCATGGCATACGAGAATTGGAGATTCAAGGGGAATCTTTATCTAGCGATGCAACTGCCGCTGAAAATTTTAAAGAAACATTCTTGGCTTTTTTGGAAGAAGAAGGTTATTCACTCGATGATGTGTATAATGCCGATGAGACTGGCTTATACTGGAAATCATTGCCTCAAAAATCACTTGCATCTCAGCGCGAAGCAGCTGCCCCTGGGTTTAAAAAGTGCAAAGAGAGAGTAACAATTTTGGTAGCCGCGAATGTCAGTGGAAGTCATCGTTTACCGGTGCTAATGATCGGCAAAAAAAAAAAAACCACGTTGTTTAAAGAATCTGACATGTCTCCCATTGTGCTACAAAGCACAGAAGAGTGCTTGGATGAATAGTGAAATATTTCTTGATTGGTATACAAATCAGTTCATCCCAAATGTGAAGAGGTTGAGAGAACAAGAAAAGAAAACTGGAAAAGTAATTCTTCTACTGGACAATGCACCATCTCATCCAGAGACGGATACATTGAATGCAGTTGATGCAAATTTTAAAGTAATTTTTCTGCCTCCCAATGTAACAGCACTGATTCAACCAATGGATCAGGGTGTTATAGCAAAGCTTAAAAAGATGTACAAGAAGGAAGTCCTGCGTCGTTTATTGTTGGCTGAAGATGAAGAAAGTGTGGTGGCGTTTTCCAAAAAGCTTAATCTCAAAGACTGCTGCTATATGTTAGCTGATGCTTGGACCACCCTGTCACAAGATAATCTCAACAAGGCTTGGAATAGATTGCTTGGGAAAAAAGGAGGAAATGAAACTACTGCAGTGGACACAAATGATGATTGTATAAATGAAGTTGTGGAACTGTTTCAAGCAATGCCCGGATTTTCGGACTGTGACAAAGATGATGCACACATGTGGCTAGAAGATGATAATGATTCTGGTTTTCAGTTTTTGAATGACGAAGAAATTTTGTCTTTTGTGCAAGAAGAAAACCAAATACATGTAGTGACCGATGATGAAGACTCCTCAGAAGTACATGATGTACTTGTAGATTATGAAGAAAACCCAAAACGTCGACCAAGTCCTGAAGAGGCCTTTATAGCACTAGAAACAGCGATGGCTTGGTACGAGCAAGAAGATGACAGCTGTCCTACACAGCTTCTGCTGTTGAAGAGAATGCGGGACTTAGCAGCTAAAACGAGACTATCCAGTTTGGTGCAAAAGAGGATTCCTCATTATTTTAAATAGTGGGCTACATCTGTGCAAGTACATGTATACGTAAGTTGCGCATGGTTTGAATCGTTTGTAATGTTATTTTGAAAACATTTCTCTTTCTTAAAAAAAATAATTAATACAAGTAGTACATGCACTGCAGTGTAATGAAAGATTTTGGTGATACAGTGATCTAATACAGTGTGGGTATTATTATTACAGTACAAGTAAATATGTTTTATAGTGTATTTTCCTTGTGATGGTTAATTATTTTTAGAAATATGTGTACATGTACTCGATACATTATGTAATCCAATTATCCGAACATTTGATTATCCGAACGATGCTCGGTCCCATGGGGTCCGGATAAATGGAGTTCTACTGTACCGCAGCTTTGGTCTTCATTGTGAGTTTAGAGTTTCCCCAAACACGCGATATGAGGCGGGCAAAGGTAGCTGCAGCTTTGCCAATGCGGCTGTCGATTTCTGTATCCAGTGAGAGTTTGTCATTGATGGTAGACCCTAGGTATGTGAAGTGGTGCACCACTGCCAATTCATAGTTATCGATAGTGATAACTGGTGCAGCACCCACATCCTGACTCAGCACATTCGTTTTCTTTAGACTTATTGTGAGGCCAAAGTCCTTGCATGCTTTAGTGAAGCGATTCATCAAGCTCTGAAGCTCCTGTTGGCTTTGAGTGACGACTGCAGCATCATCAGCGAACAACAAGTCTCTTATAGTGACCCTTCTGATTTTTGTTTTTGCCTTCAGCCTTGAAAGATTAAACAGACGGCCATCTGACCTAGTGTGAAGGCATATTCCTTCAGTTGCATCTCTGAATGCATGTTTCAAGAGTAAGGCAAAGAAGATTCCGAAGAGGGTCGGAGCCAGAACACAGCCTTGTTTAACGCCACTTCGTATATCAAAGGGCTGTGACGTGCTTCCAGCATATTGGACTGTTCCCTTCATGCCGTCATGGAATGACTTTATCATTTCCAGCATTTTAGAAGGGCAGCCTATTTTCAGGAGGATTTTAAAGAGTCCATCCCTACTAACCAGGAGGAATGCTTTTGTGAGGTCTATAAAGGCGATATATAATGGTCTTTTCTGCTCTCTTGATTTTTCCTGAAGCTGGCGGAGAGAGAAGATCATGTCTGTTGTTGATCTGCCAGCTCGGAATCCACACTGGATATATGCGCTCAGCTAACTTGTGTAGTCGCATTAAGATGACTTTGGCAAAAACCTTACCAACAATACTAAGAAGAGAGATGCCTCTGTAGTTATTGCAATCACTTCTGTCTCCTTTATTTTTATACAGTGTTACAATCTTGGCATCTCGCATGTCTTGAGGAATAGTTGTCTCTTCCCAGCACTGGCACAGCATCCTATGCAGGGGATGTAATAGCGTGCTCTTACAGCATTTGATTAAATCAGGAGGAATCCCATCACTGCCTGGTGCTTTGCCAGAGGCCAAGCTATCAATGGCCTTGCTGAGTTCCTCTAATGTTGGTTCGGCATCCAGCTCCTCCATAGTTGGCAGACTGTTGACACCATCAAGGGCTGCAGGCGTAACGGTATTGTCTCTAGCGTAAAGCTCAGAGTAGTGCTCGACCCACCTCTCCATCTGCTTACCCTTATCGGTTAGCTTCTCTCCGCTGATGGTTTTTAGCGGTGCCGTCTTACTTTTATGGAGGCCAAGTGCTTTCTTTATACCGTCATACATTTGTCTAATGTTGCCTGTTTGCGCTGCGATCTGGATGCTCTCACTGAGCTGGAGCCAGTAGTCATTTGCACAGCGTCGAGCAGTTTGTTGAACTTTGCTTCTCGTAGCCCTCAGGATCTGTAGGGTTCTGGCACTCGGTGAACGTTTGTATTCATTCATAGCACTGCGCTTAGCTTCAATGACAGGTGCCATCACATCTGATGAAGCATCAAACCAGTCATTTGACTTTGCTGTTTTCTTACCAAAGGTGGCAAGTGCAGTACTTTGAATGGTGTTCCGTAGATGCTCCCAGTTCTCTGTAATAGTATCACCATGCTGAGGGCTACTGAGCACTTTCTCGAAGGTCGCAGTGAATTGAGCGATCATGAAAGGGTCTGACATCTTGCTGGTATCAATGCGTGGTTTCCCTTCATGTCTGACACGATAGAGTTTTCTTGGTTGTGCTCTGATTTTGCAGCAAACCAAGGAGTGATCTGTATCACAGTCTGCACTATGGTACGAGCGCGTGGAGAGCACAGACCTGAGGAGTGGCCTTCTGACGAGAATCAGGTCAAGTTGGTGCCAGTGCTTGGATCGTGGGTGTCTCCATGACACCTTATGCTGGGGTTTTGTCTGAAAGTAGGTGTTGGTCACGCAGAGGTCATGGTGGACGCACAACACTAAGAGCCGTTGTCCATTTTCATTCATCTTGCCAATACCAAACCTGCCCAGACATGAAGGCCATGAAACATTATCGGCACCCACTCTAGCGTTAAAGTCACCAAGGAGAACAAGCTGTTCTTGCCTAGGAATGCTTTTGATAATTGCTGTTAGATTCTCGTAGAATC